>CAJVRN010000116.1:2107500-2707500 GCA_911728415.1 Lagocephalus sceleratus
AAGGGCTGTGGCGTTGGTATTGGCCTTAAACTGCACAATCCACACGCCACAAGATAAAATGAAGGCGCTCATTGGGAATCGGTGTTGTAGTCAGCTCTAGCTATAACGAGCGCTTTACTTCCCCCCCCTCTCGCCCACAGTGACCCGACCCTGCAGCAGCCACCATGGCAGAAGCCCACCAGGCCGTGGCCTTCCAGTTCACCGTCACCCCCGACGGCATCGACCTGCAGCTGTGCCACGAGGCCCTGCGTCAGATCTACCTCTCTGGCCTCCACTCCTGGAAGAAGAGGTTCATTCGCTTCAAGGTGAGGGCTGTCCCGAGGCCAGAGTCCACGGTGTGTTTGTGTTGCAGGTGAACTTTGACACGCTCGCTCCTACGTTCATTGAGTTCTCCCCTCGGTTCTCCGGCGCGTCAGATAACCTTTTGTTCGTTTTCTGTTTCTGCCCGTGAAGAGTAAGGCGTTGTGGTTCTCTCTCAACCAATCGGCTGCTGCGTCTGCAAAATATCGGGCCGTTTGTTCGCCCCGCGGACCATTGAAAGACGTAAACGGCTGATTTTTACAGTTTACACAGCGATGTCGTGTGAGCGAATTCTTCCAGAGCAATCAGAGTCCGAGCCTGTTGAACCGACACAGCGGGGACGCCGATGTTCGTCTGGATACTTTCGCTAAGCGTTTATTTTGCCGCTAGAATGTTTGTCACGCTGACTGCGTTACCGCTGACCCCGTTGGTGTCGCGGTAAAAGGACACTCACGAATGTCAACAGTCCGCATTGACCGTAACCGTCCCCTTTGTCTTCTGTGTCCTAACCTTTGGCCCATTTTTTCTTTTCCATTTTTTTTTTTTTTTCCCATTTACAAACACTCACACACACATTCCCGGCCGGCGTTTTCACAAACTGCTTTTGTTCCTCGCCGTGTCGCGTTAACATGATCTGAAATTCAGCAACTTGCGCTCTGGGTCCTTTACTTGTGCGATTCTGGTGACCTTTGTGAATTCGTTTTGTCTTTTCACAGAATGGGGTAATGACTGGTGTGTACCCAGGCAGCCCCGCTGGCTTCATGATCGTGGTCGGGTCCTACATGTCATACAATAAATATAATCAGCTGGATCCTTCTATGGGTTTTGTGGTCAAGTTGGGCCAATACATACCCATCAGGTAAGCATCGTTGACTGTGAGCTATTGTCCTTCGGTGATATTGTGTTTTCTTTCCATTTTGTGTGAGCTGTGAGAACGGGCACATGCTGGTGTTCTTTTGAGACTAAATGAGCCGCATTTCAATCAAAAGTCTGGGACTTTGGGCAAAACAAAACAATAAGGTTCAGTAGAACCAATTTGGTAGTCATGTCACCACAAATGTAAAATTAATTTATAAAAAACAAATGTTTATGGACACAGCGTTACAGCCAATGCTCCAGCCTGATAGGTGGCGCTGTTGTGTCCCTAGGTACTGGGAATGTGGGGAAATGAAGCACAATGAAAACAAACTAACCAAAATAAATGAATCCTTTTTGTTTTTAAGCGATTACAATAATAAAACCCCATAATGAGGGAAAAGACCAATACTGGCTGTGCTTATTTGTAGTTTTAACCAGGGGATAGACGCCGCGGCTGGTTACACGTTAACACTCATTTCACTGTTGTAAAGTTGTGAAACACGACAAACATGCACGTGTGTGTGTGTGCGTGCATGCGTGCGTGCATGTGTGTGTGTGGGAGAGAGACAGCAGCAGCGGGACATTCATCTGTGACACTGCCATCTTTGTCTCGTCCACAGTCGGTATCTGTCCACAGACACCCAGAAGATAGTCGGGGGGGTGCTGGTGGGCACCGGCCTGTGGGTCACAATCATCATGATCATGAGGAACGTCCTCAAGAGTCTGCTGTCCTGGCACGGGTGGATGTACGAGCGCCACGGTTCCATCTCCTGGACCTCTCGAGTGTGGATGGTGAGATGACAGAAGTCTACATCTGAAAGCAGACTTGTGCAGGATTTTGAAAGTCATTGAGTGGAGACCCTCGTCTGTGACGCTACATTTATTTAATTTATTAAACAAGACTCAATGATTGAGTTTTGTTTTTTTACTTTTCAGTCGATCGTTTCACTTCAAACACGGTGCTCCTCTTTTCCCTACAATCAAAAGTGGGTTTTATCTGGGTGAACAACGTCTAACTGACATTTAATTAAAGCCTCTCCTTCTCCTATCTGCCCTTATCTTCTCTAGCTGTTGGTCAAAGTGTTCTCTGGCCGGAAACCGATGCTGTACAGTTTCCAGAACTCCCTGCCAAGATTACCTGTTCCAGCTGTCAGTGACACCTGCAGAAGGGTAATTCCCACCTTTAGCGACACACATAACACTCACCTAAAGCAGGTAGGGCCCCGGTGATTAAGCGGTGTCTTGGCAGACTGAACACTTGAAACAACAAACCAGTCAGTGTGTCGTTATTGAGCAGGAGTGGATAGACAACTGTTTTCGCCATTGTTTAAAACGGTGCATCATCTCCTGCGTAACTACGCGCTGCTTTGTGTCGAAAGTACCTGGAGTCGGTGCGAGCGCTGATGGACGACGAGCAGTTTGAACGCATGACAGCCCTGACGAAGGACTTTGAGAAAAACCTGGGGCCCAAGCTGCAGTGGTACCTCAAACTCAAATCCTGGTGGGCCTCCAACTATGTGAGTCCTGATTTTTATTTATATATAAAAATATATATTTATTTTATTTATTGTTATCTTTAAGAATAAATCATTTTCCTTGTCCCTCAATGTCGCAGGTGAGTGACTGGTGGGAGGAGTACATTTACCTCAGAGGTCGCAGTCCCATCATGGTAAACAGCAACTATTATGCAATGGTAAGCTGTGTCTCTTTCAGTGTTTAAAGGCTCAGACCTTCACACGTTTGTTTTGGAGACTATCCGAATAGATAGGTTTGCTTTCGGTTTTAGTTTCTAAACTAAAAGACTCAAGCAACACTCTGACCTATGCAATATCCTGCCCTGGTCCAACATGATCCATTTGAAAACACATTTTCTTTTGAAAGAGAGGAGAAACATACCTGATCGTTTATGTGTGAAAAGTAAGAGAACATAGAAGATGAATAAAAGATTATCCAGGGAACAACTGAGGCAGAGATGGAGAACAGACACAGACTAAAAACCTGTTCATCTGGGCTGATGGGACACGGCCACCAGTATGTTACCTCCTATTTAAAGGGAAGGGTCATCACATGGGTCATCTGGGTGAGCCTTAGTCGGAACACAAACTGAGGTGTTTATCAAGTAGATTGATTACACACCCACATTTGAACAGACGTGCAAGAGGAAAAGTTTAAAATATACAAGTAAACGACGATAAAGAACAATTCAAACACTCCGAGGTCCTCATTCAAATGCTGAATACACAAATACGCCAAGAGAATTGGATCCCACCCAGGTCAGAGAAAAGGGGAGAAGTCAAGCTCACCATTCAGGCCTGGGAGTTCGGCTTCCACAGTATTTATATCCAAAAGGATTCTCTCTGTAAGAGCCTTTTAGGATATTAGGGTTGCTTATCCTAGGCTTAATATTTTCTCTTTAGGTAATTGTAGACCAAGAAGTTGTCCAGATTGAATTCAGATTTTGGCCTTCCTGTTCTCGATTTTTCTTTAAATATAAATATTTGCCTGTGAGCAGGAACGTGACCTCTGATGAGCAATGTTAAAGTCACATGAATTCACATCAGATGTTTGCAATGAAGTCACAGTGCGAGACACTGGGAACACTGGTGGGGCTAGAGGCGTTGTGAGATAAAGGGTTAGCCCGTGGATTTACTGACCTCTAGTGTCCACTGAGGATTACGACGGCTCCTGTCTGGACGGGTGATCAGAGAAAGTGTTTTCTTCTCTTGCTTTTAAACTCCAGTCACTAAAAATAGTCTGATCTAGAAGCTTTGGTCTGTAAAAAGAGTGGATGACTTCACATCCATCAGTTCGATTTACTTTGCTTTCCTCCTCCAGGATTTCTTGTATGTTTTCCCCACTTCCATCCAAGCTGCCCGGGCAGGCAACGCCATCCACGCCATCATGCTCTACAGGAGGAAACTGGACAGAGCCCAGATCAAACCAGTAAGTCAAGATTCTCCCTGACTGCCGAAACAATTGTTGAATGTCGACACCGCGCAAGCAGCGGTATTAAATACAATGTTAATGGTCTGATGACGCCACTCGTGTAAATGTATAACTTGTACATAATTTAGAATGACTATTATCTCAGTTTGTTTTTTAAGATCAGTGAAGCAGCATTTCTCCCAGTCACTTGACTTGTTCTCCAGTACCACTGATGTTACTCTTTATCCTGCTCTGAGTCCAACTCTTAGACGTTTATTGTGCTTTTTGCTTGTTTTCGTGTACATATTTTTCCGTTTGTCACTGGAAAAGCAAGATCTCCAGCATTTTTGTACTTGCTGAGTAAGGCCGAGTGAATGCTGGTGATTTGATTGACACACAAGAGTGTCATCGTTTGCTTTGCTGACAGTCGTTTCCCCTCATTCACTAATGCCAGAAGGTGAAGTCAGGGATTCGGGAGAAGGGTGATATTTGACTCTTAATCAATCAAAGGTGTCACAGCTGTGCAGAGACAAGCCCCGCCCCCAGTCTGCTTCACACCAGTGGCCAATTAGGGCAATCACAAGGGCTCTATTTAGGTCCCAGTCTAACCCCCCACTGTCCTCTGCAGCGTGCAAGACTTTCCACTGTTTTCTGCCTGCCTGTTCTCAGCCCTGCCTGTGTCGTCTGTTCCTTGGTAAACTGTCTGTTCTTGGTTTGAGATCCTGTGGTCTGCCTGTTCTCGACCCAGCCTGTGCACGACTTCCCGGTAAACTCGACTGCCTTCCTTTCCCGACTACGACACCCTGCCTGAGCCCCGCTGGACCACGCCGGCTTCGCCCTCGCCCCGTCAATAAAACGGCATTTGGACTGGAGATTGTGTCACACTGGGGTTCTCGTTTCAGTCCTGACAGTTCTGTCAGACGAGAACCCCAGTGTCAGTTCACACACCGCTTCATTGACGGGGCGAGAACCAACAAGGCAGAAGGCAGCTTGGTCCACCGGGGGTCAGGCAGGGGGTCGTGGTCAGGCTTACCGGGAGTCAGGCAGGGTCGGGAAGAGGCAGGCCACAGGACCCTAAGAACAGACGGCAGGTCGAGAACAGGCAGACAGAAAACAGTGGAGTCTCCCATCAGAGGACAACCTGCCGTAGCACCGGGACCTAAATAGAGTCCTTCTAATTGCCTTAATTGGCCACTGGTGTGAAGGAGAGACTGAGGGCGGGGCTGTCCTCTGCACAGCTGTGATGGGAAGGTGTCCCTGATGGGTAAATACTATTGAATAATAAACATACATATATCACTTTATATTACTTATTATACAACCTCCTTTACTTAAGTGCAGTGCTAAACCCTAAACAACATAATTTGAGGATACCTGGACTCATCTGTGCGCCACCACAGTTGTTTTCTGATCATTCAGGTGGTTCATATGGTTTAAGTTTGCTGTAACTACATTTACAGCTTTTGGCCCAAAAGTGTGCACCACTGTTGGATTAGATTCACTGACTGAACCTTCAAGAGCAGCATGTTGTAGGAACATAGTTTGGACCTCTCGTGCAGTTTTACAGTGTAAAGACAGACGCATGTGCTTCCTGTGTCACACACTCACGTTTGGTATCTCTGTTCTGCTGTTTTGCCCAATTGCTGTTTTGGACGCTGCGTTAGATATACTTGCTGGCAAACAAGGTTCCTCTGTGCTCGGCTCAGTGGGAGCGGATGTTTAACACCACCCGCGTCCCTGGTGTGGAGACAGGTAAGAGGAGGGCACGTCTCCACTGTGCCCTCTGACCTCATACCCTGCCAACCTAGCTGTTGCCACTGGAAATCCTGACTCCTATACTCGGTCTCAGCAGCACAGCCCTGAAGCCTCACAAACGCTTCTAAAAGTCTAATTTCTCTCTGAAATGTACATAAACATTAATTTGAATCAAGTGTTCAGATGTGTGTGCTTGAACATAACCTATCTAAACTCCCAGGGCTGTGCTTGTGACACTGGTATAGCTGAGCACTGGTTTCTGTACCCTGGCTCATGGCTCCTTCCCTTGCAGCATTTTGAGGTCCCTTGTGCTCCCCTGCTTTACCATTCTCCCTCTCTTCATCCACACTCCTCTTCCTGTAGGTTTGAGTCTGCAGTCGCTCTTCTCTGGGGATTTGTTTTTATTAGTTTGTCATTTCTCTGTGTTTGATTCTCCCTTTATCATTTCAGCTCATGCTCCAAAACACTATCCCCATGTGCTCAGCCCAATATGAGCATATGTTCAACACCACTCGTGTCCCAGGTGTAGAAACAGGTAGAGTCTTTAGACAATAATACCGCCTCCACACATCTCTTACTCTACTTCATCTTTGGATTTTTTATCCAAGTAGAAATAATCTGACCTCCACAGATTAATAATGCATGTGCGCTGGTCGTTCTACATTGACTAATTTGCATGGGACAAGCCTTAAAGGAAGGCTAAAGGCTTTTGAATTTGACTGTTAAAGTGTAACTAATCCCTTCGGTTTTGACTGACGTGCATCTGGCCTGAACTTCAGGAAATGCCTCGATTATGAGCTGGGATGTGGGAGTAGTTGTTGGGACACGCCCAGCCCCCCCACCACCACCACCACCACCACTCAAATGTGCAGACACACATAGGAAAGTAAAAATAACTAAATAAACGCGCATCGACACTTTCTGCTAACAAGCGAGCTGACCACGAGCGACTCTGATCCGATAGTACACCGGTTGCGTTTGCATTTCAGAAGAGCTGATTTACATGTCTGCTCCTTCCACCACTAAAGTACCGTGGAGCTTCTTGACAAAAGCTGCCTCCAAAACGTCAACGGCCTCCATCTCAGCCAAAGCAGAATTAGGCGTAGCCAAATTCATCTGTAATAACCGCGTTTCAACACATAAATCCACCACAAAATCCACCAAACTGAAGTACTCTGACTAAAATGTTGAGAGTTGGACCAACAACACTTCATACCCAACTACATTCAGCAGAAAAGAGAGGTTCTTTTGGGGTTTAGTTACACTTTAACTTAAGTCCTGGAAGTGTTAAAATACAATAAGTAGATAAGAATAAATGAATTATTGTATTCTAATAATTCAGTGTGTATTCCAGAAAGTACTGGTCCTTGTAATTTAATGAAAAATATGAGATGAGATGTTTTAAGTGAGTGAACTGCTGTCAGTGGTGAGTTCTCCTGTTTACCTGAACAGAACAGGCTACATCATACCTGCATGTGAGGTTGTTGTTCTTGGGCACCCTTTTCCATTGTCTTCTCAGGTCAAGGCTTCTTTGAACACGGCGCCAAGAATCACCAAAAATATACAATTTGTCAAAGAGTCAGATTCTATATTTGAATTGGGGTCTGTTCAAAGAAGCCTGACTCAGTTCATTGTGTTCCACGCCACTGCCCTGTTTCAAAATGAGCCCCTTCTCATCTCACTTCCCGTTCTTCCCATCTCAAGCTGCTTTAGTTTTTGCGTAGCCCTTCCCTTATCACACAATATTGCTTCAAATTCAGTTGCTTTTCTCCCCCTCAAATGAATATTACTTATTACATTCACAAGTACATAAACTGGCCACAGATGCAGTAAACACCACATTGTTTTAACCAAAGTTAATAAGAATCGGTTTATTGTCATAAACTTCTAAATTCCTCACACACAAACACATGAATCTACTTATTCCAGACGTGTCTATTGATCACCTTTGTCTCTTCCTCTTTCCTTGCAATCGGCCTTGATCTCCCAGACACCCTTCAGCACACGAATGAAACCAAACACATAGTTGTGTATCACAAGGGCCGCTTTTTTAAGGTGTGGATGTTTTATGACGGCCGGCTGCTGCTTCCACGAGAGATAGAGCAGCAGATGGAACGGATCCTGACGGACCAGTCGGAGCCCCTCCCGGGAGAGGAGAGGCTGGCGGCGCTCACTGCAGGTGACAGGTAGGTGGCGCTACAGAGACGAAAATAATATGAATAATAATATAATAATAGGAAGAATAATAATATAATATGAATAATAATAAGAATGAAGACAGACCCATGCCAGACTTCTGCTCCACTTACTGATGTGATTCGATGTCCCGCAGGACCCCGTGGGCCAATGCTCGCGACACTTACTTCAGCCGTGGTAAGAACAAGCAGTCCCTGGACGCCATCGAGAAGGCGGCCTTCTTCGTCACCCTGGACGACACCGAGCAGCGCTACGACACCAACAACCCCGTCACGTCCCTGGACAGTTACGCCAAGTCTCTGCTGCACGGGAAGTGCTACGACAGGTGGGGCAGACGCAGCGCCGCGCATCTTGTTGTTGTTCAGGAATGAAGAAAAAACCGAGGGCCCACGTTTCCTTTCCAGGTGGTTTGATAAATCCTTCAACCTGATTGTTTTCAAAAACGGCACCATGGGGCTGAACGCAGAGCATTCCTGGGCGGATGCTCCCATCATCGGTCACCTGTGGGAGGTACGCTCCTTTGATGCATTTCCAAACCACTCCTTGTGATAGCGGATGTTGATGTTCAAACACACACCTATAACCCCGCAGCATGTGCTGTCCATGGACCCCAATAACCTGGGCTACACGGAGGGAGGTCACTGCCGCGGCTCCCCACACCCCAACCTGCCCGGTCCTCAGAGGCTGCAGTGGGACATCTCTACTGAGGTTTGACAAAGCCTTCTATGCTTTAAAGAAGCTTTAAATTCATTTACCGGATGGAATATGGCCATCCTATCCTGGGCATCATTATTTCTTATATTGTTATTTAGTACATTTACATCTATTAATACCTTTGGGGGAAGATATTGAAGGTGTATAGTGAGTAGTTAGTTAACACCCCCTCTGCTGGTAACTTTGAGTGTTACACATGCTTTATTCTGCTGTTATTAAAGTATCCTTATTATGATTTATTAAGAACTGACAGCTTTTGTCTCTTCCTTTAGTGCCAGGAGGTCATTCAGAACTCCCTCACAGTTGCCCAGAATCTAGCTGATGACGTCGACTCCCACATTATACCCTTCTCTGACTTTGGAAAAGGCAAGATAAAGAAGTGCCGCACCAGTCCTGATGCCTTCATCCAGATCGCCTTGCAGCTGGCCCACTACAGGGTGGGTGTCCTGCTCTTCTGTTGTTTATTTTTGGATTTTGCATGCAGTAATCAAAAATGATAGCATGGTGAAAGTCTGCTCGTATTAGATTCCAGCAGAGAGCAGATGCAGGCTTCCAGACAGCTGAATCACCGAATCAGAATGTTCCTTTTGCATCTGCTGCCTTTAAATACGAAACAAGAACGCAAGCATGTTTTAATTGTTTTAATTGTCACCAGGACAAAGCAAAGTTCTGCCTCACATATGAAGCCTCCATGACACGTTTATTCCGTGAGGGCCGAACTGAAACCGTGCGTTCCTGCACCGCGGAGTCCTGTGCCTTTGTTCGCTCCATGATCAGAGACGAAACAGTAAGGCCGAACCCCCCCTCCGCAGCACACGCCACCCTCTTGAGTTTGTCGTCACGCGCGCTTGTCTCCTCCGGTCCAACCAGACAGAAGAACGTCTGAGGTTGCTGAAGAAGGCGGCAGAAAAGCACCAAAACATGTACCGCCTGGCGATGACGGGGCAGGGCATCGACCGCCACCTCTTCTGTCTCTACGTGGTGTCCAAATACCTGGGAGAAGACTCGCCCTTCCTCAAGGAGGTACGGAGGCTGGCTGCTGTCGCCGAACCCACTGAAGCGAGCGCGGCTTTTTGTTGAGAACGGATGAACAATGTGTCTCAGGTGCTGTCCGAGCCCTGGAGGCTGTCCACCAGTCAGACCCCCCTGCAGCAGGTGGAGCTCTTTGACCTGGTCAAGTATCCCGAGTACGTGTCTTCCGGCGGCGGTTTCGGTCCGGTAGGTATTCCTTCAGCTTGGATGATGGTTTCAGTCGCGCGTCTTTGCGGATTTATTGAGTCCTCCTTTGTGTGCGAAGGTGGCCGACGATGGTTACGGCGTGTCCTACATCATCGTGGGCGAGAACCTGATCAACTTCCACATCTCCAGCAAACGCTCCAGTCCAGAAACGGTAAGTTCTCCGGCGAAAAGCGCAACGTTCTCCTCTCCTCTCGCCTGTCCCTGAAACCTTCAACACGTTTCTCCCTGATGCCAGGACTCCCACCGTTTTGGCGCCAACATCAAACGGGCCATGGTGGACATGTTGAACCTCTTTCAGCTGGAGAAGAAAGCCAAGTGATTGTTCTCTCCGGGGCCGCACAAAACAAAGAAGTTGCGTGAAAATATATGTTATTCTGGTGAGGTTGTACAGAATCAAATGTTGGGCTGGGGTTTATTTTTTAAGTTAATTAGTTTTACAGATGTAGTGATGGAGTCCACATGTGTTCAAGGCGCACGTGTCTGCTGTATGTAGAGGCAGACGTAGAAGTCAGGCGGTGAGTCGACGCTGGTGCAGTAGTGTACAGACCAGAGGTGTGTGCAGACAGTGCCTTAGTGAACCACTACTGTACAAAAAGGGACAAAAGTAGGAAGACGAGCACAGCCAGAGATTTTCAAACTAAAGGATTGTTCAGTAGCATCATCTGACATTCTTTGATCGCGTTGTGTGAGGTGGTGCAATATTCTTTGTTCCCGTGCTGCTGCGTCACGGAGCGCCTCCGCCACTGACCGCGGTTCGATGCTCTCGAGAGTCGTGTCGAGTCTTCACCGGAACTCCAGGAGCAAATGAAGTTCGTTTTAAGGTTCTGTGGTTTTTATGAAGGCAGGTGGTTTTCGTCTGCGTGTGTTTGTTGTCTCACACTCGGGTTTGTGCTTGAGGACGCTGGCTGCTACAGAATTGGACGATGAGGGAGGAGGGGCCCTGGTGGGCCGGTGTGTAGATTACTGTAATATGTTTGCTGTGTAAGTGAGTAATGGACAGGAGAAATGCAACGTGATTGGAACGGAAGCGCGCCGACGCGTTTTAAGAGCAGTATGCGGTGAACAACAACTTTGCTTCTTATTCTAAAAATACTTATTAGATGTTGTGCACTCCACAGTGAGCTGTTAAATTTTAAATTACTATACCTAATTATTTAAAAACACTTAAAAAAAAAATCTTCAAATCCTTATTATTTTCTGGTTCAGTATCAGCAAATTGCTTTAGCTTTTATTAGCGAGCTTGCAGACGATTGGCTATGCTGCACAGTTGCTCTTAGGCCTGTGAAGGAATTATGTCCCCGTGTAATGGTTAGAAAAAAAAGAGCTTTCATATATAGGAATCTATTACTGTTATGTATATGTTGTCTCCTCATATTATTTATTTTTTCCCAATGTTTTCATGCCATTATTATAACACAGGCTGCCATATTCACCAGCTAAATGAGGGCAGATATCATCTAAAAAGCATTAAAAAGGTTTTTTTCTTTTTAAAAAAAAAGACATTTTGTTATCGGATGACTTTGCCAGGATGTAGTTGTATAACTTTTTTTTTTATCTGCATCGACTTCATGTTTACACTGCTGCATGGTGTTTGAGGATGACGCTGTATATCTTTGCCTTTAACTTAAAGATGTGTTTGAAGCGGACGAGCAGCTGACATACCAAAACATGTCGTAACAATAAAGTGAATGTCAAACAGCTCTTTCACCCCGGAGCTGCTGGTCTTTTATTGGGAGTCTCTTCTGGGCTACTGCAGAACCGCTACGCCTGGAGGGGGACTGTCTAAATGTGTCACTCAGAGGGAAACAAAACCAGTACCTATACTAAAATTATTATATAAGTATATGTGAATATTATTAGGATGTGAGCGAAATCACGATTCACCAGCTAAATGAGGGCAGATACCATCTAAAAAACATTCAAAACGTTTATTTATTTGTTTTTTTTAAATTACATTTTGTTATCGAATGACTTTGCCAGGATGTAGTTGTATACCTTTTTTTTTTTATATGCACCGACTTCATGTTTACACTGCTGCATGGTGTTTGAGGATGACGCTGCTATTCGTGGTTTTGGCCTGGTGGCGGCGCTATTGGGAGCTTTAAGAGACGCGCAATCATTGCAGTCAGTCAGCCACAAAGCGGCACAAGAGGAGAAGTCAGCAGAAACTCTTTAGGAATCACCATCTGGAGCCTAAAAATAGTGCAGAAGTTAACAGATATTACTTTAATACGCCTCGCCGAGGTTAACGCGAGAGAGGTCCTCATCAATCGTCCGACTCGCGTCCACGTTTGCGGCTCAGCGGACCTTCTGAATCTGGCCCTGGTGCGAAAACCAGATCTTTCCTTCATCCAAACAGAAGGAAGCAACTTCCTGCCATCTGGCTGGAGTAAGCGACCCCAGCAGCCAGTACCTCCTCCGGGGGTGTCCAAGCCCTCCGCCGGGCTACGTGTGCCTAATAACTCAGAACAAACCCAAGACATGTGTAAGGCAACACCAGGCGACACGTTCTGAGGCCCCTCACAGGAGGGAAGAAGCATCATCTGATGCTGCCTCCTCCGTTTGCGTATTTTTCCCCCTGATGTCTCCCCATAGCAAGCGAACGTGTCACTGCTGCATTCCCCAAGCCTGCTTATCCACCCTGGGAATTCACACTCGCGGATAAAGCGATCGCTTCCAGACCCGCACTTTTATTTGTCTCCAAAACTCCGTGTCCTCCTCGGGGGAGAGGAATCGCCTGCAGCCAATCACCCGCGTCGCGCCGGGACAGAAAAAGAACCTTTAATTGAGATTCTAATTGGCAAGCTGGGAAACCCATTCACTGAAAAGCAGGGACTGAAACCTAAAACCTCGACTTGCACTTTCTAAAAGTAGACGTTGGGAGAGATCGACGGCCTCCGCTTGTCAGCCGGTTTAATTCATGTGGCTCCTTCCTTCAGGCCGGGCCGGGGCCGCCTGTCCTGCTCCCCTGAGCCGATCGCTCACGCTGGGGGTCGGGATCCTCCCGGTTGCAGGCTGTCATCGGTGGGGAATGTTCTCGTTGTGTGTTTTGTGTCTTTCTTGATTTGGATTCGCCGAGGGTAGTTTGATTTTTTTTGTTGGACGGATGGACGCCTGCTTGGGTTTAGCTGCGCAGCCGTGTGGCTCAGTAGGAGCGTAGATCCATAAAAGAGGAAATGTTCTTAAGAGAAGGACACAAACTGTACGGTGAAGGTCACGTAAGGTTTGCGGCTCGCCTCCCGGGGCGCCGCAGCCCTCACAGGCCTGTAACACTGTAACTTCATCACCTCACAAACATGGAGCCACTCGAGAATGTCTTGTGAATTTTATCTGGCCGAGAACCGTGCCCAGATTTTTAAAAAGTGCCATATGAATCGAAGTGATTAAGGCGAGGGTGTAAGCGGAGAGGGCGAGCTCGGCGGGTCCGTGCTCGGCTCCGGCCGGCTGCACCTGTCTAGTGGAGCTATAGGGACAGCCCCCCCCCCCGAGGTGGAGTTCAGCCAAAGGGGGCCAGCGAGGAGAAGGAGGTAAGAAAGAGACGCTGAGAAGAGCTGAAAGCGATTCTCCTGGGAATGGCTCCCTCCGCACGTTCACCTGGGCTTTAAATAACTTTTATTATGTTTGAGGCAAATCAGCGGAGAAGTGAGGCTGCAGCGGGCTCAGAGACAGGCTGACATCCACATTCCAGCATGGAGAAAAAAAAGGCAGTTTATGATAAGAGCCCCCCCCCCCCTAAGGCTGGAGACCTCCAGGGCCTCCTGAGGAACCATGTCTGTGGGCCTGGACATCATGGAGGAATCCCCAGACCTTCTCCTTGGGCCAAGAATGAAGGGAGGAGACTCAATGTTCTCCTCAGTGAAACATTTTCTGTGTTTCCCTTAACAATCAAGTCCAATTATTGACTTTATCCTCCTCAGACCTGGCGTCCACATATGTGGACATTAGATGTTGGGTCACCTATCATATAAAAGCTAATTCTTCTTACTGTGGGGCCAAATGTCCACATACATGGACCCATAAACATTATATTATTACACGTTTAGATGGATTGTCCCTGTATGTGGACATCATTGTCCCTGTATGTGGACATCATTGTCCCCAAAAACCACTTGTTTCAAAATATTGTTAAAACATGATTCTCAGTCTTTACACTTATCAGGTCCAATAATCCTAAATAGACATGTTAAGAATGTATATCAGAAAAGAGCTGGGGTCTGAGGAGGTTAAAGATGGCCATCACACACAAACTTGAACCTGACCCAGCAGTGGAGCAGAAACCCTCTGCGTCTCTCAGCTGGAGCGTAACAGAGCGGAGGACTGCAAAAGGTGAAGTAAGAAAATGTAAACTTTATTGCAAATTTGTTCTTCTAAGTTCTCTGATTTACAGAAGAGAAAAACACTTGTAATGGCACAGTCATCGTAATATGTACATCGCTGATACTGCAATCATCCAGACCCTCGCCTCGTCCAGATTTAAAAGTGGCATATTAAGGCGCGTCTCAGTCCGCAGAGGGAAGGAATAACACTTGAAAACGTTTGTTATATGTGCTGCAACCTACACATGCATGAACATACCACAGCATTCCATTAAAGCATTAGAACGGCAACTATAAAACCTCGCACGAGGGGCCTGCTTGGGAAATCACAGTTTGTCCATTGTACATTCAGCTCTAGTGGAGATTAAGACGTCGATGGTTTCACAACACGACTGCGTGCAATAAGACATTTGGTGATTCTGATAAGCTACAGTAGACCTGAGTGTTGGAGAGGATACAGTAAACGTCAGCGTTCCACCCTGGGTTCAGCGGTACGGCTCTACTAGAGGGGTGAGATTTGGGGCTTCTGTGTGATCGCTGCTGGCGGGTTAAGGTCACCACGCCAGGACCGACACAGACGTTTAACCAGGACAATGGTACGAAGACGGCCACATTTATCGGGCTGAAGTGTGCATCTAATCTAATCCAACAAACGCAATGCAAGAAGCATTTAGTCAGAGATTAAACCAAATCCAAAACCTTCCAAACGTTGAAACTAAAGTAAACAATATAAATGGAGGTGATCACAACGACAAGGCAGAAGATTCATAGAAACTATCCGAGGGCGGAGCTGCAGTTGTGTGCATCCAGGCGCTCGGACGCCGATACGACCCACGTTTCGTCCGCAGGAGAGACTTATTTTTGTAGACTTGCAAGAGACTTTTTATCAACTTCACATCTGTTTGACGACTGGAAACCAGGCGACTGTTAGCTCAGCGTAAGAAAGTGGAAACTGCAGAAAACTACCGCTTGTTGCCGACACAGATTTATTCACTCCAAAACACTCCAAAACTTCATAGTCTTTGTTTCATACACGTAAAAAAAAACAAAAAAAACAAGATACGGCTGACGGATGGGTGAGCGTTTAAGATGCCTGTAATTCACGTCTAAGACTTGTAGTGTTGTTGCCTTTTTAAACTTCCAGGTAAATATCGGTCAAAAGGGTTACGCTGACTGCATTTGTGTGAATGGAGTGGTTTTAACAAACACACAGATGTGTTGACTAAAAGGAAACCTAAAGCAGTAGCCAACAATGACGCGGCATGTTTGCATGTTGAGCTGTCCCGATGCCCCCCCCGACAGGGGCGCGGAGGTCAGGGTGTTCAAACACGGCTCCTCTCGCCGAGGCGAAAAATCAAACAGCAACTCGGCACACGCGCCAGACACAAAATAACGCAGCCCGTTTCGAAGCCCTCGCTACAGCAGGTTAACAAAATATTAGTACGTAAATTCAAATAAAGCCAGACTTACAGTTACCGTAACTAGGCTTCACGCTCGTCTGGCTACAGTACAAGGGACGACAGAGTGGTGGGTTAATAAATTAAGGTAAACTACTCTGAAACAAGTAAGTGCTAAGGGGTGTTCGGTTGATGTGTTTGATGATTCGGTAAAGTGAAAACCCCACACTCTTGAGGTACATTCATAAAACATCAGCCCATCGGCCTGATAAGTTCAAGTAAAAGCTGATGAATAAGCGAGACGTCACGGTACCACGGTGCATCAGTCGAAAGCTTCCTTTCAGCTAACTTCCTTCCACAAAAAGCGTCTCCTTTTAAAGACTCGACTCTGTCCCTACACATAATCATTTGGTCTCCTTTAGAGTGTCAGATTCTGTTTCAGCCAACAAAGGGGCTTGCTCTCTTCCTCCTTATCAAGCGAGCCAGCAGCAGCTAAAAATTTAAAGACTGTAGAAATGTAGTATGTAAACACAGATTTCTCTGGATCTTACATACAAAAAAAGAGCAGATCAAAAAAAATCCAGAAAAAAGAGATAAGAGGTAAAACCAATCAACATGTTTAAAAAAGAAGAAAATCTGTCACGAAAAAAAAAAAAAATCGACCTGTAAAGTGCAAGTATAAAAATTAATTTCTACATATTATTATTTCAGAGCGGACCAGGTCTTGAGGCAAGATCAATGGTCTTCAGTGGAAAAGTGCAAGTTAAGAACAGCACAAGTATTTAAAAAAAGGTTTTGATTTGAAACAGTAACAGAATTAGTCAGGCGATCCAGCGGATCTGTCGGGGGACTCAGCTTCGGCGAAAGAAGACGGCCACGTCCTCCAAGGGCACGGGGTAGTCCTGAAGGGACGTGCCCCCGTCGAACACCTGAGCGCTCCTGCTGTCCTGCCACTGGAAGCCCCCATCAGGTAAATACACATCCCTCCGCACGGCGCCCTTCTCCACCACCGGTGCCACCAGGACCTGGAAACACACGTTCAAACTGGTTTGGTCAAAGAAATTCAGATGTCACGGAGATTGTACACTTAATTAGCGGGACGTCGGGTTACAGCTGGGGTTTCATTCAAACACACACATCAGCTGCCAACTGTATCCGATGGCGGCGGAGGGAACCCAACCCCGTCCCATCAGAACATCATTAAGTCACCTCGTCTCCGATGAGGAACTGGTCATCGATGGTGAAGGTCACGGGGTCGCTGGGACTGAGCCACCACATCGGCCGGTAGATGGGGTTTCCCGTCAAGCGCCACTCTTCTGCATACTTCTCTACGAGCGGGACCACGTCCCTCTGGTGCTTCGCGATGTACGCTTGAGTGAGGTTCAATACCTGCGGGCCAAAAACAGGCTGTATTTTAGTCTGAAATCATACTTGTGCTGCTGCTGCGGTCGGTCTCAGCCTTTTAAAAGTTGCTGTAGAGTCAATTTAAGAACCGAAAACCATTTCCAAACCAAACCCCAACCCCCGAGGGATTTCATGACATTAATATCACTGACAAGAAGCATTAAAAAATACATTTAAGCCATCTCTATACAACACAACCAGAGCTTAAGATAGGCTCATTGACCACAGCGTCCAAGCCTTCCTCCTCCTTCCAAACTACTTTAGCATTCCTGGTACGGTCACATCCTCTCCGATGTCCCATAGTGAAAACAAAATCTTGACCGCATCTATAAAAAAAGATGTATTTTCATGGGCTTGGATGGGGAGCATTTGCAGGAAGGAGTTTGTAGTCACAGGCTGGGTTTGATTGGATCTCTAAGTCAGAAGCCAGGCATGTCTGTGGGTTTGAGGTTTTATTGCTATTTGAGTCCAGGACGGTTGCTGCTCTGACCTGGCTATGACTGTAACATCACACATTCTGGAAAAGCGAAACCCACCATATTGAAAATATGGCAAAGGAACGACGCGTTTATCGCGGCGGTCCCCTCAGATTTCTTCCCGTTTCGTGAGTTTACAAGTCGAGGCCCTCGCAAAGACCGAATGGAAAACATGGCTCGAGCCGTCCAAAAGGCCTATTTTTGAATCTTTGTCACGCAACACGGTCACAACTAGAATATTCTGCTGCTTCGGTTCTACCCCACTGGAAAAAATAGTTGGTCAAACATTCCCATTCTGTTTCACTTGTCAGTTACTCATGGAAATCTTAATTGCATCAATAAAGTATTTTTCCAAGACGTGTCCTCAATTTCGGTATCGCCTAACTGGCTCTCGGCAGCGCGCCGTGAATCCAAAGGCGGAACTGTAATTCAGACCAGATGGACGCCTAACCACAGGTGACGTTGGGAACGGGCCAAACGGAGGGAAGGCGTTGGCTGATTGTTTCACACCCGCCTTGCCAAGAGTATCGATATCTGTCACCGAGCTCCCTGAGATCGCAGCCTTTGTTTTCCCGCCCCGTCTGGCGGACACCAGATCCCGGAGGCGAGACCCACCGCTCCCGCTGCGACAACAGCCGGGGGCTCACGGTGGGAACCTTCTCACCACTGAACCCTCAAAATCTCCTGACCGTAAATGAGAGATATTAGATACGCTCCGAGGGCCAAAAACACCGTAAATGTTTGTAAATCCTCTTCCAGACTCAAATCCCACATGACCTGGACTCATCCCACCACCCTCAGCTACTTCTGCCTTCTTCAGTGTCTCACTCAGGTATGATTGGTGTCTTCACCCTCTGTGAGATTCAGATCCACTCCCAAAAATGCACGTTTTACTCCTGGCAGGTAGGGCGCTATCATGTATCATATAAGTAATAGATTACTTTAGTAGAATATTAGTGGATTTCATGCGGTGGATGTTTGTACTGTAATCACATCTCTTATGGATCGGGCAGCTAGGACTGGGCTTGCTGTGGTCGCTGGGTTAGAGTGACTGTGGAAACCAGCTCTAACTGGTTCCCCTGTTTTTCAACGGAACGGGAGCGGCGTACCCGGTCCTCTCCGCAGACCCACGGTGGTGTGTGGAAGCTGATAACAGGGAGGAAGGCCACGATCTCAAGCCAGCGGATGAACAGCTCCTCATCTGTGACCAGGTCTCCGGAAAGAGAGCCACCTGAGGGAGGGAGGGAGGGACATACGGCAGGAAGATGATGATGAAGAAGAAATATTAGTTATGATACGTGTATACTGCTACAGTATAAACTATCTGAGGCCAGGTACATCTACTCGGCTTTCTGCTTCCTTGATTTCAAGCTATTTTTGTTGAGGGACATTTTATTTTCACATTTCTGATGAAGGGTAAGATGAGTGGGGCATTACCCACTGCATCAGGAATGAGGAAGTTGTATCCCAGCAGAGTGTGGTGCAGCAGGGAGGGAATGATCCCCCTCAGTCCCATCGCGCTCCAGTCGGACTGCAGCGGGGTCATCCTCACAAAGAGCGGCTTGTGGCTGGACCTGAGGCGCGGCAGGCTCGGGGTTAAATGACATGCGACGGGAAACGCAAGCGAGAGGTGATGCCTGAGGGGCTGACCGTGTCCCCGCCGTCACGATGGTGGAGTCTCCCATCCTGGTGGCCACGTCGGCCAGCAGGCTGATGTACTTGTCCCCGCTGAGGGCCTCCGGCGGTCGCAGGGCTTGCTCCTCAAACACATTCCCCTCGCCCCCCTCCAGCATGACGTACTCCATCCCCAAATGGGCCTGCAGAGCTTCCACTCTGTCCAGGAACCAGCTCACTGCTCCGGGGTTGCTGATGTTCAGCTTCACGCAGAATGTTCCTCGCCAGTGACTCATCACAGGGACCTGCGGGGGAGTCAGGGCTGAGTTCACTTCATTGTGTTGGTGATAGGCCAGGTCTTTAGTGATTTCCTGGATTAGTCTACACCAGGGGTCTCCAGGTCTCCCCCAGAGGTCCGTGAGGCTGCAGGTTCTGGTCCAACCCAGCAGCAGCAGCACCAGACTGGACTCACTTCATCAACTCATCTGAGTCTTCCACAGCTGACTGGTCAAACTGGGTGAGCTGGACTGGTGGAACCAGAACCTGCAGCCACACGGCCACTTGTGGAACAGTTTGGACACCCCTGGTCTAGAGCAACACCTTATCACAATTACAACCAGGCGACATGAGACCCCCCCCCCACACCAAGATCTCACCAACTGTCCCTGGGGGGCCGAAGGGAGACTGAGCCAGTAGTCCTCTGTGCCGTCTGTTAGGGAGGCGTGGAACTGCGCGGTGTCCACGCCCAGGAAAGGGGACAAGGTGATGGAAATGTTAAGAAGCTTGACAATTGGGAGGTCCCTGGTCAGTCTCTTGGATATCCCCCTTTTTCTGCTGTTGAGGTAGTCGTGGTCCTGCCAAGAGACAAGTCCATGCGCCGTTACACCAGAGGCGCGCGGTGGTTTGTGAAGGTCGCCACATCAAAGCATGGTCAGTAAAACATATAACAGAACAATCCAAACGTTCATAAACTGGGTGGACAATTAGCTTTATTATGGACCTAATAGGTCCAATAGGTGCAAGCGAGCAGCTGTGAAAACACGACCCCTGTCAGAACCATTAACAAATGTCATAATCCTCTGGAATTTATACGGCAAGTCAAGCAGACATTTCAGATTATATAACTGAAGAACAAAACCTTTAAAGAATACCAGGATTGACCTCAGGAGGTGAACTGGCTGTGGGAAGAAAAGGTAGATTAGGCCATTATGTAACATCATCAAATCCCCCAGTCCACTTCCTTGTACTTCAATCCGACATAATGTCTTAGAAAATACGGCAAAAGGCACGTTGAGGGTTTTAACAAGGTCCAGAAAAAGCGGTAATAACTTTAGGAACAGTGCAAATATTATAAGCTGATATTTTCCAATAGCTGGACGAGAAGCACGGAAAATAACAATTTAAGAACGAGGGCCAAAGAGAAAAGTAGTCCCAACAAATGCCATTATTCAGCCTGTAAATCCCTCCTGGACGGCTTGAAACATCCAGAAGTTTCCACACAGCTTTTATGTATGGGGAGGTTTTTTTTTTTTTTTTCAGAAAACCGTGAGGTGTGATTGTGGGTAAACGATGCCCTGGCATGTTGTTCTTGTGCTGCTGGATTTTGGTCAGTTCACAGCATCAGGCTGGGTTCAGGATCACCATCAACTTTGTCTTGGCTCTGGGGCCGTTGCGATCAACAACTTTTCTCCCTCAGAGTAACCTGAGATCTCTGTTTGTCCTTTCTCAGCTATGTTTATTTTGTAATGGAATATCACCAGGTATTGATTTAGATTCACTCGACTGTGGTCTTGTTTCCTTCAGTGTTTCCCAATAACATTCAAGGAGAGTCACAGAATAATAAAATAAAAAATCAGTGTTCAAAGACTGAAGGAATATCAGATTTTTTTTATGAAATTATTAGTTGTTAATGACTACTAAATCACTTTTTGTTTTCCCTTTCTTTTTTTTCCTTAACATATTCAAAATCTAAGTTGAAAAAAATTAAAAACATTTATTCTGAACATTCGCGGTGAGTTTGAGGATGTAAAGCTTTATCTTTATCTGACATGTGACTTTCCAGCGAGCTTTTCCTCCCTTTATCACACTCTCACTGTTTCAAGCGTTTTTGTTTTTTTTACCTCGTATTTTAAACGATGTTCTGATTTGGTTTAAACTGTATTGCTCTGCATTACGCCCCATGATCCAGCTCTGCTGAAGGTGCTGGTGGACAAACAGCCCCCAACAGCGGCTTTCTGCTGAATATGCACCATGAAAAGAAATAAAGCAGCATTTTCGAGCTTTTGTGGCACAAACCATGTCAGAGAGGAGGTTGGTGGAATGTTCGTTGAGGCTGATGACTCCCTCCCCCAGCTGGTGTCTTCTTAGGCGATTCGAGAAGGTCCTCAGCTCCCTCTCCACCTTTGGCCCTGAATCCACATTAGCAAGCAGCTTCCAGAACGGCATCCTGGAGGACATCGTGACAGATTTAAGAGTGTCTGAACGTTCCACTGTTTCACCCACAGCATGATGGACCTGTTCTCAAAGGTTCTGAAACCCAAAGCTTACTGACCACAGTGTTTTCATGTTGGGCAGCTCCCTCGGGTGCTGGGAGAGTTGTTGCACGGCCTCCTGGTGTGCAGCTCTCACGTTGTGCGCCACGCACACGGTGTACTGTAAAGGCAGACGCTCCATGCTGGGCAAGGACTGCAGACAGAACTGCTGCCTGCTGTCCAGCCCGAGCTGCAGGGGAATATCAGGAGAGATGAGCACGGCAACACCTGCGGGGCGGGAAGAAACCAGGACATACGGTCATGTATCCCTTTATTATTCTCCAACAGGATCATCCACACAGATTAACAGACAGAGTGCTTCTGAGAGCAATATGATGGATGGAGTCCTGTGGCGGGGGCTCTGTCAGCTGATATCGCTGCACTTGTACGTGAGAAAAACACCCCCCCATCGACCATGAGGCGCAGAGGTGCTCAGCTATGGGTTTACTGCTGGGTATTTCTGAGTAGGTAAGCCACACTGCAACCCAATGAGATGGGAGGCAGAGAGGATACGGTATGAAGTCGACCCTGGTCGGGTCTCTGTTTTCATTCAGGTCCATACACGATTCTCCCCGCCGCTTCGTGGAAAAGTCCATGGGTCAAAGGTCAAGCGCTCAGACTCTTAGGAACAGAAATGGCAGTTTGAGACGAGATCATGATATCTAACGAGCACTTATACTGTGATTCCATTGAGAGTGAACCACTGAGGATATATTTAGGTGTATTTAGGTGTGATGAAGAACGATTGTGTGTAAAGCCCTTTTTATCTGAGTTGCTGTAGAATGAGAAAAGCAAAAGAGGTTTTTGTGGGAGGAGATTTCAGGTTTGCTTCAGAACGAGGTCTCCTTTGTCAGAATCAGCTGCCCATCAACAAAAGTCACCTCAGTCTTCCAAAGACCTCCTCAGAGGAAGGCTCGTCGTTTCTCTGCTCCATTATGTCAATCCAGCCATTCAGGGACCGTGTGAAATGATAAGATCAGATAATTGTGTCCTCAGATGTAGCTGCCCTGCAAGGAATGCCTCTCAGGTTACCCAGACCCCCTGTCCTCACCACTTCTCGCCCGTCCTGACTCCCTCTTTCTCCCTCTCAGCTCTAGTTTCCTTCCTCTCCCATCTAGCGCCACTCCAGGCAGCATCGACCACAGCCCTCGCCCCTCCGCTCTGACTGCGGGTTCCTTCTTCTGGTTGTTTTTTTTTGTTTGATTTCCGCACAAAGAAGCTGAGATTTGGGGGCCGATCAGTACACAGATTACGGCTTAACACCAGCTCCCACGGCAGGGTGACCGTCTGAGCCCGTGGCGCCCCGCTCCCCACTTTCAATGGGTTCACTGTTCTCATGGAGCCAGGGACCAGCGGCAGACAGGATCCGCGTGTACCGGGTTTATAATCAGATTAATCGCTTCGCAGATCAGTAACCACGGCTGCATAAAGCCCAGCGGAGAGCCTTCAACTTCCAGGGCAAATTTCGTGCAACTGATAATGTCAAAGAGATACTGGTAACTCCTCGGGGTGTTAAATCACCACATGACTGCTTACCACAGCTTCAGAACTGAAGAGGAAAGCGGGCTTTTGATGAGGAATAACATCCAAATCACAAGTGAAAAGGTAGCTCTTTATCAGCCCTGCCTCCACCTCCAGAGGAGAAAAAGTGTAACGGAAGGATGGGGGAAGACAAGATCAGACAATCCAGCGGTCTGAACGACGACACAGCAAGTTTGGACGCAGCGTATTTTACATATAATATTAAATCTAAAGTGGGAGAATGATCCTGCTGTTGATATCTGGAGGGTTGAATGTTAAATAAGGAAGTATTGTCTCGTGTGTTGATACAGCTCCAGTCAATCACTTGGCATTTGGGGTTTATTTTTAGTATGTGGGGACTCCTGACTGAAAATGAACTTCTCACCCTGGTTATATAATCGAACATCTCAACAACACTTGCAGATCTACTCAGCACACCCTGCTGCAGGGTACATGCATGTCTGAAGACATGTGTGCTGAGACATGCATGTACCCTGCAGCAGGAATCAATAAGCGTTATTTAAAGACAGTGAAGCAGGTTGTGGGCCTTGAGTTACAGCCAAAGTGGGGTGTCTGTAAGTTGAAGGGGAAGCAAAGGGGAGGACCCTATTTTTAGAATTCCTTAAAGCTCCCCCTCAAATATTTTCCGTTTGCTCTCAAAAGCAAAATTACGCACCCGGCCGAGCGCGTCCGCTCGTGGAGAAAAAGAGATATGAATAAACTTTACTGGGCACGTGTGAATTATCGGACCTCCGGGGGCTTCAGGTTCATGGCTGCTGAGAGACTGTAGGGCTCAATCAATCAATCAGACAGGCCCCTTCACACACACACGCACACACACACACACACACACTCATGCACACTCTCTCTTTAACAAGAAACTAGAGACTTCCGAGAAAAACAGACCGGGAGCAGTAAAAATTTTGCGCTTCCTCTTGCTCACACCGAGCAGAACGATTAAAGAAGGCGGCTGAGGCGGCCCCGAGCACCTTTGGATGGGTACGGAAAGTTTTAACGCGTGGTCAAGTCCCCCTGGCACGAGGGGGGGAAACGCCGCTGCGCGACTCCCTGCGTGACTCCCTGCGCTCCACCAGATGGCCTGCCCTATTTTACCTGTCATATTTACAGTTATTTATGACACCTGTGAGCAGTGCAGACGGACCCACTGCCTCATAAAAGATGCTTTCAAAGGCTGGCTTGTGTGTGTATTTGTGTGTGCGTGCATATGTGTGTGCGTGCGCGTGTGTGTTTATTCAGGCATGCATTTCCTTAACAATGGAAACTTGGATTATGTGCCCAACCTCAAGAAATTGATGGCCATGAAACTGGGGCCTTGCCACGGTAGTAAATTTCCAATTCCGCTCATTGAAATAAGCCGAAAACCTCTGAAAGGGACTTTCTTTGCCTCCACAATCAATCAGTTTTATTATTTCATGAGAAGAGAATCTGTCTGATGGGTCTTCTGATGCTTCAAAGTGTGAAATGCGTTGATTTCAGTTCATGAGAGAATCGAAGTTTAGCAGATATTTTAATGGCGGTTCAAAGAAGGCGACTGATCTGGGATATTAAAGGCAACGTGCACACGCTGTGCGCACATCAGCGGAATGCAGCCGTTGCATTAATCCTGCATTTAAAGCCTCTGCTGCCTCGGTGGAAAGTATTAGGTAAGAGTCCGTCTGCGGAAAAATGGCGTGGGATGATTTTCATACAGTACCCCTCTCACGCATTCTCCCGGTGACCCACAGAGAACACACAAGAGGCGGGGGGAGGGGAGGGGGCCAATGGAGGGGGTGGGGGGTTGTTTTTCGTCTCCAGTGCTGTGAGCATCGATTGTTGCCCATCTGTCGCCGTAAGTGATTTCTGAATTGGCAAACAGATGAAGAGGGGAAATGACAACGAATTTGCAGCCAGATGTTATTCGTCAGCCTCGTTAGCGGTCGTAAATCCTGCAAAAACAAAACGGTGAGGAAACAGGAATTAAAATCCTCTTTTCTGTGGATGTTCTGGCCTCAGATTTTTTTTTTTTTGTCGTAGACAATCTTGGCCCGAGACGTCGCCTGCGGTCACCCTAAGTGCCGCGGGTGGAAACGTCTGATGCTCCGCGCTCTCGGGCCTTTTCGTGAAGCGTCGCGCGAGGCTTCATTGTCGGGGACAAAAAAAGCGATCGGCGAAGTCCGTCCCTGTCTTGGTGTTCTTCCAGAGCCCAGAAACAAGCGAGAGAGAAGAAAAGGAAGGCTGATGCTAATCTGAGAGGGTGAAAACTACACTGCTCTGTGACAAAATCAAGAGTAACTGTGTGTGTGTGTGCGTGTGTGTGGTTGATTCTAATCTTCAGTCCTGACTTCATCAAGCCCACCATGCAGGGAAAAAGGCCGACCGTCGATAAACACCTCTGGCTGGATCCAGGAACGGCCCGAGAGAGCCAGTGTTTGTCAAGTTTAGAGCCAACGGGCTCATTTATTGTAACATCCTGCTGTGAAAACAAACTCAAAGCTCCCAATGAACGACAAGTTATCTTTCTGGTGTAAGCACACACACACTCTGTGTGTCAGAGTGAGGCCCTTATTAGGATTAACACCGCTCCTAATAAAATTAAGGACCAGCTGACACTCTTTTTACCCTCAGTAATAATTTTTGGGGGGAAAAAGTAAAGCAAGGCAGCAGTAAAAAGATTTAAAGATATTCTCATGTGTGCTGACTCCACTCTCTGCACTGAAGCAAGCCTGCGAATGTATTATTTATATTAAGCAATTTAAATGATTGGCGAGCTTATTTGTTTCCTAAAGGAAATGATTGAGAACACGATCTGTGTATAAATTGTTATTTTAAGACGCAGCAGGCCTCAAGTGGGCCTCGTGACTGCTGCCGCCATTCCCTCTCTGTGTCAGTAAAACTCAAGAAGTTCCTCGTCGAAGCCCTGTCTCGTTCCTCTGGGATGAGTTTGGCTCCTCTCAGGATGTGGCTGCGGCCATCCGTAATCTGCTGGCGGCGCCGCGGTTGTTTTGGTACGGATGGAGACAGGTGGGGGCCGTGACAGGTTCCTCCAGTTGGCAACGCTCTCAAATGTCACCGCACAGTTTCAAGCACCTTCACCTTCGGCGGGGCTCCTCGCCTCAGCCCGCCTGCGTGTTCTTCTGCCATCCTCGGGAGTTGAGTTAGAGACGCCTGTCCCGATTATATTTACTGCAGAGTGAAGTCACAGAAGACACCCCCCCGCCCGGCACCAGCAGATCTATTTATGATCGATGATGATACTGAACTGAGTCTTGCACCAAAAAACTGTGACCAGAAAGCTTTGCAACCTAAAAAACTGGAGCAGGCAAATCAACAATCTAATGAATCCCTCAAACTTTCCCCACATTCTTTCAGAGCATTAGTCACACATAACTGTGGAGTTTATTTCCTGCAAGCAGCTGCAAATAATAATAATCATAATAACAGTAATGATAATAACAGTAGTAACAGTATTAGTAATAATAATAATAATCTATTGTGACCTTCAGATCTTCGGTCTTCAGATAGAAAACACTGTCAGAGTTATGCCTAAAAGAAAGATGCCTATCTTTGTTTGTTTGTTTGTTTGTTTGAATAAAAGATGCTATGGTGATACTTTAAGATGCTGCATGGCTTGTTGCTGCGCTGATTTAATTCACAAGTTTTGTGACGTCAGCGACTAATAAAACAGTGACATCTGTGGGTAACAGCCTATAAACTCAATAACCTGCCCGGTCCCTGGCCAGGGGAAAAGAAAATGTCTTGTCTCGTGACTCTTCGCGACACAAATGGTGCACGCCACGTGAACCGAGCAAAAACATCCTTGAACTTTGAAGGGGGATATCATGTTAAATATACCTTTAATGCTCTGATACACGTGGTTGTCATTACTGAGCATCAGCTTGCTATGCCCCAGGCTGTGTACAGCCTGTGTCTGTCAGCGGTTGCTAAGTAACCGCTGAAACAGTTGTTCTCATTGGGACCTCAACTCTTTTTTCCTCCTCTGTGTGAAGATCAGAAGAGAGGAGAAGAAGACCCCCCCCCGACAGCCACCCACCGTTTGCTGCTTCGCTGGTCATGTGACCAGCCAGACACCCTACGCAACTCCACCGTAACGTGGAGCGTACCCTATCGCCCCTGTACGTGATGTTTTACATACTTTCATCTACTCGTGAATCGTTACATTTACTCCAGCGCTGGTTAATTAGTACTGCTCTCTAACTCCGAAGACAACTGGTGGGCAGAGTCCCAGAGGTTAATGCTGCCACGCTCGCACAGGACACACAGCTCGTTCCTCATCAGCTACGTTAACCATTCACATCCGCCAGTGATCCCTGCCTCCTCCCTTTGCCCCCCCGGGATAAAATCTAACACCCCCAAAATAACCAGGAGGGTTATAAGAGTCAGCAGGGCCCCCATCCAACATGCCCTTTTAATAGAAACAAAAGGCAATTACCTCGGTATCCCTTCAAGTTAATTTAAGATGCTAAAGGTGGTTTGCCTCCCTTTGTAGCGTAATCTCTAAATTAATAAACCCGGATGCCACGGAAGGGATTGCGTTACGCTCTATTTGCGGGCGGAGGTCCGATACGCTCGTGTTTTGGTTCATGTAGGTTCCATACGCTTTTTTTTTTCGCCCCCCCCCTCAGCACAAACACAAACAAACACGGGGTGAGACGTCAGGGTCGAGTGGTAAGAAAACACAAGGACATCCATTGTATCCAGGAGTATAGGGTCAGATTCCCCAGTCCATGAGGCCAGTGTGGAAAAAAATAAACAGCTGAGCCTCTGTCAATTTAAAGATTTCAAAGGGCTTACCATAGCAGACCTATAGGTGTGAAGAGGATCTGTGACCCGCCGCTGTCGCTAATGAGATGCGGCCCTTTAGCAGCTGGTAATCGACTCACGCCGGCGGTGACCTCTTACCTGACGAGCCCAGGAAGTAGCGTTCCAGGGCAGAGCCGTAGCCGGAGGGATTGTCCTTGAGGTTGCTCACGGTGAAGAGCTGCGTGGTGGCGTTCTGGTCGTTGATGGGCCAGGTCTGACCCTGGACGCCGGCGCCGCCGTACCACGACACGTTGGTCATGGAGAAGCAGTCCTGGAACCGAAACGAGGATTTGGGAGGGAGAGAGAGAGAGAGAGAGAGAGAGAGAGAGAGAGAGAGAGAGAGGAGACAAAATAAACCTTCTACAATCAGAAATAACTGCAATCACTTGTGTGTGTGTGTGTGTGTTTTTAAAGAAAATATATTTAATCGTTTAAAAACAACAACAACAACCGAGCTGTGAAAATCTTGAGCTGAGCTAAAAGTTGATTCATAATTTCAGGGCAAATTAATTTCAGAGCAGTCAGATGTGTCAGAGCACGCGGCGGCCATGCCAAACATGTGGCATCCAGTCGAAATGTTCGAGTGCAGACAGTCAAGTGACGGCTGCTGACTCTCCCAACATTACACGAGCGCATGTTTTCGCATGCACGGCGCGTCCTCCAGTCCCCACACATGCGCACATCGTTTATTTGGTGTCAGCAAATGCCAGCGACAGGTGCCAACAGGTCACCTGAGAAGCACAGGGCTGGATTTTGGGGAAATAAAGGCGACTTAAGTTTGGGAAAGCTTTTGTGCTGCGCCACATGACAGGGAGTTATGGTGGAGGAATGTTCCAGAGGGGACAGATTAACCTCCCCAAACATCCCACTTAATAAATACCTCTGTTAATTAAGATGAAGGGGAAGCACAGGACTGGTAACACAACAAGTATGACAGTGCAGATTTAATAAAATATTGAGTCAAATGATATTAAAAGCAAGAATTGAAGGGTTGCCTGCCATCTCAGAGTAAAACTAATGTTCTCTTAGGTGTGCTAATGTCACAAATTAAATCTGGACCTTATTAAATAGATACAATAGTTTTAAAGTTAATGAGATATTTCATGAGTCTGGGTGCCTTTTTTTTACTTTAACTTTACGCAAACATACAGTATAAAACCATCAAAACGGGTACACTTTGTTTAAATATTGAAATAATCCTTGTTAAACAACCTTTCACGCTGTTTCGTGTAGCAGCCATGCGTAATCACATACCGATCACTAACGTCCGAGCTGCAAAACCGAGCAACGTTCGCGCGTAAAACGACACATTCGCGCATCTCGCTGCGCGTAAAAGGCAACTTGGGTGGATTTTGAAACGAAACAGTGGCAGAAGCCAGAACCTTACCCTCAGTTGCACATGACAGTGCACCGGCGCCCAAGTCATGCTGTAGCACTCCGTCTCCGTCTCCTCGTTCACCTCCAGGGAGATCTTCACCTCGGCCACTGAGTCCCACGTATAGCAGAACTCCGTTTTATTCAGCCAGCACAGGTTCCTCACGAAAGGGACTTCGATGTCCGGACTGCCCACGTTTCCGACGTCTATCTCCACATATGTCTTGTCCTCCGTCAAAGTTTGTATGACCAGCGACTGGGTTCTTCTCTCCCAGATCAATCCGCTAAAAGTCCCCCTGAGGATCCAGTTCTTGTTGGGCTGGTCCACCACCTGCCAGTATATGATCCCGATGGTCATGACAAAGAAGACGGCCACCCCGAGACAGGCTATAGCTCCTTTCCAGGTTTCGTTCATCTCCTTCAATCCCGTGTCCCATGTTACTTCTGGGATGGGGCTAGGGTTCCTATTTCGAGCGTGGGGCATGTTGTTTTTTTAGATCAGCAAAGTATCAAAAGCTAAAAAATGCTGCAGAAATCTCTGTTGCTTCATCATGTCATGATGTTTGCTCTGATGTTACAGGGTAAACCACCCTACTGTTTATCTTTACACCGTTTGAATTTTTTTTTTGCGCAACTGTGCCAGCAACAGAGACCTGTCATGTGAAGAAATCTGTGAGAAAAAAATATATCAAGCAGGAAAATAGAATAATATAATGAATGAATCGTTAACTTACCACATACTGCTGCTGTTTTAGAGTTGATTTTTTGAATTGCATTGGCTGCAGTGAGCTCGTACGCAGCCCCAGGCCGGGTTTGGCAGCAGTGCCTACGAATAGCTCCTAAGACGTCGCTTGCTTGTCCTGCACTTTCTGACGTAACGCCGGGTCGTTTCTTCAGAGGAAAGGTAGAGAGAGGGAAATGGATCAGGAGGGTTTGACTCAGTCGTGGAGCTGCCCGCTCGGGGCGAGGAGGCCGGGGGCATCTTGGGAGGGAGGGTTCCCCGCGCCTGCTCGCAAACTCTCCGTGCGCTCTGCGTGCGTAAAAGCTGCAGAGACATGTCATCTGGCGGTTTGGCAGATAGGCAAGGGGCGTCAAATGGGCACGGGCGCTGGTGTCGTGGTGTTTAGCATTTTAATAAGGGAGTAAAAGGGGACGTGCGAAATTCATTTCAAAATTACAAGTAAGGTGTATCAAAGGGGTGAAAAGGGATTTTGCTTTGAGATAAACATCTAGTCGTTTAGACTGTTGGGTTTTATAGTTTTAATCTTATATCCAGCCTCATGCAGATGCATTATCATGGCTTTAACCAGTTGACGCTGATAATTTTGTTCAGTTTACAAAGCAAGATGAGCCACCTGTCATCCAGCAAACATTCCTGCTGAAGCTCCAGAGCTGCTGCGTGAGTCCATATACAAATATGCAAAGCCATGCACAACCCCGGCTATTTTTGTTATTATAAGATAAGATACAGTAAATCTTGACTGATCCCCATCTATGCAAATTTAGTTGTCCTAGCAGCTGATTTATGCAGTGCAGACACAGAAGAATCACACCACCCTCCTGTAAACTCATAAAAGAATAAGTATGTGCACGTGCACGAAGTATGGAATTTAAAATACACCGGGCATAAAAATCAGCATGCTTTTCAGGCTATTCTTACCCACCGTCTCACGCACTGATCGGAATAGTACGGGAGAATGATGATCATTTTTTTATTGCAATATGATCAGAAAATGCAAAAACAGTGACAAACAGCATAAAGTGGACGCAGAGAAAGTCTCCTTATGGATGAAAAACTGGTCAGTTAAATCAATCATATTAGATCAGAGAAGTTTCTACAAGATACAGATCAGAGAGTCTGCACCCCCGGACAGAAACCAGCTGTAATGTTGAAAATGTTTTTTGATTCAGACCTCAACCTCACAACCTTCAACCTTCCCAAGATGAATAAAGAGCGAAGAGGACAGATGTATAAACTGGTGAAAATCACATTTTAGGACTTAAGTCAAACAGCCACGTGTGTGTTTTAAGAAGGAACAAAGATGGTTTGATTTCAATAAATTAAATGGAAGAATTGACTGTGCTTTTAAAAGAAATTATGATCACTTCATTAAGTAAATGAAACAATTTGGAAACAAGTCATAATTTAATGGAGTTTTTTTTTTTTTAAACTGCATTTTAATATAAAGTACACCGAGAGTATCGCCCAGATTTAAAGGAAACTTTGCTGCCTGTTTTGTTGGAGTTGCACAACAAATACCCAGTGTAAACATTTAATTAAGATTATTTTCTTTAACCAGGACATTATTTAATGCAAAGCCCTTAAAATGCATTCTTAAAAAATGTAACCTCATCGAGAGGTGGTCCACAGGTACTCTTGCGTAACTACAAAACACCACATCCGTCAGACGTCAACACAGAGGAAACAGAAAGTCTTCCATCCACATTAATGCTCCTCTGCTTATTTTGATTTTAACAATATAAGATATAAAACTCACATCGTCTCTCTCAAGAACCTTAAAGTTCTTTTTTCCTCCAGAAGAACCTTTCTGTTGGAGGATTATGTGATCAAGTCCAGATGTGTTGTGCAACATCAGTATAGATGCTTTGAGGTCTAATGCAGCGCGTGTCTCCTGCTGCGCCGCCATCGGAGGGCTGGAATGTTGTTTACGAGTGCCTCAAATGTGATGGGTAGTGGCGTGATCGGTTGAAAGGTGCTGTTTGGATTGTCATGGGCCACTGTGCCAACATTGTTCCCCCGGACTACTGTTCGACCCGCGACGCCTCACAAATGCGCTCCAGCGCCGCCCGCACGCGGTGCCCCGGGTCACAAGGCCCGGCCCGTCTCGCACAAACACCCTCCGTTGCAGCTTCTCTGAAAAATCAGCTGGTTTTTAAATCGCCGTCCCTCGATTTCGAGGCGGTCCGCTGAGACATGCCCGTGGCTCCGTTGGTATCCCGCAAACTTTATTGGACCCAAAAATAAGACAAGAGCGGCCGTGACTCGAACAATGTCGTTGTGTTTGTAGGTTATGGTCCTCCGTTCTGTCGTTCACAAGATATCCCAGGAGTGTCGGCTGACATACCTTCAAGATCAGTTGCCCCTGTCCCCCTTTATGCATGTCAGCCCCCTGCGATCCATCACATACCTCTGGCAGGGCCAGGGACACTGGATCAGGCTGTGGGAAACTGTCCGCTCTCTCTCATCGCCTCACTCCAACTGTAGTTGGTTTCAAAATCTCTGGAAATCAGCGTGAGCCTTTTCCATCGCACCCAGCGGGCTCAGGAAGGAGAGGGAGCGGTCCGGAATAACTTTCCCAGAATACATCGACCTAAACCTGCATTACTTGCTGCATTTATGCGCGCTGGAGTGGCAGGTGCGCACGCAGGCCGCTGAAACTCAAACTCCGTCCGGCCTTGTGGCAGCCAGGCTCCCGGGTCAGGGGTCAGGCTCATGACATCAACGGAACATCCAGGGGGGGAGGGTCTAAAGTTACACGCCATCCAGCCCCTGGTTCTATCCCTCCTGGCTATTAATAGGCAGGAGGACTGCTGCGTGGCATGCACCCACTCCCTCTGAGAGTGTGAACATGGGACGTGAAAAAACAAAGGAATCTGACCTGAACCAGCCACTCTTATCATTGATTTAGTGTTGAAGGCAAAGGTCGCGGGTTTAATTAGGTGTGGCGCACACGGGTTAATGGTTTTTACATTTTGGATGCCACTTGGACACTTTGGAAATGACTTATTTGGCTTGCCATGTGCACAATTTTCAATAATCGAATAGACATATGTGTGTTTAATACCCTAATAATACCCTAATCCTTTAATCGGTGTGTTTGTCTTTGGTCGAGGTTAAAATATTTATACAAACACAGACCTGGGTCCAGTTCCATGTAGGCTGCAACGTTGCTCTGCCATGTTTGCACAGCTGAGCCAGCCGTACAGACCAGAGCACACTTTATTATTTGTCAGTATTGCTCATCGGCTATAATCAATCACTTTTACAGGATATAAACTACATTACAAACGCTAGTGATAATTTCTAAATATGTCTGCGATGACAAATGTCTGGGCTGGTCGACCCCTGGAAAAAAGTAAAAGGGGATTTGATGTGTGTGTGTGTGTGTGTGTGTGTGTGTGTGTGTGTGTGTGTGTGTGTGTGTGTGTGTGTGTGTGTATGTGTGTGTGTGTGTGTGTATGTGTGTGTGAGAGAATTTACATTGAAAATTACCATTTCAATCTAAAAATAACAGCAATTTAAGAGAAACAGTGGGGAAGGGGTTGAGAGGGGAACCTTCTAGTTGTGATAATCCTTGTGTTATAGTACCAGGGCACAGCCAGAGGTGAGGTGTTGGATCACACCAGATGTTTGAGGAGACGTCTTAGATTTTCCTTCAGTCTTCTGAGTTTTACACACTCTGGATCCTGACGGCTGCTTTGGACTTGGTCTTTGTCTTGCGTGCCTGGGCTGGCTGACATACATGAACCTTCCTTGAACCGAACATACTGGAAAGAGCAAAAAGGAAGCCCCCCCCCGACCGTTTTTACCTCGGAACCACAGGAACTCTCAGACCCAGAGAGACTGCTGTCTAAGTGGGGCCTTTTCTGACTTGGTTGGTGCCTCTTGAACCTTCCATGAGCTCATTCTGAAACATCAGCCATCTTATCTGGACCTCCTGCTCTCTGCTTCTTGCTCTGCGATGCTCGTCCTTTGGGACTTGAAGCCCAGATCCTACAACGGTCTGTCTGTGCCTACATCCACGCCACATGCGCTCTTGGAACTCTCGGTTCCTGAGCTGCGGCAGACCTTAGGAGCTGCGCTCCACCGGGCCAGCATGCTGCTTCCAGCCCCGACCCTGCAGCCCTGACCTGTCAACACAACTTTGCGGTCCTGTCACGGCTTCAGATCAGATTTCCTGTTCTGAATAATCTTCTGGTCATCCTCTAAAAGGTCTCTGACTTCGCTTCATCTACCTTTTGCCCTTCATTGCTGACAGTGTTTCATTTCCATTCAGACCAGTGCTACCAGTTTTATTGATGCATGTGGAACATCTCCTCCAACAGCTTCAGTCTCAGGCTGGGCTGTCCGAGGAACCTCCATAAATATGTGTCCCCCACATTTGTGTAACATCTCAGACTAATGTGTAACTTCCCAGATTAAGTTGGGATTAAATAATGAATGCCTCTGCCAAAATGATGATATACAGTCTTGGTCAGAACCTAAACACAAGCGTCAGACTGCAGCTTATTCCAGCAGAGCTTCTCACTGCAGCCCTGTCTGGGTTTGATTATGTACCTACACTTCATCTGCTCACATGTATGCAATAATGTAAGGAGCTGCTGGTGCTGCTCCAGACTTTGGATTACTCTTCAAAAACTCCACACGGCCACCATTTGGAAAAATGACCAACTTGTGAGAAGGCATTAAAACTGCCTGTTTTCTCCTGGGCGAAGGCTTCAAAGGTAAACACTGGGAGAGGGAGTCCCGTTACACGTGAAGCCATTTGCTTGATCTGACAGAGTTTTCCATCTTCAAGTCTGGATCTTCAATTTACCATTTCCTTTTTTTTTTTTTTTTTCTCCTCCGGGATATTCAATACCGACAACTTCTCCGACTGCCTGGGAGTCAGAGGGGGAAAGTTTCCATGTGGCCCCAACGCCCGCGCTTGGCGGGACAATCCTGCTATTGACTGAACTGTTTCCGTCTATCTGAGTACAGTTTGCCGTATGAGCCCTCCCTCCACCTCCATTACCTTCTCCCTTTGCAGCACTGTGACACAAACAGCCACTTTCCACTGCCCCAGACCTGAACCTGTACTGCAAGCCCCCCTCCTTCACACACACACACACACACACACACACACACACACACACACACACACACACACACACACACACACACACACAAATGTGTGCACGCATGCACGACTTAAACGAAGTCACAATTCGTTGGAAAAGCAACAAATAATTATTATTGTGACGTTGGTGCTGGTGTCAGTCAAATCCAAAAGTGTGCACGAGCTTTTCTTCGTGCACGTGTAGTAAGAAGCCTGATTCACTGGAAAAGCAGTAAAGGTCCATTCATGAGGTTTGAGTCGCTGGGGAGTGAGAATCACACCATATTCAATATTAATTATCCGTCTAAGTACCGCGGGCTTGAATCACATCTATAAATGGCAGAGTTAGATAACAGCGTGAGACCAGACCTTTGCTTGAAGGCTGCCCTGGTTCAGGTTGCCGACCCCCTCCGCAGAACCCCCCCACAACCTGGTCTGCACTGCGAGGAGCCTCACCGAGGAGCGGGACCCTGACCGAGGCTGTAACGGGACCTCCTGCAGAGACGCTCCGCAAAAATGTAAAAACTGAAGAGGGCATTCTCGGGCAACCCTGCACAGGTCCTGTTAACGCCTCCAGCGAAAAGAGCCACGGATGCACGTCTGTCCATGACTCAGGCCGTACGCCCAATAACTGCTGGATGTAACAGGCCCACTCTAATATATGTCCACAAATTACACTTTTTTTTTTTTTTTCATAGATGTGAAGGAAGGACAGACGGGTTGCCAATGCACATTGTTTTACTGGAGACAAACCACTCCCTCCCGCTCGTCATCTTTGTGAGTTATTGGCGCTCGCTCATATCATCTGTCAGCGGGAGAGGAAGACAAACAAGCAAGTAAACAGCTGCTGAAATCAGGGAAGGCGACGTTTTCGCCGGGCTTCCGGGCTCACGTCGACATTCCGATGCTGCGTGACACAGCAAACATCACAGCATCTGCACAATATCAAAATACTAAAGTCCACTCACACACACACACACACACGCGCGCGCGCCAGCGCACACACCAACACAGCATGGCATCTTAACTGATGGAAACTTCCTTCCTTGGCATAGCGCGGATTGTCACTGCGCTCCATTTGCTGCCAAGTCTGAACCAGCTGAGCCAGCCACTCATGTTCCACTCGGGGGGGCCTTCAGTCATTCTTTCCCCTGCTGCTGGCAGGTGTGGTGTGTTGGGTGTGAGGTCACACGCAGGGTCACAGGATCCCAACCAGACACGAGATGAGGTCTCCCTCTACTGATGCTTCACCGGATTCACAGGATAAAGAGGGAAAGAAAAACGAACAAACGACACAATCAAACAGGAAAAATATCTTTTCATTGAATGAGGATGTCAAAGAAGATGCATTTCAAGATAACTGTAACAGGCTTTATTATTATCATACAATCAATTTAACGTAATTGTTTTAGTCTGTTGTTAAATTATCTCTTACATTAACTTTTACAAGAATGTTCAATGTGTGGCAACAACAAAATGTGATTTAGACTGTGGGTTTAATGAGGATATTTATTTCAGCCCAGGAATGCCAAGCCCCACTCTGTATACTTTATGACAGCATGTAAATGGAAATAAAAGCCCAAATGACAACGTTGATAATTGACTACAACTGAAGCGTTGTATTATCAGAAAGACAAAGATAATCTTTATTTGTCACATGTTAACCAGGGTCAGAGAGGGTTGCTGAAAGTATTCGTATTCTCAATCAAGTAAACATTTGTTACGGTACCCATTTTTCTTATCTTAAGAGAAAATAAATCAAAATGTATTGTTCAGAGGTAGCTGCACCGCCGAGATCACGACACTAGGCGGCGCTGGTCGGCTGCAGCGCGCATGCGCCAGGTCAAGTACCCCGGAAGTATTTGCTTGCACGTGTAGCATCGAAGCGTCTTTCAACCTTGAACAGAATAAAATCGTTTGCACAAAACTCGGGAAGCGGCTCGATAATGCCTGTGACGAGAGTGTTGTAAGTAGTTTAGGTTTTGACTTGTGAGCGGGGAGGCGGCAGAATCGGGTCGCTCGGCTGTGGGTCACTGACGGTCCGTGAGTGAATAAACACGAACGTGCGTCCCGATAAAAAATGCGACGTCTTAAGAGTTAACAACGCCGTGTGCTCTTGTCAAAGCTGCCTGGGGCACGTCTGCTCGTCCCTTTCTCGCCGCGGACCTCCGACGCACAGCGGGCACCGCGGGCGGCGTTAGCCCGCTAAGCTAAAAACAAACCCCGGACAACCCCGTCGAAAAGCTGTTGTCGAGGGGAGCGCTTGTGTTTGTCGCTGTCGCTGCCACCGACGCATTAAAAGACGAATTAAGAAGCAACGAGGCAGTTGGCCGTGGCCGAAACTCCATGATTTCGCATTGCAACTTCAATTGGCTTCACTGTTGTTTGATGATTTTGAGATGGAGATCGAACGGATCTTCGTCCGATGCTCAATCTGGGTTCATATTTGTGGCTTTTTCTTCAGTGACTGCTGACTTAAATGTTCATTCAAGCAACAACAGTTGCATTTATAAACTTGGTGCATGGACAGAAGATGAAGGAAGCCATCGCCACACACCGGGTGGTGATTCTTGGCTCTGGTGGTTTCTAGTTTGTGGGTCTGTGGTTGAATGTGTGTAACTCCTGTTGTCATCTCAGTCACACGCCCTCGTCTCTTCCCAGTTACCCTCTCTACCAGCTGGGCAACCCGCAGCTCCGGATCTTCAGACCCAAATGGTTTCTCACTCTGGTGAGGCCAGGAAAAGAGCAGCCCCCCGACACCGTCCAGTTTCGCATCCCGATGGAGTAAGTCTCGCGTTCCCTGAGCAACATTCACGTCCTTGTTCCAGAGCAACACACGCACGGGAATGTCTTTATTCATCATCGCTTCTCATCATTTTAAATTGCAGATGATTTATGCAAATGACCTCTAGCTTGAGGAATTTAAAAACATTTTGTCAACTGCTACCTTTTTTTTTTTTATTCATGAAGTTGTTAAACACGAACAAAGATGTAAATATTACATAATCTGCAAATATATGTAATCTATAGGCTTTTTACATGTTACAATCAACATTACATTAAGCTTTAGTCTCTAATTTCAAAGCCACACAGTTGGTGCATGCTGGATTTTTTAGAGTTACTCTTCTTTTGTGATTCTTTCTGGTTTGTTTGTGATTTTCAACAAATGTACATTGTTTAATTTTTAACATTTGGGCAGTTTTTTAGCATATAAATATCACATGAGGCTGCAGTTTCTGATTTTGTCCACCAAGGGGCGCAGCAGGCTCACTAATAGAAGCCCCCCTCTCAGATTCCTCCAAGAATAAACAGTTTACATCACTTTTTTGTTTGCCCGTCTGCTGCTGCCGCCGTCAGCTGAGGTGCAGGAAAACCCTGTTAGAGCAGCAGTCGCTCCGAGCGTGCCATCCCAATTATTTTGCTCAGGAGTGGAGTTGTGGGTGCTGCTGCAGACGAGATGTTCAACGTTGGTCTTTCGGAAAAGCCAGCATTAATATTTAAACTGAAACTGAAAGTCAACCGTCTTGATCGCGGTCCAACCCATGAGGTCCAGCCCACTTTCCTGCCCAATAGTGTCACCTTTTTATTAGAAGATTGATAACATGGAAAACATATGTTTCTTGTTAGAGACGAGTAGATTCTCTACAACTCGGAGTCACTGAAATTAATAGTATTTCCCATCCAAGTCAGAGGCCAGAACAGAAATAAGGGAGGAAAACTGAAGTCTGCCAAAAATCATTCCCATCAGTGGGAATTGAACCATAATCTCTTCATCCAGGTGCGTGCCCTCTCACCCCCATTTCTTGCCTGTTCTCAGCCAAACTCCAAGGGTGCTTATGTAATTGTGTGTACGTGTTTGTGAGTGAGTCACTTTGTAAAAGCAGTGCACATCTTTGTGTGTATATGGATATATTTATACATGGATACATGTACATATGCTGAAACATTTTGTTAAGTGCATATGTGTATATAAGGAGATGCGAGTTTAATGTTGGACGCCTGGGAGTGCACCACAAGTGATTAATTTGCTGCTGGAACGCGAGCGTTTCGGCCAAGATACCCTTATTTTTTTGACTTTTTGTGGAGAGACAGTGACTCAAACTAGTAAATATCACTCCCACTCCCATCTTTTTGACGAGCCTGAGTCATTATAGCAGTGAAAGCTGTTGTATTTACTGTACGCCTCTCGAGGGTAGGCGGTGTTAGTGAGTCGTGGTGCTGACTCTGTGACTGTGTGTGTGTGTGTGTTCATATTCTCAGGACAATAACACAAGGTGGCCTTTATCTCAGTAACACCTGGAAACACCATTCTCTTGAATGTCTGTTTTGTTTTCTCTCTCTTGCTACTTGTTCTCGTTCCCACTGCCCAGCGGTCATCTCGTATTATCGAGTATTATTCTTCCTCTCTCGCCCCTTCTCAACGCTCAAGGTCGAGACCTTGTTTCTTTTCTCAGAACCGGGACTTCTGACCGGCGTTCGCGGGTCCCCCTTTTTTTGTCTCCTTCAGGGAGGCTCCGTTTTTCTTTCTTTGATTGTTCTTAAAACTTTTGTGTGACGCCCCCCCTCGCCGCTCTCTCAGGATCATCATCGAATTTCCAGGTTGACGCCCACCGGTGTCGCCTGCCATCGCAGGAGGCCAGCTCTGACTCACCCTCGAAGAATAGATCACAGAACACCTTGTTCGCGACGACCGCAAAGTCACGTTACATCCAGTCACAGCGCGTAACGACGATAAAAGGTCACGCCGCCGTTTTCTCACTGTAATCACAGAGTAAACCGAGCCATAACAACCCCTCGTGTTGTCTTACTCGCCCACCTGCCGTGCAGGGATGCACCGGTGCTGGCACCGGGATCAGGTATCGTCGGATACGGAACTGTACGCCCGGATCGGTGTTGGTGACGATGAAACTGACCATATCTGTGACACTGAAAATGTCAATTCTATTTTAATCACACAGAATTGTTCATCACGTGTTAATGAACAACCTATCACTTATTTTCAAGAGTAATACAATATCGATTGACGTTAAAAGGCTCAGGAATAATTTCAGAGCTCAAAATGTCAGAGTATATCTGAACCGTTGCCATGACCTTTTGCCTTACATGTATGGAGACACGCAGGCGCCTATGAAGGATCCATGCAGTACGTCTTCAACAGTAAAGACATGAAGTCCTCTTCAGTCCAATTTGATCTATTTTTCTGAGCCTTTTTTTCTTTTTTTGGTTAAAATAAACTCCCGATATTTGATCTGCCTCATCAATTTTGTAGAACTGCCATCGTGTGCTCGTGGAACTGCGTGTCAGTCAAATTGGAGGTAATCTGAATAAACTGGTTATAATTCTTGAATGAAGAAATTGAGTTGTAAGGAGAGCAGCCGTCATCTGTGATGCTGTGATACCAGTTAGATTTAAGAGTGCCTTAATTGAGATAAACCGTAACGTAAACACTGATTGCTGACAGTTTGCGAATTATTGTCGGATCACTGTTGGACAGTAAATCTATCCTTCACACGCTGCTCTTATGCTCAACTTCTCAACAGTCTCTCTTCTCCCCGGGTCTCAGGTTCCCCAAAGACTTTCTCCCCATACAAAATCTACTTTTATGATCCTGATACTTAGTTGTGAGCCGCCTCTGTGCGCCTATTGTCCGCGTAGGTGGGAGGGTTAAACTAGTTAGTGTGCGTATCTCTGCCCGGTCCTGACAATAGAGCTGACTTACAATGAGGAGCGGCTTTCTTTCACCTTTCATCCGTAAAGACTACAACTCTCCTGTTTCGTTCTCAGTGCACATTACATTGAAGTGTGTGTGTGTGTGTGTGTGTGTGTGTGTGTGTGTGTGTGTGTGTGTGTGAGAGAGAGAGAGAGAGAATGAGCGAAAACATCAAATTCTATAAAGAGATTACCTCTTTGCCAGTTATTTTATCTCAATTGTACCTCTCTAGGAAGGTGTTTACACCAGCTGGTGGCGCTGTAAATAACCCTCTGACACGTTGCCCTTACCCCGTAGCAAGATGGCAACAAGTGCGGTATCTAGTAACAAGCGCTATCTAGGATTTCTATCTAGGATTTCTTTGAATATAATTGGGTCAAAAATAGAAATAAGACCCTTGTAGTGGGAGCTGCTTGTAAAACAACTTCTCGAAGGCAGAAAAACCCTGCGACTCTCTGAAGGTGAATTTAGAGGACTGTGACAGGAGCTGTCACACATCCAGACGACGTCTGAGTGAGGTTATTAATTCAGAGCGAATTAATGAGTGAATTTGGGGAGAAATTAGGAAAAAGAAATAGAAAAAAGAACCAAAAAGTGAAAAATCCCACATTATGATAGTGTACTCTAATATTCGCTCCTTATACATATGTACATATTTATTTATGGATTCCTGTGTGTGTGTATGCATGTGTATATATACATTTAATTCTCTGAGGTATGCCACTGCTGCGCTTTCTCCTTTCATTTTTCCTCTTGCCTACCATCCCGTAAACTGCAGCTGGACGGAGTCCAGGAAAAATTTCCCCACGGGGACAATAAAAGTATATCTTATCTTTATCTTATCCTTCAGCCATAACTCTACAGTTTAGTCTGCAAATGCTGCTGGGATCATTTCTGCTGGGATGCTCAGATATAAGGGCCAGCCGTTGATGGATGTGCTGGCAGGATAAGGAAGGTTCCTCCAACCTGCAGCGAGCTTCTGTCACTTCCACTTGTGTGCGCCGCTGCTCCTCATCTTTCCGCTCGCTTGCGTTACACCGAGCGGCCTGCCAACAAAAAAAAAAAAGAAAAGTGAGTCTAAACCAGCCCAAACAAGTGACCTCTTCAAGCAAGATTTATGGAAACCACAAGAAGCCCGATGGTCACTGAATAATCCCTGTGCTTAACACACCTATTCTCGGCAGCAGTTTATTGTGGTTATTAGTTTACAGGCAGAGGCTGGCACAGCGCTCGCTGCAAAACCATAACAGCCTCATTTTTAACTCTGACACGGTGACCTTCAAAGGTCAAAAACCCATAATTGCGCCACAGTGGTTCGATTATTTCCAATGGTTTGTGCGGTGCCTCAGTGTCTATTTATAGATATTTGATCTTGCTGTGAAATCAAATACTCTGCCGACCCCTCACGTATTGAATATTGGTGAGTTGTCTGCGCATATGTAAGGGCTCTCTGATTAATTAGTTCCTGAGGTTTAGCCTTATTAATTATTTAATATAGTGTTTAGAGCAGCACCGTGTCTTTTGCTGCCTTAGTCTGCGCATCGAGAGTAATGCTGATAATTTAATTTATTTATTTGCCTTTTGGTGTGGCTGTTTTAAAACTGCTCAGCAACAACGGCCCATAATTGAACCCAATCTGTCACTCGATGCCCCTCTTGGTTTTGTGTTGGAATTCCTTCATCATCTTGGGTAAGGAATCTATGTACCATGTGTTTTTGTGTATAAATATATACCAGTTGCCAAGGAATGATGCCCTTATGCCTGGCAGTTGCTGAAAACAAATTTTCATTCTTCATGTGAGGTGTAAAAGGTTAGCTGGAGGCGTCAGATGGGTGTTTATACCAGGAGGATGATCAGACGCTGCCTGCATCACTATTTGAGCTGCCGTGCCCTTTGCCTAAGTTTAGCCTTGTTTATGTCCATGCTTAAAGTTTTATTTTTTTCTCCTCGGCGTCCAGCCCAGGGCCTTCTCCAGACACATGCATATTTTGGATCAAAGATGACGCGGATAAACCGATAAGTGGCTGATGTTTAGACGAAAGCATGTTGCTTTAATGTCGTCTGGATTATCTTTCTGTGTATATTCGGTAACAATCGCAGTTTCCCAGGTGCTTTTGTGTAGCAGCGTGTTTGTTGTGGACACAAGCGCACACGCTTCTTGCTGACTGTGTAATGGCGACGGCCGGGTAATTGGAGTTGTAAAAGCAGATGGATTTAGAGAGGGAAATGTTCTTCATTAGTCAGGATCACCCTTCCCTCTGCTAATGATCAAATGAGACCTTGTTATTCCCCAAGCCACTTCCCTCACTTCCAGCCTCTTCCCCCGGCTTTCTAGGAAAGACCGACGTGGCTTTCTTCTTTCTGCTCCTCTTGATGTCAAGGACCCTGGTCACTGTGTACAGACGGTTCACGGAGGGACGGGGCTGCAAATGGAGCGGAACGATGCATGTGCATGCCATGGCTCTCCGTTGAACTCATCATCGAGGCACAAATAGACAAGAAATTTGTTTACAGTTCCCCTTTTTTCCACACAGGGATGCCGGCACTCTTCCACCGCAGTAATGGCTTCAAGAGCCAGTTGTTATTTAGACCAACTGGAATTCTGAAGTTCAGAAGTCCGACTGGAGTCGATCAAACTACTGCTGCGCTTACAAACACCCATGGGCTGGAGTCAAACTGGATGAACCGACTTTGTTTCCCACTTTTACCGTGTCGATTTCTAACTTTTAGCGTCTCCCGAGGCTTTAGTGTGCCTCTGCGTCACGTCGACATGTTTGAGTTTTATATCTTTTAAACTTTTAATGGGCTACGACGCGCCTTTCAACATTAAAAACGAATATGTTTACATAAAACAAGGAAGCATTAAGTCAGTAAACAGGACAAATCATGTTTTCCGAGTTGTGGAGTGGCAACAAAGGGGAAAAAATAGATACTGCCGGTTCATCATGGAAACTTTCAGTTCATTGCGTCATTCTTAGGTGCATGGAGCCTTTGTTTTCACAGATGGAATTTTCTTACATGCAGGTCTTTTCCACACCTAGTATTGTTACTACAACATGAGGTATTGTGCTGTTTATCCTGGAAAAGAGAGAATATCGCATTATTCTGTCCTACCAGAGAAACAAATGAGGTGATAGAAGACGCCGTATCAGAGGCACTCATGCCAGACCACAGCCTCGCTATTAAGCACTTTGTCAGACGCTTTTAGGAAGTGCTCTCTACCAGACTAATCCAATTGGTGAGATTGATTAGCCATTAAAATCCTTTCTTCCGCTGGTCTGAGAAATCTGTGCTAAATGCCGGTGGGCCCGCTTCAGCTAGGTTGGCCCACCGGATCAGTTGGTGCCAGGCCCACTTCCTGTGTAGAGTTTCATTCACTGCGATCAATACGTGCAGACGGTTAATTGGATGAACATTGACACTCATATTTCCGTTCTGCGCATTTTATCATCCAGAGAAAAGCTGAATGTGGGTTTATAAGGGAGTTTCCCATCAGCTGGTGTAGTAAGACAACAGCAGCATTTATGGGAACTGTTATTGTGTTATTTCTGTTTATATCACATCAGTCTTTTGGGGAATCTGATCAAAATGCAATTAAACAAAACAAACAGCTAATTGCATTGGTGTCTCATGACTGACTGCCCTGACCCACACCACCCTGCTGCAAAGACATTGATTTCTGGTAGATTTTGGTCTGTATTTAACTGGAGTGATCAGCACTTGTTCAGGTTCAGTAGCTCAACGCTGTGGCTGAAGTGGAGCAGGAAAGTGAACAGAAAGCAGGAGTCTGAAACGTCCCACAGCTCAGCCTCCTGTGACACACTGACCTCCTTGCTGCTACTGGAGCCATTGTGACTCTGTTTCAGAGATCAACAAATGTTTGTGGTTTTGAGAACCGATCTTTGATGATAAATCTAACGGGACGTTAGCAAACACGATCTTGCTTGAGTGAAGCCGATGTCCCCGACTGTGACGTTACATATTTGTAGTACTAATCAATGTATAACTCCAACGCTTTTCTCTCGCTTTTGTGTGTTTCTCTACAGAATGACCAAGTCTGATGTCAAAAACTACCTGGAGAAAATCTACGAGGTCCCTGTGGGAGCAGTGCGCACCAGGATACAGTTTGGTGAGCTTTCACTGCTTCGCATAAAGAATAATCTATTTACGAGATGAAGGCGAAGAAGAGGAATTAGCAACACACTGACTTTCTCATTAGGCCACACAAGCACACATACACACCTGTTTTTAAGTAAATGTTTTATTCTTCGCTGTGAGATCGTTAAATCCGACAAGAAGTGAAAACACCAAGACATCTGCAGAGTGTTTTTCTGTGATTTTAAATACAGTGTGACCGGCGAGTGAACATCTGTGCGGTTCGCCGCGTTTCCGTAGCTGCATAGAACATTAGTATCCAGCAGAACCTCTGCACGCTCACACTGATGGAATTATATAATCCACAAGTATTTAATGGTAATGAGGTTATGATGGCTTTTCATGTGGCAGATGCTGTGAAAACGGAGGAGCTGTGATGTGCAGAACGAAGCGCAACAGGTTTTTAATCGCGCAGCATTTTGCATTTTAAGAACCTCTTAACAAGTTGAGATCATCGCGTGGACCATCCTGTCGTTGGCGTGGTTTCCAGCAGCTCGTTGTGGTCATGGTTGGCGTGCCTGGCTCTCCTATCCCCTAAAACACACACACACACACACACACACACACACACACACACACACACACACACACACAGTCTCACACTGCTGCTTATCTGACAATCTGCTGCTGCAGCATTCCTACCTCCAGATGTCCCAGGACACCCCACGCTCCCTCCACACAAACGCGTACTATTTACTTCGAAACCAAACGGTTCAGGGACCCCTTGGTGTCTCCTTCCAATTGTACCGGACAACAGCCAACCATGTCATGTCATTCTCTCATCCTTTTGATCAAACTTTAGACAAGAAAAACTGCTGAGGGTAGAAGATAAGGACTGAAGGTGGGCAGGTGACGTGAGAAGCTGTTGGAGGTTTCAAATTATGGTCGGACATTAACGCAAAGACAAGTTCAGTTTGTCTCAGCACATTTGTAGAGAACCATGTTAGATCCCGTAATCACAGTATGGGGAGGTTGCTGTGATGTGTTGAGGCCTCTGCGCTGCACCTGAGGAACCCCTCTATCTCTGCAGAGAGAATGGAAAGGAGGACGCACAGAGGGAGGAAGGAGAAGAGAGGCGCCTAACTAAGCATAGCCTACAGTGCGGAGAACCCATTAACGCTGTTTATTGGGGTTGTGTCATTTAAAGGTAGGGGAAAAGGAAAACCTCTCAAGAGGGGCGGATGGAAAGCAGTGAGCTGCAGGAGGACTGGGAGGGGGGAGAAGAAAGGACCGCTCGCTGCCCCCGGTGATCCCGAGGTGCGTCAGAGAAGGTATCCCTGTCTGCGTCAGGAATTCCACTCCATTGGCAGTGTAAAGACGGGAGCCAGCGGAGGAGAGCAAGGGGTGTAAACGACCCTTTCTTTCCTCCATGTGCGACAGGGGTATTTTGGAAGAAGTTGCCATGGTAACTCCTGGCCTGGGATTTGTAACGTGATAGCTCTCTGCCAAACCGCAATCTCAAAAGACGGAGAAATTGTGCTTGCGTTTGCGAGTGTTGCAGGAAGGCTACAGTATATCTGTGCATTGTTCGTGTCGGAGACGGCATTCTGGGGTTAAAGGAAATACAACTTTGTGTTTACTACAGTTGTGTCTGTGTCTGTGTGTGTGTGTGTGTGTCTGTGTGTGTGTGTCTGTTTTATGGCATAGAGGTCACTGTCTTATCTTACTCTTTCAAAGTTTCTTGGATTGCCCTGTGGACACACACACATGCACACACACGCGCATGCACACACACAGACACACACACATGCACGCACACACACAACACAAGCACACATGCAGAATCCAGCACACCCTCTTCGTTACCTCTGTCTACCACCCACACAGGGGCCTCCAGTTAACTAGAGGGGCATGGAGGGGGAGTGTTTTACAGCTCATCTTAGGGCTTTCCCTGAGCATCGGGCAGCAAATGATTACTAGCTAAATGTACCACGTACACACACACAGACACACACACACACAGACACACACACACACTAGCGTGAATGACTCATTACAGTGGAATGTTTCCCTTGTTTTTCATTTTATAAACCACTCCCATGGCAATGGCAGTCACTCAGAGGGCCTGTTGACTTGACTACCAGGGTTTAATTGAGATTAGATACAAACTGATTTATATGGGGGTCACTAACTACTTTGCGTTGCAACCTTAAGGTTGTCAATGTGTATAAAATCACCTTCAGGCTGACGTGAAACCGGACGCCTAACCTGCCTCCTCACACACTCCAAACAAAGTGCTCCGCATCTCCCAGAGTTCCCAAAATTCCAGACGTGGAGGTCTGACAGCAGTTAGGATGATGTCATTATCATCTCCAGCTGGGGAAGAGGTTAACCTGCCTTCCATAGTAAACAAGATCAGGCTCTGCCTCACCAGGCTCAGATAATATTGTCTGCTTTACTGGGAAATACAGCATTTACTAAATGTATGACCACACTGCTTATTTTGATAAGAGAAACCCTGGGATGCATTTTTGTTAAAGCATATATAGATCAGCAGTAAATGTATTTTTTCTTTTTCTTTTTCAGGCACCAATAAGAAGAGGAATCATCTCAACCAGAAGGTCAAGCAGCCCGACTATAAAGTTGCTTATGTTCAACTGGTGAGCGCACACACACACATACACACACACACACACACACAAACACACACACACACACACACAAACACACACAAACATGCAGAATCACGTACTCTCCTCAGGTTGGGGTATTTTTGAGGTCTTACTCACTCTTGTCTATAGCACAGTGGGACCCAGCCCTCTTTTCCTGATTGTGAGGGCTGCATCATTAAACATAAGACTGGAGGTGGGGTGGGATGGGGTGCTTCGGACCTTGGGCCTTCAGGTTCTGTGTCATGGGCTGCTTTTTTCAAAAGGACATTCACCAGGTAAGAAAACTGAGACGAGTTAGTTGATGTTCTCCTACAGAGTCCTGAGCCCTTTGAAGGTGAGTTTTCTCTCTCTCTCTCACACAGACACATACACGCGCACACACAGGCGCTCTCACACACACACACACACACACACACACACACACACACAAACCATGACGAACGCACACATCACAATAGACAGCACAAGGGTACACACATGCAACTGTTATTCACTGTTCTCCTGAGAGAAGCCCCTTGTGCACAGACAGGCCAACACAAATCAGACAGATCTACCTTGCATCTCTCTCCTGTGTGGTTCACGCACTCTGGCTGCCCTCTTGAGAAAGCAGCAGTCTGGGTTCTTCCAGGGCCCGGGGGTGAAAGGTCTCCTTTGGTTACATGCCAGACTTATGACAGGAAATATTGAGATATGGTTATCATCTGGCATCTATCATCTAACTCTCCTTAATGTGCCTGTGTGTTCCTTCGTGGATGGAATGTGAGAAATCATGTGCGCTACACACTGTGTCTCATTCAAGGCGATTTTGTTTTTAAAACACACACTGTCGCGGTTTTTAAAATTAATTGATCAATTTATTTATTTTGGGGGGGTGGGGGATCTTAAGTAAATCATGTTTGATTTCCTGTGTTGTTCCAAAGCGAATTACTTTGGTTCACGTTGGGACGCTTTTGGAATTTCAGAAAAAAAAAAATCTTTATTTTTTTGACTCTTTCATTGCGCCCCAGATGTTGTCTTTGCATCTGTGTGTGACTGGGATCCATCACTTTTGGAACTATTTAATGAATAATGAAAACTGTCAAAACAGGACTATTTGAAAGAGGATACGTGAAGCTATAAATCTTTTAAAAGGGGAGACTTTGTCTTGCCTGACAGCAAGGAAGTGGCCGGTGATTTGTTGCATCTGGAATTCCTGCTGGAGTCGATAGGGATGCTTGTGTCTCATCAGGCGCACAACAATGATGCTAGTTGTCAGGAACTTAGAGACTTTGAGTGCTTTTGTACAGCGTTTAGTTGCAGTGGCCATGGAGCTCATTTGAAGGTGAATCAAAGGCACAAGAGCCGAGATGCAGGCTTTGTTGTTAAACGACTTTATCCCTGACAGATTTTGGAAAAGAAACCTTCTCCTTTCAGCCACCTTTCCAACTGCACTCTCACTTGTGTACGCTCACACGTCCACAGAAAAGCCTCCATTCTTCTGCAGCAGTGGGTAGAAAACAAGATTGTTCCTAATTGACTCCACATGTGGGAGAGTGTTCTGTGGGTCGATGCTTGCACCGTGGTCCCCCATTCTACCCTCATCCTTTCCCCTCCCCTCCCTCTGCTTCCCTCCATCAGCTAATATTGCAGCGGTGTTTGTTCTCTCCCTCTCTCCCCCTCCTCTGGTTTGCGGTGAATGGGAGGCCTCCCGTTAGCGGGGTTCCGTGACGGCGTTTTCCTCCGGCTTAAGGGGGACCCCAGTAATGGGGGGAGATAGCGTCTGCATGTGTGAAATGTGCACAGTGTGTGGGAAAGCATATGTGTGTGTGAAGGGCTCAGGGCTCACGCTGGAGAGGTGAGTAAGGCCATGGTGGAGTCATGCCAGTGCAGGGAGGTCCCGAGTCAGGGCATAGTGATTAGGGGAGATATGTGTGCGCATGTGTGTGTGTGTGTTTGTGCCTCTGTGTGTATGTCTGCGTCACAAATAAGTCTACCGGACTGCTTTTAGATGGCTGCACAAGTTAAATCCGGCTCGTTTATTTGTTTCATGCGCTGCTGCTATTTTTTGCTCCGTGCAACGCTGTTCACACGTTCACAGGCAGCTCGTTGATTTATTGATCCTTAATTAAAAATGCTGCTACTGCTGCACGCAGTCCGCGTAATCACACTGCTTTGTCTCGGGATTATAGAATATGTTTGGTTGTATTTTAGGAAAATTGCAGTCCGTTATAAAAGAAGATTTGATTGCGCTCGATAGCAGTCGCATGCGTACGTCTGGGGCCCGGTGGTTTGTATTGTTTTGATCCCACTCACAGTTGAAGTTCACCACGCCACCATTTCCAGTTAAACCTAGTTTCCGACTGAAACCCAATACTGCACTTTAAGAAAGAAAAAAAAAAATCGCAGAATTTTTAAATGTTTTCGGTTATTGTTTGGCAGCATTTTGTTGAGCATTTGAAAAAAAAAGTTCTCTCTGTCAGATGTGAATGAGAAGGCTGTGGTGAGTTCTTGGACGGAAGAAGAGTTATTTTCTCTTTTTGCTTTGTTGGCAAGTGCCACTTCAGTTGCAAAGTAGAGAGCTCCCGGAGAATGACGCTGTGAATAAATGAATGGGAGGCCTCACCAGTGTGACCAGTTTGACATTTCAGTTTATTCTGCCACATGACGGTGTAATTGTCAAATGCATTCTATAAAAGTGATGATTGCAGGGCGATACCCGCAGATAGTCGATGTGTTCTTTTCTATTTTCTATTTAAAATAGAACAACTAATATAGGAACAAATTCCACCAGATTAAGTCAATTTTATTAATAAAATTTACAGCATTTTGATTTACTATTCCATCATACAGTTGTATTTCTAGGATCGTTATTATTATTAGTAGTAGTATATTAAAATTGAAGGTATCCACATTACAGTGCTCTACTTTTAATGGTAATGGTATTTTTAGCTATTTACCTCATTACCTGTTACTTGCGACAACATCCATGAAACCATACAAAGACAACACATGCTGACCGTTTCAGGCCCTCTTTTTTTTGTTCGCACTGCGCGTCTATTCTTAACCACAAGTTCTCCAGAATACTCCTTTTCAAAGTCAAGAGGCAGTGTCACCCGATCACCTGTACAACGTTCCAGCTCGGTATTTTTAGATCATTCACAACTTTCCGAGCGTTTAGTTTCCTTGTCCCTGTTGTTTTTTCCCCCACCTTTTTTTTTTCTGCAAGTAAATGTCAAACAGCATCAGAAATATGCAACACTCAATCAAGCACGATAGTGCTTTCTTTTTTTTTTTTTTTGGTGAAAGCCCATTATTTGCCCATAAGGATCACCAGCCTTCTTTCTTTACATGGGAAACATCAGACGTTTTCAGTGAGTTGTTTTCAGATGAGGTCAGAAGGGAGGAGTGATGGTTTGTGTTGGGCACAGCATGGCACGTCCAGGCACCTGTAAGATGCTTGCAATCATTTAACATAAAAACTATAAATCAGACCGGCACCGGTGCTGTTTGACACTTTGTATATACCTTTTAAAGTTAGATTAGAAATCCACTGTCGTCACGGGTTATATGGGGCTCCCTGGGAGCCTCCGAGTCTGTTCTTTAGTTTATCTGTGCACAAAACGCGCTCGGTGCAGTCAGTGGAAATTCTACACAAGAGCTAAACTAATCAGAGATAATGAGTGAGAGCTTGGGGGCAGCGGGGAGACTCAGATGGTCCAAGGTGTTGTCAAAAGGCTGAGGGGGGGGGGAGGGGGGTCATTTTAGGGACCTTAGGCCTTCAGCTTCTGTGTCCTCGGCTGTTTTTTTCACACTCACCAGGTGAGAGTCAAACAGATCTACCTCGCTCTCCCGTGTGGTGAAGGCAGCAGTCTGGGTTCTTCCAGGGCCCGGGGGTGAAAGGTCTCCTTTGGTTACGTGCCAGACTTATGTCAGGAAATATTGATATATGGTTATCATCTGGCCTCTATCATCCATCTAATGCTCCATAATGTGCTGTTGTGTTCCTTCGTGGATGGAATGTGAGAAATCATGTGCGCTACACACTGTCTCATTCAAGGCGATTTTATCTTAAAAACTCACGCTGTTGTGGTTTTTAAAACTGATTAAATAAAATAAATCATGTTTGACTTCCTGTGTTGTACCGATAGGTATGGCTGTGGTTCACATTGAGATGCTTTTGGAATTTCAAGACTAAAAATAAACTTACTTGTTTGACTCTTTCATTTCAGGACATTTCTGGAACTATTTAATGGATAATGAAAATCCCATGCCTGATAGTCACACTTTGTTAGACACACATGCACACATCTAATAATGCCTGTAATATAGTTTAACTTTAAAAATCCAAAACTTTTTTCTGCCTTTCAGTGACACTGTATATATATTTTTCTTTATATATACTATATATAAGAACGAGGTTCCCCCGTCGTGTTGATGTTCCTCAGACAGCAACGCTGCACAATGGTTACATCAGGCGGATTGCTCAGTGCTGCAAAGTAGCGTCCCAACCCAACGACCACAGAGCAAAACAAGATATGGGTTTGGACCAACAGCTGCAGAATAAGTGGTAGCTTCATTCAAATTTCCCATTTCCTGTGTTTCTCGCCGTCCCTCTCCGCACCCCCGCGCCTTCCTCGTTAGAGGCGTCGCTGCCCTTGGAAAAGCAGGGAGAGGGAAAGCGAGTAGGCGAGACAAACAAACAGTGGGAGAGACGGAGTGGCAAACACGAAGCAGTTGTGACAGATGAAACGGAGAGAGAATCAGCTGCATTCAGAGGGAGGGCGAGAAGGAAGGCGAGGATGAGCCCGGCTCCCCTCTCTGTGCGACTGTCACTAGATGGCAACGTTTTGCTGCACAGCTTCCTTCTGTCTGTTTTGGACTGCGTGTTGCTTAACAATAGACCCTCCGGGGTTGTGTGTATTTATACAACTTTACATTTCTGGCTGGGCTGAGGGGGTGATAGTGGAGAGAGGTGCAGAACGGGGGGCTGCTAACTCCCCTGATCCCACACCCTCCGCCCGTTCCGGCCCTGGGCTCCGGAGCTGGAGGTGCTGAACCAGTCAGCCGAGGGGGGGGCTCGCTTATCACCTCTGGAATTTTATTATTTTCTACTATTTGGATCACGATGGCCCGCTCTCTCTCTCTGCTGCCCCCCAGGCTCCTCCTACCCGCCTTGTCACGCAAACGCAACGTTTCCTCACACGGCCTCGTCTGTCTTTCTGTCCCTCTGCCCGCCGCTCGCCTTCCTTCCCTTCTGTGCGTTGCCTCACCCTTGCTTATCACACCAATTAGCATTTTTAATCTCCCACTTCCAGCCTTGTCTTCTGTCTTGCTCAAGTAAAGTCATTTGTCAATATTGTTTCCTCTTCTTATATCGATGCTGGATCATCGCCTCTTTATTTTCTCTTTTATAATCAGTTATATTTAAAGTGTGTACCGTGCACTAATAAGGATCACGCTGCCCTGTCAAATGATCCTCACAAGTTTGGCCTTTATCATCCTGCTTCATTAATAGATTTCACAGCCTCTGTACAGACGAGACATTAACATTGACGTTGCTTTGGCTTGTACTTTTTTATTTGTACGCTTGTATCTGCTCAGCTCCGTGCAGAACAAAAGCCTCGCTCTATCGTGGGCTCCTCATGGTCACACAGGAAAGGGTAGAGAAGGAACATCTAAACATTTATCCAGTTCTGGCGAAATTGTGCTCGGACTTGATAAACGCGTTCAATCTGTTTTGTTTATCTGTTAATGGGGAGAAAGACGGAGAGGATGGTGAAAATTTCCATTCCGTTTTCTGCTAACTGGCCTCTTGCTCCCGATCAGGGCCGGGCGGCCGTGCTGGAGCAAAACCATGACACATTGGTGTTCTCACTGCAGACTAAAACACAATGAATCTAAAGACTCTCTTATATTTAGCCTCGCTCAACATAAATGCATCACCGGCTGGAAGAAAATTACAGAGGCGACTCGAACAATTATTAAATGTTTCCACCAACAATTGGGGAAAAAAATGTCAGAGGTCAAATTTGAGAAGATGACGATGCTTTTCCTTCTAAACTCACGCAGCTTTATTTTGACTCAAATGAAGCTGTCATCGCTCTGAAGGAGTGGGCCGGCCTACTAATTACTATGTGTGCCTGCTGGTGGCGAGCCTAATAAAAGTAGATTTTCCTTTGCAATCAGGCCTCACTGAAAGCCCCCTCATCTTCCTACACTTGATTTGGAAAAGCGACTTCAAGCTCCTGTGCGCGAGTGCATGTGTGTATGTGTAGGTTTCATAAGAGCTCAGTGGAGAGAGAACATGAATTATAGAGAAGCAAGCAGGGTCTCAACCATCCGGTCTGGATTCTCACACGCAAACCTATTTTTTTTTTCTTTCTTTTTTTTCTGAATGGCCTCAGTCAAGGTTCTGTTGTTTTTCCCCCCTCACGTTTGACTCTTTTTCACCCCGTTCACTTCACATGAGTTTTATTGATACGACTTTGTCTGAGAGGTCTGTGCCTTTCACTTACAGTGCCATTAGTTAATTAATAATCATTCGCCGGGAAAGTTAAAGTCTATTTTAATCGCACAGCCTTTTCCTTTCTAAGAACCATCAATTAAATACGCAAATAGGGATTTCTATTTGTTTATTTGAAGAGAATGTGATATTTGCATCAGGGGCACAGCCAGCAGCGTTAGCGGGTTTCTCACACATTCATTTATTTGTGGCGTGCTGCTGCACTATAGACAGTCTGCCTCATATTGATTTTCTATTTTTGAAGCTGTGCATTTTGTTCTCACTGACCGAAGACAGAACATTTGTCATGAATAACATCATCTTCTGTGCTACAGCTCGGTTATGTCAGCTTTAGGCCCCCAGTAAAACCAGTGAGAAGAACTCATCGCTCTTACTGACAGACTTAAGACCCTATCATGTACACTACTTGCAGAAAACTGTATTTGTCAACGTGGATCCTGCTCAAAGCTTGTGTGTTGATTGACTTGATTTAGTCTTTTGCAGTAGAGCCAAAGTGCTCTGTAAAGCCTGGGATGCCTCTGTACTTAGAATCTTTCTATCTGAACAAACATTACACGATAATCAGTAAACATTGTAATAGTTTAAAACATAAATAAGCTTAAAAAGAGTGGCACATATTTCACAATCCCTTGTCCTGCCCCCTTGTGGTGCAGTGAGAGTCTACAGTCGTCACAAAGGAATCACATTTGGATGCAATAACAAGGCAGCTCTGTAGAGGCAGTAGTCTTCCACTAGGCATCGAGGCTGATATAACCTCATAGTTGCATTTTGAAGTATCTGTAGATGCTCTTTGTTTTGCACAAAAAAAACCCCTGAAAGAATCACTATGTTAGCTCTGTTATGAAAGAAAACAGATTTTGAGTAATTCTGACTTGGTTCCTTTGTTGGAATTTTGGTAACTCTGAGGTTTAAATGCCATCGTGTGTTAAAGCAGGTCAGGCGGAGAGGTACTGCAGCAACAGAACCAAAGGAACCACCTTTTATTTAAGAGGCCTCCACAAATTCAGTAATATTCAGAAATTACATCTAAAATAATCTCAATTTAAATATTCCCTCATCGGAATTAGCGACCTTTCTCTAATTTGCTTTTATTTTTCGTATTGGCAACTATCTTATCTTTCCCCACAACATCTTCCTTCATCACCCCAATTTCCTTTCACGTTTCCTCAGCTCCCCTTATTTAGATAACCATGGTAACACAGACACACATTCGTCAGGGCACAGGCACACAAACACACACTGCTCACAACCTTTCTTGATTTTTTTCCCTGACCTTCTGACCTGTAATGACACAGCTGCCACTTTGATCAGCCAATCAACATGCGGCACCACCCAGGTTCTCAGCGGGGCGGCCACTGGCCTGATAAAGCCCTCTGATGCATTTCCTGTTTTGGTATGCTTCTTCGTTTTTTATTTTCTCCACCAGCTGGTCCCTGCATTCCTCAGAGTCAGGGAGGGGGCAGGGGCATTGCCTGAATGTTTATGTTGCATGTGCACGTAGTTGGGAGTATCTCTGCATATGTTTGTATGCAAAGATACGTCTGTTACCCTAGATAGGTGGCCGATCTGGGGCCGACAGAGGGCAGGGCAAGAGAAGGGGATGCTTGAACTTGGGGGTGGGGTCGACGGGGTATGTGAGGGTTGTTTACACACATTGGCAAGAAAGAAATGGGGTATATTGTGGGGGTTGGAGGGTTGAATGACAGATGAAGAGGATAATAATGGTAAACAGCTGTGTCTGTATGTAAGGGGGGAGGATGAGATCGGCGGGGGTTTAGGTGTGATTTGGCTTCAAGGTGTGGAGATGGTTGATCCATGAATCATGTTGTTCCGGATGGTTGTTCCTCAGAGCGTCCAGTTCAAGGCCTGATGGATGTAAATGTTTGTGAATGACTCAGATGCTGCTTCATTTATTTATTTCTATAAATTCATTGAGAGCTCTGTTACTAGGGTCCAGTATCTCCCCAGAGCAGACTTGGGACAGACTTGCCCAGACATGACCACACGTGCACACACATGCACACGTTTGTCACTGGGCTAAAGTATTTTGCCTGCACTAGTATGTCATGGGTGCCTGTGATAGATCTTAAAGTATTTCCAGTTGTCACAGGAGTTGCCGTTCCCCCACCTTCCTGACTCCTGCTCTCTGTCCCACAGGCACGTAGACACGGGGGTCAGGGGGTTCTGGGTGTTCCGCACACATGGATACAAGTCAGAGTCGGGGCAAAATATGCCTTCTTCCAAAAGCCATTGGCTATTTTAATCTCTTGCCCCTCAGACATGTGTCTGTGGATATTCAGCAATTAAACACTGTTATTGATAGAGGGATGTTGGAGATTGTCCACTCTCGTCCTCATCTAAGTGGACACACCTTTTCTCAGACTTGTAAGTTCTGTGTAAATTCTCATTCTTCCAGGTCACGGTTATCCAAAGCTTGATGTCGGTGAACAACTAGACTTGGTTGGTTTCATTGAAGACATTTCTTCCTGGGCACAGCATGGCACGTCCATTTCTTCCATTTCTCCAAAAGTCTTCTTCAGGTCTGAAACGTCTGAAGCCAGAGCTTGAAAATATAGCCCTTGTGGACCATTAGCATGCTAATGATCAGGTCAGCTGAGAGTCATTCGCAGGGTCGTTGACCTAGTTTGGCTGTTCGTGCGTTGTCCATTTGTCTGCAGGGTCACGCGGTGATGAGTCACAGGATCCTGTGCGAAGGTGTGAACGTTTGGATGGTTGAGTGTAGGACTGCGTTGTAAGTGGGTGATAGAAAATGTCTCAGTCAACCACCTCTCTTCAAAGATGGTTTTTCCAACTTGACATAGATGGCTTCTGTGACACCCCTCTCAAACCAGCAAACTTGGCTGTCCTCAAACGAGTGTCCTGTGTCCTTTAGATGTAGGTGAACTGCTGAGTCCTTTCCCTAAGAGGTGGGCCATTTGCTTGTGAAGAGGTTGTTTAATTTCTCTGATGTTTTCTTCTTGGAACTGTATAGGATAGACAACTCTGCTTTGCTTGTGTCTTGGTGTCTTGTCCTACAGGCGTACCAGTTTCTGTCTGAGTGTGTTGGTAGGTTTGAAGTTCTCCTCAAACCTGAAGTATTCTAGAGCGCCTGTGCAGTCATACCAAAGCGATGTTTGTCCCGCATCCTTGAAAAGAGGAGTACAGCTGGCTCAGAGTCCCATACCTCAGCACCAATTACTATCAAAAATTGTCTTGTTGTGTGGTTGGAAATTTGGAGAAAGAAAGGGTTAATGTTGCCAGCGTTGGTAAGGCACTAAGTGTGCATTGGCCTTGATGTGCCAAGATGTAATAGTGCTGTTGATTGGCTGTGTCACGGCATCTAGGAAAAATCCCAGCATGCCAGTTATACCCAGAAATGTGACTCACTCACTCCATTTACTACATGGTACGCTTTCCAATTCGGCTTGTCACGGTACCGTGATTAATATGATCATCACTGTAAGTCACAATAATTTTAAGAATTTAGGAGGAGGTTTAAGGGTATTTATCCAGTGATTGTAAAGTGAAACATTATAGCTTTTCAAAACAGATACACACAATTTTGAGACTGGATTCAATCAAGGACCTCAAAATTCAGTTCATTCATTCAGTCAGACTCATTTTAACGTTGATTCAACAGACCTCGGTATTGAATCTGTGCTACACAAACAACCATCAGGGGAAATAATGTTTTTTAAATGTAAATAAATTCACGTTTAATTGGTTTGGAACAAAAGAAACGAACCTTTTAACCTTTTTGTTTGATCTGGTGTGAACAAAGATGCTAAAATGAGCATGCCTCTCCAGTGCTTTCTCCATTCCTCCTGAGCTGCTAAAAATCTGTAATTTCGAGGATAAGTCGTTGCCAGAACTCTGTTCAATAAACAAGCTTCTTGTGAGTCCGTCTGAGTTGCGTTTAAAAGCCCCGGTTCACTTGTAATTGGGCAACGTGAACTTAGATGAACTGAAGAGAAAAATGCGGTGCTGTACTTGAAACCCAAGAAAATACACTGAAGCTTTGGGACGCCTGTTTTTTTACAGGACTGTTCGTTGAGATATTGGGAAGGTGTTTGGCGCAGGAAGAGGAAGCACGTGGACTCCTGATGATGCACAATTGATTTCCCATGAGCGCTGCCTGCAGGGTCATGTGAGGACTCAAATTTGATGCGCTTCCTTGTTACAGAAGATGTTTTCGGTCCAGATTTCATAAATCCAAATAGGTCGGCCCTCATTCGTCTCGCACCATCTCCGCGCTGTTGCCTTTAGTTTGGTTAGTCTGAGCAAAGTTTGTAACCAAGGTGGTTAGAGAAGGAAGCTGTTGTACCACCTCTGTGTACATTTACAACAGCTCGGAAAAAGCGAGTATTACACATGCTCGGTAAACATTTTCCTCAATAAATGATGTTTTTCATGTACTGCAGATCTGACAGTGTAAGCTCTAATCCCGCTAACCTCATTACTGCGGTCTCTTCCTCTGTAGAGTGCCAGGCCGTCCAAACGTGTGGTTAAAATAGACTCGTCTGCAAAGTGAACACATCACCGTCTGCGCACACACACACACACACACACACACCAGAACCACTACCAGCGTACGAGACGTCTATGCCTTGCAACAGCTTGCCCCACGCACATTTCCGCCACTGCCACATGAGCCACAGGCCTATGAGATCCTCTCACCACATCGTCAACACCTCTTTATTCCAGTGTGTGGCTCAGATTGGGTCGTACCCTGTCTGTCCCGCTGTTTGCATCTGTCTGCGTCCCACAACTGGTCCCGGTCCAGTCCAGTCAATTCAGAGCGGCGGGCTGAATCGGTCCTTTGTGCCTCCAGTGGCTGAGCGTGTCATGTTTTGTTTACGCAGCAGAACCTTCCTGTTTTCTTTGAAGACAGGTTTTCAGATTTCATAGCTAACCCTAGTTTGATGAAAAATAAAGACTTTTTTTCCCCCCTTCCACATTTTTCCACGCATTCCTAAACTGCTCGGAGTGGCACATGTTTGTGTATCGTCTTTGTGTGTTCTCTGACAAACAATGCACCCTATGGACTAGCACCTCACCCTCCGGCCGATTTTTTGCGTTATGACGCTCGTCACAGCGCAGAGGCAAAAGGTCAATCAGATGGAATACAGTTGTCCTTTGTTTCTCTCTTTTCATTCCTCCCCCCGGTCTCCTCTCGTTCGCTCTCTCTCTCTCTTCCGTGGCTGTAAACAGGATTAGTCGGGGTTCGTGCGTGACATGTCGAAACCTTCCTCTTTCAAGCCGAGCCACTGTCAGAAGGTTTTGGGCTCCTCTCCGGAGTTCTGGCGGTGTCCAAACATGTAAAACATACGCATTCTGAAGCAGGCAGAGCTAAATAAGCACAGAGGTTGTCGATTCACTGACAGCACTTGTCTTCTTCTTCTAGGAAAACTGTGGTTGTGTGTGTGTACTTCACTGGAGTGTGTTTACACCACTTGTAGCGCAGGGCCATGTCCCAATATTCCTCGATGGCTGCTTGACTCAGTTGGGAGCTCGGCGCAGATGCTGGCAGACGGAGAGAAAGCATCCTCGCCTACACTTTGTCATCTAGGGACGCATGCTTGGTAACACAAACAAAACCCCGAGAGGCTCGTAATACTCCCATGTCTTTCTCAACTTCGGCCATCCCTCCACCTCCTCCGCAAAACCACTCATACGCTCAAACAAACACACTTTTATTCAGCGAGGGGTGAACAGACGCGCTCGGTTTCGGCCACACGGGCCAGGGGGGACGTTCGCCTCTCCCGTGGCCCGATGTGTAAAATTCATCTGAAACAACAAACTCGTGGAAATGAGTCCAGCAGCCACATGACGCACGCACTCACACGGGAGGCGTGGCCTGTTGCCAACAATAAGACTTGTTTAACGAGCCTCCAAACTTTGTTGATTCCAGTCTGAGGACTGTTTTTTGTGACTCGCGCTCTCAGAGGCCATTATTAACCTTTGCATACACAAGGTGTCCGGAGCTGCGGCGGGAAACTGGGAACTGTCACGCGGCAGCGTTGGATTGGAGTTGGGCGAACGTGTTCGGTCATTGTTCCTTTCCGCTGCCAGGTTTGCTGTTTATAGTCCCCTTTCTCTCTCACCCCTGCCTCTCGGTCACGTCCTCTCATCATTTACACGACCTGCTCTCCTCCCCGCGCCTCCGCCTCTGTCAGCGTACTTCCCTTGGCCCCGTCCAGTGTTTGTCTTCTGGACTCTGCATTCCTTGACGGCAGAGAGACACCCAGGCTTGGTTTTCAGGTGCATCCGACTCTTCTCTGGGTCAGACGTTTGTCTTTTCCTGCATTATTTCCACAAAAAGAAATGCAGCCGTTGTGACAAGTTGGGAGCAGAAAGTGGCACTTTTTGGATTAAAGGCTGCGCGTGTTTAGCTTCGGTCGCTCCTCTAAGCTGGTATCACAGAGTTTAGACTCTGGTTTTAGACAGTAGCTTGAATTCAAGTCTATGTAAAGTATCAAACCAAAATAGCAGTTTCCATAATAGTTGTGTTTTGCCGGCTCGTAGCAGTATTGTCGGGTTGGAAATGTCAGGCTAGCCTGTGGTTGATATCTTACTGCAACTTTCTAGACGAAAAAAAGCAGCCAATCTCTTCCCAGCAGGGTGTTTTGTTTATCACACCTCAAATTAGGACTAAACTGTGACTGTGGATATATATAAAGGAGTGGTGTTGAATCTTTCCACTGTCTGTTCCTTTTGAACTTATAAAGTAACCATATAAATGGTTGAATATTACAGAAAGGACACATAAAACCCCTGCTACCCCGACTCCGTGTTGTCTGGGAATTGACTGTAGTACTCATATGAGCACCTCTCTTGGGATTCGGGGGGCTGGAGGCAAAAACGAACCCCGCCATCAGACCATTTCATACACCGACTGTAAACAGAATAGTTCTCATATCACATGTCACAATCCGTTTTGCCGACAACACGCCACAGTCGTGCTGAAAACATGCACATACGAAGCAGAAGCAGGTTGGAGCGGAACGGGACTGATGACCGTAATTCACATCTGCAATATTAGCAAGGGTTGCTTTCTAAAAGGGCTGGTGGAAGCCGAGTTTCCTAATCTAAAAGTACAACCCAGCTTTACAAAAAGGAGAGTCATTTAAGGACAGCAGCGCTTTGGCTCCAGTCGAGAGTGATAATAGTGCATTCTTGTTGCCAGGTGTCCATGGGAGAGGCTGAGAGGGATCGGCTATAGATATGTGTGCTCGCCTGCACCCGGTGACCCGTGTGTGTGTGTGTGTGTGTGTGTGTGTGTGTGTGTGTGTGTGTGTCTGTGTGTGTGTGTGCGTGTGCGTGTGCATGCATTTATGTGTGTGTGTAGGAGTGTGTAATGTGGGTGTACTGTACTGTATTCTATGGCAGGCCTGACACAGACTACTACTGGGCTTGTGATGCATTAGCCACAGCCAGAGATGGGTCGGTATGGAATAAATAATGGATACCATCCCTTCCCTCTGAATAAAACAGGACCGGAGAAACAGAGAGAGATGAGAGATTCCATGTGGGAGTGAGTTGGAGAACCTGAATGTCAGAGAGAGAGTATTTGTGGAGTATAGATGGAGAGTGTCCTGGATTCCAAATCGGTCTGTGATGTTGGAAAATGAAGGAAATTGACACATTTTTCACAACAAGGGTGATTTAAAGTAGGAAATTTGGTGAAATAATGATCTCATTTTGTGTTTCTGTGGGGTTTTTTTGCTCCTCAGGCCCAGGGCCAGACGTTCGCCTTCCCTGACATCTTCCCTACAAAAGAGCGGGCGGTCGCCGAGGGATCGATGGAGGAGCTGCAGGAGAAGTTCATGGAGGACGAGAAGCAGAGGCAAAAGCCTGACCCGAGGAGGGGAGGGGTCACCGAGTGGTTTGGTCTTTGAGATGACACACCAGCAGAAACTCCTCTGTACATCTGAACGTTTGATAAGGAGCAACATGTTTCAACCGACAACAACCTCTGAGCTGTCACCACGGTTTCTGTTCAAAGTCTGAGGTGCAGAGGAGCCCCTGAGGAGGAAGAGGAGGAGGAGGAGGGCGAGTTTGTGTGTGTGTGTGTGTGTGTGTGTGTGTGTGTGTGTGTGTGTGTGTGTGTGTGTGTATGAGGCTCCAGTCCAAAAACTCAAGACAGAACATAATCATGGGAGGAAGAATGGGGCCCTGAAAGCAGCCCAAATTACAGAATCTCCATCACCTCAGACGACCTCCTCTGTGTACCCCTCCCTTACATTTAGTTGAACCCCCTGCTCCTTCCTCAGGAGTTTCCTTCCATCTGTTCCCTCAGCTACTTCTTTTTCCCACATTTGTCTTCCTCTTCCAGGCAGGGGAGTCGGGGGCTGTGGTATTCCTAGTAGCTCTGACTCTCAGCCAGCTGGATCGTGCTACCTGGACAACCTGCATCCTTTCCTCTTTTATGGGTTTGCCTCAGATTAATTGACCACTTTAGGTAAACAACAATCGACATGTTGTTCCAGCAAAGCGGAATTTGCTGGAGTGTTTTTATTATTTTGTGGTAACGCCTCTCGCCATCACTCTGAGAGAGGACTGTACCACTCGCGTGCGTTCGTTTGTGCGTTTGTAGAACGCAGACTTGCCAATGCATTTATTCGTAAGTGCCGTTGGATTAAGAACTAATAAACAGTCACTTGTCCAGACGTCCTCTGCTTGTGTTCTACTCGCCTCATCTCACACTTGTGCTGCGCTCGGCAAATTCACGGTGCGGTTCAGCGCGTGAACGAGCCCGCACTTGTGCCAACACGGTCTGGTAGCTGCTTTGACAAAGCAATGATCTGTGTTGTAATCGAGCCACTGGAGGACGCGTTTCTCTTACGGTAATTCTGCCCGTAAAGGAGAGGGACCCCTCCCCGAGCTCGCTCAGACCCTCCATTATGCCGAGAGGCCAAGGTTACAGTAAGTGTCCCCCAGCCGTGACCGCTGACGCTAAATGGCTAATAAAAAGGTCCAGTCACTGACTTCACCAAGCAAACTCAGCTATCACTACGGAGAATGTCAATATTGATTCTTTTGGCTCATTGTGCGCTGGCTGGAGCTACTCGCCCCCCTGCGTTGCCATAAAGCAATCTGATCTGGAACTTAAGAGCCTCAGTTTTCTGTCCGCCTCACTTTCCCTCTCATTCTGCTTCTTTTCTCTCTCGGTTGCCCAATCAGAACCCCCAGAGAATCGCATGCCTATCCAGCAGCGAGGGGAAACTAAATTCCTGTTCTTACTCCTGTCGTGGCCTGAACAGACCCCACATAAAGTTGGGAAATCGGCCTCTCGTCTTGGCCGAGCGGAGATCCCCGTTCACCCTCCATTGCCTCCTGTCAAACCAAAATTCCCTGAAAGCTGTCAGATACGCTCACCAGCGCAGTTGGGCTGTATTTTTTTATATTTTTTTAACTTGGTGTAGGAGTCTCTATATGTGAAAACCGAGAAAACGTCATCACAACCGCTCCGCCTCCGCGATGTCTGCAGCTGTCCACATCTGTTTGGGTCTATAAAGTCAGGATGATGGCGCATTTCGCACCGACAGACTTGACACATCTGTTGCTCGCTCACGTAATATTCGGTTTCTCCCTCTGAAGAGCGTGCGAACAAAAACAACTTAAAACAAGAACTATTGTTTGCTAGCGCAAGGAAACGTCAGCGGTAGCTTCAGTTTTGCAAAGTCAGCATCTTGGCTCATCCTCTCCCTCCCAACTTCTCTGCTGGTCCTAAAGTCTGTTCGCTCTGGTCACGGCTGCAGAACATGAACTCATCACATGTGCATCAGCATGTACTGACGGGGGAACTTTCAGTCTGCAGGATTCCTTAGGATTTGTGGAATAAGGTCGACAGAAAGATCGTTATCTTCTCTGTGTAGTGTTACCAACATGTCATCTTACATGTTTTCTGTTTTAGGTTTGTGCATTTCTCCGAATCCGACCTCTCTCTGTTTAGGCAGAGTGTTACTGATCAGAAGTTGGCTCAAAATAAGTCATGAATCTTAACACTCAGAACAAGGCGGTGCTTTGATTACCTGTAATTACACTGAAGAGCCTGTAGGGCGCTAACCCAAAATCAGACAGCACCTGAATGATTATACTCATCTCAGCTCTGCCACAATATGCAATTTTTAGCATCTCATTAAGGTGTTGAGTCTCCTGTCCTGTTGTGAAAGTGTGTTTCTCCTCCACCTCCACCTCCACCACCACACTTTCACTTCTGGATCCTGGCAGAGGTGAAGCTCCAGATGCAAGCAGGAGGCAATGAGGAAGAGGTGTCAAATTCAATGTGAACCAATGAAAGATGGTTTATATTGCGTAAATATAGTAATCTGAGTCATTTACAACAGCCCAGGACATGTTGGATTCTGATCTTTTTTTTTAAATGTGTATTTTACTTTATGTGAAGTTGAAAACTTAAAGCTCACCTTTTATGAAACAAGCTTCTACATTAGGATGACTCTTTAAATTCCATGCCAATGAGAAGTGTATTTTTTTTTCATATGAAATATGCATATTTCATTTTTCATCTTTTTTTTCCTGCAGTTCATCAGAAATAAGGTTTAAAAAAAAAAAGGAAAAATGATGCAACTGCACTTTTTCGCCATTTAATTTTTTTTCCCATTGCGGTGAAACATTTCTGGCCCCTGAGCAACCGAGTCGGCTGCATCCTCTTTGAACTGACCTCAAAGCAGTTAGGCACCCCCAGATTTATACGGATCTGCCCGTCCCCAACAGGATGCATCATATATTGCGATGCAGCGCACGTGTAAGTGCAGATGGGAGGGCGTGGGAGCATGTGCGTGCAAGACGCAGAAAGCCCTGGAAGGATGGAGCGAGGGAGCAGATGGGGGTGAAGGTGAAGTGAGAGTGAAACGGCGATGACATCATTGAGGAAAATGCTGAGCTGGATTCGAGGGCTACTGGATAGAAACGCCCCCCCTTCCCACCGCTCCCCATCCCCACCCCCACCCGCCAGAGATGTACAGTGCGAGCCCTGTTCCCATCCCTACACGGTTAGTTAATGGAAGGGGGGTTGAATATTTTAAGCTTCACTCTGCTGATTCCCTCCTTACTCCGCTCCTCTTCGCCCTTCTTTTGTTTGGCCGTGCATTAGCCGAGTGCGCACATGACCCTGTTTCTGCTGCTGCAGTCCGCCGCTGCCTCCTCTATGACATCATGCTGTATTTTTGGGATTAGTGGGATACGTTGCATTACAGCAAGTGTCCTCAGTGTGACTCTGAAGGCGGAAGATCTCAGCTTCCTGCTCCGTCTCAAAGGTCTCCTCGTGGGGATGCTCCACCTCCTCTCAAATTCGCCGCCGGTGCAGCTTTTCTGCTGATGGGCGACGGCAAGGAATAAAGCTCTCTGTCGGCCCCGCGCCGGCCTCCTTCCATACATTCATACGTTTCATCGCCAACTGTGTGTAAAATTACACTCCTGGATGGCTGCTCTCCCTGCCAGCCTGTAGTGGCGACACACACTCTCCCACACACACACACTCCTGTGTTCACTAAGACAACCGGGGTTGCCTGCTGAGGATTCTGATGGCCTCTCTTGGACCCGCGCCATACACATTCCTCCTACCCCAGGTTGCCATTGGTTCATCTGAGCTCAGCCGGTGCACTCTGTCACCCCAAACATGAGTGTGTGTATGTGTGTGTGTGTGTGTGTGAGTAAGTGAGTGAGTGAGAGAAAGAGATTGAGAGTGTGTGTGTGTGAGTGAGTGTGTGTGAGAGAGAGAGAGTGTGTTCTGAATCTTCCCTGCGAACATTTTCTGTTTTTACTACTTTTATTACACACTGGCACACTTGATGCTCGTTGTCTTAATTGTGAGGCGGTCACACGTACATTAAATGGCCCCTGACGCCCCCCCTGTGCACCTTTGTGCAGTCCTACTGTACAACAACTTGAAGGGACACGCTGGAGAAAAGACCTGGACCTGCTTTTAGGTGTCAGACACACACCCCCACATGTCCTTGTACTTCTGTTGTGTCTTTGTGAGGACTTTCACAGACATTACATTACCCAGCACCTTTCCCTAACTCCCCCCCAACCCTAACCCTGACCTAAACCCAATTCTAACCTCAAAACCAGCTCTTAAAACAAACAGCTCTTTGACTTTGTGAGGATCGGCCAAAATGTCCTCACTTCCCAAAAATGCCCTCACTTTACAAGGAGAATGTGGACTTTCGTGCTCAGTCTGTCGCAAGAAGAACACACACGCACTCTCACACACACACACACACACACACACGTATTCTGATTTCCGTTGAAATTCCGTGTGAAGGTGAACCAAGGTCGGATCCAATTTCACTGCTGCAGTCGTGCTGATTGAATCTGTTAGCAACAGGTTGTCGTTCGGTTCAAAACATTTTAGTTGTAATTCTATAGTATAGTGTAATAAAATACTGTAGGTTTGATGTGTCTTTAAATATTTTTTTCAAAATTTGAACTTTGCAAGAAAGAAAATGCCTTTTTAATTGACGGTAATGTTATTTTTGGAAAAAGTGTTAGATGAAATGACGGATGAAAAACAGATATTAAACTAATTTCCAGTTATACATGCATCATCATGCATGATCATTTTTAAAGAGACTGTTGCAACAAACCCACAACACTTTGACCTAACAGGTGTCAGATACACTTTCTAAACATGGTAGCATCATACACACACACACACACACACCCCCAGGCAATGATGAGTCTCCTATCAAGCAGAAACAAGATTTTGAAGACTGGAGAACACGACGGCTCTACACAGGGAGACCTGAACCCAACCCAGGGCTCTCCGCAGGAGCACAGCGGAGATGCTCATTTGAGATGCGGGGCACCTGGTTATCTGCTGATGTTCCACCAGCACGCTGGGGGGGGGTCCTCCAGTAGTGCAATGGAAGCCATCAACATGATTCATTAAATGATGAAGCCTGCGCTCGCGTAATGGTCTGGATGTTTGTTCCGCCACGTGTTTGTTTGTAGAACTCGTCAACATCTTGTCCCGCTTTGTTGTGTGAAGCATCTTATTGCTTCCGTGGGCTGTTTGCTGGGTCTCGGGTGGGGGCTGAGGGGCCGGGCAGTAAAGTGACACGCTCCTTACTGGTTCCCAGTAAATGCTGAATGCAATATTCGGCAGCTTCCACTCTGACCCGTGTTTTTCCAGAATTTAATTTTTTTTTAATCTGTATGACATGAAGACCCCCTCCTCCACCATGTGGGATTACCTGCTACATCGCTTCTCTCCTTGGTGGGTGGTCCCTGTCCCTGCCAGCTGATTGATCCTTTACATTTTCAGTGTCTGATAAAATGATACATATGTAAGTAGAGTTTAGGATGAGGAAATGGGTTTCATCATGCACCATGCGTGTGTTGCAGGGCGAGAAAGAGAGTAATTGAAAGGTTCAAATAAGTTCAGTTGTCATAACAGAATAACAAATCAACTGAGGCTAGGCCACCCATCTGGTCCGCATGTGCACTTGTGCAATCAGTGAACCCCTCGCTGGTGGAATCGTACTGGCCAGAGGCTGTGCCAAGTCAATAACACAGACTGATCCCTGATGCTGAACTTCCTAGAAGTCTGGCTGGTTCCAGTGCTTCATATACCTGCTCAGCGCTCCGGCCCCCGCAGGACTGCACGGTGGGCTGGAAGGCGATCAAGGGGCTCTGTCGGGGCCCCACGGCCACCTGCAGGTGATCTCTGAGTTGAAACACAGTTGAGAAGAGCTCAAATAGTCATTCTCGGAGCGATAAGCATTGAAGATTAATGTGCTCAAGGCAGCAGAATGGTATGTACTTTAAGGCAAGTGACTCATCCTCTGCAGTCAGTTGAGGCTCGTGGTCTCCATCACCAAAGCTGAACCTCCGTGTTTGTGTGTCTGGTATCCCACACGGAGACAGACGCTGACGCGTTGCTCATGGTGTCAACACCAGTGCTGCAAAAGGCAGAGTTATTTCGGCGGTTTTACCCAGAAATTTTAGAGTGAGTTATTCTGGAATGACATAACATCTATGCTCCATTTACCTCCTACACTGAGACCTTCAGTTCATGGGAGACTCTAAATTGTCCACATGTTACTACCGTCAAGGTTGAATCCCTTGGAAGATTCTTCCAGACAAATGCCACCAATGATCTGGTGTCTAGTAGCACGTGTGGGTCTTAATCTCCGGGTGTCCCCGCATTAACAGGATCCCCCTCTCATTCGCTCGTGCTCTGTTCATCTTGTAATACAGCCGTGTCACTGCTGATAGCGCAATCTGTTCCGAATTACAGGGTTAGACGGAGATGAGATCACGTTCTGGGGGAGCTCTGGGAAGGCTGCACTTTCCTGTGGAATTCGCTTTACCAGACAGGAGTCCAAAAACATTTCTTCACGCTCTTACCTTGATTCCCACACAGAGCTCTTCCATATGGAGCGCAGACACTGACTCGGCCAGGCTGGTGATGGCAACTGGTTGCTTATTCACGTATTGATCAGATTCTTAGGAACCACGAAATGTTCCATCTGAAGTTAATGCATTGAAAGTGAATCAACATTTTGGGGAATTGTCTGACAGCCTGTGGTGAGAATGGGTCCTCTTCATTAAGGGCTGGGGTTGAGGTTAGCCCTCCAACCCTCATCAACCAGGATATCATTAAAAAGTTGTGTATAACTTAATGATGTGTACTTTCACATCATTCAGTCACGTTTGGGCTCATCTGTGTTTCATTATTTGAACAGAACTAATACAACAACATATGAGGATGTATGCTCTATACTGCAGCCTGCCACCAGATGGCACTTCCGGTGCTTCTTTTATACGCTCTATAGAACTCTGTACTCTTTCAGCTGCGTTGTTTTAAACCTTTTCCTCTTCACCTCTTGCCTCACATGCTAAGTAAACAGGAAAAAGGTTAGCTAGCGGGAAACGTGATAGCATGCCGAGCCGTGTCCTTGTCAGTCAAAGATGATTGGACCCCGCACTTGTCTTGTTGTTTCATTCATTCATTTTTCTCCCGGCTCTGTTTATGTTGTCTGACCCCTGGGTCACAGCTCAGGGTGGGAACTATCACACATCTGCAGAGCCTCTGCATCATGAATGCAGGCTGGCTTGAAGAGGTCATTGAATTTGTGGAAATTTCAGATTAGTGGATTTACCTGCATCGTGGTGTTGTTTAAAATTAGAATAAAACACAAAAAGACATTGTATAAGATGAGATAAGATTAATATTATTGGTATCCAGTCAAACTCACTGGTGGCCCAGTTGCTCATGTGCAGACCCAGCAGCACCGGTCCACTGCACTAAAGGTATCCAGTCACACAGACACCATGGAAATGTGGTTCATCTGTCAAAAAAAGGCACGAAGACTGAAAACACCGGCGACACTCTCGTACCTCTGGTCCACAAACGCACTCGCGGTGGCCGTGTTGACTTTGGAGGGACGAAGGTGAGGTCAAAGGGCATTAAGGATATTTCACAAAGCAGTTTGGAAAATATTGAAGACAGATGGATGGGAAAACAAGATTGATATTCAGGAGGTCCACGTATAGGTTTGGGGGATTACGGGGGATGGTGTGGATGGGAAAACTTCTGCAGTTCCCCTCCTGGTCTTAATGGTCGTTGGCCACTGGCTCATGTTTAACACATCTCTCCTGTCTCGCATCTTGCCTCTCCGCCAGGCCTCAGCTGCGCAGAGCTTACGTCAGAGGATCCCGCTATTAGCCAACACCTAGCCAGTGTAATGACAGAACCTCTCGCTGGGCCAAAGACGGATCAGCCCTTTCTGGCTCTGGTTCAAGCAGAATGGCAGGACTTCTGTTGCGCGTATTCAGGACTTCTGTTGCGCGTATGCTCTTCTAGCTCGACTACTGGGTCGAGCAGCACTGCGGATGAATGTATGTCGTCGCTGGCCCCTTTTCCTCGAACTCCAGCTCGGCTGGTGCGACCTGAATTTGACTGTCTGGCCGTTGCTAATGTGGACTGGGCTCGGTAGACAGAGCTTGACTTGTACGGCCCCTGGGTTTATCAGATGGCAGTCCAACTCCTCTGGCCTCAACTTGTCAGACGGGGCTCAACCAGTGTGGCCTTGGCGGATACAGGACCCGGGTGATTAAAGATGTGTTTGTTTCCCAGGCAGCGAGCAGGCAAGGTGGCGACACTGCTCCTGCGCAGCCAAAGACTTGGCGTGGGGGTTAGAGAGAGCCAAAACAAACTACTGTGATTGCTTCCCATATGCCCTCCTGACCCCCAGCTTTCCTCTACCAGGCAAGAAAAGGAGGAAACGGGGTGAGGGGCAAGGAGAAATCCATCTATCTATCCATCTATATATCTATATATCTGCCTGTCTATCTGTTTATCTCTCTATCTCTATGTATCTATCTATGTAAGGATGGAATGAATGGAGGAGTGAGAGAAAGAGTCTTGTCATCTGAGAGGTGGTGTGGTTTGGGTTAGGTTGTGGTTGAAGCCTTGAGAGAGTGGGAGGGACGGGGGTGGTGGTGGTGGTGGTGTGGGGGGGTACTCGGGGGGTGGGTTGGGGGGCTAGGCAGCGCATACCCGCAGCATTCAAATGGAGCTCCCATTGGGAGGTTTTACGCTTCAAAATGGTTTCCTGTGACGTGGATTGTGTGTTTGATTTGAGCTTTGAGGGGTTTGTGTTATTCTCGGGAGGGGAGAATCTAGCACGCTCTCATTTCCGTACTACCAACAGCCAGCAGAAAGTTGGCAAGCCCAAACAGGGGGATTGTAAAGACAGATTTTTCTCTCCCTCCTCGTAAGAACTGCATTTTTTTTCCTGGTTTGCTTTTTTTTTTTTTGTCGTGTTTTTTCTGCTGAGCCTGCTCCAGGACCTGCAGTGCATATTGATGGATTTTTCTTAATAATTAGACTTGCTCAAACCTGCATCTTTTCACGATTTTTTTTCTGCGTATTCCCGTGGTCATTTTCCCGCCTATTGTAAAACGTGGCAAAAAGAGGAAAAAAAAAGGAAAAGACGTTTCTGCACAAATTTGCACCCTGAGACGCGTGCACGCTTGCAAAAATGTGCAAGCTGGTTTGTGAGAACACAAGTGCGCGTGCTGTCAAACACATGCCTGGTAACTAATTGCGAACAATGGATGCCAGCTGGGCAGTAGGTGTAGCAGGCGGCACGGATAGGCCCTGCTTGGGTTTCGGAGCGGAGAGGCAAAGAAGAAACAGCAGATGAGTGAACTGAAAAAAAAAAAAAACCCAAAAAGGGATCAATTCTGGGAAACGAGAGGCAGGGGTCACCACCGAGGTGGCGGGAAGCCACCTTTACCAGACGTCTCCGCGACCCATCGGAAAAGGCCGCCAGTCTGCTGCTACCGTGCTCCCCTGATCCAAGAAAATGACCAAAAGGATCAGCAGTGGTGGTGGGTGTGTTTGTATTGGAGGAATATCTGTGGAACCCAGAACCCCCCTCCAACTTGCTTTCCTGATCAGCACTTCTCCTTTTCACTTTCCCTATCTGTCCACTCTTTTTCCTCCTGCCCCCCCCCCATGCCTTTCTCCTTTTTTTCCTCTTCGTGCTGTACTGTATATGCCCTCTGCTCGTGTAAGAGCACAATTATCTCAACAGTGTTTCTACTGTGTGGCGCACATGGAAAAGATAACTGCTACAGGCCAATTTTCTCCATGGAGTTATGTAAATAGTTTTGATGGAATGAGTGGGCTTTCCCCAGTATGTGGGGGCACTGAGGCTTCTGAGGGGTTCCGCTGTTGCATTAATATTCAACCTCAGCATTAATGTACTCTTGCAGCTCTGTAGCCACATAATAACGTTTTACTGCTGTGCAAAGCCTTCAAGTTGGCGCTTATGTGACTCTGTTCAGGAGGGCATTAACACTTGTGCTTTAGTCAGAGGTGGAGGTGCACATGTCCAATGCTGGGTCTCTGTGTCCTTGAACTCTGGGAGGAAACTGGAGGAACTTGGACCTCTGCAGAGAAGGGCCAAAGTTAAGCCAGAGAAGGTAGGGGAACACAAGAGACCAGCTTCAAAAATGGAGAGAGCTGAGAGCGTAAACAGGCATGACCACGCAAGATCACGGAATCGTGCATTCCTCCCTCTTGTAATAATTGCAGGACCACAGACGTCAGCTTTTATACGGGACAGTCCGGCGTTGAGCGCAAGCCCGGAGGAGCAGTGGTGAAAGATCAAGGTTTCACTGAGCCTGTTTATTGACCATAAAAATGCGATAAGTGGGAGTAATCAGATAAATGCAGTGCTTGAATATTGGGGAGAAATCAAAGTGTATTACTGTGGTCACGTAATCAGACTTCTCTGTTATTGTCAGCATGTAAGACAGCTACTGTTGCATTTGTGTCTTCCTCATGTCTCTATTTTGGGACTAGTTAAAGACTTCCCCACATTCCCCAAACTCTCTGAAACAGAGCTGTGCAGAGATAGATGTCTAACAATGACAGAGGCTCAGGCTTCAGGAGTCTTGGCCTCACCCCCATCCTTCTCTTGGGCAAACCGGTTGTTGATTGTCCACAGACATTGTTGTTGGTGCTCTCTTGTACCAATAAAGTATTCTGTAAAGCAAGAACAAGCCCCTCCAGGTCTTGTTATTGTAACGAGAGGCCATTTTGGCTGAGGCTCCTGTTCTCAGCACGAAAAACAACAATAATAACATCAGCCCACAGCCCTGGGAGCTGGGCCTGACTCAGAGGCAGTCTGGGGGTGGAGAGGTGGTGCTGGTGGTGGTGGTGTTTGGATGCCCCGCTAATGTTGCACGCCACGGCTCCAGACCGAGCCATCGCCTGCGATCGCTGAGTTGTCCGCAGCAGATGTCCAGAGCGCGCGGTCGCTGCACCGTCCAGCCGTCTCAGATGGCGTTCCCTCCGCCTGCTTCCCTGCACGCAGACCGCCGCTGGCTCTCATCTGAAGGAGCGTCTCCTGAGTTTATACAGAGACCACACAACAACATCAGCGCTCAGTTCTGTTTGTAAATAGAAGGTTTTGCTCGGCAATGTCCTCATCCCGAACACAGCCCATCCAGCTTCACCTCGGCCTTGTTATGATCGGGGCCTTTTCTACCCCTAATTTCCCCTCCTGATTCCTCAGCTGTTGTTCCTGTAACATAATATCTGTTTATGTGCGTGTCAAAGATCCCCGCGTTGACTCAGGCTCTGTGTACGCTGCTGTATACAGACCATCACTGACCCATTTAAATACAGCGCCGGGCGGCGTGTGAAAGCAGATTCTCCCGCTTGTTTGCATGAAGGGCTTTTTTTTCCCCTGCACTTATTTTACCGGCTTATCTCAGCTCTCGGTTTGTGAGATGGAGAGGAAAAAAATATATAAGAAAGAGAGCTCGAGGGCAGAGGCTGGCTCAGGTGACTCAGCTTTCCCTCTGCAGCGAGCAGATTGAGGGGAGCTGTGGGCTTAGGCCCCCCCAAAGTTTTATTAGAGCACAAGCTTTTTAACAGGGGGGAAAAAACAATGTTATAGCTGCTTCCTGCACCGGTGAGTGTTCCCCAGCAGTAAATCTGACGTTGGGTCATAATGCTTTGCGCTGGCATCAGGTGAACGCTGTTGTTTTTCTCTCCTCCCCTGCTCTTTTCCATGTGTAGGTATACACTCCGGTGTTAGAGTATCAGTCATCGGCGTTGTTATTTTGCTCTCACTTGCTCCATCTGCAACGTTGGCGCTCAAATGCGCTCTTTGTGTGAGAGGACACAGTCACTCTCTCGCCCTCTCCCTCTCTCTCTCTCTCTCTCTCTCTCTCTCTCTCTCTCTCTCTCGCCTTTTGTGCCTGTTAAATGTTACTTATTATTTCCCATCCAGGCAGACTAGAGGAAACTCTGATGCAAAGCCACCAGCTTACGCTCTGTCAGGAGTGCGTGTCCCGTGTGTTGTTTTGAGTCATCAATCCAGGGGAACATGAAGCACATTTCCATAAGTTCAGGTGCAGCAGGGCATCCGTGCACGTCCAGCCGCGCGGCACAAAGGAGCTCTGTCGGGTTTGGCGCGATGAATCAGGTCGCAGGGCAAGCTGAACGTTTGACAGTAGCAGCAAAAACAAACACAAAGTTCTCCACTCTGGAAAAATCAGACGCTATGAAAATGGCAACTGTGGCGATGATGGGAATTGATCCACGTCAAGTTTCCAAACTGTGCTGGGTTTGGCTGGTGAGGAGAGTGGTGAAAGAATATATCTGTAACAGGCCCGCGTGGTTATAGACCACGATCATCTGTCACTACTGTGCATTGATGCTAATAAATGCTGTTATTGATACCTAAAAATAACAAATTATTGCATTAGTCTGGCTAAACCTAGACTTAAAAAGTGCACGTAAACATGTTAGCCCAATTGAATTCCAAGTTTTAAAAGTTCGACTAAAACACCGGGATAATGTGACAAAATGCTGATCAGCTCCTGCCTGTGTACAGCTGGACTGAGCCTGGGCGAGATGTTCCACACCAGATTACAACCAGATCGATCAGCATGGAAAAAGTTAAACTTCTTCCAGAGAAGAAGCCAACTGGCTTTTTGCTGCGACCTTTGACGCTGTAGGTCAACCATAAATTACCTCAACTGACCACCTATGGCAGCAGAGGTGACACCACTTTAACAATAGACCGACCACATGCCCGCGCGTGCATGCGGGTGCGTGCGTGTCATGGTTGTAGCTGTGCATTTGCTGAGTATGAGAAGGAGAGCAGCAGTTGTAGCTGTAATATGCGGTAAAAGCACTTCCTTTATCATCCTTAAAGGGCTTTCCCAAGTGTTTTTGATGACCTCCTCTGTCTTCATTACATGCAAAACCTGTTTCCTGTTTCTAAATCGTCTCATCTGTACATATCTAAACCAATCAGTGCTCGCTGAAAGCATCGCACAAGTGCTTTTTTTCAAGACGTAGCCATCACAGATAAATAGCTGAGTAAATGAAAACCGTGTGTAAAATTCCACTCGGCCATATGCGAGAGATCACCGATAGTTTGCTATTGCATGTATATTCTAATGAAGTGTCCTCGCCGCTGTTTGTACACGGCCTTTTTGCTGACAGCCGTGTTTGTTTACCATGAAGTGAGTAACGGGACTCAGCCCAGGGGGGGTTCGTGTTCCCTCGGCCAGACGGTCATCATGGGATCCACGTTATCTCATGTCTGGAGCTTCCAGGAGAGAAGTGAGAAGGGAGCAAACACATTCTGCCGGCCTGAGTCATATCGAGCGAGTGTTTGTGTGCGCTCGCTGCCCAGTGAGAAACAAAATGAGTTTTGAAGCAGCAGAGCGAGGATGTGTTTGGAAAGTGAGTCTCTTTGGGCCACTCGCAGATTCAGAGGGCTTTTTGAGGATTAGAAGCTGGTTTCAGTGGTTGACTTAGAACTGGTTTTTATGTGGAGTTAGGGTAAGGTTAAGGGTTAGGCCTTCAGTTAGTGTGTATGTGCGCGCACGTGAGGGAGAATGACAGACCAAGTAAGACAGATGGCGCGTCACAGCTGGATTTAGAGTTTCCTCTAGATTTTCTGTACATGGCTGCAGAAGTATGTATGGAAATGCCAGCATGTCCTGTCCCATCAACCCTGTAACCTCACCCACAGTGGGGGTCTAATAAATTCACTGCAAGTCGACTTTAAGAACTACACATCAGCAACTCTTTGGACTCAGTTTCCCCGCATGTGTTTGTTATTAGACAGGAGAATTTACAGGATGGTGGCTTTATATTAATGACTATCTCAAAACCCTCGTACAGTTCTGACCTCCATCTCGTTTGGTGCTAAGAACCTCACTTCAGCTCCACTTCATGCAGCATCCGCAGCATTACGTGAATGAGGATTATGGTCCTTTTCTGAGGGGGTTTGTTTGTGTGAGATCATCTTCGGTGTGATGGCAACAAGGAAGAGCACTAATCCTTAAAAGGTCCATTCTTTTCAACAGAAAAGTACCACAAATGTGTTTAGTGTGCATGAGACCAGTGTCGGGATTTGTTGTTCAGCTTTTGTGGAAGCCCACTCATCCCAGAATGCTTCATTGCTCCTCCATTTCCAAACCTGCTTACCTTAATGTCTATCACCTGTGCCTGATTGTCTCCGCCCTTCTTTGTGTATTTAAAGCCTCGCCTCCTTCCCTTCTGAGTGAGTACTGGTGTTCTCGTTCCTTGTGTTCCTGTTCGTTGTGTTTTTGGGATTAACCCAGTGATTTGGATTTGTGTGCCTTTTGCAGTGATTTTTTTGTGTGTGTGCGATTGACCTCAGGTCTGACTTTGCATAAAAGTCTAACTTGAGATCCTGACAACAACATGTGAGATGTCAGATAATGACCATATCTCAATATTTCCTTTTTCTTTTTTTTTAAACAATGTGGCATCGCTCCTCAGGCTACATTTCAATTAGAGTAAATAAACAGTCACTCACGTGGAATATGAGCACCGCTGTCACTGTGCCTAGAGCTAAGAAAAACAGCAAATTGAGCGGTATCAAGCTACCACTTCAAGAAAAGTGGTAGAGTCAGAGGACACGAGGATGAAACTGAGAGTGCAGGAAGAAGTGACAATTAAAGCCAGAGAAGTGACTCAAACAATAACACCACAGCTGTTTCACCGCTTGTGGCACAACAGCCAGATGCTTGGTAAAGCAGCAGGTCGAGGCCAGCAGGCTCGCTAAGTAGCAAACAAATTGCTGTTCAACTGAAACAGTTTTCCATCATAATCAAAGATTTTGCCACAAATACAAACAGAGAGACGCTTTAGGCGCAGAGTGAGTCAGCCAAAGCGCTTTCCTCCAAGTGTTTTATTTAAAGACAATGTATATAAAGATCATCAGATGGAGCGAGAAACCACTTTTGCAGGTGGGTCAGCCCCTATTCACTCCAAACTGAACTGTCTCGGAATTTTTAAACACTTAAAACTTGGAATATAAAAGCAGAAATGTGGTTGTATTGTCATCAATTGCTGGGGTGGGAGGCAGTAAAGCAAACGCCCCCTGCTGGCCGCGGTGCACCGTCAAATCAAGACAGATGAGCTGCCTCCTCCGTCAGGGGCAGCGGGGGCTGATGTCATCGTGATCGCTGGGATGTGGACACTGACTCAAGTGACATGTGGTTGGCTGCGTGACCAGCTTTTACTGGCTTTCTGCTCCTGTCACAGGTGGACGTGTCTGAGCCACAGAGGGTCCGTCTCTGGAAAAAGCCTCATTCTCGGGACAGCAAAAATGATCCTGCAGACCAGCTCCAACTGTGCCACCTCAGATATCCATCAGATGTGTTTTTGTCTTTCATGCACATGCTCGCATGTGATTTTAAAGTGATATGACTGTCAGTATTATTACACTGTTCCACTGTTCTTGTGAGGTTTTACTGTTATTGGTGTGAGATGTTCAATCTGCTCAAAATGTGGGCATTTTCTCTTTTTGAGTGCAAAATGTACCAGAGTTCTGCACGCGAAGCACAAAAATGGACCAAACCAGGCAGCTCAACAGTTCTTTGGCCTGGTGCTGAGGACGAATCAAATGTTGCCCATGGAGACTCAGAAAGGCTGTAAGGTGAACGGTAATGGCATACCGTAGGGTGCTAAGTCTAACTCTGCCAAATATATCTGTAGAGTGTCGGTCCATAACTGTAAACGCATGTGAGGGATCATCTTCAAAGTCTCACCTCCCTTACCGGGAGAGTCCCCTCTTCAACAAATAGCCCATGACACTGAAGCTGAAGGCTTAAGGGCCTCTTTCCATGACTGTGTGTGTGTGTGTGTGTGTGTGTGTGTGTGTCTAAGCGCACCAAAACAAGTTTTTAATCAGCAGAGAGAGGATGTTTTTGAGTGTATTTAAGCCTCTCGTAATTTCAAAGGGCTGTTTGAGGGTTGGAGATGGTTTCAGTGGTTGAGTTAGAACTGGGTTTTATTTGGGGTTAGGCTAAGGTTGGGGGTTAGGCATCCAGTTTGTGTGTGTGCGAGAGGGGGAGACTTTATAATATACTGTAGAGCTCATGTCAGATTTAGAGCTGTCTGTGTGTGTGCGCGTGAGTGTTTTCTGTGAGGCTGTGACTGGGAACGGATGGTGGATTGAGAGGACACACAAGTCAAGGGACTCAAGCCTTGGTTTGGCTTTGCTGATCAGGCTGTGATGATGAACTGGAACAGAGCTACAAGCATTATCTAAATCACTCACGAGTTGACAACAAAACGTGCGGGCCTGGAAACGAAGAGACTTGTGTGAAGAAGCCAAGCGTTACCACATGTAGGTTTACAACAAACTGATGAAGCGGAGGAATTAACCGCTCTTTTAAAGCTGATGGGAGGTGGGATAGATTGGCCTTGAATGAGCTGCAAGTGTGTTTTTGGAAGTGGGAGATGAGAGTAGGTCGGCCTCACCCAGCCTGAGATCAGGGGAGAACAAATAGAAAACAGCAGGAGCACACAACAGTTCCCCGGACCCCGAGCCCTCTCAGTCCACCAGGTATTGGACCCCACCCCCAACGGCTGCAAAGGAGGAGGATGCCAAAAGTCACTGTTTAGAATGGACTTGACTTGGGAAACATGGAAAATGGGGTGGGACTTTATATTATCAGGTAGAGGGGGCCTCGCAGTAGATAGAGGGTCCAAAACGTGAAACATTGAGAGAGTTTCCAGGACTCGGTGAGTCAGGGAACATTGCGGGTTGAAAGCCAAACCGACTGAGCTGGACAGCACTCTGGGACTAAACGGGTTTATACCTCCTTACAATGGTGGATTTGCTCCTGTACTGGTAGTATTGCCAACTCCTTGAACAAACTAGGGCCCCATCCCTGGAGCCGATGTCCACAGGGATGCCATGGTGCTGCTACATTGCTGTAATCCTTGATGAAGAGCCAGTAAAAAAATAGTAAAAAATGAAATGCAATTCCTTCCTGGTCTTGAAAGCTGGCCACTCCTTCATGGCACATATCTTTTCAGTGTCTGATAAAATCCCTTCTGGACAATTATCCCTAGGAATTAAACTGAATTAGCATGGAACACGCACTTCTCTGCTTTAATGTACAGTTTATTCTCCAAGAAGGAGAACTTGACAGATATGGGCAACATGTTCCTCAGAACTTATGAAGAATATTAGGATGTCGTCTAGATAAACAGATGCAAACCGGTTTAAATAGTCTTTGAGTGCATTGTTTATCAGTGTTTGGAATACTGCAGCAGCATTTGTGAGACCAAAAGGCGTTACGAGGGACTCAAAATGGCCCAACGGAGTGTTAAAGGTCGCCTTCCACTCGTCACCCTGACTCAGTGATTCTAAGCACAGAGAGTACACCAAAATAAAGCACAAGGAAGCTTGTCGGCCTTCATCAGGGACAGATCTAGAGATCTAGTTTGGGTGATTCTGGCTCATCCCTACTGACGAGCCCTGTCTGTTGGCAGGACAGTTTAGCTTTTAGTCAGTGGGATGGCATGGGGACTGGAGGTCAGCTGGTGGGTCACGGCCAGCTAAGTCATCCTTTAATCGTTTGTTCAGTCCTTTAACTCCCTTGCAGTGCCTTCTCATTCCAATGGGCATCTGCAGCTAGAGTCCAAAGTCATCTGAAAACTCTGTAGTCTGTAGAGTGAGTAGTCCTGCTGGGTCAGACTTACTGTGCTCTCGTTGCCTGCTTTGAATCATCTCACTTTCAATCATCTGGTGTTAGCTTGGGAGCGTGCCCTGCCCGAGAGAGAGAGAGCGTGCTTTGTGTCTGTGGGGTCCATAGTAGCCAGCTTGTGCTGTTAAGCTCGGCTGGTGACTGGACCCACGATGCAGACACGAAAACACATAAGCGGGTTAAAGATTTAATGTGCTAAACAGTTCTTGGTTTAAGTTGGCTGCAGTTGGTTGGGAATACAGGGCGGATGAAGAGGACACACAAGACGAAGGACCCGAGGCTGGATGCAGCTTTGCTGATCAGAATGGTGATAAACTTCCACACAGGAAAAAACATTAACACACAACAGGAGAAAAACCCTATTTTCTCTACACGGCTGTAGAAGTGTGCTGCATCTTTAGCATCCAATCTCTAATCAAAGAAAACATCAACAGCTTGTCATTTTTATTGTTCTTGTGTTAGTGATAACAAGGAACACCAGCTGGATAATGTCCATATCTTTATTATTATTTTTTTCTTTTCTTTTCCAGTGAGCTTGTGTGTGCGCGTCTGACCTTTTTTGGTTATTGTGATAGTCAGAGTCCTGTCATCTGCAAACTGACCGCTGTCTGTTCAAGGGTTTAATACAAAGTCAGTGGTTCGACATGAGCCCATAAACAGGAACGTTGAAGCTTCGCGCCAAAAGCTGCTGATTAATCCTGGTTCACAATGTGATTTTAAAAGGAATCATTTTAATAAACCTTAGGCTTGGGCTTGTTTGTAGTCAGCAGATCAGTCCAAGTTAGGGTGCAGTAGCTGCTAGTTTAAAATAAAATCTCATTATTTTTTATTAATGGTTACCAAATGCCCAAAAGCATATTAAATAATTGCGGAAAACAAAATTAAAAAAGTCAAATTTACAAGTCAAGCCACTTACCAAAGCATAAAACTCCAGATAACCCGTCGGAGCTGTATTATTGTTCCGCCGGAGTCGTGTTTCTCGTATATACTGTCATCTCTGGCCTCCGCCGACTCTCAGGAATAAGGTTGTAACAACCAGATGTTTCGCTTTTTCTCACACTAGGTAGGCAGGCAGGTAGTGCACGCTTGGGTTACGTGCGGCCACTGGATCCATTTATGTGGCGCAGCCCTTTTGCCATTACACACATCTGCCACCGCCACGTTGTAAAATCACGCATAAATCCATTACGTGATTGCCAAATAAACGTGGGGTTCAGTTTCATCCGCGCTTCCTGTTTTTTTCTGTGACAGGGAAGAGGGGGGTCGCAGACAAACGACTGAATGTTTTAGAAATATGTCACCTCATCTGGTTTGAAATAACCTAGGCAACGAGGAGATAAAGACGCTTTAAATATGAGCGGTCCAACCGGCCTCTCTTCACAGACTGATGTCAGGGCTCCTCTGGGCCTCCTACACCATGGCGGCCCGGTTGTATTCTGTTTGTACGTTTGTGTCTGTGTAGCATGTGTGTATCTACATGAGACAGAGAGTGTTTGTGTGAGTTGTGGGAAGCCCTGGCAGAGAGGAGCTGAGTGTTTGGGAAGTTGCCATTAAGACACAAAGCAGAGACATCTGAGGTGGGCTAATGACCTTACATGGATCTGTGTTTGGCAGAACTTTCCCGAATGTGGGGTAGGACACACACCCACGCACACACGCATGCATGCACGCACACACATCCTCAAACAGATCTTTGACAGGGTTTATAGTGGAGTGTGTGTGTGTGTGGGGGGGTGCGCTCTGGGGTTGTGCTGTTTGGTTTAACGCCTTGGTCACGCTGCATCCTCAACTTAACTTGTCTATAGCACGAACAACCGCTGAGTGGGGTTCCATTCATCAAACACTATAGAAACACATTTACACAGCAAACACGTTTAATGTATGTAATGAATTTCAGCTGCGGGGGCTGCACCAAGCCCAACATGTTGTTGCACATGCTACATTTGTTAAAGACATATTTTGGGGATGTGATTTCTGCATGACCCCGTGTTTTACACACGGGGTTGCCTTGATTAATGTCGCCCATTAAGGGGAAATGGAAGGGGATTATAAGCCTTTACTCCTGTTGTAACTATACGAGTTTGTATATGACAAAGATCGTGTCTGTGTGAAATAGAGCAAATGGAGCGGCCGACCATGACGTCGCCCGGGTGGATATTTTTACTCCATCGCAGCATTTGAATGAGAGTTTGTGAAGGATTTTATTTTAGGATCTCAGTCGGGCCATCTGTCTTTGGTTTGACCCCCATCCTGAACGGCTGTTTTGAGGCTTTGGACTGTCGTACTCTTCATCCCTCATGAGTCCTTCCACCTGAGATAGCTGAGTAAAAACGCTGCAGCTTGTTACCATTCCATTTTGTCCCTTTGGCACGCAAAAGCAGCATTGTTCTTGACTGAGTTCATTTCATGTGGCAGATGATTTCTGCTCAGCAGTCAACAGATTAAAAGATGGTCCAGAGTGGAAGAGGCCCACCACAGACCCACCTGCATCTGTTATCTCCAACCTGCCTGCAGGACATTTTTTAATAACTGCTGGTATGAATATATGAAGGGATGTTTTTGTTGGTAATTGTTCTAATTTAATACAGCTCCAAAATCATCCAGCATACCCAACTTGTTTCTGTGTGTTTATATTCTGGTGTGCCACCGTGCTCCCTGTTCAGTCAGTGACGTATTTGAGCCACTAGCTTCCTCACAGTGACCTGGACGACCTCCTGGAAAATTATCCTTCCTGAAATGACCTTCAAAATGCCTTTGGCTACACACAGCCACACCCAATTCTCTGGACAGCACAGAAAACAAAAACACACACTCCAACTTCAGTGTTCCCTGACACATCATATATTTACGATTTGCCTGACACGTGATATTTAAAGTAATAGAAAAAAGCCCAAAATATTAAGATCTTTGGACCACAAGTAAATTTCCATGCTCTGAAGGTCGTCTCTGTCTGCTGATTTGACTTTAAGAATTGTGAAAATGAGGGATGGCTGTTGAGGATGGCAGGAGGTTGGATATGTTTTGTTTTCTGTTGGTTTTTCCCTACCACTGAACTCTGTGATGGTGTCACAGTTTATACACCAGGCTGGTCTATGTTTGATTATCTGTCGCTCTGATGTGGGAAAACCTCTGCATTCTAAATGAAAAGGTGCCAGATCACAAGTGTCATCTGCAAAATAACAACTTGGAGAGAACAAGAGAGAATACATTTTCCTGTCATAAACGATGTCTTCTGACGAACGTTACTGCTGCGTTGTTGCTGTGCCTGTTAGAGTTGCACCAGCAACCCTTGTACTGCGCATTACTCTCCAGTAATCATTCAGATTCCATAAGATCCCAGCGCAGGAAGTTGTGTATGTACGTGTGTCCTGTGAGCTCCGTGTGCGCTTGTTTCAATGACCTAAAAAAAAAATGCTTACAGCTTTGTGACAGTGCGTTTTCCAGCTAATCCAAGAAGGGATTTAAACCATTTAAGGACCCAAAGAATTCTCTTAACCCATAAAGAAACTTAATCTCTTAGTCCATCTCCAATATTCAGCATCGGGAGAACACAAACGCAAAGTCTGACAAGTGATCCAGACCAACTATTTAAAAGCTCATCTGGAGACACAAGGAAGTGTTGGCATTAGGAAAAACATTTTAGCTGTAAACTGCTGTGGGCAGGATAGTGAAAAACAAAACCGTGATGTAAACACCCAGAGTTCACCTCACGACCAGCTCTCACCAGTGATGGTGCACTGGTCATGTGACTCATGCCTGGATGGAAACAAACCCCATATTTGTGCAGCTTGATTTTGATTTTCTAATTCAATAGAAATAAAGAATTGCAGGTACCGTCACCCCCACTCAGCCGCTCTCGCGTATGTTGTCAGACATTTAACATCGCAATTATTATGGTTGCCAACATGTTTTGAGCTGCCATTGTTCCATTAGGAGTCAGGAGTTCAGCAGAATTGGGAGTATTGGGATTATTCACCTAGCAGGTAAAAAAAGGTTCAGTCATATTTACAGATCCATGGCAAAACCCAGAAAGAGAAGAAGGAAAAAGAGTTAGGACTCTTTTTCCAGTTCAATGACCTGAGGCTCAAGAAAGAACCTTATTTTAAGACATCATATCGGAGCCAGAAGGTTACAGGTCTGATTCCAGCTCAGGTCTCTGTGTTAGGAGTTGGTATGACACGCCATTGCCTGATTGGGTTTTCCCAGTTTTATCCCAGTGGACTGGTGACCAGTGAGCCTCCTGACTGTCCCTCAGACCTCTATGACCCTGATTAGGAATAGGTGTTACTGGATAAAACGGTCACCGCTGGTCGCCAGTGGGCCGGTCAGCAGACCTCAATCCCACTGTTGTTCCTTTGTTGAAATCTGTCCTTCACAACAAGAGGTCAAAAGGGCATTAAAAACATTTAGCATTTCTATATGTGGAGTAAAGGTGTGGAACAGAATGTGTGGGGAAGTGAAGCACCGTTCAAGCATGAGGCAGTTTAAAGAGAGCTACAAACATTTGTTTTTTTTTTTTCAAGATCCATGGAAGAAGAAGGGTGTTGACATTAGGCTTCTCATATGTTGTTCATTTATGAATATTTCATTTATGTATTTATTTTCTCTAAGACTCGAAGAATTTGGTTGTTTATGTTCATAAAATAAGGTCAAGACAGAAAAGTCTGACTTATTAAATTAAGAAGGATTCAATAAGTTTATGCTTCTTCCTACGTTTGGACATGTTGGTAAAAAAAAAAAACTTGTATTGTGTCTTTTTTATACTAACCACATGATCAAATAAAAGCCTTCGTTCACTCACTCCCTCAATCACTCACTCACTCGCTCACTCGCTCACTCGCTCCCTTTTTTCTGAGCTCGATTCTTGGGCTTTTTTGAAGGCTGCGTGCTCCACCTGACCACCGGGACAGTCTCCAGCCAACTCCCGAGGCCCTCATTAGCATTAAGCAGTAGTTACCAGAAGATGAATGAATAAACACCCATGAGGGGTGGAGGCATATGTGAGGAGGAGGGTCGTCCTCGACGTCCTGTAAGTGTTCGGTTCATGCTGTTGTTTTCATTTTTTTTTTCCTGCTTGTGTGAGACTGGAGGGGAGAAAATCTGTTAAGCATCTTTTTTTGCAAAACAAAAATGAATGTTCAGGTTTATTTATACAACCACACATTCTGTCATAACAACACAGTTGCGTAACCTCTTTACGGTTACTGTAAAACACGAAGAAAATATGTTTATTGAGTTACCATCCTGTAGGGTCTGTTCGTCAGACGCTGATATCATCTTTATAACATGCCACCCACCCACCCTAAAAATTTAGAACAAAAGGAAATTGATGTAAAGAAAAAAATGAAACCATAATGTAAATGTTTTGATCATTTAATAGCTTCTTTGGAGAAATTTGGCTGGGAATCTGGCTTTAAAGGCGGCTCTGCTCGCTGACTTAGCCATCTAAATCAATACCAGTTGTAGTTTTGTGGTGTGGACCTTGACACCACAGTAATGAACAGCCTTCAAGCCTTCATCTGACACACACACACGCACAAACACACCATAGCCACACACAGACACAAACACGTGCACCCGCACACACACACACACACCATACCCATGGGAGGACACCGTCAGGAAAAAACACATCTCGCTCCCTGTCAGTTGCATAGTGTGACTGGAAAGAGGCAGGGGTTCATATGGTGTGTCTGTTCTGTGTGTGTGTGTGCGTGTGTGTTGGGAGGGGGTGTTTTTACAGGAACCACATGTTTCGGGGATGACTGGTGACTGCTGAGTATCTGTTAACGTGGTTCCCTTCTGACAGTGGCCCCCAGTTGCCACAATGGGACTCAGTGACTTGTACTTTCCTCAATGAAGCTCTGCTTGTTTTTCTGGGGAAGCTCATGGAATCTGGGTTTTTTTGCCCTCCCTTCCTCCCTCCTTCCCTCCCTCCCTCCTTCCAGTCCCCCCACCAAGCTCAGTTATAAGAGCCAAGCTGTACCTCTCAGTCTCCTTCATATAAGTTCCCAATAACCTCATAAATACTTTCATGGGACCCCATAATCCACACATTACAAGCAGACTTTACACAACAAAATAGGCATGTGTGTGAACTCGGTGGGATCTACCGGGTTTGTGTGAGAATAATGAGAGAAGTGAGCACACAGCGTGGCTTTTGTTGAAGTGCTGCCATGTAAATTTATTTCACGAAACCTGAACCCGGCCAACTTTATTGGAACATTACATTTGGCGAAATCTAATTAAAGCAATTTGCTTTAGATTTCATCAAAACTGCAGCTACGCGAGTCGGGGGCCTTTTTAAAAGTGCAAATATGTTCACTTGTAATCACGAGAACCGAGATGTCTCCGTGTTTAAAGAGCAGTTGAGTTTTTGCATACAGTCAATATTATTAATTATCAACAATATGGAACAGATTTCCATCGAGCTCCATTGTTCTGATCACAAACCGGTGTGTTTTCCAGCTGATTCGTGACCTCCTCGCTAACACACGTATCACCACGTACCCAGCAGACCTTCTCCCCCAAGGCCCTCCCACAGGCTCTCTGCCTTCCCAAGGGGGCTCTCCTCGAGACGCCGGTGGGCTACTGTTGGTGGATACCGTATCTATGGATGGCAGGCCCTGAAAAACATGTCTGATTGAGACAGATGGGGAAAAGATGTTTGGGGGGGAGGGGGGTAGATTGAGAAAGAGAGTTAAGGTTCTAGCAAAACAGTAAAAAAAAAGGGAAGAAACGCAGAAAGGAGAGAGCGAGGGAAGAGGGAGGCATATGCAGGGAAAGATAAAGTCCTCTTTTTCCCTCTTGTTGATGTTTTTACTTTTTGCCCTTCTTTTTCTGCCTGGATCACCTGAGTGAAACCACCTGGTGTGTTGCCCTCCCTTCCTACCCCCTTTTTCCTCCTCTTGTGCATGCACTCGCTGACCATCGCCGTCCCTGGCTGCGGGCCAGGTCACCTTGGAAACCCCGCCCTGCTAGAATGTGAGAGGAAATATTTTTCCTATTTTTATTATCCCTTTATTTGCTGCTGACTCTGTATTTTTAACGGTGTGTGTGTGTGTGTGTGTGTGTGTGCGCGTGTGTGTGTGTTTCCTACACTCCATTTATGAGGCAGGGGCATTAACATACAGCGTGTGCGTATTTTCTTCTTGCAGGAGAGAGGAGAGAACGTGCAGCCCGCTTCAGTTGGAACTTAAGGAGTCGCACAACATGCAGCTGGTCTTTATTACTTCCCCTTTGGTTCATTGAAGCATAATTACATTCTGACTTCATCACAACCTTAGCATGACCTCTGCTGTCCTGTCAGACACACTGGCAGCCCCGCGCTCGCACCCGCCTGCGCACAAACGCGCAGCCGCGCGCGCTTGATGGATATGCGTGACTGCCACCGAGCGTGTCACCGCCAGACACCGAGCGTGGACTACACGCGCACAAAAGGCCGTGAAAGAAATCCCACCTACAGACAGACACAGTCTTTCAGCCTCAGTCTGAGCTGAGATCATGCTGGATCAATATAATAGTGTAAGTGAGCCCAAACACAAATTGGGCTTCTACCGGAAAACTCTGTTCTATGCACGCGTGTGTGTGTGTGTGTGAAGCCCACGACCTAACTCAACCTCTGGCTTTCCTGTCCTTCATTGTTCTAATTGAAAACGGTTGCCGCTGATGAATTTCGCCTCTTGCCTTTTGCCTCTTTCTTTTTTTTCTCCCCTCTCTCTTTCACACTTTCTGTGCGGTGACGTTATGTGTTTTCGGGGCTGTCACTTTTTTTTTTCCCCCTTCTTTGGTAATTAGCAAACAGGGTTTCCCCACATCAAAACAGCTGAGCCAGATCCACTAAGTAGGCCAGCACCAAACAGACCCCTGTCTGCGTTCTGGTGAAATGAGGAAGATCAGAATAAGGTTATGAAAGGTCACAGAGCTGGGTGCCTGTTTTTGTTACCTTAAAGTAACATGGAGAGCGGCCAGGTTAAGTGGGTGTTGGGTTCACTCGTACTCAAATTAGTCGTACAGGGGACTGAGGGCATATCGGGGTTGTTTATGGGGTGATGCTGGACTGGGTGGGCTTGTTAAACATCATTAGAACGCCCTGACGTCACCAGCCTTATGTTTGGGGAACACAAAATGTCCCTGTGATGTGCTGATGCCATGCCACTCAACTCACAGCAAATATTTACTGCACAAAAGCTGCATTTCTGGCAAGGCAGATGTAGCATGCAGCCAAGTAATCTGCTTGATTGCTCTTGGTTTACAGCCATTACAGAGATCATGGTATCATATGTTTTAAAAACAGCCTGATGGGCTCAGTTGTGCTCTCTGTCTTCATTTCAATGGTTTTTCTCACTGAATAGTCTGATTTGAGTCCTGTCGTGAAACTCACGGATGGAAATCACAGGCCCCGGAAAAAGGTCAGGGGGTCAGTCCTGAAATTCTGTATGATGCTGTCCTGCCGCTGCACCGCCTTCCAAATTATCCATCCATCCATGGTAGATTCTCCCAGTTTAGCGATGATGTCATTTTTACGGGGAAACGCGATTCTAACTTTGAACCAGATTCGGTTCGCTTTTCGCAACTCCACCCTTCCACCACTCCGGGAATACCGCCCACCCCGTCTCTGTGCGTGTGAGCACGTGCGCGTGTTTGTGCGATTGGAAGCAAACGTTCGGGCCGATCGTCGTCTCCAAACAAAACAGCACTCGGATTGCGAGATGGAAAAGCCTCGCTGAGCGATGTCGGGCAGATCTTCCACCAGATTCAGCCTTAAGATCGCTGTTTCAGCACCGCAAACCCATCTCAGCGGCTCTCGCCCCCCCTGCTCGTATATCAATCGCCACATTAGAAGGAGCACAAAATGCACCATATATCAGATGTCGTGTCATTCTAACACCCTCGATATGCGTGTTTTTGTGGAGTCTGAGCCAGAACGATGGGGATTCACATTCACAGTGCTCTCCGCTTCTCCATCTGATGTCTACACGAAGGTTTTTTTTTTCTCGCTGTGTCAGTGTCCATTGCACGCACGTCCAAATTTAGCCACCTGCTACGGTTGGCTGATAATTTTTGATGGTGGGTTACCATCAGAGTGAAACGGCTCTACCTTGGACTGGTAAGTGCATCTGTATCCATGTGGTTGTTGGCTCCTCGTCTCATTCTGCTGCGTGTATCTCCGTTTTTTTCTATTTGCAGCAGCGTAGCGGGGCCTGGGCCTGTTGCTGGGTGAGAAACAGGGGATGAGAGTGTTGGTAAGGATTGGATTCATACCCAGAGTGCACTTCTTCAAAAGTATGACAAGATTACGGCAGCTAGAGCATTGCGTGATTGGAAGATTCACTCTGTCACAAAGCATGAGAAACATTTAACCATGATAACCTCAAGTAAACAAATAGTCCATAGCTGAGCAAGTTTGTCATTTTTGGTGGCTTTTTTGTGATACTAAGGAATTTCCACAGTAATCCCAGTATTCCCACTGTTGGTCTCCATCTGAGGACACGGTGGATGCGGTTTCCACTCCATTTCAAACAGACAAATAAAATGCCAGAAGCCTGCGATGACAACCCCCGAGCTGCTTTTAAACAAAATGTCACGTGCAGAAAAAGCTTTGTGACTACCACTAATAAACACATATTTAACATTCTTCTGTTTTGGCTGAATCCAAATGGAAAATATTTTGGGTTCCATCTGCCAACGATTGAAATCTGAAGGCGAAGGTTTACCACAGTAGCTGTATGACACATGACAGCTACCGTATCAGCCTGTGTAATATGGACTAGGGCGACATATCGCCCTCTAGGCTGCAACAAAGGAACAAGACTCCTATTTTAGACAGAAAGTTGATGAAAATTCCTTAAAAACAAATTTAAAAACTGAAGAATGTGACGTGAAAGTGTATTTTTACTGCCTTTAGCAAACTCTGCCATCAGGGCTAAGCGGGCATTGCCCCGCCCCCTGGCGTTTCATTTGTCATGAGGCGGCCTTGAGCATCTGTACAAAGCATTCCTCCTACAAAGACTTTCTCACAGGCGGTTAAACCAAACCGCATTGGTTAAACTACTTGTTTAGATTACAGGAAAGTTGGTATTTTCATCAAGCTGCGCTCGAGCCACAGTTCGGTTTGAGCTTGCGTGGGACACAAACTCTGAGCTCCAGGATGAAAAGCGTTGCGACGCTGACCTGCCACTCAACCCTGGCCTCTGCCGCTTCCTCGCCGTCTGTGCTCCCGAGCGTCTGAATATCAGCGCGGATGGGTTTTAATGGCAGGCAGGCCCGTCTCACGCTGATGTTGAAGGGGTCGTTCGGGGCGACATGCTGTGCAACGTGTCAAAACAGCTGAGCTTGAAGGCTCCGGCTCAGTTAATGTGAACTGTGTGAGATGAGGCACGCTGCTTCTTAAAGAAGGACTGAGTCCGTTATGAAAACATGATGTACAAGATTTTGTAGTTTGCCAAAACTAAAACAAAAAAAATTCAACATCTGCTCTCCAAAGTTTTCCATCAACTCTATATTTCATGTGATTGTATTTCTGATGACTGTAGAGTAACATCCCAATAACTTTGACCCGATATTACAAGGACTGTAATCCATCACATTTATGCGTCCTAGTAGGTAGAAAACTACTCGCAGCAAGGTAACTGGTATGCCAGGTGAAAGCTGGGAGGACTGGGTTGGACACACCTGGTCTAATGGGACGCCTGTAAATGATCGCTGTACAGCCCTAAAAGTTCACGAGTTCATTTTCTGGAGTCATGGGTGCACATGTCCTCTCTGTCTAGTGCTGTATTTCTGTGCACGTTTCTCTCTCAGCTGGTTCCAGAGCTTCACCCTGAACTCTGCCCCTCTTCAGTTCTTTCCCCCTTCTGTTCTATCTCCCCTTTTCCCCATGTGGGGCTCTGGGTTGCAACATCTATGGACAATCTTGACTGCAACGCTGAACTGAAAGTAAAACCTGAAGCGAGATGATTTGAATGGTTTCTTTGGACCAACATTTGAATGTACAGAATGTTATAGAAAACCAGAGTCTTCAAGGCATCTGAAATCTTTCTAGTGTTCTTCTCTGTTCTTTCAAAATAAACCAAAAGCTGCATCCCACTGTACTGTTCAACAAAGTCTCCACATGAGCTCTTAGACCTGACTGAATTTATGGGTGTGTGTCCTGGAGTGTGCAGGTCCAGGGGCCTTAAGGGGAGCTGCAGTTCAATACTAATGAATGGGGGCGTTATGTAAGTGCTTACAACATCAAGAAATTATGTAAATGCACCCGTTGCTACACAACAATGCTCCTCCTGTCAAAACATAAACTATGTCGTATGAATGGCCAAATGTTCATGGTGCTGAAATATGATGAAATCTGCCTTAGGGGTGGTATATTCAGTTGCGATTGCATGAACACACTCGAGTGAAGACTGCAGGAGTTTATCAGAATCTCCCCTCTCACTTTTGAATTGCAGTCCTTTTCCGCTGAACGCTGAGCACCAGCGAAATTAACTCTTGGCTGAAATACAGACTTCCACAGAAGATGATAAGAATTATGAGATTCTTAAGAGGGTGTGTGACGCTCAAGTGTTTGAAAGGGGCCTTGAAAGAAGATTATGAGTAGCTTGTCTGCTCGGTTCAGCTTTATTGCTGCGCGGATGATGCGGGGAGGTCCAGCTGTAAGACATCACGGAACGCGGCGCTGTCCCACCTCGTGTGCCCTTCATGCGTCACTGGCTGTTTGAACTTCCCCGCCTGTTTTTATTTGGTTATGCATCTAAATCATCGGGGGTCAAGTAAACAGCTCTGGTGGAGGTAAACAGCCCGAGGGATAGGCTTTCCTCTGGGGCCTCGCAGCTGAACTTCACACACCCACTCCCACACACACACATGTACCCGTGCCCCCGAATCTGGGCGCAGATCGCACCGTTCGCGCCTGTCTCGCACGTATCACTGCGGGTTCAGCTGCGGGCCTTTTCCTGGCGCTGGCAGATCCCACGATGCCGGGCGGGCGCCGGTGGCTATTGCGCTCAGCGGAACGATGTTTTCTAGGATTCACGGTGAACTCACTCGCAGAGGACACAGATCCACCTCCTCACCAGCTCGGAGTCTGAAAGAGTGGCAAAGAGTGAGAGAGGATCAAAGCTGGTGAGTGGGATGGATTCTCTGAAATGAATAGTGCTGGGGGATATTGCTTTAACCTTTGTCCAAAGTGCTGTGCTCAGGGACCTCCCTGTTTGTTTTAATAGCGCCGCGTTAGCAAAGTTCTCTTGAGCGGCGGAGGAATCTGGGCTAACAAGACGTTTTCACTACATTCAAGCAGGTGTTTCACCTTAGGAGACACTTTTATTCCGCAGTCTGTCCTGTGTGCTTCTCCCACTATAGATAATATAAGATCTAAAAACCTGAAGAGCTGTTCTTGTGGTCAGCGTGATATTTTTGGCATTTGGTCAACGTCAAGTGGTTTGATCATTTGCTGAAGCAGATGTACAGTAGTGTTTTATTTGAGGGGAAGATCAAAAGTCCTTTCATGCTGCGTCTAACCACAACTAGGATTATATTAGAATTTATTTGTTCTGGGTCTGTCCGTGTCACAGGGAGGACAGGCCGTCAACAGCTCTTCTCTGCCCCTCCCTGTTTTGATAAAAAATCTCACAAGGCTGCAGATGAATCTGGATGCACATCTGACTGCTCGCGTCTCTCCAGCGCTCATCGCCGCTGGCGCAGACGGTGATTCACACAAGCACAGCCCAGCTCAAACCCCCCCAAAGCCCTTACCTGAGCCCTAACCCGAAGCAGCACATGCCCCACCGCAAACTCGAGCCTCACCTCACTTCAACCACCCCATATTAACGTCTCATTTTTACTCTACAATCTAAACCAGGCCCCCTAAAGATGGTTAGAAAACATCAATTCCTCCCAGGAACAGAGAGCAAAAACAGCTGTTATCACACAAAGGCCAGGGGCTTTGAAATGTGTTGGTGCCAAGATAATGCTATATTATTCTCCTCTTCTGAATGGCTCGTTGAGGTAAAATAAAGTATTTCACCAACCATCAAACGCTGGAAGGATCGACGACTCGCATGCTATGGTTATCGTCATTTATCTTGAAACACATTCCCGCGTGTGTGGCTTGACGTGAGTTGTAAACCCTCTTTCATGACAACTCGCATTTAGTTTCTTATTATACAAAGCAGGTGAGCTGCTGAGGGTAAAATAACTGAGGTGGGTGCATATGTGTGCCAAGGAGGGTGATGAGGGTCTAAGGATGCGAGTGAGAAGAGGCTGATAGACGCTGTGTCTGTGTGGCTTCCTAAATGCACTTCTCAGACTTGATTTGTAACACTTGAGATGCTACGGGGCATATTGAAGTCCTTAGTTCTCCCTCTGTCTTCGCAATAATCAGCCCAGCTCCTTTTCTGGGCCCCCTTCTATCCCTCCATCTCTCCCTCAACCACTGTTCCCGCTCCCACAGCTGCACGGCAGCACGAAGGGTGGAGAGGAAGACAGATATCGACATGTTTTCTATCCGAACAAACAACTATTGATAGCCGAGGATGAAGTCTGTCTGCTTGACTCATAGTTCAAGAGAGTTTTTGTCATTCCTTTTTATCTGCGCATCAGTCAGTCTTGGGTCACCGATGACGTTCTAGACCACAACAGTGGTCTCGTAAGTTAGCATCCCAAAGATGAACTGTCACAATTCATACCATTTTACATGCTGTTTTGATTTCCAGGTCAGAACATCTCATCCAGCTCCGGTCCAGGCAGGAGTGGATCAACATTTAATCGCATTAGTGTGACTTTTAAAACTTCGGTTTCATTTGGGCTAACGCATTAAGAATGCTGAGCAAGCACTTTAAAAGTCCAGTTTTCACCAGACTAATGCAATAATTTGTCTTTTAGTTGTCATGTAAACCTGAGTGATCCTGACTTTGGTGGTTCCGTTTTCACGAATCCTTTCTCACAGCAGACATGTAGCCTCGTGCAATTGGATCACGCTTCACCACACTGGAAATGCAAACGCACACGATCCATGTGACTGTCGCTACGAAGAAAGTGATTTATGCCAAGAAATAGCTTGAACAGGGTCTGAAAAGTTTTTTCCAGAGGTTTTGGGGTGTACTGGTTTCCTCCTGCAGTCCAATCAGGCTGCCTGTAGACTCCAAAATACCCTGTAGGTGTGTGTGTGTGTGTGTGTGTGTGTGTCCAGAACTTCACACCTCAACATAAAGCCATGCACGTGCAGTTGCTGGTGATGCATTTCAAAACTCCTTCGGATTTATTTCAGAACATTCCTTCTTTCTAGATTCAGAACACCTACGAGGTCTGAAAATTCAAGCCAGTCAACGTTGTGCATTGGTGACAGGGGTCAGAGAGGTTGCATTTTGAGGGGCCTGTGTAATAACTCACAGAAGACTCAGTCCTCTGAAAACAGAGCAACAAGCCCCACGTCAAGGGAGCTTTAAGAAGGAAATGAGCAAAGAACAAAATGCACACAGTGGGAGCTAGAAGATCCACATTTTCAAATTATTAATGTTGTTTTTCACAGTAATCCAGATACTCTCCAAGAATTTGGACAAAGGGGTAGAAGAGCAGAGAAACCAGGTAGATTATCTGTCCCTGTGGCTCGTTCTCTTATTTTTTATTTTTTATTTTTTTAGTTTGGCGAATCTGTCAACATTTGAGAAAGTTAAAAAAAACAGTAGGCCTTGGTTATATAAAGAGTGAAAGCTGAATGAAACACTATCTTTATGGCAGGGTTACAGCAAGAACTGGAACCGGCGCTTTGGCTGTAGCTAAAAAAACATCCTCAGCTCTAAGCTTGTCGTTTTCATTCAGACTCTTGTTTTCTTTCAGCAAAAAGCAAGCTCCCCTGCTCAGAGAGCTGGCGAATGCTGGACACACAGTCACACAATGTGTTCCTGATGCTTCCACTGAAAATCTCCAGCCTTCAAAAACAGCCAGAGTGGGATACACGCCGCCAGCGGTGAAGGAATGGTCACAGCGTTAACTGAGCTACTACACATTAGCTCCTATTTGTTGGTATTATATGACTCTTACATTATCAAGCTTAATGGTGTTGATATATAATAGTAATCTGGGCAAGTGTTGGGCTGCTTCAGTGGCCAAAAACAGGAAGCATGACCGATGGACCATCAAGGTGAAGGTCGTGACCTCTGACCGAGGCTGCCCAGAGGTGAAGTATTTACAGGACTTTAATGACCTGAATGTGTCTCCTATCGTCCAGGTGCTGTAAAGGTGTTTCGGTGTTTGTGCCAAGTATCTCTTTTATCTATTTGAGTGTAACCCTATTATTATATTAGATTATTATTGGTAGCCCAAAAATGCATTTGTATTGTTGTATGATTATGGTGCATGTATCAAAGTAGTACCCATGCAGACCAGTAGGGCTTAGATTCCTCTCCACATGCAAATAACAATGTAATGTTGCAGCAGACACTGATGCTGCACTGAATAAATGTCTGGAGCAGTTTCAACAATAACAGACCCCCTGAAATCAGAAGGATACTAACAAACCATTTAAATTTCCCTCTTTAAGGGGATGTTTTTTCCCCGCGGAAAGTTGGGAAATACTGTTGTAGTGATGGAATAAGTTGTCACATTAAGCAAAATGTGTACGACGTGGAGGTCCATCTTGCTTCAATTAAAAACTCTTGCATGCCTGGTTTTGATTAGGGGTCCTGGCAACACCAAGGTGATTCCTTTCATAATGAAAACCATCAGGGGGCCTAAGTAGTGCTAAAAAAATGGTTAACGCAGAATAATAGCAGTGAAGGTATCTCGCTATTATCTTCCTTCCTGTGCACTTCTCTTCATTTGGGCCAGTTTAATAAAGTTCACATGCTACATGGATCTGAGTTGAGGATTTGGACTGTGTTTTGAAGGTTTGTGCAGGGGTAAAGGGTCTACGAAATCAATCTCTGTATCTCCTTTGATGCCCCTTTATGGCCTTTTATCCATTTCATTCCTACGTTTGATCCCCCTCAGTTTGCACTTCCCATTCCTTTTTGTGAAATGCTCATACCATGGCGAAGGCAGACTCCCGTTCCTGCACGGAGAGGCGGAACCTTCAGCCCTCCACTTCAGAGTGGAGGGCCCGTTCGCTGTGATCTGACATTGATCTATCGTTTCCCATTCCTAGTCGCCCAGTCACCTCATCTCTCATGTGGAGATCAATGGAATCTGATATTTATGCACCGCATCCATCAACCATCTGGAGACCTTGCAACTCTGTACTTTTAAATTCCAGATAGATTGTGACAGATGATGACCTGAATGAATGAGGGTTTATTGTTGGAACACCAGAGCTCAGACAGGTCAACGTGATGCTTATGGAACCATCGAGGATGCTCGCAGGGAGCAAAGAGAAAACGTCACACAGGCGTGACCGCCTATGTTTCATAACACTGACCATCTGATTTAGCCAGTGACTCAGCTCTTATCTCCTTTAGCTCGTCATCTGTTTAATGAGCCTTTCTTTGATCAGCTCCCTTTCCTTCATCTTTGTGATCAGTTTGTCTACATTGCAGCACATCTATGGGTCATTCCCATTGCTCTCAAAGACGACAGGCAAGTGAAACAGACAGGCGTGGAGGATATCAGAGTGTTTGGGGAAATGCATCCCAGATTTAAGTCTATTTATGGTCAGAAAATTGTATGTTACATATGTTGAGTTTGTAAAAAGACAGTTAAAAAGAAATATGTTCCTTCAGCCAGGGTGTCAGAAAGATTCTGGACCTCTGCCAAAGGCCTTTTTGGTTCTGTTTATTTTGGCGATCTCAGCCCGCTGTTAAATGCGAGCCAATAAAATAGCTTCTTTATTAAAGGATATCTAAAAAAGTGGTTTCCTTTTCTGTGAGAGGTCTAATCACAGCCAAGCATGAGCCCATATCTCATTTTTGTGTTTGGTGAAAAGCGGGGGAACGACCGGCTGCTCTGATGCAGATCCATTTACAGACGATGACATCATCGTCGCGTTCGCTGTTGGGGTTTTATGAAGCAGTGAGTGGGACGAACATTAAAATTGCTCTTTAACCTTCATTTTCATTTACTTCTAACGCCGTGGTTACACACGGTTTGGGCTCACTTGGGCTCAATAATTCACGTGTGCTGCATCAGAGAAAATAAAACTATTATAGATTCCTCATTATTATTTCTGTACATTCTGACCTGTTCTAAACTCCTGAGCAGCTTTCACCAGCTTATCTGATCCAGGTCTGTGAAAATGAACCTTATTCCCTTATTCCAGAAGACCTACCCCGAGAAAGTTAAACCTCACAAAGAAAAGAAATCTCTGATTCTGTCCTGTGAGCAAAAGTGCCCGTCCAGCTTCACTATCTCAAAAGTTGCCTTCAAAGTCTGTTGACAGTTCAGTGAGCCTGCTCAGTGAGCTGGCTGTGGCAGAAGAGTGGAAGCCGAAGCACGCACCGACCCTCGACACAGCTGACGGAACACAGCGCTGCCTGCTGAGTCACTCCGCTCCCTTTCAGCCGCGGCATTGCTCCGATTCCAACGTTGATATTTAGAAGATTGCGGTCGTGTGAAAAGCTACACACAAACAGAGAGGAGAAAAAAAAAATCAAGCTTGTGCAAAATTCTTCCTTGCATAAACACAAAACAGAGTGGCTTTTTCCCCCCACTTGATTTTGTTTATGGTAATATTTTAAGTTGCCGTCCCGCCGTTTTCTGCGCTAAAACGCAGCTACATTCTTGGTTCAGCTCCTTCGTCAAACGTCTTTTACTTAAAATCTTCCCTACTGGGCCACAAACCACCAAACCAGGGGAGCCAGACTCAAGCCTGGAGGTGTTGATCCACACTGGAGACCCTTGATATTCTGCTGAAAACCACCGCGGACTGATGATGCCAGCAAACCTAAACTATCTGCAGAATGCAGAAATGCAATCCCAATGTTCCCGTCCGGAAAAAGTTGTCATGACTCATTATCACTGGTGCTATATCGTTTCTGAGCAGGAACATTTGTGCATGCTTTATAACCATCTAAGATGTTCGTGTAATATTATCTTGTGCTATTATTTCTCTATAAAATCTCTTGTTTTTGTCATTTCACCCTACGCTGGGACGATGTGCTTCCTTAATGAAATCAGCAGGTACTGGGCCTCCACTGCCAGAACAGCAATCATCTGGACTGTTTATTCGACTCCCAAGATGCAAGGTCTGTCTAAGGATTTAGGATACACAGAGGAAATGAATGATCAAGTATGTAAAAGTGTGTTTTTGGAACTTCCTGTATTTCCTGTCAGGAGACAAGTGACAGCTGTTTGTAATGGAGGTATAAAGAATTGAAGCTGCATGCAGAGGAAAGGCTGCGGAGCTCCAGGGGACAGGAGAAATGTTCCTTATGAAAAATTGAAGGAGACTGGAGATGGGGCCAGAGCACGTCTGCCCTGCCTCCCCAGCTCCTCCACCAGCCAACAATGTGCGTGTTCTAGAAGGAAACTCGCGGTCCTGCCAGTGAAGGTGAGTGGGTTCCTCTGAACGTGCCTCCAATTCAAGGTCTATATGCGACCGCGCGTCTGTGCGCGACCGCGAGCGGGATCTGACGGCATCTCAGCTCGGGTCCAGATGGACGCGCTTTGTTTGGATTTCCTTTCTCGGCTGCAGGGGCGAACAGGGAACCAGATTCGACTCCAGAGTCAGGGAAAGGCCGGTGATGGGACGAGCCAAGGTTACATCAGTACGTTTTCAGGGATGTTTCACAACTTGCCACCAATGCTGAGAATAAACAGCTACATGGATCATACGTGACGCCAGCCAAAAACTCAACTGCTCGCGTTGACATAATTTATAGTTCTGCTTTACAACAAGCTGTCCCTCCATTTAAGCACAAATTATTCATAAACGCTCTGAAGCACTTAGCTGTGTACTTGTAATTGTCATGCAGGATTTGAGGCTAATTACGGAGTCTTGTTGTGCTCCTGGTGTTGCCAGATACAGTCGAGTGTGTTTACCTGTCATCATCAGGACATTCTTCAGAAATGAATGTACGGGAAAGAACGGATTAAGGTTGTCTTGATTACATCTTACTACTTATAAATAGGTCAAAGGTCACGTTTACTGTGATATCATTACAGTGCAATAAGCACACTTGGATGGATGGCCCACCGATACATTTCTTAATTATCAGGTGTTAATTTCTCTCACTTCATATATAAAAAGAATATCAACACAAAATAGTGAAAGTTCAGATTAGAGAGAAGATTGATATGACTGTAGCGTTTATGTAAGTAGTCACATGCAACCGCTGACCTTGGGAAGCTCAGAATGCTGTAGTTAAATTCCTGTGGTCTGTATGTTGAAGTCTTTTTGTGATAAAAGCTTTCTCATGCTCAAGAGCTAAAGTGCAAACAAAATTAATAAAACATTCTTGTGCAAATGGAACAAGTTTGACAATCTTAATTGTTGGTAATTGCTCATAAACATATCCTGTCAACACAGGAGCATGCGGAGGTACGAACAGGAAGAAGTGAAGGAGCTGCAGCAGAGGAGAGGCAGAGCGTACGGGGATAGAGGATGTATGTGCTTGGGTCATTAGGAACTCACCGTGACCCAGTGAGCCACAACATTATAGCAGAACCAAGGCCAAGGCTCCTCCTTGCTTCAATAAGTCTGCGTGTGTGTGTGTGCGCGTGTGTGTGTGTGTGTGTGTGCAAAGCCAGTTGGCCTGCACTGATATCTCAGTCCTGAGAATTGTTGCATTTGTCCGCCTGCCTGCACATCAAACAAGAGGCAGGGGTAAGGCCAATTGAGTTTTGATGCCATTGTGGGATTTCTGATAGGGGTTATCTGTAAAAGCGAGACTTTATCAACTGCTTAGCGCTGCGTTGTTAGCTTGCTGGTTGTCATGGGTCTTTTTGTTTACGAGCTCCAAAGACAAAAGGATGAAAAAAACCCAGTGAGTCGTTGGGAGGTCATGAATGGGTGTTAATTAGAGTAAACAAACCGTTCACTGGAGGCTGCAAAGGTCAAATGTTCATCAGACTTATAGATTGTTTTATAGTACCCTCAGCACTTTCTAAAATGTTTCTACAAATACAAATGTTCTGAGTTGTAACAATACTATTCCAAAACTTTAGAGTTTAAATAAAACACATGTTAAGTGTATATATTGCCCCTTTAATATACATTAATCCAACAGCGCCATTTTTGAATACATCTGGAAAAATCTTTAGGTTCCATAGGCTCTCTGAGAATGGATTCCAGCTTGATTCAGTTCTTACAGTTTGTGTTCTCAACACTAGATGTTGCCAAATCTTACACACTGGAGTTTCAGGCCAGCTGTTACCAAACAAATGGAAAACAATCTTGAAAAGTTGACTGGAGATATATGGAGATATGACAAAAAGAGCCCTGCAGCTGTATGAAGACGATATTGTTGCCTGGTTCCGCTTCTCACTGAGAGAAGCCTTCGTTGAACAATTATGTCTTTATAGGAGGCTATGAGGCTTAATTATAGAGGGAACAGTCATGAATAGAGTTCACAGATAGCTGATAGAAACCCAACACCTCCAACCCAGAGGTAGCACTTTGACATAGAAGATCAGTGCAGAGACAGATAGTTTATTTATGTTTTATGCCCAACTCCCTTTCGCCGAAGATAGTAACCCTCCCCCCATGCTTATTTGCTCACGCAGCCCTACCTCTGCATGGCCCTCCAGCACATAATGTTCATCATGCCCTAGGTAATTGTTTTTTTCCGCCGCCTCTGAAGTCTCACCACTTCACAAGACTGAGGGCCTCTGTCCTCTTGTTTATTTTCAAAGGCCTCAACCAGGACAAATACTCCCAGGTCAACTCGCACAGGCGAACGGCCTTGTGTGGGCCTCAGAAGTGGCCTGAAAATCTGTTGAGCTGACATAAAATTGTTTCAGTTGCACAACGGAGCAGGAAGAATGCGGACGGGTTTGAGAGAAAGGGAGAAGAGTCCTGGTGGTGGGACCTGCTCGGGCTCCTGCCCAGACTGGGGCTTACAGCAGGGATCACTCAGCTTTGGTCAGCTCTTCTGCGCTTCAAAGGCTGGGAGGAGAGGCTCTGTGAAATCATACAATAACAGTGAATATAACCACCCTTTCAAAACACAACTGGGCTGATCTGGATAGGTGGGAACGAGAAGAGGAAGGGATGGAGTTTCACTGCTGATACAAGAAAAGACGGGAACATATAGTTCTAGCTTCTGTGCGCTGGAAACACAGACGACACTCAAATATTCTCACCTACTGATCTAAGCTGTAAAAACTGCCGCAGTCAACACCCCGTCTCCACCAACCTGGTGCAATTCCACATTTGCCCACCAGGATTTTCTACTGGAGCGACTGTAGTCAAAAGGTATTGCTCAAGGACACCTCGACAGTAGCTGTTCGGTGATAAGATTAATGATTCTAAACAAGAATGTAACCTACAGTGGACTGATATGGTATCGTGTACTGTCTGTGTATCCAGTGGCTGATATGCTTTTTCATCCATGCGTCAGAGCTTCATTGTTCACCGAGAGGCAGAAACTTTTGTTGATATGATGACAGTGAGTGAACAATGGTCACATTTACCTTTCTGCAGAACAAAACACAGACAAAAGTCCCGGTTTCCCTTAATTATCCCCACCCAGTTTGGTACTGTACAGATTAGAATAGTATTTTGTTTTTCCAGTGTGTTATTACCTTAAATCATATTTCATTTGATTGTTAAAGTTCAGTTTTATAATTATACCACCTGTTGGTTGTAGCAGCAGCTGTCTTATTAGCAGAGTTGATGTCATTTATACAGAAAATGTTTCAGCTGCTTGGTAACGTAGGATAAAATCAATTAGATGTTCCAAGGTCCAGACATTTTCCACAAAATGCAGCAATGTTCTTGTGAAGAGCTCATGCACAAATAATAACGACGAGGGACACTGTTGTACACATTGTAAAGAAAAAGTCTCCGTATGACATTCCCTTAATAAAATATTAAAAATGTTACTGGACCTTAAATGCCTTATCAAAACTGTCTACCAAACAGATAGGGCTTGATAATTGCCACATTCAGACCTGAAGAATTTACATGCACATATCTGTGATAATCTTGAATAACTGTGGTTTAAATGTTTCGGTCCATTTGGTGGATTTCTATCTGTTTTAAGGCTGCACACCCAGTTTGTTGTTTTTTGGTCTTTCGCTCATTGTGACTACGTCAATTCCTGTTTCTACTACATTTTTCAGACCAAAAAAACAAAATAAATCAGATTACATGTAAACATGCACATGGCAGTTTTGGGGAGAAATGTGCAGTAATCTGATTTCACATCTGATCATATTACATTATGACGTTTATATGGTCACTTGAATAATTCGATAATTCTGTCAAAAATTCTAATGCACTGAAAAACTACAGAACAGTGAAATTTATTCAGCTCTATCCTGCCAGATGTCACAGAAAAATGAAAGAATATGACCGAGCTTTAATGTTATAATGAGAGAGTGTTCTGAAAAGTGTTTTTGTGACCAAAGACGACATCAAATCCAAATTACAACCCAAGTGAAGGAGAGAAGTTTATGTTTATGCAGGAAAGCTGTGGAAACTGCTATAATTCATGTATCGCGTTTCCCACTGAGATGCCCCATACTAGAGGAGTATAATCTCCTCTCACTGAATGGCTTTTTCGCTTTCTTTTATTAACAGGGCTTTTTTTTAACGGCGATGCCGCTCATCGGGCTGCCCTTCAGCCACCACATGGAAGGTGATCCAAGACACATGGAAACCATCAGCCCCGTTTTAAAGACCAGTGAAAGGCTAGATCAAACATTTCCAGTAGGCTCCACAGTCCACACTGCGGGTTTGTGTATTTGTCACCTGAATTTGAGCCTGTTCACTGTGCTTTCACTCCCCGGCTCCTCCCTTCCATTTCTGTAACCTCAGAATATAATTCGTTCATATTTTCCCTCCTGGTTGTATATAAACTGACTAGTGGCGGCGGTGATATGTTTTATAGATATGATACAAGTCACCCTGTAAATGGGTCAGCTGTCTGAAGTGTGATGTGTCATGCGGTTCTTTTCGGCTCTGAAATATGGCCTCTAATGAGCCTGAGTGATTTTTGGAGAGGAAAACACCACAGCCCATTTTTCCAATAAAGCCTTCCTCTGCCGCTCTGAGCTTTGCATGACAGAAACAAAAGCTGCTTGTCCTTCTGGGGAATAGTGTGTGTGTGTTTGCGTGTGTGTATGTGTGTGCGTGTGTGTGTGTGTGTGTGTGTGTGTGTGTGTGTGCGGGTGAGAGTTTGTTTCTATCAGGCTCTCCCAGGACTCTTTTAGCCATCAAGGTTAATTCTAAGGGTCAGATTATTGTCACAGATTGACAATTACCACTCGGTTGAGTGTCTTCGTACCCTCTTACCCTTGGATCTTGGATCTACTCTGAGGGTCCCCTGCATTGGGCATACATCACTGATTATAAAGAAGAAAGAACATTAAACAGTCAGCAGGTTTACATGTAACCCAACAAAATAAATTACTTTGTTAATCTGGATAAAACTCAACTTTACAAGAGGAGGTAAACTCGTAAACTCGAACAAAACTTATTTGTTTTCGGACAGATAAAGAGGCACACTTTATGCCATCTAAGTTGCTACCTAGATAGCTGGTGACTATTGTTGTGGTTTGTGACATCATAGGTTAGCAAGAAATGGGCCAACACCAGTTCAAATCGCCACCTATCGCAGCAGGGATGTCGATTACACAACATTCTAAGTGAAGAGCTTGTAAACCGCATATAAACACGACTGATGGTGTCAACATTGTGCTCATCTGAAGGCAAAAGTGGGGCTATCCAGTTATCACACAACAACATGTCATTACATCCCTTTGTAAGGTGAATCAGTGATGGGAGGGTTTATCAGCAGGAACTTGATGTTTCTGAGTAACATGCACTGATGTTCAGGACAGTCTCCCTCCGTCCCTCATTCCCTCCCCATTCACCAGGGCCCTGTTCTGTATCTCTGTGCAGAAGGAAAACACATTATCGCTCCCATTTATCACTGTATCAAACACATTTCCCCAAAATTGTGTGAGGCCACACAGCAGCAGTGTCCCTATTATCGCAGCTGCTTACGCAAAGGCCCTATGTGATTGTAGCCACCTATCACAGCAGCAGCTGATGAATTTGTTATTGGCTACTGAATCATGTTTACCACATTTACTGAAAAAAGGGAGAAAAAAAAAGCCGTTTCCCAGAACTTTTACCACTGCCCTGCAACGGGACTCAATGGCAAGTCTTTGTTTTGGTTTTGATAGTCAGTGTTTTCTTTTTTCCTCTGCCTCACATTTTTGGGAAAGCCTGCAGTATTAATCAGTGACATACATGTGAGCAGGGCTCCCTGGAGCCTTTGGTTCAACATGCTTAGAGAAGAATTTCCAAATTTCATTATTATTTGCTTGGAAATTTGGCAGAAAGTGATCTTTACTGTTGCAGGATTATTCAAAGCAAATATCTGCATAGTCTTCATTTACAACATCCTGAATCACGGGGCCTGAGTGGCCCCTCGGGGTTCCTCCTCTGTCTTGTAAAACACTGACAAATGCAGAAGAATGATGTGAAGGCATTAACACGATGGGAATCGCTCATCAAAGGGTAGAAAAACAGATTGTGATTTAAAGCTATTTAGAATAGTGTAGAATAACAACATTTTCCAACTTGAAACAACACCACTGACACGATCTTTACATGTTATATTACGAGAAGTTCAAAAATTTGTGACATCCATTCAACTGTTCTACGCAAAATGAATCCCCAGTGAGAAAACACAAGAAAACAGCTTATTTCTCTGCCTTGAAAGTAGTTTTCATCTAGCTCATTATTCCATCACATGCTGGAACTTATTCTCTGACACCAAAAACATGTCATCAACAATAGATCTCAAGTAGTGGCCCTGAATGGGGCCCGGCTCTGCATGATCGGGCCATCAAGTCAGAGGAACGTGTTTGAAGTTATGACATGGATGATAAAGACCCCATCCCCATCCCCATCCCCGTCACAATGACCCACTGATGTATGGGTGCATGAAGCTTTACTACGGGGCAGGAATGCGGATCCGAGCGGCGATAAGTAGAGATGGGTGACGAGCCAATTGAGCAGCACTCCACTGCAGGCCTCTTCAAATGATTGGAGTATACAAGTTGTGTCATTACCTTAAGGTCACAAAGGCAGAGTCTGGGGGCCTCCCCTTTGGTGAGTGGGTTTACACAGAGCGCACAACCATGGTTCAGTAACCCTCATCTCATTAGCTCCGTTCTTTAGCCCCGGTGTAATCATTGACAAACAGTTATTCATTTCATTACATTGACTGGAATGAAGAGATAGATTTGAATGCTCAATGCTGTCAACCTTTATTCTTCACCATACTGAACTCAAATACAGGTCTTGGTGCCAACTGGTGAACTCCTGTTTTGTTCCAAAATTGTAATTTTGAAGTTTATTGGAGAATGAAAAGGTGTTTCTGACAGCTGCCTTGCCTCAGAGGTACCAGCAACGCACACTTAGTTCATTCACTGACATATTAACCTCTAAATGAGCTCCACAGTGGGGCCTATAAGCTGCCTTTGGCCACACAGATGCTTTAATCCCCCCCACACACCCACACCCACACACACACACACGCACTCACAAATACATGCACACACACAGTCTATGAAAGGGACCAGAAAGGTCGCAGGGCAGGCTTTGACCATTAGTGCTGCTGACACTGAACACTTTTAACTCCATGCAGAATGTCGAGGACATTGTGTTTTTATTGTGCATGCGTGTGTGTGAGGAGCTGAGGAAAGGAAAGAAAAGGAAAGGAAAGCAAAAGAAAGGAAAGGAAAGGGACTGATTCACATGTATAAGATAACTGGCACCTTTCAAAGTGTTGCAGTCAATGGAATTTTTGGCTAATCCTCATTGAAAATGGGAGCTTCTTTCATGTTAGGATGCCAAAGTGACCCACTGTGACCCTTTGTCCTCTCTCTTTGAGGCCTCACTCGAACAATTAGCCCGCACTCACAATGCAGACTCATAGAGAGGCAAAGACCAGTGTTCCTATGGCTCCAGTAACCCTCCAGGGTCTGGGGAACTCCTTCCTCAGCACCCAAACTGGCACATCCTGAAACAAAACAGGGTACAAGCAAGAAGAAAGGCAGAGAAAAAGACAGAGAGGGAGAGAGAGGGCAAGAAGGGAAAAGGGGAACAAGTGAACAATGGAGGGAAGCCCTGAGAAAGAAAGAAAGAAAGAAAGAAAGAAAGAAAGACAGAAAGAAAGAAAGAAAGAAAGAAAGAAAGAAAGAAAGAAAGAAAGAAAGAAAGAAAGAAAGAATACCAGAGCAGCAGTCAGCATGGAGGATAAAGGCCTCTCTGAAGATAAGGTTGGCACAAATATGTTGTTGATCATGTTGGAGAGCAAACTTTGGAGAGGTTGCCAACTTGGAGCCACTGACGTGCACAGATGCCTGAGATATTCATGTTCACCAAAAACGCACACCGAGGGTGGATGAATTACCTTACATGGTTGTTTCTTTTGGCTGAACCCCCCCCTCCTCAAAAAAACAAAGCACACACACTGCATGTCAATGACTGCTGTGTGAAGTGTATAATAATGCTGCATTTAAGTTGGTGCCATGAACTACAGTCATACACACACACACACACACACACACACACACACACACACACAAATGGTGCAGAAAGTCTTTGCCCTCTCTATTTAGATATTACAGACAGATGTAACCGCCAACTAAGCTCACTTTTAAGTTTATTTCCTGTGTGCTTAGGTATCTGTAAGACAAGCAAAGAAAAAACGTGTGTGAAAGTATGTACGAGTGAGAAAGGCATTGTGCAAATGCAGAATCATATTTGTTATTCATGACAATGTGTAAATGTATGTAAAACATATTGTTAGAAGAAAGAACATTTTGAAGTGTGTTTTATAGTGGGGTTAGAATTGGGTTATGTTTAGGGTCATAATTAGCGTTAGGGGGTTGGTTGTGATGGTTAGGGTAGGGACTGGGTAATATAGTATGTCTGTGAAAGTCCTCACAAAGATAGAAGTACAAGGTGTGTGTGTGTTTACACATGTACACTCGAGAAAGACATGCACGCAGGTCTCATGTCATACTCTTTCAGCATGCTGAGTTTTGGCAATGCCACGTGACTGTGAGCCCCCCAAAGCTGCATTGGAGCGCTGGAGTCATGTGAAATGCGATACTGGTAGTATAGAATTCAGCTTCACCGCTGCAGATTTTTTTCATTTCAATTAGCTCTCCACTCCGACAGCTTTTCATCCAGGCGGCTTGAACACTGAGAGCATACTTCAGATCCTCGTCGCAGAAACCTCAAGAAGGTCCCTCCTGGTATAAACTGCATTTTCCCTAAATAAAGAGGCCTCTGGATGCTTTCAAGTAGTGCATTTGCAAGGATGCATTGTTTGACCCATTCAGATGTCCTGAATAAACCTGTTACTTCTTACAGGAACTGCGTGATAATGCCCCAAAAAAAAAAAAACTCAATCACCAAAAGTTCTTCTAATCCAGTCGATAACGATTTTTCTTTGTTTTTTGTGTCTTTGTTACTTCATTGTTGCTGATATTAGAGGGATTATGAAAGGATGCCTTCAAAAGGTCTTAAATATTTGCATACCAACACAATCTAGACCCGACCAACAGAGATGACAGCAGCTGATAAACAACATCTGCATTGGAAACACAGGAAAAGCAGCAGTGGAGCACTGTCCAGTACGTCTGCCTGTGTGTTCTACACATGTTCAAACTCTCTGTGCCAGTAGGAATCATAAAACACAAGAGCGCTTGTTTCTCGTGCTGGTGACACCGGGAGCTGTTTACTTCTTGTTTTTGGCCGCAGTGAAGTGTGCGCTCATCAGTCACCTGTGCAACTCCGTGACTTTTACTTCGCTGACTCCATGAACAGCCAATCAGTGCTCATCCCTCACTTCCGTAAGAAAAACAAAACAAACGGAAAAAAAAAACAACCTAGTGATGGATGAGGCAACCCAACTGAGACCCACGGAGCTGACTCATGGATGTCAGATGGCCTCGGTCTGCACACGCTTACATAACGTGCTCAAATTGAGTTGTTGTACTGTTAATATAAATATTTTTGCCAGCAAGTTGAATCAGGTTAATGAGACACTTCTCAGAGCAGGGTCTCTCTCTCTCTCTCTCTGCGCTCACTGCGATACCTGATACTTGTTTTTAGCAGGAGGAAACAATGAAAGTGTTTCATCAGAGCCAGTTTGTCTCTTCTGCAATTCAAAACTCTTGAAGGATCTTTCTCTCTCTCTCTCCCACACACACACACACACGCACGCACACACACCTTCTCGCGGTGCTCTCTGGTGCAGTTCTGTGTGGTTTCAATTATGTGCCCTCTGATCGCCCTCTCCTTCACATCTGCAGATTCCTCTCCGTCTGTAGCCTGGTGAACGGATATGCAACACGGATATTATAGGTGGAGAGGGGAAGCGCTGGATTAAGGAGGAGCTGTATGGTAACTGGGTCTGCCAGAAAGAAAACGCTCCCCTAGCCTCTAAACACACCCTAAAAGCACATGTTTACAACAGAGCACTTCTTTCCTCGTCGTGCTGGGCGGCGAGGGGCAAGAACTCTGCTGTCAGTGTTTTCGGGCCCCCTAACCGAGACTTCAAAGATGCCGGCGCATCTCAATCTCCTCTAATCGAGGCCGAGGGGTCGTTGTGTTGATGATATGGTTGCAGCAGATCTCACCATCGCCAGATACGGTTAGGACGCATCCACTGACGGCACACATTCTGCAACATCACTAAACAAAGCGCAGCCTGTCGCCTCACCTCGCCTGTGTTTTACAGCCTTAATGAAGGGTTATCGAAGAGCGCGCTCGTGTGCAGCGCACGTGTGTGTGTGTGCGTGCATGTGTGTGTGTGTCGCCTCTTTCTGTGAATGAATCTGTAAGTGCGCTTTCTTCAGCCGGTGGATGTTAATCAGCAGCTATCATCGGAGCTTTTCGGAGTTTGTCTGAGTAGAGAGAAACGTTGACTGAGCCACTTAGAGACGTAAATCTTCTTAGCCCAGTTAAATATCTGTTCACAGATTCAGACAGTAATGTTCAGCTTTGGGTCGGGGAGGCTTTTTGGAAATATATGGGCAGGAAAACTGTTTTCATCTGCATCTGTTGGGTCCTACGTGTACTTATCTGTGCAGTACCACCCCAGCCTGCTCTGTACTCTATTGTACTCCCTCTAATCCTCAAAGACCATGTTGGGGAGTGGTAATCTGGAGAAACACCTTTTTCTGCCTCCGTGTAATGAAACCCCTCCTTCACTGAGTCACTTAATTAAAACTATTTATGGTAAGTTATTCAATATGAGTTCAGAGTTTGATGGGATGAGTCCTTTTCAAAGAGCACTCAGGGTACAGAGTGTTCAACGGCTCAAGCCCCATCCTCGCTCCTGCCAACCTTCCCTTTGTTGTTCCGTCCTCCTCATCCTCTTTTCATATTCTTGGCATTGGACAGAGAGAGATAAAAACACATCATTGGGACAACATTGTTTTCAGTCCTGAGAGCAGTCACGAGTCCTTCCGTGGACTTTCCTTCATCTGGCCCTGTGGCTGATCTCTCCCAGATCTCATGGAAGCAGCTGACTGGGAAAAGATTTATGTCTAATGGTGATCGTCATGTGATATTCAGCCTATTACAATGGGAGCAGGGTGGTCTCAGGCTGCAGCATGTGAGGCAATGGTACTGCTGTTTGTACCAGAAATTGTACAATATTTTTCCAAGCTGGTACCTTGTGCTCAGGAGTATAGAATGTGACAATCAGTAGAAAATCTATCACCATTAGTAACAACGTAGCATCGCTCCCAGCTTCCTTTGTGATTGTTGCCATTGAGAAATTCATATCTTTGCAGTTTTATGAGTGTAGGATCTAAGCCAACAGCATGAAGTGCCGAGGCGCTACTCGACTGGAATTTTAACTTAATTGAAAATGTTCCACATGTAAATGTTTCCAAGCCTTTTCAACACTCCAGAGCACAAAGTAGAACAACTGAACCAGTGAAGATTCAGTTTCCTCTGTTACATCAGTTAGACCCTGATTCAGCCCGCATTCAAATATCTCAGTTATCTATTTTAAAACATTCTGCCTTCAACATCGACATAGAACATCTCCTACTGTCCATCCATCCTACTTGTGCTGTGACTTATCTTAGAGGAGCAGCCTTTGTCTGTATTCGGTTAACTGCTTTAGATCCTACTGGAATTGGAGTTATTCATTCTCTACCTGTGGGTGTAGAAGAGGTCGAGGTATACCATAGAGGGACGATCATTTGGTGGCGAGCATGGGAGCACTAAAAAGTCCGAGGAAGAGTGGACAATAATTATGACTAATCTGTAGTACACCGCGAGCTCTTTTAAGCACTGCCTTAAAATATGACTGGTTGGCCCACGCTTGCTGGACACTGTATTATTTTTCCTTTCTCAGTGCTGAGTTGGGGATTCCAGCTAGTGGGCGCTGTTTATACATCTGTCAATTGTGGAACAAAGACAGAAAAAAGACGAGTTGAGAGAGGCCGGTGTGTCTAAAATGATGTAGAGATGATTTGTTCTGTGATGCTCCGTCTAACAATGCTTATATCAACGTTGTTGCGTCTTTAGTCCTTGTTGCCTTGATTAGCCACGATAAGGATAAACGCCATCACAGAATTACATTTGTTAGCCTACCAAGCTGTTCACAGCAGAGCCCTGAAGGGCAACTGGAAGTCAGAATTTATGTAAAAGCATTCAAAAGAAGATAATGCCACAAGACCAATAGAGTTATGTTTGCATGTGAAGTCACATTCTCTCAGTGGTCCCGGCTCTATCCAGGACTGTCCATCTGCAGTCCGATGGGGTCAGTTGCCCCGGTGGGTCAGTCGCGTCGCTCTAATCAGACCTCTCCAAGACTGCAGAGGTAGACAACAGATGCTGGTAGGAGTGACTCACTCAGCAGTGAATGTACCACATGTCTGGAATACAATGACCACTCAGGCCAGACACAATACCCACACATAAACACGACAAATACGCCAACTCACTGGCGACACGGTACAATACTCATACTCTGGTGTATGATTGAGACACACACACGCATAATCAAACAAACAACAGAAGGGAAAACAGAGGGATTGCCCCATCATCTCATCATGGTTATGACATTCACAGATGCCAGACATGTACTGGTTTCTCTGAATCATGTGCTATAATGCCAACTATGTCATTCTTTCACTCTGTCTTTTTCTCTCCCTTGTTGTTTTTTTTTTGTGTGTTTCTGGAAACTAATTTGGAGCGGCAGCCGGGGAGCAGTGAATCAGTGAAACACTCAACCATAAGATAAATTCTGACCCACAGAGGTGTTTTTACTGCTCAAATGTTGTTCTTGCTGGAGGCGTGGGGGTGTTCCAGACATTTCTTTAATGTCCCGAATCGTGAAGCAGACCGTCTTGCTCTCACCTCCTGCATTCTTAGTCACTTCCAGTCCCACCACAACGTTTCACACGTTCAGTTAAAGGGTATTTAGTCACTTCTGCGCTAATAGAGACCCAGCAGCACGGTTGCGCACATCTTGCATCCTCCCTCTTCCCCTTCTTTTTTCACAAACACGCAGGTTTACAGGCACACACACACACACACACACACACACACACACACATTACACACACGTACACACAACCGACAACCTAATTATACGCAGAAGTTGCTGAGAGCATTTTCAAGAGGCTATTTACACGTGTATTTATTTGTCTTTTATCAAATATTCGATTTATGTCTCAGACTTACTGGAAGCGCATGCTGGCAAGTGCCAGGGAAAGCATTTGGGTCCACTTAAAAAATGATATGAGGCCAGACAGACTGAGAGATGAAAGGAGTCAAGGGGAAACAAACAAAACAGAAGAAAATGCCATAATACGGATCAGAATGGGAAGGGAATACAGGCGGAGAGGAGATGAAGGAAAAAAAGGAAAGGAAAGGACAATTTGCTCAAAACTTCTTTGGTAGTAAATCACAACCAAATGTCCCAGAGAAAGAGTGAAGCAATGGTGAAAGTGCAGAGAGATCCTTTGCCGTGATGGCTGCATGGATGGGTGAGATAATGAACTGCACAGCACAGTTTGCCCACTGCTTTCCAGGAATTCCAGCAGTCACCAGTCGGCACTGTGAAAGTGATCCCTGCCAGAGGTGGCTGGCGAAAGAGAGAGACTGCAGCCGGACAGGCCAGACAACGTATTTCAATGTGCTGTGTGTGTGTGTGTGTGTGTGTGTGTGTGTGTGTGTGTGTGTGTGTGTGTGTGTGTGTGTTCTTCTCCTTGCTATATGCTGAGAATCCAAATCCTCATTCTACTGGCAAAGTGAGGACATTTTTGGGAAGTGATGACATTTTGGTCCTCACAACTTCAAAGAACTGGTTGAGGGTTAAAACGTGGTTTTAAGGTTGAGGTTAGAATTGGATTTTGGTTAAGTTAGGGGGTTAGTTGGAATAGTTAGGATAAATTCACTGGGTAATACAATATATTAAAGAAAGTCCTTGCAAAGATATAAGTAGAATGCGTGTGTGTGTGCGTGTGTGTTTATGTGTGTGTGAGTATCTGTGTGTATATATTATGAACTCAAATGCAGTGTTATTATACAAGCCACACAGTAGAGTCATCGACATGCATTTAAACACACACACACATACACATACACACACACACGTGCACACACACACACACACACAGATGTTTCAACAGTGGCTCGAAAAGGGCAAAATCCAGCAGCATTTTCTTATTTATGGCCTATAAAATCTCATGTAATTTGGTGGTTAGCTTTAATGGGTAATTTGGTGAAATCCCTCGTTGTCTTCCTCTTTAATCGTTTCCACATTAAATGGGGCAACTGTCAAAATAAGATGATGTCATCTTGTTAGGTCACCGCTTGTCACCATCCAACACTTGACTGTAAGTACTTATGCAGCGTGTGGTTTTTTTTTTGTGTGTAAAGAGATCGCATTACAAGTGAACCAGGAATATTTTTACAGCGCGGACAGTTTTGGATGGATGAGCCGTATGAAGGGCTCCTGTTGTACGACTGTAAAATAAAGACTGACAACATGTAACTACCTGGTCTGCTGTGCCACTGTGGCTAATGGCTCCTGTTATTTCTCTCCAGTTTGAGGGCAGAGGCGGGTCCTCGGTCCTATAATGGTAACTTTATATGGCTAGATTCCCGCTGTTTGCAAGTCTGCTCCAGCGTTAATGTGGTGGACAGTTTTATTCATGGAGGCATGCAGGAAATACTTGTGTCCAGCTGGATTTAGTCCTTTTGCTGCACTAGCAAGGTCTTTCTCTCCAGTTCGTGTGGATTTTTTCGTTATTTTAATGAACACTTTTAGCCAAAATCTGCCTCTGTTGCTTCTATTTTGTTGGATCTGTCTGGCAGATGTGTCGGCCCATGAAACATCAGTCTGATCCGAGGTCATCCTTGACGGTGGCTGTGAATTTGCACATGGTTGTTTCAACTTCAGAGGGACTTTGATGCAGCTTCTCCATCTTTATAGCCTAATCAAGCAGTCTCTGCAGATTGAAATTGATTTGACCTTCTGCTCTTTTTTTTCCTCTACTTGAAGCCTTAACTTTGGTCATCTCTTGTGAGTCCTCAAGCAATGAAATGTGTTCAAGACTGCTCTGTTGTTGGGACCTTTCAAGGTGGATGCGATATTCAACCTAATACAATATGAGCAGGGTGGTCTCAGGCTGCAGCACGTGAGGCAGTGGTACTGCTGTTTGTACCCGAATTTCCACAATATTTATCCAAGCTTGTGCTCAGTATAGAATGTGACACTCAGTAGGCAGTGTATTACCATTAGTAACAATGTAGCATTGTTCCCACTTTTCTTTTTGATTGTTGCCATTGAGAAATTCATATCCTTGCAGTTTTACGAGTGTAGAAGCCAACCCAACAGCATGAAGTGCCGAGGCGCTACTCAACTGGAATTTTAACTTAATTGAAAATGTTCCACATGAAAATGTTTCCAAGCCTTTTCAACACTCCAGAGCACAAAGTAGAACAACTGAACCAGTGAAGATTCAGTTTCCTCTGTTACATCAGTTAGACCCTGATTCAGCCCGCATTCAAATATCTCAGTTATCTATGACCAAGTGGGACTGGTGATTCATGACTGATTGTTTGTTTTTTAAAATTCCTAATTCCTCAATCATGATCACCAGAAATGACTTTCAGTTGAGTTCAAGTTTTCCAAAATCTTCTGACTGCATGAAGGGTTCACTGTGGGTTGCGGCCTTTTGCTTTGACCTAATGAGTCTGCTGGGCCTATATTCTTTGTATGAGGACAAAGGAGTGTGGTAAAAATTTTTCCTTGAGGTCAGACAGTTCCACTCAACCTACACTTGACCATCACAGAGGCAATAAGGACGCATGAGTGACCGCTTCTGCGTGTGTTTGTGCCCATTGTTCCAGGGAATGACGGCTTAGTGCAGTGTTTTTCCTCTTTTTTTTTCCAGTGCGTGGGCTGTGACTGAGAGGGAGGAAATGCCCTGAAAATATTTTAAGAAACTGCTTCTTATAAGGTTACAATTCATTTCATCCACTCCTGAGAGAGGCCGAGCTCGCTGTGAATCATTACGCGGACCTATTACAGAGGCATTCGGAGCTGCAGACGTTACTTGATGTGGTCTGTGGGCGAAACAGCTTCCTACTCAACATTCGCTCTTCACCGCTGATCATTCATCAGCGAGACACGTCTAAACAGCCTCTTTTCATTAGGCAAAAGATCTGCAAAACATTCATGTGGTCTCAGAGTTGACTGGTGTCATTAGTGTGTGTGATAGGCTTTTAAAATAATACGCAGACACACTATATGAATGAAGAGGTGGAAATGAGTGCTGATAATATGAAAAGAGTTACAGATCACGGCGTGTGTCGATGGGCTGGAGATATGCCCTGCTGAAGAAAATGTCAAAATCAGTCATTTGTCGCCCTCCATGCGGCCGCGACCCCTGATTATGATCAGGGACATTTGGGATTTAGAATTGCTTCAGCAACTTGACAGTCATATTGCTGCTGTAATCACAGGTGTTCTATTTTAAAACAACTACATTGACTTGTTTAGCTCCATGACTTGTTTAAACTCAGGCGAACTTGGCAGTTTTTCAGCAAACAAACTTCCACACAAGAGAAAATAGCAAAATAGGAGCATCTACCCATTTCTACTTTTATTACCAAGAATTTACTTATCTGGTTAAATGCTATTGTGCACTTTGCCTCTGCATAAGTTCAGGCAAAATTATTAAAATCATTCTGATGACGTAGTGAGGTAGTGGTACTCCATGTAATGTTTCAGTTAATGTTTGAGGTCAAGGGAAAGTTTTTTGTTTTTTTTTTTTAGGTCATTTAATCTTACGAGCATCAATGTTTTTGGAAATCCCAATAAACGATAAAGGTCCTTAGCTGGAAGAGGGGCTAATGCCGCAGCACGCAGAATTGTTGATCAGTATTCGAACACGAACTGCGGAGCGATAACTAACACAGACAAAAACAAGTTCTTTCTCATCCGGACAACAGCACATGGCACGACACCAACGCGCTCTTTGAAATCAGAGGGGCCTTTCTCCACAGTCCCCCCACCACACATCAAGCTGGAATGCCAGTTGGTTATTTTCTAATGCTTCTGACGCAGAAAATAGTCCCCTTATAACAGCCCGAGATAAGCGGCGACTGCTGCTATTACAAGTAAACGTACTACCTACTCCTCGTGCTGGCGGTGCTGCCTCTCAGGGCAGTATGACCCAGACAAACGGACCAGATGCAGCCAAAAGCAAATTGGTCGGCTCTGAAGGCCGTTGGCAGGACTGTTCACCATACAGGGAAATCACCCCGGGGGGGAAACGAAATGAGGGGGGGGGGGGGGTCTGGATCGTCCTCTACAAAAAGATTCACTGTTCGCTGAAAAATCCATAAATTACTAAGTGGGAATTATAAATATGCCTGCCGGTGGTTTGATTCAGCACTTCCCTAGCTGGTACTGGGAGCGTTTCATTTTTATTAACGTCAAACACAGAAGGGGTTCTGTAGCTTCTTTAGCTGCTTTTGCCTCACTGAAGTAGTAAAGCAGCAGCTAAACCAGCTACACTCTTTGGCGTTTAGCTGGTTTTAATGGATTACTGTGCATCACACTGGATCGATCATCTTAGATGGGCCACCTTGTTGCCACGTTAAGGTGAATTAGTACCGTCTCATTGATTCTACAGTAGTATAGAATTCATCTTTGACTCTACTGTTGGAAGATTCTGTCTCTCCATGAATCCCTGAGTGCTGCTTGTCTCTTTAAGAACAGTGGCGAGGACCATTAAAGTTCTATCAACATCGACCCGCCTTAGGAATGTCTGGGCTTTTTGGTGCAGGTGATAGCAATTATGCGATCTGAGCTGTTTGAGGTCACATCCTGCATGACATCATGATATCACGGATCGGTTCACTGAGCAAACGTCCTCGTGTATTACTGAGGGGAAAGATGATCTCATCTTCAAATACTGTTGCAATACACTCGGTAAAAGAATGAGGGCATCGATGGCCTGTGAATGCTGCACAACCACTGGTGACCCTCTTCCGCTCTCTGGGAGTCAATGTCACGTAATTTCTTTTGAATTCTCACTGAAACGCACAGTCGCTGCCATCTGATTCCAAAATCATCCACTTTTACAAAAGCTACTGTTGTGAGACGGTGAAATCAGATCTTCGGAGCGGATCAACAGCAATCATCTCTGATTGAACCCACACCAAAAATCTTGTTTTTTGTCTCTAATTAAGTGATAATGACGGCGTCATTCATTTAACCTGCTGCTCGCGATGTGTCGTCCCCAGTCTCTGAAACAAAAGTCCAAAATCTAGCAAGTCAAACAGCGTTATCTGCTCAAGGGCAGCCTGCGCAAGTCAAAGGTTTTTGCTCCCTCCCTGGAAGTACAATTCATTGAAAGTTGCCATCTGTGCGTGCACTTGCATATGTGCACCACTTTCAGGCTGTATGCATCCATGTGTGACTCTAAACTGGAGAAAGGCTTTTCACGAGATTCACCCAGCAGCCCTTTGTATCTTTAAAAGTGTGTCCATGGTGTTGGACTGTGGGTTTCATTCTGGTTATTTTGACTGAATGAAATGTGTCTGAATTTATGAATGAAGGTCTTATCACAGATCAAATTGTCCATTGAGGTGCAAAGTTGGACAACCGAGTGGGAGAGTTTTGGCAGAGGAGGCAGGATGTTGTCAGGGTTCACGGGGTTTATGCGTGCGACGTCGACGCTCTTTGACTTTCTTTATCGTGGTGAAGACTGCCGTCCCCCCTTTGTGGATGATTCTGTTTATAATCCTCCCGGCAGATGGACTCTGGAATCTTGAATCTCGATGGGCTCGAGTGTCACTTTTGAACAAATCTCCCAGGATGTGAAAAAAGATGCTCAGCACACAGGAAATGCTGAGTGTGAGAGCCAAGTGGAGGGAAAAACAGATTCTGATCCATTTACCACATAAGATCAAATTATCACACCCTGGAATTTAACCCCTCCATCAAGATGGGTGAAAATTTTGCTTAAGGGCAAAAATTAGACAGTAACAGGTGGAAAAACATCTTAATGGTAACAATAAAAATCACCAGTGGAAATAGACAAAATGATTAGAAATCAAGTTATACTTACTCAGTACTTTATAGTTAATCGACCTCATCTTATTTAACTTTTTTTTGTAAGGCCTGATTTGTGGAGTGGAGAAACCAACAGTTTTAGTCTGGCTTAATTTACTCAGGAGACAAATTATTTGACTTATATGTCATTAGCTTCTCAGTCTCCTTTGGTTCTCCCTGTGTACACCAGCTTCACGCGTATTCCCTGACTAATGCCCACAAGCAGGAAAAATAAGTCCTCAAACAGCTTAAATGTCAGACAGAACATTAAAAACTTTAAAAATATAAAAACAGAAGCCCTTTCTAAGAATTCTTACAAAATGTCTCGAGGACAACAATAGCAACATAGTGGAGTTGCCCTCAAAAAGCCCTGACCACAAACTCAAAAGAAAATGTGTGTAAGGAGCTGAAAGAGCGAGTGGAGCGAAGACGCCTACGGAGCTGACTCAGTTACACCAGCGCTGTCAGGAGGAATGGCCACAACTCCAGCAGCCTATTATGAGCAGCCTGTGGAAGGTTACCCAAAATCTGACCCAAATTAAACAATATAAAGGCAACGCTGCCGTCTGAGTGTATGGAAACGAGGTGGATGTAAACATGTGACTCACATGGAATGTGATGAAAGAGAAGGAATAAACCGTCCTCTGTAGTCGGCCCGACGGTTTCCTTGCACATACCCTCAGAGTCACAAACAGTTTCCTGCGATTTCTCAGTTCTACTGACTCCTTTTTCTTCTTGCTTATTCCCAAACCAGTAACCTTATAAACACTGTACACCCATTAAGCCTCTACAATCGGCCTATCCCTTTGGGGGCGAGAGACGGGGTACACCCTGTAAGTCATCATACACCACAGGGCGAACATGTGCATGTATCTGGACCAGTGGGTTTGAACCTGGGAGCAGTTGTGAGGGGTCAGCAAAGGAATATAAAGTAATTGTTTTCATCAGCTAAATTACAAATATAACTTACATACAAAATGTTTATGTACTGAATGTCAGCATGTAATGTGATTCATGCTTTTGCTTTTCTCCTCTTCGCTCCTTCCTTGATGGGTCACTCTTTGGGTTCTGTTCAAGGTTTCTTCCTGGTAAAAGGGAGGGTTTCCCTTACTCACCTCACTGTTCACTCAAGAAGGGGAATCCTATAGGTACAGTGCATCTAGAGGCCATTATTTGTTATTTGGTTGTCTGTTTTATTTTTAACTATTACGAAGTTGACATTTCACTAGGGAGCAGGTAGATCTGAACTACAAAGCTTACAAACCATTTTTTAAAAGACTTCCACAAGCTGCAAAGGTTGTGCCTTTGGGCTTTTGTCCTCCCTTTCCGAATGTGAGTGTTTCCATGTCGATGCTGCAGGTCAACCTGTTAGCTGCAGCGCCTCATGGCTGGTAAACATGCACGAAGGAGGTGTAACGTGTTTTAACGTGTTTCTATGAAACATATAGACATGAATCTGTTCTCTGAATGCTATCTAAACTAGATTGCCTGCTAAGAAGCCCCCCTGCCCTCTGGCTGGGAGCGTGCCACATGTGTCATGTGAACGCAGAGATACCGGGTCCAAGTTACGTCCTAGCGACAGATGCAGTCGGGTGGCACCTTTTTTGCACGCACATGCACGCGAGCAGCTCGCATAAGCAATCACCTAACCTCCCACTTCTAGGAAAAGACAGGTTGCTCCTTCACGTTTCATAATTCTGAGTGAGTGTCAATGATCTCCACACAAGGCCCTTATCAGCTTAACCAACAGTTCTTATCAAGTCTGGGGTTAATCAGTCACCAGCCAGGGGATGGCCGGAGCGTACTGGCAGGGTGATTTCCTCTGCAACGTTCTCGAAAAACCACGAAAATCTGTTGAATTCAGGGAGGACCGTGAGAGGCTGTGGTTAAAAGGAAGCGTTTGTTTGCTCCTGATAAATTAATGCCAGCGCGTATTCGATTCTGAGTCTGACACGAACGGCCAAAGCAAACACGTGTTGAGCTGCCGCTGGGAAAAGAAACGGCGTGTGCGTAGTCCGTCCACGCCACGCCGTACAGTATGACTTCACAGAACAGACGCAGGACTGAGTTCAGTTACCAGAAGGCTCAAACAGATAACATAACGATTGGCCGTGCCCTAAACTGTTTCCTTTTCTCCTGCTGTAAACCTGTCACTGATAATAATACAAGAATTAATTGTTGCTGTAATAAGAACAAAAAAGCAGCAGATTTAAAAGTCTTTATTTGAACGCCTCCTGCTCATTGTTGCACTTGATGATTTCTGGCACTTGAATAAAAAATGACTTATTTACATTTATATAGCAAAATATATAATGAACAGCAAATTTAGGTTTAGAACATTTCCTGTTCAGTCGGGTCGACACTCTGTATTTACAGAGACTTCTATAGGCTCCCTCAGGGGGGTGAGACTTTTCACCTAACCAATAAGGTTTCACCACAACTGCTGTGCACTATCTCATTGTCCAGAGTCCCATTGATGTAAACTATTCCCCTGCAGGCTTTCAAACGTTACTTCCAGTTAACAGAAACGCCCACGTCACACTGTTTATCAGTCCTCCTCCCCAAGTATGTGGAGTCTGTGACTAAAATTAGAATATATCAATAAAAGGGCCCCGAGTGCAGCAGCAACAGCCTCCTTCCCATCTGTGAGAGTAGTAAATCTTGTGTTTAAATGTTTATGTTTAGTTGCCGTCAAAATGATACGGCTGTGTGTTTGTACCAGTTGATGATCAATAAGCTGCTGTTTCCATTGTTATTTCCTGGGGAAAGAAGGCTGCGCGAATTATACCAGTGAATGCACTTTGAGGGGAGCACAGCGGAGGAAAAGGGAGGTTGAAAACAAGGCAGGGTGGGTCGTTCAGTCCCATCGGACCTTTAATGTGAAAACATGAAGGATATCCCCCAGCAGCCAGCGCGAGCACGCTTGTTGTTTCTCACTGGTGGGTCAGGCTGGCCCAGCAGCCCAGCACCACTCCACGTCTGCTCGGGCTGTTCCCCCACGTGTGCGTTTTCCTCCGTGTCCCCGCCTGGCTCCTGGGCGAGGCCAACCTGCCTTTGTGCATCCCTCGACAGCTCTAGCTAGTTCCCCTTGCTTGTGAGGTTCGCGGGTGTAGATGAGTGGTTCAGGACCATGGACAGAGCCTCAGACAAGCGCACAGGCTGTTATTGGCTGTCTGGATCCCCCCTCCCCCTCTGATCATCACCACTGATGTCAGGAGAGGTCGTGATGTACAGGTAGATCGGCAAAGTCCCAGAACTGCCGCTGAATCAACACAGTTAACCGAGAGGATAAAGGACAGTGCACGTCCCACACGTGAGCCCCCGCGCTCTGTAGGTTTAGTGTGGGGTGTCGTGGAAAGTTTTTTTCGACACGGGACACAGATTTCACCACGTCTCACTGGTGTGTATCTTAAACACAAAGTGCTATTTTTATTCAGTGAATCACATTTCTGCCACCATTGTGGCTCTGAGGTTGCAGCCCCGATGGGAAGTGAAATTACTCTCAAATAACAACTTGACACTTACTCAATACATTTCGGAAGTTCTGCAAGTACCTTTTTTTGCTGATCCCACACTTAAATAGCTGTTGCACAGTAAAAAGAGGATATATCTGCATTTCCCAAACAAAGTCATTTGACTGCAGTCATCAGGTCCTGTTAAATCATTCTTAATATCAGTTTGGGGCTTTAATAACCTGTTAATGCTAACCTGTCACCAGATGAGCCTGGAATGGTGAAATAAAACAGAAAATGTCCAAATGAGCGCTGATGGGCTTCTGACACTTGTGTGGTCTCCATGTGGTTGCTTTATTTCTTCTTCATTGTTCATCCACCTCCTGCTTTTGCATCGGACAACTACGATTAAAAATGTTGTAGAAATGTGGTGCCCCCCCTCAAAACCTCTCTTAGCTGTTTTTCTTTTTTCATGACAGAAAGTTGACAGAAGACAGACCTTGACCCCGAGGCCCCCGAGGCTCCCAGCTGACGGGTCCTGAGCAGATGATGCAGCTCCACTGAGAACTCGCAGCTGAGTCCGAACAACACTCTGCACCTGCAGGGAAAAAAAAAGAAGAAAAAAAACCCTCCTCTCCTACCCTGAAACAGAGGAAGCGTCTTGTTTTCTCCAGCAGTTTGAGTCTCTTCCATCCCTCTCTTTCTCTCACTTCTGCCTGTCTGGGCACAGCGCAACCCTCTGTTCATCACCGGGTAGCCGGTGCCAGAACCGCTGCTCATTACAGCTCCACATCTGCACTCAATAACAGGCCACACTCTGCATGAATAACAGCAGTGTTGCAGACATGAGCGAAACATCAGCAGAGGGCTTCATTACCGCTGGGCGCTCGCGTGCACCAGCGCCAGCGAGTAGACCTCTCCTCGGGCCTGTGTTGCTCTGCTTGCAAAAAAAAAAAAAAAAAAAAAAAAACCTCCGGGTAACCTAGCTTAGCCTCTGACCTTGTTGTTCCCCCTGCCTGACCCTGCCCCTTGCCCCCGCCTGAACCCCACTTCACCCCCTCTGCCCCCTCAGCTTTTGGCAGAGATGGATGGGAAGGAGGCCTACAAAAGATCACACACATTCTGCACCCCTCCTCAATGAAAACAAAGCACGCTGCATTTAAGGAAGACTGGGAGAGCGGAGCTTTAATCTGACAGGCTGACAGGCCGCAGTGGCCTTAGACAGACCTGGGAAGAGCCCGGCTGTACCACACACAGAGGGGGGAAAGAGAAGGGGGGGGGTCACCTCAGATAGAGACGTTCTCCTGCATTCTTGCTGTTGTCCAAGTGAGCTGTAAATATTTGTTAACAGCCCACAACATGTCTTTACCTTCCCCTACTGTTTCTGGAAAATGACCTACATATCAGAGATGCCTGCCGAAGCATCGTGACCTGCAGTGTATCAGGTGGCAGCCCCGGTCTCTTTATTGCAGTGTTTGGTTTCTCCAAAAGCACCTCCGGCTGCTTGTTTGCCCTTCAACTAAAGAAGTAAAACTTGCCCTTTCACTTTTACAACATGAAATTGTGGGAATAATGGAACAGAGGCGGAGGAGGATGTGGAGCGCTGACCCGCCTGCCAGGACGTCTAAACAAAGAGGGAGTGGAGGGTCAATCAGACAGACGCGACCTGATAAGCTCAGTCCAGGCCTCCGTTAGAGCCACTGTTTACTCTGCAGACATACCACTTACCCACAGTCACTTCCTTTCAAGTTTTCCTCAGAACGGAGAAGAGCAAACTCAGGAAGGGACGTGAGCGAGAGGGATGACGGTGGACACGGGGCGAACCCGCGTGAATTAGATGGGGGGGGATTTCATAATGCTGGGAAAAAAATTTGCTTGGATCGATGGAGATAATCTTTCATGTACGGGGCATGAATCCAATATATGTAAGGAAAGTATTTAGAATTTTAAATATTTGTTATTGTTTAAATTTTATTTTACCAATTTTTTAAAGACCTTATTTTAGCATGTAAATATATAAGTATATAAATGTACTTGGTTTAGTTGAATATGAGCCGGGTCCTATTATTAGTAACTACTACGCTCCCTTATTTTTTAATCAAAGTAATATTGTTAGTATATTCTCATACTCTTCCCTCAACTGTTAGCTTTGGATTTGGGTTCTGGGGGAAAAAAATGGAGGAAGAAAAAAAAAGGGAGTTGGAGGGAAAAGTACAAAAAAGGCAACAAAACAAGAGCAGCAGCAGCTGAGCGCCGGTTGCACTGCTGGGATCTGGAAAGGTGATGTAATTTAGAGAGAATGGTTGCTGTTTGTTGTACTCAGAGAGGTTTACTGGTCCCAGGCTGGCTGTGTAGCGGGCACACACATCCCCTTTGCAGACACTGGGAAACACACGGCCGTAAAAGCCAACGAGCTCATGTGTGGAGCACCTCATAAATTAACCCCAATAGCTATGAAATAATAGCCCAAGATATTCCATATTGAAGAGTAAACATCCTTTATGTCACTTCAAGTAAGAACCTGGCAGCTTCTACTCAACTCTCCTGACAATTATATTTTACTGTGGTGTGTGTGTGTGTTGGGGGGGTGGTGATGGCCGTGGGGGGGGTTGGGTGTGTGTGTGTGCTTGGGGGGGGGGTCCCAGACTTTCCTCTCCTCTTGTCATGACTGTTTTAATGCTCACCACTGCTCACATAAACCAGTGAGCATTCATCACCAAAGAAGACGTCTCACTTAAAAGGTATTTCCTCAAATATATTTTCCTCTCTCATCGGGGTGGGGGTCAGGGGTTGAGGCTCCCCTCATCCCTGATAACATATTATCTATTGGCTTAAGATGTTGACAGGAAACAAATTCCCAGGGATGACAAAAGCCTGGAATGCACTACAAGTACATCGACTCCCACACTCCCTGAGAGAACTTCTCCCCCACTCCTGTTCCCCGTCCTCCCCCGTTCCCTTGCCCTCTGAAGGATGTTTTCCTTGGGTAATTGATGCAAAGGTGCTATTGATAAGAAAGAATGAAACATCAAACCACCTCGCGGAGAAGTAGACAGGTTCGCGGGGGCGGGAGGGGGTCCATGGTTGAATCAAACGTCTTGAGGACCCCACCAAAGGGAGGATTAATTAGTCTTTCATCCCCATCTCTGTTCTCACGTTTTCTGTTTTCCTTCCCTCAGAACCCCTCCTCCATTCAGTGCCTTTTCTATTCCTGAACGTGTGTGCATGCCTGTGTGTGTGTGTGCGTGCGCGCGCACGCGTGTGCATTTGCAATCACACCTCACCAAATTTCACAAACCAAGCACAAGTCTGACTTACAAGTTGCAGACACTCGGCGCTGCACCACAAATGAGGTCAGATGACGTGGTCCGCTCGTCATATCGAAGGTTACCTAATGCATATGTTTAATTTGAGGTTTTGGGCAGGAAGAGCTCTGGTTGCACTTAAGGAACCGGAGCTATTTGGTGCATAGTTTAGGTTTATGTCTGAGGTTATGGTTGAAAATCCTTACTGTCTAAGGTGCGTCATGCTTTCAGCGTTTTATTTGCGTCTTCTTTTCCTTTTTTTTTTTTTTTTTCATCTGCAAGGATTGTTAGCTTGTTGTCTAATGAGACAGATCTCCCAGTAATGAAGATGAGCCCTAATGAGACAGCAATGAATCTCCGCCAAACTATTCCACCTGGACTTTTTAAGGCCCAGGCTGGACAGACTTTGGCCTCTTTGTAGCAGACTGATGTCATAGGTCGAATTCCTCTGCAGAAGTAGGCCAGGGCCGTGTGCGATAGCAGATTGCTGACTAATCATAGAGAACAAGCCAGAGAAGAGACAATGCTCAAGCTCAAAGGAGCTTTGTGTTAACAGCAACTTGCCGAGTGCCTCAATGTCACTGGGGCCTCAGCGATGGACGGTCCCCCTCACAAGTGGCTGAGGTTCTCCGAAGCAGGCTGTGAGTGGCTTTATCAGCGACGGCGTTTGACTTAAACAGAGTGTTTGCACATGTTTTGGCTGCTCCCACTGCAGCGTGTACGCCTGGTTCTTATCTGACCTTTGTATCTAATAATCGGTTAGCTGACTAAAGTCCAAGATAAGCGCTAAACAAAGCCGTTACAGGTTTTTTTTTTTATTGTTCTGCTACTGAGCAGAACTCTTATTGTGGCCTCCTAGTGAGTGGAGATGCCTCTCTATTGTAGAGGCAGCAGAGAAAAACAACAACAAAAGGAAGGGGGTAGGGGACTGTCTGCTTATTGTGTGTGTGTGTGTGTGTGTGTGTGTGTGTGTGTGTGTGTGTGTGTCTGTGTGTGTGTGTGTGTGTTGCAGACATGTTGTGTAAGTCACCCCAGAGGGAGATCTAGGCTTGCCTGTTCTTAAAGCCGGGCATGTTCCTCAAACATCAACCCTGGAATTCCACGGCCTAAGGGACTTAGGCGGGACTTTTATTTTGGAATCCACTTGCACCCTCACACACACACACACACACACACACAGCTGCATTTACTCATATACATATCCGCCAATCACACAGATACAGTGCTCTCTTATCTGATAAAGGAGCACAAGTTCTCTCATGCAAATGATGGTTTCAGAAGTTGTGCAAAAAATGTGAGGAATGTGGATATTTTGGCATCAGTGTTCCCCTTAAGGCCATGGAGAGCCAGTGTCATCTCCAGAAAATGTGGAGATAAATGCTACAAAGCCAAAGGTCAAAGGTTGGGATCTAGGCAATTCTGTATTGTAATGGTCAACATTCGCTCCATCGTTATTCTCTCGTTCACCTGCTTTGTGGATTAGTCTTTTTTGTTTACCCTCCAAAGTTAAAGAAGTGAAACTGCTGCTTGATATGCATCTTTGATGCATGCAGTGTGAGTCACCATCAGTCGGGGGAGTAAAATTTAAGTTATAGGGCGACCGACTGCACTCCTGTCTGTGACGGAAGAGCTTTTCTGGACGGGCTGCGGAAGTGAAACCAAGCCGGGCTTCCTCAAGCTTGGCGCAACCGTATGAGGAAAGCCGAGGGCACGATGGGAAATGTGCAGCGACGCCGAGGTCTCGAACTCCGCAGCAAAAAGCCTGCGCTTAATGCGCGTCTCTCAGGCTGTAAAGGAGTATTTACTACGATGCGGCGCACCCGATTTAGCATTTAGCCAAGGAATTCAAACAGCACGTCTCGACATATTCTGTGGAAACGTATGTTTTGTATATGTAAGAGGGCCAGCCAAATGTGTCACAGCCCATTAGGATCAGATTTATATCCGCTTGATCTTGTGGGGGGAAACATAAGTGTGTTTTGGATTATTCCTGATCCATTGTTCGCCGCCACAAATTTCAGCCACCCTATTGAACTTTAAACGCGGAGAATATATCGCGATTATGCCGGCAGACGATGAAAAACAAAGACTTGAAAGAGGCAGCTCGGATTATGGAAACGGACCGATATATGAGGAGGCAGAGAGCGTGCTGACACAAAACCAAACGGCCATAGGGTGCCGTCTTACGTCCCTCAGGCAGCCCGTTATCGGCGTATATCGCCTGGAAATTGTGGAAAATTTCCCCACGCATGGTATAAGGTGTTGCTGCGCTTCTGAATAACCTGTTTTGATCCCGCGTGAGGCCAGAACCCGATTGCCAGAGGCAGCGGAGGGGCGAGAAAATGTGATTTATGGTTCGATTGAGCCAAAGAAATGTAGGGTAATCCGCCACGGTGTCAGCATCTGTTGTACGCGTTACTGTCAGCGAGCTATACTGACCACGCTGACGGCCGAACCTCAAAAAGCTGGACAGGGAACACTTTGCATACCTCCTACTGTTTCCCAGGAACTGGTGTTTGGGCAAACTACACACACACACACACACACACACACGCACGCAGCACGGCCTAATGAACATAGCAGAGCAGCAAGCCGTTACACATACCTCACTCATTTCCCTGTGCTGTTTTCACTCGGTGCACGTGTTGCAGCTGCGGACACGGACGAGGGCAAGCGCTGACGCACCCACATGTGCATCCTCTCCGGCGCTGCTCGACGCCCGGTGGAGTCTCAGGCCTGCGCAGGCCCGGGTCGCTGTCCAAATTTTTCTGTTTGTGACACAGTGATAGCGGGAAGCCCGGCTGTGAGCTAACCCCGTGGTGTTTTTCTCGTCTCCCCTGTTATGTTTGGCACCTGTTCCATGCTCAACACACACACACACACACACACACACACACACACACACACACGCGCGCACACAAACACACACTACATGCCATATGCTATTAATAAATTGTTTCAGAAGAAATCTCACTCTTTCCCTTTTCTGAATTTAATACAAATACCAGAGTCTCAACATTCTTCTCCACTATTGATTTTATTTTCTGAAATAGTACATTCTGGCTCTGTTTTTCTCCATAAAGCACTGAAAACTTGGGAAAGCACATTCTTGTAAATAATGACAAATCCATGTTGGGATTCGAACGCAGTTTCTCAGGAGAAGTGCGTGTGGAGAGGAAGACACGGAGATGAGTGTAATTAGAAAAACAAAGTGACTCCGGGGTTGTTATGCTCCCCGAGCGTGTTGTTTTCGCGGGCCCTCGCAAGGATCATTTTCACGTCGGACGTAGTAAATGATAAGAAAAGTGTTATTGTGCTCTTTAATCTCCGTGTTTTTCTGCTCTCGTCCTCCTCACCCTTCCCCCACCTGACAAAACCCCGCGCTGACGACACATGGGAGCCGAGCTGAGCTGGCAGACGCATCATCCCCTATTATCAGATCGCTGGAAAGGCCAGGAACACCCCCCCCCCCAGACCCTCTGGACACGGAAGAGGAGAGCACACCAAAGGAATGTGGACGGGGACAGGTAAAAAGGAGTGCAGGGGTCAAAGAGGCCCCGTGGCGTCATTCCCGTCCCCTCGGCTGTGCTGTTTCCTTCAAGAGCGTCTGCTGGCAGAAGTCCGACAACAACTTTGGACCCTGCGCCGTGTTTTGCTTGGCGGCGGAGATTATTTTCACAGAAAGAACATCTTTATTGATAAAACCGAGTATTTTATTTAAAAGCCTGGTGGTGTTTTGCTCATTTCTTTTGTTTGGTTTGCCACTCCGCGCCAGAAACAGTTTTAGAAGAGAATTCCGAGCCAGTTATTAAAATTGAATTATGACAGTTTTAGCTGAAATTTGCACATCAGAGACCCAGAAGTCTGCTGTTCCTCGTGGATTCATGGGCCTGCTGAATGCCGAGTCCTCGGTTTGGCCTCAGGTCTTAACTAAAATATGAGTTGGGGGCGTGGCTTATTCCCTGGCTTTCGGATTTAAACATTTTTTACTTCCTGTTCAATTTTAATCTGATTTCTTTGTCTTTCCTCACTTTTAATGCTGAGGTTTTGTTTTTGCCACTTTCTCGGATTTGTTATTTTGTGACAAAACTATTAATTACTATTATAACTGTGATGTGGATCCAAAAGGAGTGGAGCCATGAGGTCAGAGTTACGGGATGTGTTTGTGTAGCCTGCTTTTTTGGACACGTCTCCCTCGTTACGGAGGCATCTCTGTGATATATTAAAGCCAGAAAATATTTTGACAAATGCACTTTTGTTCATTCAGGAAACACACGGCCTTCTGTCCGTGCGTCTGCCATGACACGCGTGCAGATGTGGGAGCAGCTCCAGGTGCTAAAAGAAGCCGATCTGCAGGTACCATTTGTCGCATGCACGCTCACAGCGGCGCTCATTGTTGACTGAAGGGCTGCAGGTGGCTCCCAAGGGCCCCATCACAACTGATATCACTAATTAAAAAAGCCCGCTGCCGTTGGAGAGAGATGCCTGGAACTTTCGTCGCCATCTTTCATTTTCCTGTTTTTAAAAATTAGCCTGGGCGCAAGCTGTTATTTGCAGCGATGGTCTGGTTGTAATTGCTACTAGCCTGCAGTTGATTCAACAGAAAGCTTGTAAGCAGCAGTTTGTCTGGAGGAGCATCTCCCTGTTCGAGCTGGCCTCAGACAGCGAGCTAACTCTCGCTTTAATGATAATAATAAGGCTAACATCATATAGCCTCCTTCTCTCCGAGCCCACAATTACTATCCCGGCACGCTGCGTACGCACACAGTCTGTCTGGGGAGCAAGCCACCGGATAATTCCTGGTTACCTGCATCAGACACTTCTCAGAAACACGCTCCGTGCCCTAGATAGAAAAATAAAACACACACGCGGGCTCCCAAACGTCCGCGCATATGAATTATCCTGCACATCTGCGGGGAGCCAAACGTGGATTTGCGGCTGATTTTCCTCTCCCAAAAAAAAAAAACGTCGTTAAAACGAAACCGCCGTTGTTACCTCGTCTCAAGGGGTCATTCAAAACCCCTGAGGGTGTATTCAATGAGTGAGTAAGAGGAAATGACTGATGATGTTCTGTGTTAACTGACAATAAAACAAAGCCAATTTGGGGAGCATTTGTTTTTTTTCTTCTCGCAGCGTTGTGTTTTTTCGTGTTATTGCTGCCTTGTAATGCTGCGTATAATAAGACCGCTGACTGTGAGTGCTACAGGCGCGGCTCTCCCACGTCCACTGATGACGGCAGGAGATTACTGTCAGGAATGACAGAATGCCAGCTCGTCACCGCTCAAAAAAAACACGTTTCTGTCGTCGCTACGGGTTTATGTCACTCCTGTGAGATATAATAGCAACTACAACAGTAGATGAAGGGACTGAAAGGATTAAAAAGACATTATTTGCTTAGACAAAGTAAAAAGTTACCCATGGAGAGTGATGACAGCTTTCTTTCTGCGTCGCCACATAACACGTACAGCCCACATATGTGTACCACGCAGATCAGTCAGACGTGAAGTGTCAAAACAGTGACTTATCTAATAATCACATGAGCTTTCTCCTCTGGACCACTAACAGGCAGTAAATCCTCGCCATTATCTGACTTTGTGTCACTTTTACGGCTTGGTAATGCAGCAATATCCTCTCATTTAGCACAACGGGGCCGCCCATGCACCAGGCCCGTCCTGGGTGCTTACTTGCTCCATTTATCTCGCTCTCTTATCTCTCTCTCCACAGCAGGTGGAAGTGATTTTTGTACTATTGGTGTAAATACTGAACCATGGACCGATGTCCAGTGAGTCATTAACCCTCCGAGCGCTCGCCGCTGTGGGCAGAACCTCAAAAATACGTGTTTCTCTCTTTCAATCAATACCACTGACTGTACTGTCCTACAGTCAAAATAAGGCCACTCTGTATGGAGGATTCTTTTCGAGGCTAACATTTGCCCTGTTTCCATTACTATAACCTCGGTTTTGTTTACAGTCAGATTCTCAATCAGTCAGAGTGACTTTGGATTAACGCAGCAGCACATTCAGTCATAGCGCAAGGCCAAACTGTGAAAAATAAATTATTATATCATAGGCCTCTACATCTGCTGCTTTATTTGGGGTTTTCCAGTATTATTGTAAAGCAAAATCGTGACAAACACAGGCTTTGTTATGTATCAAATGAAGTTAAAGTTTGCACCAGTTCCAGGTCATAAACAATCTGTACCTGCTGGAGCTGCAGGGGTGTATGCAAATGAGGATAAATCAGCTGCCATCATCTTCCATGTCTTCATCTTTACAGCGCTTATCAGATTCGCTGAAGAGCTACAATATAATGACAGATAAAGCCCTTCCACAGAAGTTGTTTACACTGAGGCAGCACAGTTTCACAGCTCGCGGCCGCGCGCGACGCCTTTTCAGGCCGTTTTAATTCATCTGTGAGTGTCCTTTGAGGACGCTTCACTCGCTTTGTAGGAACAACTTGGCTGAGAACGGCGCTACGAGACGCTTTTTACACGTTGGAGGAGAGGACTACGCACACTCTCTCACACACACACACACACACACACACAGACGCACAGGCTTTGATAACACAGTCCAGCATGGTCAAAAGTACATCTCGTCCTTTTCGGCTCTCCCCATCGTCAAAGATCAGAATAACAGCAGCCAGTCATAATATCATCACTTCTTTTCCATCTTGCATCACCGTGCATATGTTTTCCACTGCAGCACAGTTTACTGGTCTCCCATAGGCAGACCATTAATTGCTTGGCGCCTCTCAAGAAAAAAAAAAAAAAAAGAAAACAGGAAAAAAAAAAGCAAACAAAGAAACAGTTTTGTTAATAGCCTGCTGCTGTTGGCTGCTGAATTGGCCCAAGTGGTAATGCCAATTCTTTTGGAACGCACACAAACATCATACTGCCACCCATCATTAACAGAGCCTCCGTGAACACAAACGTTTGTGTGAGCGTGTGTGAAAGAGAGCGCGGGCCTGGGATGTAAACCTATACGCTTTCTGCACGCCTGTGCACGCAGGGCAGCCTCGTCGTGTCTGTGGGGGTGAGGGGGGGTAACCATAAACCAAACAGGCATCGCTTGGTTGACAGGCCGGTGGCGCTTCCGTTGGATTCGGTTGTACACAAACGCACACGCACATAAATACATAGTCTTTCAGTTTTTGGCATTCCTGGACGCCGTCCCATCCGCGTTACTGAAGCATGATAATGAAATTGACAGGCTTTGGCTGAAGGATGGCATAGCAGACAAAAACAACTGCTGCCAGCATCCATGGTAAGTCTCAGCAGACAATGGTTCGGGGCAGCCAAATGGCACCGTCGCAACGTCCTTCTTGAGCAATTTCCTCACAAATATTTGCTCCGTTGTTTGCTGCCGTGCGTGTTGGTGTGTGGGCCGTGACAATATCGGCAATGTCTGTCAGTGAAGGGGAGGAGAAAAGAGGAGAAGAGAAACCATTTTTCATAGTAAAACAACAGGGGGATTGTGTCAAATCATTACCAGACCACAGTTTTATCACGAGCCAGGGAATTGTCAGTTTTTTAAAATCTGCAGATATTATTACAACACAGAAAACAGAAGTTTCACAAAAAAACAGATCGAGCAGAGGAAGAGAAACAGAGCAATATGAGGAAAGAACTCTGTAACCCTGGTGCCCTGGCGAGAAGCAAAGAAATGGAGCTTATCTTGTTTATGTGGGAAAGATAACTCGAATGCTCATCCGGCCCCTCGAGAGGAACCTCCGCCATGGCTATGTGCTGACGCTGCTGGAGACCCGGGCCTGTTTGTGTGCGTGCACAACAGCTGGACACAAGAGCTGGCACCCGCTCAACTGATGCACGAAAATCCAACTCAACACTTGTCACTCAAAACACATAATAACATCCAGAGGGACCCGCACATGAAAAAAAACACCCCACGCAGGGCTCAAGTTATGTCTCACAGGGCTGTTTTGTTTTTCTTTTAAATCAATCAAGTATTATAAATTTTGTCATTAGAGATTTAGGAACTTGGAGGAGGGCGAGAGAGGGAAAATCTGCTTCCCTCGTCAGACGAGGTGTTTGTTCATTTCTACCTAAACACAGATGATATTGCCAGCAAACCCCAGCAGAGAGTCATCTCGAGTTATTTGAAGTGACGGATAGGTATGGATCACAGGCTGCCTTGTAATTAGGAGAGATTGCTATTTTCCCCTCAGAATGGGCTCTCCTATCCTCATCTGTAATTATATGTTGTTCAAACACAGAGGGGAGTGTCCCTGGTTATTGTGCAGCCTTCTTTACCGCCGCCTGTGTCGGCAACGCTGATCGTCTGCCTTTGTTTTCAAAGTCTAAACTCTGGGGTAAAGTTTGGCTTAGCCTTACACGGGCACGGCCGCGGCGGCCGCGTCTGCGAGCGGGTCCTCGCTTGCGCCCCGCTGACCTCCAGCGCCGCGACACCGGCGTGCAACAATGATGAATGCCCCGCCAGAGTGAAGTAAGGACACACCTGGATAACGTTAAAGTGGGAAAGTCAGAGATCTTAAACGTTACAAGATGCTGACCTCCTCGTTTAATTAAGTGCAGTGTTCTGCTTTTAAACATTTACTGCCGCGCATTTCACTCTTCCTGTGAAGCCTCCAATTAAATTTAGCCTTTAACAAATCCATAAATGTTCAGAAATGCTCGGCATCGCAAAAGGGCATCTGCGTCGGGGAAATCAAAGGTGCAAATCCGCGGCGCTGCCGGGCGCGTAGATTCGGCCCGCGGAGGAAAATTGGGACCGTTTTAAATGTTGCGAGCGAGCGGCCGCAGAGCGCAACATTTGACCCCTGTGAAGCAAAGCCCAGGCGGTCTGCGCACCACACACAGCGCACGCTGGAGAGTAAAGCTCTGACCCTCTTGTTTTCCAGTAAGAGGAAATTGTCGTGCAGTGACCCAGTGACCACACTGGAAACCACTTCCTCCTTTGTTATGATATTCTATGTTTTAACCACCTCTTTTCTCTTGTTCTGGCCTCCTCCGTACCCCACACAGCTCGTCGTGCCTGCCTTGCTGTGCTTTTGCGGTCCTCCCTGACCTTTTAATGGCGTGTTGACGAAGATGCGATATTGCGGCGCTCCGCGGATGAAGTGTCCACACCGCTCCGGGTTTAGCGGGCGAGAGGTTCCCGTGCTGTTTCGTCTCCGTCCTCGCATCAGGCCGCACGTGTGATTTTTTTTTTTCCCCGTGCCTAGACAGCGCACATACATGTCAACGTTGTTTCTTATTTTTCGACACGCGTCTTCAACGAGCTTCATTACTTGATGGGTTGTGAGTGACAACAGGCTTTGGAAACCATATCAACCGATCCAGATCCAGTTTTGTCCATAAGCTGTCAAGCACATATAATTATTCCCAGCGCAAAACAAAAACAGACGTGGATCACGATGGATCGGAGCGGGTCCAGGTGGCGACTCCTCGTGATTGTTTGTTTCGTTCTGTGGTTGGTTCAAGGCGTCAAAGCTCGCATTTCAGCTGGGATTCTTCTGGTTTAATAACTGGGGAGGATTTTAGCTCCGCCCCCCAACTCTGTGTCCTGTCCGTGCAAACACGCGAACAAGGTCACGCGTGTGAATACGCCACCACAGTGTATAGCACGGTGTTGAACAAACGTTTGATCATGAAGGAAGCCCTGTTTCAGCACTTTGACGGAGTGCGCCGAAACCTCCACCTCAGTGATACTTCTGGTTCTGTGATTACATAATTGAGAAAACTTCCTTCCTCGGAGCTCCTGGTTGATTGGGAATCAACAATTAAATAGTTTTGTGGGGCGCTGAAGAAACACAATCCCCTCTTTATGCTCCAGCGCTGCTGTCTCAGAACTCTGGCTGGACGATATATAACATTGTGAAATTCCTCTGAAAGTGATTCGTTCAGATCGGTAGAAGATGTTGGACGCTCCAGCTTTTACGTGTCGATCAGTGGAGTTTTTACTATTCCAGGGGGCCAGGACAGTTTGTCCTGGCTTCAGAGGTTCTTTGGTGTGACCCCCTTTCCCTCCAATTCTCCCTCCCCCCCCCCTGTCTCTTTCTCCCAATGTCACTCCCCTCTCTTCATTTTTTTCAGTCCAGAGCAATTAGAGGGGCAAAGTGGGAAAAGAGGAATGTGTGAGCATGCTTTGTGAGGATGGGGAGAGGGAGTGCAAGAGAAAAAGTGAGAGATAAAGAGAGAGTGAGAGATGGGAGGGAAAAAAAGGAGAAGAGGAAGGCCTGTCTTAATTGGCCTGTGTGGCCACGCTGGGCTGTGATGGTGCAGCCTTGCCAAACCCTGCCTCAATAGTTGGCCTGGCCTTACATGCATCCCGTGCATTCGGCCAACCACAACTAACTCTAGTGTGCTCTTTGGCAGTTTCCAATGTCAGGCCTGGGAGAGCTGTGCCACCCACATCTAGGCTCTACACTTCAGGAGGCCTCTCTGGTGGGGGGGGTTGCAAGGGCTCGCTTGGTGCCGCTGGTTTCGTTCGGACCCCTGTCCTCTTCCAGTAGTTTACATGAAACGTTTGGGCCACATTTGCACCCCACAAGTAGAAGAAAAGGAGCTCTTTTCCGGCACATTAAAGGCTTTTGCATAATTACCTCGTCATCGCACTGTTCATCAGCAAATGGAGTCTCTACGGTCCATCACTGCGGTGTCGCCTCTAATGGCCTTCACAGCCTCTGACCAACGTAACCGTCAAACGCAACAATTGGGAAACCAGCGGGGAACGCCCACACCTGTGAGGGGCCGTGGAAAAAATTACCGACGGGAACGCGTTTATCAGTGCGGGATCGCAACAGGAGAAAAAAGCTGTCTAAATAATAAATCAGGGATGAATATAAATGTTCTTGGAGCTCCGTGGGCTTTTACAACAGCAATTTATTGGGCGATTTACGAACACGAATCGCTCCAAGAACTCCAGATCAAGACGGACGATCGGTCAGTCGTCCCATCGCTGTGATTCAGAGCGTTCGCCCAAAGCCAGAAAGAGACGTCTGCCTCCCCGCCTGCGCCTCTTTGATGCTAAAACAGCCCCAGCGCAAGAGCGAGCTCGCCCTTGTCGGACCAAGATAACCTCAGCGCCCAGAACGCTTCCATTCTGGGAACAAAGATACAGTAAATCCATCTGGGTGGGTACGCGCACGCACGTCAACAATGAAAGGTTGTGCCATTTTCAGAGCGCGCGCGTGATAATTTCAGCCGTGCTGGTTGCTAAACTTAGCCAGCTGCCAGAGGAGGAGGACGAGGAAGAGGAGGAGGAGGAGGAGGAGGAGGATGGATGCACAGATGGGTGTGTCGGTGAAGGCGGGCCGGGTTTAACTCGGGGAGGACGGAGGAGTTGCGGGCAGCCTGTTTGTCACTCTGAGGCTGGAGCGGCGCCCTATCACCGAGGAGGAGACACAGACGTGGCCACAGCTGGAAACGGAGGAACGGAAGAGGGAGGAGCGGAGCGGCCGGCCCAGGGGCAATCAGAGGTCGACTCGTCTCACGCTGCTCTGATTAATAAAATGTTTTTATTGATATTAAAAATGAAAGTACATGAATTGTGCATTTCGGACGTTCTAGCGTGCAGAGGTTAAATCAATAAAATACACACAGGCAGAGTGAGCTACTGACACAGAACATGTTGCCGTTGCTCGGCAAGATATTTCTTCATATTCAGCGAGAAGAAGTGGTTGTCTTTCACGCCATTCATAAGAACACAAGAGTAGCCTGTTGAACATTACAATAGTGAATGAATGCAGTCCCAGCAGGAAAATATAGAATAAAATAGAAAATATAACATTACAATAATAATAATAATAATAATAATAATAATAATAATAATAATAATAATAATAATTGCACTGCCTGCTTTGTTGCACAACTGAAGTAGAATATAATTATCGACAGGACGCAGCCTAAATAATTGAGATCTCTCTTACAGAAAGAAGATATGATGCACTGACTCGACTCTCCGCCACAGCGGGGCAGCTATCCATCACGCCGCCATTTCATGGGCGACGCACGACTCAGTACAGGAGACGACACTGTGGCACAGGGTTACCTTGTTTCTGACATGGGCTTCAGTGGTTTGTCACAGAGAGCTGCGTCATGGTGACCAGCCAGGTGCCGATAAGAGCCCGGGGGGTGGGGGGTGGGGGGGGGGTAAGGGTGAGGGGGGGGCCCTCCCGCTACCGACCGATCACACACACTCAGCGACCGCCTCACTTCTCCTACAGAGGGATCGTTTCTACGTGTTTTTTTTTTTTTTGTTCCTGAGTGCTTGAGAAATGGTTCAGCCTGATAGCCCTTCATCGAATGCATAATGGATGAATGATTAGAAGAGTGTCGGGGGGAGGGGACAGCGAGGATCTGGCCCCCCCCCGCCGTCTTGCCGTGCAAAAAAAACAGGATGTTGATGCATAAGATGAGGGACACTGTCCAAGTAGACAGACAGACAGCGCCCTTCGATGGTGGCCACATCATTACCTACATTTAAGGCAGCAACACACACACACACACACACGCGCACACATATACACACACACACACAAGGCTAAACCCTGCGGCTAACCGGGCATCTCTGGCGTCATGACCCCAACAAAAAAACCAGCATGTGACAACGTCAGTGGCACTGGCACGTAGGAAAAACGCTCCTCAGGAGGCATCATGGACAGGTACAAAGACATGATTTAATGAAGGACTGTCACCCCCACACCACCACCACCGCCCCCGCCCCCACCCCCACCCCCCCCAGGCCATCAATACTAAAGTGGCTTCAATAACAAACGTAGTGGGTATGAGTACAATCAACGTTGAACAGCTATTGTTTCAATAATAAAGTCACGCGTCGATGCTTTTCCTCCTCACAGATGACCCCGACAGAACGTCCATGCAGACCAACGCACGCAGAGTATGTGCCTATTTCTGTGGCATGACATGCCTAAACAATCCTGGCTATGCTGCTATTCAAATATTAATTTAAAGTAACTATGGCAGACAAAAAAAAAAAAAAAAAAAAAAAAGACATTTTTTTGGTACAAAGCATCTACAAAAAAAAGCCTTACAACTCCAATTGGAATACAGAGATCATACAAAATAAAACCGTCAGTTTAGCATCAGTGCTACGTATATTATTTGGACCAATTTTTCAAATATATTTTATAACAAAATAAATAATGCCTTTATACAGTGCCCTTATTTGTATTTCAACAAACAACAAAAAAGCTTGGCGGCTCATTACGCAAGATACAGCTCAGACCTAAAGGAAAATAACACACGTCCCTGGAAACTAATTATATATCTATACATATATATCTATATATGTATATATACATTTATATAATACATATACATACATACATATATATTCAAGTATTTGTTTTCAGGCAAAAGCATGTGAATACTACTGATATACAATAAAATAAAATGTTAGTCGGCATTATTGCTGTTTTTTTCCCTTTGAATTGATATTTTGTGCCTTTCTTTAAAACTGTAAAATAACGTCATACCAATAAACCATGGAAACACAAAAAAGCCGAAAACTTGGAAAAACAGGAATGTCACGGTACCAGAAACTGATGGGCTTTTCCTTTTTTTTTTTTTGTTTTTTTGTTGTCGTTTTTTTTTTTGTTCATTGAGACACTGATATGAAAAAAAAGAAAACAGAATAAAGACAAAATAAAATAGAATCATCGTTATCCCACTTGCTCTTTGTCCATGCCACGTTACTTCCTGTCAGAGCAAATCTGCAAAGCCATGGCAAACAGGAAGTCCTGTCCCAGAACTGTAGTATCGTCCAATCCAGACAGCCCACTGTGTCCCACCGGCGTCCCCGCACTGCTCCCCGTGTCTCGCAGCCTCAGAAGGACAGGGTGAATAGGGACTGGGTCTCGGGCCCCCCTCTGCCGTTTGAACCAGCGAGCTAGTAACGAGCAGCCTCTCGCTCTCGCCGTGAGCTTCGATGCCAACGCAGCCCGCATCTTTCCTCAGTGACACTTCCCCCTTTGACATTGCCACTGCCGGAGCTCCCCCATATCCTTTATTTTCCATTCTTTAAAGTCACACTTTCCATAAAACGGAAAGTTTTAATATTCAAAGAAAAAAAACGTGCTTTTCAACCTCTTCTTTGAGTCCATTCCCAAAGCTAGCACCATGACATTTTTTTAAGCTACACGTTCATTGTTCATAAAAAAATAGTGCCATTTTTTTCTTTACTTTGACGTAATCCGTGGCAATGTGCAATTTTTGCAGACTCTTTTCTGCCTTTTTGTTTGTGATCAAAAGGTGCTGGAACAGGAATCTAATTTTACAAAATAATTCCTTACAGTGTGGAAGTCCCTTTATAGGTAGAGGTGCAAACTAATAAGAAGAAGAACTAACGAGAGTTTTTTTTTTCTTTTTGCCTCAGAAAAAAAAAAAAATGACGTGGAATGGATTCTTTCATGCAAGCCGCTCTTCACTTTCAGTTGTCTTCCCACAACAGCCAAAAAAAAAAAAAAAAAAAAAAAAAAAAAACATTCGCAGAGCTGCGTATCCTCTTGCAAACTACGGATCTCTTTCATCTTCTTTCCTCCTTTCCGGTGTCTTTTTCGTTTTAAGGGTCCACCTGAATTGCATTCAGCCAAATTGTTAACTTTGTTTTTTGTTCATCGTTTGCGTTTGTGCCTTTTGTGTCGGTGATTGAAAGAGAGAGAAAAGAGTTCAGACGGGAAGAATGTGAAGGCATGTTTGTGTCCTGGACGAGGATAGGTGGGTTGAGTTGTCGGTGGTGGCGGTGGTGGTGGGGGGGGTAAGAAAAGGGCCAAGGGGTCAGGAAGTAGTGGATGAGAGCCGGGTGTGTGTGTGTTGGGGGCGAGGGGGGGGGGGTGGACTGGTGGGCTTGGACAGTGCAGGGGAGGTCAAAGAGGACTGCCACAGAAATGACGTCAGAGACAAAGCTATAATCCCCTAGTCTTTTTTTTTTTCTCCATCCAAACTCTTGTCTGTGCAAAGGGCTGGCAGCGGGCTCATTTGTGGTTGACGTAGCTGTCCGTGGTGAGCAAGACGGGAGGCAGTTTGCTGGGCAGGCTGATCAGGGGCCTGTGGAAGACGGTCTGCTCCTGTGCTTTGATCTTCTCCGCTTGCCTCCTGAACTTTTTGGCCCTCAGAATGGCGGGGACACCCCTCCGGAGCCGCTGGGCCGCCTTCCTCTGCCACACCTCGTATTTGGAATACTTCACGGTCACATGCTGCTTCCTCGGGACTTCCTATTGTGGTGTGCAGGCGAAAGCAGAGGTGGGGGGGGAGAAAGGGAAAAGAGGGAGTCAGTTCATGCCGAGTGATAAGGCCTCTTTGCAAGTGCTCATTACAATGGAGGAAAGCCTTGTTTAGTTTGAGGGAAAACGAGTCATTGTCGAAACCAATCAAATGGAAATCGAGTGTCATTCTTATAGCTCTGAAAGTCAAAACAGGCTCGCCTCGCCTTAGACTTGCCCTTGTTTTGGCTTCTCCGGCTGAAAGAAGCTGTCAACAGTCGGCCAGTGTGGCCTTTTCTTTTCTTTTTTAACAGACTATCAGAGAGAGAGAGAGAGAGAGAGACGTGCGGCGAGCCCGGGTACCAGGCCTCCGCCCGGCTGGAGCGACACGCGCACCGCGGCCACGCTACCAGCGAATCTCCTCTAAACAGTGTTTAGGTGTTGTGCTGAGCACCGGGGGATTGAGACAAAGTGGGAGTGGCAGCGGCGAGGCTAGAATTTATGCGAAAGCAGCCACTGATCCATCTGAATGGTTTGTTTTGGCCCTGCCACTTGAGGGGTGTTTATCCCCCCTTCATTCACTCCAGGCCCTCTCAATAGCTTAAGAACAGCTGGCCCTTAGAGCGCCTGTACCCATCAGATCTCCCTGTTCCAGACCAGCGAGGAACATGTCCCAACTAATTCCCTAACAGCCCCTCTTTTCTGCGGTTCACACAGAAGCGACATTATTCCCCGTATGTATTTAGCTCGGCCCTCCGCTGCGCTCTCTGATCGTCCACCCGCGGGTCGGAGCGCGGGCGATCCGATTCGAAGAGGGTCCTGGACGGCGGCCACGCGGGGGGTCTTGTGACGGTCGTGAAAAGAACCCCCCCCGACCGCCCTCTCAAAAAAAAGAGAAAACCCGACGCTTCCCCGCGAGCATTTCAATATGTTTCAGAGGAGCCCTGCTGGACGGGTCAGGTGTTTTGGGGATGGAAATGCGTGCCAGCTTCAGAGGGTTTGCTGTTCCGTGACTAATAATCACACGGCCAGAACACACTGTTTGTTGCGGACCAGCAGTCTTCGCCCATCTCGTGGCCTGTCTCTCTCACACACACACACACACACACACACACACACACACACACACGCGCACGCGCACCGTCTCGGCCTGTGAGCATGACTCTGCCTTTCCCTGAGTGTTATGTGCCGTGACTGTCCCGATGTTTTCCACGCCGCTCAGCACTTTTGCCCCAAAGGTGGCTGTTTACTGACGGCTGCTAACAGGTCCGACCCGCCCCTACGTGCGCTCAGCATCGGGGGCATAGGGGACGGGCTTCGGCCCTGACCGCGGTCGGAGAGATGGACGGACAGATAGGCGCCGCCGCCGCCGTCCTTTTTCCCACGCCGGCGTGCACGTACCTGTTTGAGCGCGGGCATCACGGGTATGACCTGCAGGGAGGTGGCCGACACGTCCCGCTCAGACTTGGCCGGTTTGGCACAGTACTGCTCCATCAGTTTGAGGTCACAGCTACGGAAACAACACTCCTCTACGATCCCACGGTTCTGGGTGCGCCGGCTGTTGCCCCTGCTGGTCGGCCTACCTGAGGAAGAGCACAACAAGAGGGTGAGGAGAGGGGGGCTGAGGTCAGCGCACCGCCATTACAAACGAATCTAGGTTGTTGTCGCGGGATTAGTCGCACAATCGCAGGAGAGCGGGGACAAAGAGGATAAGAGAAATCTATGACCGACTGCAACAAATCGTTTTGTTTGCGGAGGATAATCTGATTACCGCTATCTGGAAGTCCTTTAATGTGTGAATACACAAGTAAACACCCCTGCCTCAGACACCAAAGGAGAGCGAGGACAGACAGACAGACGAGCTCTCAGACGGACCTTTGGGTGAGCAAATATATAAAATGGAAGCTCTCCTTTGACCTTGCAATTTGTCAAGTCAGCAAGAGATAGAGAGAGCGAGGGGAGAGGGAGAAAGAGAGAGGAAGACGTGTGGAAAATGGGAGAAAGAGGGCCTGTGCAGGGAGGGCGTGTGAAGGGAGCAAAACAAAAGGAGGACATAGTAAAAAAGGTGAAGGACAAAGAGGTAGAGCGTGTGGAGGATCGGCGGCCGCGGCCGATAAAAAGCCCGTTTGAAGTCTTTTAGGGGAAGCCCAGGGGAGGGGAAGGCCGATTCGATTTCAGGATGAGGAACCTGAGAAAGCAGCGACGGGGTGGGAGGAGGAGGAGGAGGAGGAGGAGGAGGCGCGCGCCTACATTTCGCAACCCTCGACCCTTCCCGCTGGAAAGCAGGTTTCCGTGACTCGGAGAAAGTCTGGAAAGTGGGAGAAAAAAGGCGAAACTCTCGTCCCAGTCTGTGTGCGTGACAGGTGATGTCGCGTGACTGCACGCACGCGCGCTGGTGTGTGTGTGTCCGTGTGTGTGTGTGTGTGTGTGTGTGTGTGGGAGGATTAGCAGCTGCCAACCTTCCCCATCTACGATGGCAGCCATAAGCAGGGACGTTAATGATCCATCCTAACCTGACATTAAAAAAAAAAACACCCCACCACCCCTCTACCCCCCCTCACTGCCCCCCTCCTCCTCCTCCTTCTCGTCCTCCTGCACCATGTTCTATCCCTCCCTCCGAACTCATCAATGTGGACACCCGGCCTGGGAATACTGGTGCTGAGGTGACTGGAATGCCTCTTGGGGTGCTATTACTTTACTGGTAAACAAGCGGCCCATTGTGTCGGGATGAGTCGTGTGTGCCTTCACGGCTCACCGGCCTTTCATATGCAATGAGAGGTAGGAGCTGTGGGCAGAACTGGCACACTCAGCGGAGCAGCCGGGACCAGTTCTTGAGACACGCAGCTGGACAGAAGGGTGTGTGTGTGTGTGTGTGTGCGCGAGTGCGTGTGTGTGTGTGCGTGCGTGCGTGAGGGAGGGAGTGTGTGAGCGCGCGTGTGAATGCGTGAGAAAGAAAAACAGCAAACACGCATTCCACACAGCCGCAGACGGAGCTTCAGCTATCCAAACAGATGTGCGCGTACGAACAACAGGCAGGCGGACGCGGAGGCGCGCAGCGACGCTACGGTGGGAGACCGAGAGGAAAAAAAAGAAAAGAAAAGAACAGGACGAAGTGGGAACCTACTGAAATAGAAGCCCCTGTCTTCGCAGACGAACTGCAGCGCGTCCACCAGCTCACCCCCACACAGCGTCTCTGCCGAGTCTACTTCCACAACGTAGAGCGCCAGAGTCAGTGCAAACAGCAGCGCATGACTGGACGAGGACATCTTTTTGACCTGCACGGAACAGAAAAGAAGCAAAACCAAAGGGGAAAAAAATCAAATTCAGCACAAGAAACGAAACATCGGACCAGCAAATGCAACAGAAAATCGGGGGGGGGGGCAGGGTTCAATAAATGATTATGACGTAAACATTTTTTTTTAAGAAAACAGCTAAATGACAGCCAGATGTTGCCTCTGCAAGAATGCGCTTTTACGCGTTGGTGATCGCTGTTTCCAGTATTCCTGCTCCTACGCGGGTCTGTGCTGGCCCACTAACTTGCAAAAAAAAGACAATTCCGCGTAAAACAAGTGATGTAATGGGGGGGGGGAAACTGCAGTTAATCGGAACCCGTCTCTCACCTATGAGAACTGCTTATCCCGGGGGGGGGGCAAGTAGCCGGTGAGCCGTATGTGGCCTTCTGCCTATTACACAACTTCAGAAGTTGCAAGACCGGCTGCTCGATAGTTAACTATCTGAAAAGCTAGACTCAGCATATATTTTCCCCTTGCTCACCCTGCGATGAGCTCACTGACCCTCAGGCCTACCGCCCCCTGTCGCCGGCAGCATGACCTGCTGTTAGACCCGAGTTCGGGGAACGGCGCGCCATCCAGATGGCAGAAGACGGGGAGGGAGAAAGAAAGAAAGCACACATCTAAACAAGGCTCCTTCGCTCGAATCCTCCTAACTTGTTGCACAGACGTGTCACAGCTTCACCCGCCGCCCGGTGTCATGCACGCACCTCCAACTGTCCGCTACCTGCAAAGCAGGAGATGTCCGGCTCCCCCCCCAAAAAAAAAATAAAAAAAAATACGCGTAATCGTGCGTGTGCGCGCTGTCCGAGCACAACAAAGCATCCGTCCTTTGTTGTGCTGTGCGGGGTCTTTTCAGGGACCCGCGCAGCACAACAGAGTGTGCAGCTGCTCCCCTGCCCCGTGGTTACCTTCATTCTGCTGCTCTCCGCTCTCCGGCAGGTGTGGCAAAATGAGGGGGCTCCGTTTCTTTGCTGGGTCTCCATGTCAGCTGGCAGTAGTCACAACGATGTGAGGAAGGGGGGGGGGCGTGTGAGATTTGGTCGGAGAGGTTGCAGGTAAGTTAGTTTCCCAGTTGATGCGGCTACAGAGATGATGTATGAGAGGCTGTCCCAAACCAGGCGACAGGCAAAACTTCTGATGGAGAAGTATTTTATACCGATACACGCCCCTTAGACCCACACCCCACCCCCTCGCTCCTCCTTCACGACTGGTTTAAAAAAAAAAAAAAAAAAAAAAGAAAAGAAAAGAAAACTGGACAAAAGACGTTTTATGGAAAAGTGCTTAACGGGGGAGAGAGAGAGGGAATATGGAACAATTCCATAGGCATTTTCCACGTTTACGCACTGTAACCTACAATCACAATGTTTACACAGGGGACGCAGACTGAACAAGAATAGACGTAATTCCTCAGACTCCAAGAAAAATGTCAATGTCTCCGCCCTGCTGTAATTAGGATTAACATCCAGAGTGGAAACGCTGCGGCAGAGGTCCCCGGCTCGCCCCGGTGCTGATGTTAGTCACCGGGGTCACATTTGGCAGCCGAGGGGATGGCTGGTTACTCCAACCCGCAGCCGGCACTGACAGGAGGTGGGGGGGGGGGGAGGTGGGGAGGAAGACTGACCGCTGCAGAAGGTGCGAGTCTCACTGATGAGGAGGACCAGTGTCAACACGCAAGACCTCAAAACTAACACGAAACAGGAAGAGCAAAAAAAAAAAAAAAACACGTGTTGTCATTCTAAACTCACCTCCAGAAATGGATATTTACATGAAATTCCATGTTTATTTAAAATTCTAGCCGGGTGTCTTTCCAGGAGGCAGAGGCGTGTGCTGGTTTCCAGACTCACACTGACACCTAGCGGCGAGAGGCGGGAGCGCCGCTTGTTTGTCCCGGCAGGACTCGGCTCCTCTCACCTGGACCGGCGCACAAGTCCACACACACACACCTCTGGGGTCTGCTCGCTTTGCCTCCCATTAAAATGCAAAGGAAAGCCTTTTGTTTGTCATCGTCGCCCGACTTTTAAACCTGTCTGGGTTCGGGTGCGAGCGACTGGCGTTTCAAAAGCGTCCAATTACCTCATTTATTAATTCCAGGATTTTTTTTTTCCAGATGTGAATTGTTTTAGGACATTAAAAAAAAACAGTTTTTTACGGCTGTAGCAGGGAAAGAGCGTCAAAATTGGATTTTGCCTTGACTCTTTTAACCTTTTTAACCTTAAGTTCATGGCACGTTGCCTTGGTGGAGCACGTCCTCTTGTGGTCGTCTGAGGTAAAAACCAACTTGGGCCGCCGTCACGAGTCACATACTGCATAACTGATAAACTATTTAAAATAACGTAGGTATCACGCGTACGTTTCCAGCTATCTGTTCATCAGATTGTTTTATTCCACATTACATTCTTACACAGAAGGTGAAATCAGCTGTGAATTTACAATCCAAGACAAATGTTGCCAAATACGAATCTAAATCAATACAATTCCTTTTTTCATCAATTAATTTATTCTAGTATAATATATTTTTTAATCTCATAGCATTATATTCATCAACAATTACACTTTGCTTTGATTTTTGGTTCAGATTTGGACAAATCCTCAAAACAATGGTAAAATAGCAAAGTCTGATAAACTGCGCCTTTCCTGGGTGGATCCAAATCCAAACAGCGCCACACAAGCAACAACCGATGAGAAGCAGCACCAGAAGTGGAGATACAGCACAGAGAGCTGAACATATACGAGCCTCGTCACAGGCTGCGGATGGACGGGGGGCCGCGCGGCGTCGCCCATCAGGACAGGACGCCGAGGGCGTCTGCCAGCAGCTTCAGCTCGTCCTTCACGCCCTCCAGGCCTCCCTGGACCTTCAGGGGGTTGTCCAGCACCTCGATGCTGGTGGTGTAAGGATCAAACCGAACCGAGAAGGGACGCTTGATACCAGCCACGTACCTCCTGAGCAAAGACGCAGGCAGAGGTCAGACATATAAAAAACACTTTAAGGGGAAAAAGATGCTCTGAGTCTGAGTACTAAGTAACCACTTTTTCTATTTTCCAGCCACTGTGCCGTGTTTATAGAGACCAAATACTGTAAAAACACTCACTAAAGCTGGTTCTGCAGGACAGCATTTGATGTGTTTGCCAAATAAAAATTCCTGCCTTTTACTTTGGTATGAAGCTACATCAGTAGCAGCTGTCTCCTGCAGCCCACGGCTCTGGCTCGCTGCTCTCTGACCTTGTCCTCACGTAACCCCCACCTCCTTTAGTGCGTTGTTGTTTTTAGCCGTCTCTGTTTTGCATACCTGAACTTCTCTTTAGCATCTGCAAAGCTCTCGGAGATGAAGTAGACTGGCTGGTACGTCTGGTCCTGGTATGGCTGTATGGCAGCGGCATCAGGGTCAAACTCTCTCACCTCGGGTTCGTCTGAGAGCGAGTGCTGCGTTGGGGCGGAAGGAGGGAGCGTCAGCTCAGCGCCGACGCGTCGGATTCAAGGGAATCAGACGCGGGTCGTCTCCCGAGACTCACCACCAGCTCTCCGTAAGAGGAGAGTAAGCCTGCGCCGTAAGCCTTCACCTCACCGTTCTGTTTACACAGGCCGTACTCCACGGTGAACCAGTACAGCTGACAGGAAGACACACAGACCAGTATCATCACAGGTTATTAACATCAGATGTTAGGCATAAAAAAACAGGTTATTTTCTCCAAATTTGGATTATTTCTTCCTTGTGTGGTTTAATGAAAAACACTGTTGATTCCAATAAAAGAGCCAGTGGTTAACGGCTTTAAATATAAGACGTATAATAATTGAATTGGATTAATAACTGTATAAAATAATAACAGCACTCTTTAAATGCTATTTCTAAATACACCTGCGCAGGTATCATTTTCAGTCTCTTAAGTGCACAGGTGCTGCAGCTGTCACTCACAGTGGACAGTTTCTCAATGTCTTCATCAGAGGCACCGAGGGACGCGAGTCCGAGGCTCTGCGGGGGACGAAGCCATGCGCTGTTGTCAGAGTAACGTAACGAAGCCCGAGCAAACGCGGCGCTCTGCGTCCTCCGCTCACCTGTGAGAACTGGGCGAAGGTGCTGTCGGCCAGCATGGGGACGTGACCCAGCAGCTCGTGGACACAGTCGCTGAGGGATCACAAAGTAGAGACGTTCCTCTTTAGCCCGGTGCCTTTGAGCCCTGGTCTTAGCGTCAACATACTTGTTATCACGAGGGACCGGGGCTGTACTCACGGCTCTGGGGAGTGCATGGGGGAGGAGGCGTGTCGGATGTACTGGGTGCACTGGAACACTCGGAATGCCAAACTAGCCAGGAAATCTCTAGCTGAGAGTAGACCTGCCACTGGGCGGAGTATGAACCCTGTCCGCTCTGTGTGTGTGTGTGTGTTCAGAGACAGACACACACACAGAAAAATAGGAGCCTTAAATAAATCCCCTTTCCTGCCGATGTTTCGTGACGTCTGTCGTTACCTTTCAGGAAGCACGACACCTCTTCCAGCTGTGGAATATTGTCCGGGCTGTACCCACAATGCTTTTCCAGCAGCCGGAAGGCCTCGAGGTGTTCGCTGCAGGCGTGGGTGGCGTACAAGTCCCTCAGAGTCAGGTAGACTTCCCGCCTGGGCCCAAAGACACGGTAAATATCTCCAAATAAATTCTAAAATGAGATGTTTTTGCATTTTCTGTTCCACAAGTCAATGTAAATCCCTTTTAAACACAGTGTGATGACTTTAACCACCACTGATGCTTAAATCAGTTTGCAAAGGGTGGAAACGTGACCTGGAAGAATCTATGACCCAATTAGAGCTGTGAGCCAGGTTTTGATATCTTAAAAACATATTTAGGAGGAGCACATTTATCCAGTTCTGCATATTTACACTGTGGTTGGTGAAGAATCGCTGTCATTAGTGTCTTCCTTGAGGGGACGGAGCCTCCCGCTAATGCCTGAGCAGAGGCTCCTCTTACCTTTCAAGTCTGCAGCAGGTGACGGACCTGCAGGGCACATGCCTCGCCATGCTTTTGTAGTTTGTATAAATATGGAGAAAGATGGGGAGGGGAATATCCTCCATCTTAGGATGACAGGTTGTGAGCAGGATGTGTGATGGGTGCAGCAAAGGAGTGTTTGCCGGGGAATATTGTTGTGTCTGTTGTGACCTTTGGCCCAATCAGAAGTGGGCGCAGAGACCGTGAGCTCAGTGGAGCAGCCCCTCCACCTGTGTCTAATGGCGCAAAATCAAAGATAAACTGTGCGACGCTGTCCGAGGACGGCGGTGAAATGTCCCGACACTAAAGCAGGTGAAGATAAATGCAGTTTTCAGAGCATTCGTCCTCGCGGCGGCTGCCTGTCTCACCATGTGCCGATCTCCTCCTCTGTGTACTCCACTCTGGGAATCGGCTCCCCGCTGAGCACAAACAGATCAGATATCAGATGTGATGCATTTATCTGTGTTTTGGGGTCTGGTTTTACCGAGAGCAACTGTCTTACTGTCTGTATCTGAAGGCGATGTCTCCGATCATTTTCCTCCTCTGCCTGTAAGTCATGTCCGTGTAGCCCTGTTCAGATTCACCATGTCACACTCTGATTACATTCTCTGTCATGGTGCATACTGGTCACGCGCAACGACAAAAACCATCCCAGAAATGAGGACTGCTTTCCATCATGACCACTGCTGGAAAGCACATTATACTTACAGGATGGTCCTGATCCAGATCTGGATCAAATTTTGTGACCAGATGATGACATTTGTCTAAATCAGCTATTTTCTTTGGGAACCAGTGAACTAGAAAGAGAGCAGACGGACGCATCAGTGCAGCTTTGTTCTTCTTGGTGTTCTTATCGATGTAAAAAATGTGCTCCAAATGCCGGGGGTGCTCTTACATTTGACTTCTTTGGTGGTTTTTACGTCCTCTGCGTTCCTCTTCAGCGAGCCGATGAGGGTGCTGACGTCTGACAGGTGCAACTCGCAGCGGACGAAGTACTCCAGACCCTCCAGGTTGTCCTTGAGCTTCCGGCATGGACGCGTCTCCAGATGATGAATCTTTGCTTCAAATGTCTGGAACAATGTTCAACACAGTAAAACACAAACCAGTTGGACAAGAAATAGGACAAAAGTATTTTTCTGAATCAGATTGTATTGATTTTAATTGAATGCTGTAGATTCAAATCGATATTATAGATCTGGAGGTCTAACTTTTGGGGGTCTTGTTTTCTTCGCACAAACAGAAGAAACAGAACAATCGCGAATCATACCTCGAAGACTTTGAGAGTGCGGGACAGCGCCGGCGTTTTGGAGTTCCTTAAAGTGAAGAAGATGTTGAGAAGCGCTTTCCCGTCGTCCTCCTCGAACACGATCTGCTCGCTGGCCTCTGCCGCCTCCGCCGCTGCGGCCGCCGCTTCCCTCTCTTTGCGCGCGTCCTCGATCAAGCTTTGACGGCGCCCGACGAATCTTTGAGACTGTTTAAAATCAGACGTTTAGTGACTTTGAGCCTTTTTTCTGAAGATAACGTAAGTACAGAGAGAGAGAGAAACACTTTCGAACCGGAGCGTTTTTCCATCTCCAAATGGCGATGGCGCATTCAAACAGGTGGAAAAATCTCCAGAGATACACTTTTGGCTAATTTAAGCATTTCTTTCTGTAATGCCGTCCGTCTGGTTATTATTCAATACGAAACATACATCGCCCAGTAATGTTAACCAGCCGAACCGTCCGCGCGTAACGGCGGCTTTGCGCGCAGCCAAAGCTCGGAGAATTCAAACCAGATCCCGAACTCACCGTGACGGAGTCGGACCTCTCCAGCTCCGACGGCGCTCTGCGGATGCTCTTTGTGGAGGACGTGGAGCTGCTGGACAGGGGCATCTTGATGTCTTCTGTGCGAGGGGAGTCACGGAGGAGTCTCGGATCTCTGCGGCTGTGCGGCGCGCACAGAGCTTTTCCTTTTCCCCCCACACAGGTTTGCTCTTTTTATGGGGTCATTTGTTTGCGGGTTCTGACGTCACGCACGCTAATCTCGCTCTTATCAATCAATGCTCCGAATCAGGCACATCCTACACCGGAGAGGACCGTGTGTGTGTGTGTATATAAATGACCTTTTACGCAAAGACGCACACGTAAAAGGCGAAGTTGCGCTGGACACGCTCGTCATATTCAAGGTTTAACTCGAGGTTTGACCTCAGGGCTTACACAAAGGGTAGATCAGGAAAAAGTCAAGTGTGCTAAATTAAGTCCCTTTATCAGTTCACTCAAATCCCCACAGCTCTTCATAACATAGAATTAATAGGAAAGAAGAGAAAAAAGGAGGCAAAACACCTGAAATGGAACGAGAGACCAACATGTTGTTTCCCTGCGCGGGTCTCTCTCTTACCACAGTTAACAACCACACCAAGTGAATCTGCGCGCATTTGGCCCCGGACCGCGCTGGTTAACGTGATTGTGAGGTGATGTACTGTGCCCCGGGGCGAGCGGGGGTAAACGGATTATCAATGCACCTCTGGTCACATGCTGCCACAGCAGCAACCTCGCAAAGGTGCAGAGGAGGCAAATGGAACCCATTGTGACTCTCTCCCCGAATCTGAGCGCGCAGGCTGGAAATGTTAAAGAGCACTGGTGTAGCCCTGGGCGGCGACAGCGGCTGCTTCGTCCTTTATTGAGGGACAACAGAGGGTGAGTGCGGACAAAGAATGATAAAGCAAACAGACAATGCCACATTTCCACCTTGTGTCAGCCTGATTTCTGCGTGGAAATCAAGCAAAGAGGTAGAGTTTATCTTTAGAAATAAAGCCTTTTCTTTTAGTTGACCTTTTTTTTTTTTAAGTGGGAGACAAAACTTTGACATTTATCAGTCTGAAAAGAGGAATACCCTTTTTTTGTTTTGCTAGTGGCCAAACGGCTGAGCAAGCTTGACATTTAAAACAATTATCAGTTTTTAATGGTCTGTTCGATCCATGTTTTGCAAGTGCTGATCAGATAAGGATAAATCGTGCTATTTGAGGCGGCATTAAAAACCAAAGTGGGGCTGAAGTAGCATGAAATGATCTGACTTTTAAAACACGCGTGTCCTGTGGGTGGGGAGTGAATCTACATTATTTTGAACCAGGGGAGCCTGGGTCGAGACAGGCCGATGCGCCGCTCCTCTTCCACCCAAAACAGCCTGTTTTCCTACTTGATCAAGATCGCGGTCGCTTACTGGACAGATGAAGTCACCCAGACACAAAGCCTTCCCGCTTCCCCACGTGCGTCGCTCTTATTGCAGGCTGAGCCTCCTCGCTTTTCCAACTCACAGTGGAAAGATGGAATTAAATACAGCAACAGAAATCACAGAGTAAGAGCTCATAAAAGTCTGAACTCCTCTTGGAATTCTGTGGAGCCTAATTGGAGGTGTCTTTGCTCCCCAGTACATGAAGTAAACACCAAATCCACGAGGGTGTTGGGGTCTATCCCAGACGTTAGGGGTCAGAGGTCAAAACTCATGTGTGTTTCTGGACCTCAGGAGGGAGAGCGTCTGGAGACGCGCCCGTCCATGCTGCACCAACGTGGACCCGCCTTGAAAGGCCTGAGGTTGTCACGGCGGCGGGCAGCCCCGCCCTTGGGTCCTCGTTCAGGCCGCGCACCTGGGGCTGATCAGCGCAATCACGAGGTCCCATTTAGGCCCCGGCCCCACCCCGCTTCCCTTCCAGCTTGTCCTCTGGGCTCCGTGACTCTCCAGCTTTCCTGCCTGACTCCGACCCTCCCCTGCCTGCTGCTCCTGCTCCCCGGTAAACCTGTCTGTGCTCTGTCTTTGAGATCCTGTTGCCTGTCCCTGACCCAGCCTGTCCCCAGAGATTCTACCCCGCCTTCTCCTCGGTAAACCCGACCGCCTTCTGCCCCCGACATCGCCCGCGGACAGACTCGCCCGGCCCCCGGACCCCCGCAGGTCCAGTTGTCTCCCTGTGAAAGCTGACAATAAAGAGGTGTTGAACCGAGTTCTTGTGTCGCGCTTGGGTTCTCGTCTGGTCCGTGTCCGAGGTGGAGCTGAACCCAGAACCTTCTAGGAATGAGACGGATGTGTAACGTAAATGTCCCGAATGGCACGCACTTTTCCGGCTCAGCAGACCAGACCTTTACAGGTTGGTCACGACCCAGCAGACGTCCACCACAGCCCGTAGCTGGTGATGCCTCCCCGTCACTCATCCCTCTGTGTTTATTTAATTCTTCCTTTCTCCTGTGGATGACATCACACTGATAATTACAACAATTATGTATGGATTCAGTGGCAGCATTGTGAGTGTCGGCTTTTTCCTGGGTAATTGTTGGGACTTGGGACGGGCTAATTGCAGCGAGCGAGACCAGCTGGGCTATTATTCGCCGTCCTCCACGTTTCTTTCTCTCCCCCTGGTTGGTGAACAATGCCTGTCACCTTTGTGGGGATCGTTGGACTCCTCTGGGTGATGATGGGAAGAGGAACTGCAAAATGAGTTTGCCATTTAGCACAGTGTTGGGTAAACACCTTCGGGGCACATCAGCTTGAGTGCAGCAGAAAACTGTTTTGGGGTGAAATTTTAAAATTTCAATATTTTTTTTATGCATTTGGAAGCATTTTTTTAATATAATTGTCCTTTATTTTGTATTTATCAGAGCATCACCTGCTCTCTCTGATTTCATGGATTCAGAATGTGTCTTTCAATCTTATCGTTATTAAACCAAACCAGGATATATGCTGCTGCAGGTATTTCATTGTAACCCTGCGATTTTTCTATTTATTTTGTTTTAGCTGACGTCACCACGTGTATCTGGGAGCAGACTCTACCTCATGCGCCGCTGCACAATCCCAGAAATTGAAATAGTTCAGTCAAATCTTTTCCTGAATCTCAACAATCAGAGCTTCTCAGGGTGACGTCAGGAAAGTAACCCTCCAAATGATAACGTTTTAACCCCTTTAGTTTAACCTGGAGCACATGGTGTTCTGTTGATGATCTGGGCTCCATCTCAAAACGCGTGTGAAGCCAAATGCGACGAGAGGGATCTTAAAGTTCAGAAACGGCACAACTTGATTATTGTGGGGGCTCTTGTCCCACATAAATCTGCGTTTGCGCGCAGAGGAGCACCTGTGGCTGTGACGATTGTTTTGGCGTCGGCTCTAACAACTCATCACGCCGAGCCTCCATCTACATGCCTAATTTGACACGTGCCGCACAAAGTGGGTTGGCGGGATTGATTGCTCAATGGTCCGTGCGGACAGCCGCAGCCGTGATGTCACACTGGACCGGGGCTGAAGTGATCCGTCCGTAAAGAAGCGGTTTTGCTTTTTAAACCATCAGTGGTCCGGTGGACGTTCCCCGTCGCGTCTTTCCGGACATTTCCAGCGCGCTCTAAATGTCACGTGGTGGTCGGTGGTCCATCCATCTGAGTGTGGCGTCTGATGCGCAGCTGAGGGAAGGTTCAGCAGTTGTTTGTTCATCACTGATGATCTCCATCCATCACTTTAAGCGCGCCGAGTCCCACTAACAGAATTAGCAGCTCTAAACGTGTTTCTCTCTCGTGGGGAACAAGGAAGAAGAAACGTTTATTGAGTTGAATCGGGATCTGCTCCGAGACAAATCTTTAGGTTTTCGGACGCGTCTCGGCACTGACGGATCGACGTTCGAGTCCCCCCGACCCCCGACCACCCCCTCAGAAGAGGTGGGCGAGGCGGCGTAATGAGCTGACCTCGGCCATCGCGCCCTCCAGCAGGAGGACACGGCAGTGTGGCTGGAAAGACTCCTGATTGAATTCACCTTTCCTTAATGGGCCCCTGTCACCCAGCAGCCTGGAGGCCCCCGCAGCCCCGACCTCAGATAAAACACCTGAATCTTCTGTCCTCCAGCTGGTTCGGAACATCCGTGAGCCCAAGTAATCTGGACTTGAAGGGCGTTTAGCAGATTATTATGTTCTAGCTGAGCTTTGAGACACTTGGAGAAGGAAGCAGAGGGGTGCTACACACACAACCCCAACATGAAACAGTTAAAGTGTAAAGTTGCAGAACCCCAAACTTAACTTTTTTTTGCTTTGGCTTCAAGATTCATAAGTTGGGTGTCCCACGATATTTCAATGGAACATGAAGGATTTTCTTGAGTTCAGTCTGGTCTTCAATATTAGTAATATATTTTGAATTGTAAATGCCTATGGTAGTTCGAAAACATCAATTTATTTTACATTTACTGACGTGAAGGATATTTTCATGGTTTGACCGACTTGTGATAGGAAGGTGAACGTTACTTTAACCCAGGGGTCTCCAGGTCCCCCCCAGAGGGCCGTGAGGCTGCAGGTTCTGGTCCAACCCAGCAGCAGCAGCACCAGACTGGACTCACTTCATCAACTCGCTTGAGTCTTCAACAGCTGACTGGTCAAACTGGGAGAGCTGGACTGGTGGAACCAGAACCTGCAGCCTCACGGCCCTTTGGGGGAGAGGTTGGACATCCCTGCTTTAAATAAATAAAACCTCCAAATGATATTATAATGATAATGATATTATTTGATTCTGTAACAGCATCAGAGTATGTTCAACATCAGAATCTGATCATCATAATAAATAAACAGAAGGAAGAGGCACACTTTTATATTTGGGCTGACTCTTGGGGTCAAATGTGATGAACTGGCTCCTGTTGGAGCTTTTCCAACTGTTGGGTGACCAGTTTAGACGTTTCCTCTGGAGGAAAGCGCAGGTGAATTCTTCAACGATTCCTGAGCCATGAAGTCCTTAAGTGTCAGAGCTGGACCGATCTCTGGGCTGTTGTCAGATCTGTGAGGCCCAGATTGCAGAGTAAAGGGAGACAGCAGAGGACGACAGAACGCGAGCAGGGAGGACGAGATGTCGCGGTCGGAAATTGCTTATTGGCGCAAATAAAAAGCAAATTGGACGCAAATCGCATATAAAAAAAAGCATGGCAGCCCCTGACTGGGATTGATGGCTTATGGAATTTGTTACAGACATAATTCCCTCTGACGCACGCTCCGCACGAGACACCGCGGCTCTGCCCCCCCTCCACACACACACACACACCCCGACGACCCCCTCCTGTGAATAATGACCGCAGCTGTGTCAATGTGGTCATTCAGCGTGTGTGTGTGTGTGTGTGTGTGTGTGTGTGTGTGTGTGTGTGTGTGTCTGCTTTTGATGGCTTTTTTACAGCCGCTGCGCCCGCGTTTGTGTCTGTCTGATTACGGCGCGCAGACAGGCCATTACCCGGGCGTTCGGGGGAGAGGGCCTTAATAGGCCGCAGAGGATGCAGGGGCAGGGGGCCGCGTAAACACCGCCCCGTCCGTCCAAGCGCATCAATACCGCCATCTGGGAGTTCGGCCACTTCATTCACAAAACCAATACCCCGGTGGGATGAGACGGCGCTGTGTGGACGCCACGGCTGCCTGCTCAATCAGCTGCCCGGGCCTTCCCCGCGACAGCCGCAGCCCGTGCTTTTCTCCTCTCGTTTCTCGGCGCGTTGGTGGAAGCGAGACAGGACGGGAAACCGGGGAGGCGATGGGAGATAACAGGAAATTACAGCAAGAGCAGCGACTTCAACTGGACTTATTACAGGCTGCCAAAGACAGCAGACGGGAGGCCTCGCATCAACATCCTGTTGAGAAAGCGCTCATTAGACGCTGAGAACATCGAAAAAGAAAGTTGATTCAGTCATCACGGTCGCCCGTCTGGGGTGTGTTCCCATCTCTCGCCGCTGGGGGAGAGCCCGACGACCTCGGTGACCCCGGAACAACTACTGGTTAATAAAAACCTGATCTGTGTCCAAGACAGTGACTCCTCACGGAGATTTGGATTGTTTTAAATACGGTTTTTAAGTGCTGCTGACTTCTGGCGAAACATTCTGGTCAATTTCAGATTAACAGGTCGGGCGGACGTCATCGGACGGCGCCGGCGAAGGCAGCAACCGTTGTCCTGAGAAGCAGAAAACCAGCTTTTCACATTTTTAAATCAAAAAAATGATCACACGAATGTGACATTTCTCATTGTGTGTTCGTGTGTCTAAGTGTGTGTGTGGTTTCGTAGGACGGTAATGTTGGAGTCAAACATTACTCTTTGAACGCGTCCGTCTGTCTTCCATCAGCGGGTTTGCCTCAGAGTTTAGACTCAAACACTCATAGTTCTTCCTCCTTCGGTTCGTGGGTGATGGAGTCGTGAAGTGGCGTTACCGGGAGAAGGGGTTCAAATGAGGGGACCCCCTCTTCAGGGTGTGATGTTTTATTCCCGGCGAGCCAGTGCGACTCTCGTGACAGTGAACGCGTCTCGCCACTGCGTCTCTGCATTGAGCGCATGACAAGGAAGAGGAGCAGCCTCTGGAGAGTGGAGCTTGACGGGAGGATGGCAGGAGGCCACAGAGAGGCACATAAAACTGTCTGTCAGGCTCGAGCAGAGCTGCAGGTGCTGTTATTGTCTTTACCGAGGAGCTATTCAGCAGCGTTGCACCAAAAATGATAGGAATCCTGCAAAAGAGTCAATCAGATGTTTTTTTTTTCTCCTTTTGATCACTTCTACATCTGGAACCACTTTTCTTAAAAATCTTGCAACAAATTGACCTGAATTGAGTGATTATCAGACTTGTGTTCCCAGATCCTCTATTGCCCAGAATACTTTGCCAATCCTGTTTGATTCCGACTGCAAGAACTGACCGCGCTGGCAAATGTCAGGCCGTGACAGGCACGTAGCCTGGTGACCACAATTGTACCCGCGGGCCCTCTGGGGCTGTCACTTCCTCTCAAGTGCGTACACTACACAGCGGTGGATAACAAACAGAAAGATGGGTAGATTTCAGTGGTTCTACGTCCAGCCCCAGGGCTGCTGCTATAAAAACAACAGATCAAAATTTTACAAACACGATTTATGATGGATCAGCTTGAAGCTCTGTTTGTTCCATGAGGCTTTGCTCTTTTGTTGTATTCAAATTAAGCAAAGAGGCCCAAATTTGATTTTCTATAAGGATGATTTTTTCACAGTTTCTCGCAGGCTTAGTGGTACCAATCCTGACTCCTAACACATGAATGTGATTTTTTAAAATCATATTAAATACACAGAAAATATAATGTTACTCTTACTCTATTACTGACGTAAGCAGTGCATTAAAATATGAGTTAATATACTGCTTTAAAAATCCAAATTTCACTCCTGAAATCAGCTCAACACCACCATCTCTTCTCTTACACACGGAAGCCCTCTTGTGGTGTAATTATTATTTCTGATCAGAGGCAAACTCAACGGATATTGGTTAATAAATTGATAAACTGATCGAGACATGACTGAATGATGCACTCAAAGCGTCCACTGTAAATGAAGCCTTTCCTCAGCATCAGCCAATTGTTCCACACGAAATCGCAATATTTATATAAAATAATATTGTTTTTAGGGATATTATTGAGTTACAAAGCCTATATAAAGTGTAACCTTTTTGATGCGACACAATATATGTTACTCAATAATTCCTCCTCGACATAAATAGAATAACATGCGCATAAATAAATGAACTTACACAACTTTTGCTTGAAGACAGAACTTTTAAAAGTCTTTATTTGACATACAAATACGTGACTTTCTGGAAAATGCAGCTTCACGAGCGGAACCCTCCGGACCCCGAGAAAGCCCTGAGAATCCGCGCGTCCGCGAACGCATCACGGGGCCTCGCCAAAGAGGTCGACCAATCAGAGCCCGGGATGCCGGAGCACGTGCGCGCCGAGTGCTGGGGCGACGACGCGTGAGCGGCGGCGACTGTGGCTAGCTCGAACCCCGCACGGACGGAAGGTAAGACGCCCCGCCGGGGCCCCCCGCGGGGCCGCCGGGGCCGCCTGGGGCGACGCGGCCCGCGGCCCCGTCCCCCCCCGGCCCCCCGACATGCGGCCCCCCCCCTCAGAAACGCCCCGCTGTGACGCAAGCGAGCCTCCGCTAGCGCCCGTTAGCCGGCCCGCTAGCCGCCGGGTTTTGTTTTTTTTTTTCCCGACAAAAACGAGGAGGGGGGGGGGGGTTTAAAACAAATAAAACCCTCCCACCGGGACCCGAGCCCGTCGGTGCCCCGAGGGGGGGGGCGAGCCCCGTGTGCAACCCCCCCTGAAAGGCTGCGTTCTTCTCCGGCTGTTAGCCCCGGCTGGCTAGTTAGCCCCGGATCGACGTCATTATCGCCCCCTCGGCCCCCGCGGGCCCCTCGTCCGGGCCCCCCCCAGCGTCCAGACGCGTCTCCTGCCGCTGTCAGAGCCGGGGGGGGGCTCCGGTTCGGACCCCTTGAAGCCGCCCCGTCGCCCTTTTGGCGTTAGCCGCCGCTAGCCGGTGCGTCATCGGCCTGCGCGTCCCCCGGCGGAGGAGTCGATCGAAGTTAGAGCCCCGAATCAAGTACGAGCACAAACCCTGACGCCGGGTGTAGCTCTGGACACCCCCCCAGGGGCCCGAGGGTCTGTCCTAGATGTGCCAGGGCGCGAGAGAAAAGCTGTCTGAAGCCAGAATCTGTTGTGTTTCAGTCGCAGTCAGGAACCGCCGGTCTGCAATGGACGCCAGCAAAGGTGAGGGCGAGTGCGGGAGAAACCCACCTGTGGTCGGGGGGGGGGGGGTCTCATCTGACGGGAACAGGTAAGCTGGGCGCAGCCACTAACCCCTCTGTGTCGCCCGGAGTAGCGAAAGGGGACCACGGGGGGCAGAACCCCAGCGGGCAGACGGACATCCTCGTCAGGTATCACTTCTTGGAAAGGTATGCGCGAGTTCTTCTTGGATTGCTTCTGCGTCTCCGTCTGGTTTATTTTTGTTCTTTTTTTTTTTTTAAGCCTTCGTCGGCGGCCTTTAATCAGAATCCCGTCTTGTGTGTGTCAAAGCATGCTGCCCAAAGTGGTGAAGAGGAGGGTGCACGCCCTGAAGAGGCTGCAGGTGCAGTGTGCCAACATCGAGGCCAAATTCTACGAAGAGGTCCACGAGCTGGAGAGGAAGTACGCCGCCCTCTACCACCCGCTCTTTGACAAGGTAATGTTCCCGGCCAATTTGTTTTTGTCCCGTCTCGGTGAGACCCCGAGGCACCGTCTCTCCCCTCCTGTTTAGAACGCTGAGCGCAGGAGATTCGATGTTCGTGGTTACCTTCTGATTAAAACTCTGGGAATCTGCCCTTATTGCTCCAAACCAAGACATTTATTTGTGTTAGGACAAATCCATTTAAAGACTTGCTTCTCGGAGCTTTAAGTCTTGCAAGTGCTGACTTTTAGCGCTCTTTCATGTTGCACTTAACCACTCGGCTGTCCTAAATGTTGCGCAGCTCTTGTCTGGTTTTAAAGGATTGTCCTGTGACAATGGGCTCCTTTCGATCGTGGCCACCCATTTAGCTTCTCATTTAGAATCCCTGTCCGTATCTATGCACCGATATTATTTAAACCTCTCTGTCTGATCTCAAGTCGGCGAGGTTATGTCTTTGGTGCTAAAACGAAAACTGCACCGACGAGTGGTCAACTGTTCCATTGTCAGTCAAGGCTATTTCCAGAGGCAGTGACAAGTGCTGATATTGGTGGTCTCGCTGCAGACTGGCAGCTCTAATCCCGCTGCACCTGTCTGCGTGAGAGGGCCTCTGGTGTGGGTTTCACTCTGAATACTTCCAGTTAACATTGTGAAAGCCACACTTAAGTGTCTTTTTCTCACATATCTTTTCCCACACGCTGGATGATTTCTGTTTTTTTTTTTGTGTGTGTGCGTGTGTGTTTGTGTGCGCGCGCTTGTTGCAGAGACGAGAAATTGTGACGGGGACGGTAGAACCCACAGATGAAGAGTGTGAGTGGACTAGTGACAGAGAAGAGGAGGAGGAGCTTGCTGTAAGTGCCTGTTGATACTTTTCTTTTACACTATTTTAAATTACACCATAAAAAAAAAATTATAAATCGATACAGACACAACAGGTAACTCAGAGAGTTGAACTGGAAAAACTGGACTGGTTTTAAGATCTTGCCTACACGACTGGCTCATGTTATGATCTTGTAAAATAATATTTATGGGGCTCAGAAACGTTGAAGTTGACCGTTTAATTCTCGTCCATCTTGTTCTACTGCCACACCTTTAGGAGGAGGTGAAGGAAAAAGCTTCCATCGAGGACACAAAGAAAGAAGAAGCCAAACCAGAGGAAGAGCCAAAAGGCATCCCTGAGTTCTGGCTGACTATATTCAAGAGAGTGGACATGCTCAGTGACATGCTGCAGGTATATAACATATGTGATGTGCTGTCACGAGCAGCAAATGGACCAGTGCTCTCCGGGGTCACCTGACTGACTGAACATGTCCTTCTAGGAGCACGACGAGCCCATCCTAAAGCATCTGAAAGATATACAAGTGAAATTCTCTGAACCTGGACAACCGATGGTCAGTATCAGTGTATCAGTGGGGTTACAGCTGCAGTCCTGGTTGAACACAATCTTATCAAGTGCTCCCCGTCTTTGTTTTGCAGAGTTTCACATTAGAGTTCCACTTTGAGCCCAACGGCTACTTCAACAATGCAGTCCTCACTAAAGCGTACAAGATGAAATCGGAGCCTGATGCGTCTGAACCGTTTTCATTTGAGGGGCCAGAGATCGTCGACTGCGCAGGGTGAGAGTCTGGACCCAGTTAAGTTTGGACCTCTGGGCCCGTATTCACAAAGAATCATGAGACTAAAAGTAGCTATTTGTGATGTCATTCTAAGAGAAATCCTCAAATCTTTGGGGGTTTCTTAGAATATTCCCACAGTACGATAATTATTCATGAAGCGTTTTAGGCCTTAAGAGAGCTCCGAAGGTGGAAACTGTTAAGAGAAGGGAGGAGGAACTTTAAGAGACCCAGGAGTGTCTTAAACAGAGAAGATGGCTAATGTTCTCTGATGACATTGTTTGAGTGCAGGGATAATTTTTGGGGTTGGTGTTCTGTTTTTCGCCACAACGCTGTGATACCTGGCTAGTAAAATGCAACAGTGGAGGACCTGGGTCCGTCACAAGTCCCCCAGCAGAGGGGCCCGTCAGACCATCACAGAGCTTTCGCAGCCTCGGCTTGTGCTAATCTCTGCTCTCCCTTTGGATCGCAGCACGCAGCAGCGCTTGTGCGCGAAAGGAGAGCGAGCGATGCATCGATTTTGTTGGGCAACGCACTCTCGAGTCTGCCTCTTCCCTTGTGCTGAATTTCCTGCTCTTCTGTCCAGTTCTGCTTTCTCCTTTTTTTTTGTTTTTTCTATATTTTGTTCTGTTTTTTTTTCTGCCTTTCTGGCAAGTCAACACCCTTTTTACAACAGGACCCTCAGTCACAATGATGGCTGACAGCGCTCTGCGTCCACCATCAATGTCAAATAGAATGAGTTCCCAGCTTGCTCAGTAAGCATAAATATAAGTGTATAATATTAAAATAGGCACGTGATTGAGGTACGTTTGAAGCATGAACGTACCTCATCTTACAGCTTCCTCACGGAAGAAAACTGTATAACAATTTAGTAGAGTTTCATCATCACAACATGTGATTATTTTCTCAGTTACACGTTTCTTAATCCAGTCTAGCTTCTACGATTGGTTCATTTCTCTTCCTTACTTGGAGCATGTTTGTTTTTGTAACAGCGACTTGCAGCTTTTAGAATACTGCGTCATACCTAGCAACAGGATCAACCACACCACCTCACCGAGAAAAGCTCCTGTCCCCTCCTTGCTCACAGTTGCTCTCAGAACCTTCCCAAAGCACTCTTAAGATAAGATTCCTAAGTTAGGAGCTCTCTGAGAGTCTTTGTGAAGACTTTAATCCTGGTCTTTATGAAGAAGTTGAAGAGGAAATGTGGCTGTTTGTTCATAAAAATGCCTCCATTTCTTTAATATTACACCCCCCCCCACAGCTGTCAGATAGACTGGCACAAGGGCAAAGATGTAACGGTGAAAACCATTAAGAAGAAGCAGAAGCATAAAGGCCGCGGCACCGTGCGCACCGTCACCAAACAGGTGCCCAACGACTCGTTCTTCAACTTCTTCAACCCTATCAAAGGTGAGAAAGGACACGCGTGACGTACGTTAACGATGCGCGTATAACAGAACACAGGCAGACTCGACAGAGCCGCGCGCTGACCTGCCTCGTGGTTAACCCGTTGAGTCACGTGTGAAAACATCAAAACATCAACGTGTGAAAGCGTCACCGTCAGTGGCTGCACTGACTCAACTCCACCAGCAGGTGGCGCCAGACCGCCACAACTCACGTCTGTGCATGTGAAGCTCTGCTTCCTGGGCCCTTTTATGAGCGTTTCACCAGGTTTAGTTCATTAATCTGCCCAAGTGTGTTTTTCCACTGATGATCCGCATGGGAACAAAGTAACATTTGAGGCAACACTTGAAAACAAACTAAGCGTTTCTCTATGAGGATCGAAGTGCGATTCGGATCCAAAGGCTTTCGAGACGGGATCCGTCGACTTTCAGGAAAATCCGAGGGAGCGGGGCGCGGGGTCGGCTGGCGTAACTACTCACGAGGGCGCGGTCAATCCAGAACACTGTAGCTGCTCCCTCAAGTCAAATATGTTGGCGTGACTCATTCCTGAAGGAGGAGATCGGACCTTCCACGCCAGCTCTGACACGGGCCTACCTGTCACACATGCCTGGGCCTATTCTCACACGGAGGGCCTGACCTGATCCGTCATTGGCTGCGGGCCTGTTTGTGTAGCTGGTTGTCTCATAATTGGTGGATATAAATAGCATTTCTTTATAAGCGCTCACCTTTAGTTTGCTGTTGAGTCAGTCATGACTGCGCAGGTGAAAACACTCACAGATGTGATCAACGACTGGTTTTATGGTTCCCTGTGTCGTTTGATGGGACGTGAATGAACATGTGGAAATCAATAGCAATCATTTTTAGATGTGTATTTTCATTAGTAGAATGATTAATTCAGTTTCATCACAGGTTTGTTTGAGGTTACTTTTAAACGCACTCATAATGCTATACCACGATCTCAGGTCTTGCCTTATGTGTGAATAATCTGGTGTTTACGTGTGACTTTTAATAGGATTATTTTCTTTTCTCGCAGTTTCGCCAGATGGAGAAGTGGTGGGTGCAGACTATTTATCCTTTATTCATTTTTTCCAGTCTTTTGAAGGTGAACATGTGTTTAAACTGTGTCTTTGTGTTTAACAGGATGAAGATTATGAGTTCACTCTCGCCACAGATTTTGAGATCGGTCACTTTTTCCGTGAGAGAATAATCCCCAGAGCAGTGCTGTATTTCACCGGAGAGGCCCTGGAGGACGATGAGAGTGTGAGCGCGCGTGCCACTGCCTCAGTCAAATTTGCCGTGTTTTGCTTTTATTCTAATTACCATTTTTATTATTTCTATTATTCCTGAATGTGTCTGTTCTTTAGTTTGATGAGGAGGAACTAGAGGAGGGAGATGAAGAGGTGAGTGGAGCTGCTCGTTTATTTAAACCAGACCACAGGGGCCTGGACACAAACACACACATCACTGTTAAACAAACACTCACAATACATCTGCACTTCTCTTCTCAGGAGCAAGATGAGGGCGATGAAGATGATGATGACGATGAGGGAGACTTTGACACCAACGTCAGTATTTATTTATTCTATGACTTAATCCCCTCTCCTGTCTGTCATGTTTATTTGGGTGTTTTCTGTTGTATTTTTTCAGATCCATTGACTATGGGTTGCATAATTTAGATTTTAATGCCACATTTTTTCACCCCCCCTGGATTAAAATGATCCGATCTACAACCACAGAACCTGATCTATTTACCATCCATAAAGTTAACCAAGGACTGCTTCAACAAAAGGACATAAAATATTCCATCAGGGGTTTAAAACATAAAGAGAATGAGATGTAACCAGCTGTACCAGTCAGACTGTTACCTGTGGGTTGGGGGGCCCTCTGGGGTGATTAGTGAGCTGAGTGACAGGAACCGTGGTCGTGTTTGTGTCCCTGAGTGAAAACGATGACTAAACCCAACTCTGTGTTGTCTCCTTCTCTCCTGGATTCTCCCCCCCCTGCAGGCATAATCAATCATTCTCATCCTATACATTTCTAGGTAAGGCAGAGAAAAGGAGGCATCCTCTTCAGATTCCACTCTTTCATTCCTCTGACTGCTCCTCTTTCACTGCATCCTCATCCCTCCCTGTTCTCTGGTAGATGTTTAGGACCTCAACTCACATCTTGGGTCCACTCTCACCCTGCTGTCCTTTTTCTGTCTCTGGTGTGTTTCTAACTTTATTTTCCATTTCTGTAACAAACCAGTTTGCAGAAATCTTCCTCCCTCTCTTCTTTCTCTCCTCTTCTGGTTGCCTGGGGGCTTTGCTGGGTTTCTGTATTTTTGTCTTTACAACCTGTTTTCTCTCCATCCCCGGCCACAGAAAGAACAACCCCAGCCCGCTGAATGCAAACAACAGTAACCGGGGCAACCAGGAGACGGAGACCTGCGTTCCATCCACCCAGATCAAAGCCCTCGAACTTCTGCAGGTTCTGGCCTTTTATGAACTTTGATCAGAATGCAATAGAACAAAGTTTTTACTATGTGCATGACTTCTCTTCTTCTTCTTCTTGCACCAGTCTCTGCCCTTCGTTCGTTTGGTAGTCGTTTTTTTTTTTTTTTTTGTCCGTTTGGCCTCATTTGAATTCAAAGCAGGATGCGACAGAAATGAAAATCTCACTGGGTCATTTCGGGACTTCTCTCTCTGTTAGCTGCCCCATCCTGCGGGAGTGAGGGGGGGGTGAGGTGGGGGGGGGCAACAGAGCTCTAACTCCCAACCCTTCATGAACAGCAGATCATTTACTCAGGGTTTTTGATGCCAACTGTTAAGCTCTCCAGGTCCCAGTTTGACGTCACCTTTGACTGGGGTGGCAGCAGTGCTTTTCTTTTGTTACAGTGTTTTTAAGAGCCATAAAAATGTTTCACCATTTTTGATTTTTATGTTCATCGGGAATATTTATTATTCTTGTGTCATGCAGCTGTTAATTAGTAGTGCATTTTTGGGGGGACTCGACACCCACAGTAACGGGCTCTGTCTCATTGGCCCAGCAGGCCAGGAAAATACTGCCAAGCTACATGACATCTTCATTATGATTATGATTTATTATCATTATCATTATTATTATTATTATTATTATTACTACGCGTCAAAGTTGTGTTCTACTGTACTTCTGCCCCAGTTAACAAGCATTTAAACTGCGGCCTTGGTTACGTGATGCCGAGTTTACGCAAACACCGCTTCCCCGGTTTAAATCCCCCGATTTAAGTTAATGACAAAAGGTTTACACGCCTCAAGCGGGGTTCAGTTCTGTCACTGCAGCGTTCATTCAACCCAAGAGACACGACGCCGCCACCCTCGTGATGTTTTAGACGTTTCTGTTTGTCTTATTTACTTTTAATAAATGTCGTTTCCAGTGGGTGGAGAGGGTGTTTGGGGTGTTTGGATCAGTATAAGTCAGTTGCCAACAAGCCAAAATAACAGATCAAACACACCTTTTGAAATTGTTTTTTGCCAATTTGTTCTGAAAGTGTAACTAAAAAACCGCATTTAAAAATTGTTTATGAACGTATTGTATAAATCTTTCTGTTAATGTCTAATTATTCAGTAGAATGTCTGTGGAGATAATAAATACATGAGGTTGCCAATGTCTTTTATAAAGTGCACACGGCGCTGTGGCCGACCATGATAACCCCGCCCCCTTTTTCAAAGGAAGGATTGTAGATCTCTTCAGAGCCACGGTGGACGTCTGCAGAGTGATCCCATCGGACCCGTGCGCTTAAAAATGGCCTTAAATGGTTCTTATTCACAATTTGTTACTTGCTCAACATTTCTTTTCAATTTGTACAGTTAGTTAAAATATTCTATTAAAGTTGTGCAACATGGAGGCTTTTATCTTGTCCCATCTTTTCATCAAGGGAAGTTCTGGGATGACCGATCCCACAGATTAGTAATCCAGAGCCCAGACCTTGCTCTCCTCTAGCTTGTCCAGGTCCAGATAAGGAAGCCTAGTCCCTCCACCGTGTCCCGGGTCTCCGTCCAACTGGGCCCGTTCACAACCCCCCGGAGAGGCGTCCCGATCCACGGAGGAGCAGCGGGTCGGAATCCGGAAGGGACACGGCAGGGTGAGCGGGGTGTCTGGAATTCTGGTGGAGGAGATAAAGCGTGAGTGCGAGGTGCGAGCTTCCCGGGGAGGGATGCTGGGGCCGTATCCTAGCAACCAGGGGGTTCTTTTTTTTTTCCTTCTCCCTGTGGCTTCGTCCAGGAGCGGCACCGTGCCTGCGCTCTTATCTCCAGGGAACAGAGGCGACGGCGTGGGAACGTTTGGACCGCCGTCAGAGCCGAGACCTTCACTCTGGACTGTTCTCCATGATGGAGGAAGACGGGGGGGGTGGAAGACAGGAGCCTTATCTTCGGCGCCCTGGCAAGCGTCCTGGACGGGCGCACGTGTCCCCCGAGGATGACGACGGTGCGCCGGGGACAACGGGGACCTTCAGACGCCGTTCCGGCTGACGCGCGGAAGAAGAGGTGCAGCTTTCCCGGAGCGTGCTCCTGGCCGCAGCTGTGACCTCTGCCTAGTTTCCTTCTGGCGCGGCTCCAGCGCGCGCCCCCCCCCGCCGTCAATGGCCGCGTCTGTGTGTGGCCCTCCGGCAGAGGGACGTGAGGTGAGTCAGTTCCAGAGAGGGAAGGGAATGAAGCGGGCGCTTTATGCGCGGCTGAATGAGCTGATCCGGAAGATAACCCAGCACAGGCCTGTGTCTGAGGCCTTCTCCGGCTCTGGTGAGGCTTCCTGGCTCGCGGCCGCTGACATTTTGGGACGCGTCCCCCAAATGTCCCTCGGTTCTGGCGGCGCGTGCTTCTGTTTACCACCATGAAGGATCAGACTGGTGGTTCTCCAGCACCCGAACAGAGAATGAGCAGATTTGTGGTGCTTAGAAAAGACCTCTTTTTTCGTTCCCACAGCGTTTTCTCATTTGCATCAGCAGCACCGAACGAGCCAGTAATGAAAGTCACGTCTTTATAACTTTATTCCCCACTATTTTCCTTGTTATAAGTTCTGGGTCTAGTTGTGTGTCCATTCTCTAATGTTGGATCCAAGGCGCAGCTAAATTAACTTTTAATCGATGCAACAGTTTAAAGTTATTCAGGAGGAGGTTGAGTTCTTGACCTCGGAAGGTGGAGGTTAATTGAGTTTAGATTGGTTTATGGGAGATTCAAAGGTCCAAGTGAATGAGCAAACCGGGAGTGGAGGTAATTCATGTGTCACTTTACTGTCGTTAACACACACACACCCACACACACACCTCTGGACGGCGCACACGCGCTCTTGTGACTGTGGTGTGGAGTTAGTTTTAACAACCAGCCGCACGTTGCTCCTTCAGAGGCCTCTGGTGATCAACAATGATCACCATTCTGCGGAGCTAATCGCGCTGGATTTACCGCCTTATCGCCGGATCACCCTCTGGCCGCTGCGTGTGGGAAAGGGAGCCTCACGCCCCGCTCCGCGTCTGGGTTCGTGAATGAATCAGCCGGGGAGCGGCGAGTGGCGTGTTTGATGTGAATCACGCTCCCTCTGAGCACCGGGCCGTCCATCCATCCATCCATCCGTCCGTCCATCCGTCCGTCCATCCGTCCATCTGCGCGTCCGTCCATCAGGCCCGGGGCGCACGGACGCGTGGATCGTCACATAAAAGCCCATAAAAAGTCACCTCCCGTGACCCGCCCCCAGACCAGAGTTCTGATGAGCGAGTTGCTCTAAAGGTTCTCGACTGTTCGAGTTTTCCGCCCCGCCAAGGCAGCGGCTGGAGGCCGTCCCGCAGCCCCGCATGCCCGACATTCCTCGGAGCGGACGCGGCGGACGCTGCGAGGAGCGCGGCGGGTCACATGCCTGAAGGGCCGCCGACTCCTCTGCTCGTCCTGCACAAGCCTTCTGCAGGCGAAGGGACGGGGACGCGCACTCGACCTGCGGCTGCGTTTAAAGGCTTCATTTGCAGACGCGCAGGAGTTAAAACACGTCTCACACGCCGACATTTTACAATAAATATAACAACAATAACCTGATTTTGGTGTTTTCTCTCTTTTCTTAACACGTTCCGGAGAATTTCTTCATATAAAAGACCACATTTTGGCATCCACAATGTGTTCTTATATCCCGAGGACACCGGGTCTTCTCTTTATTCCTCGGCTTTATTCGTGTTAATTGTGTTGTAGGAAACCACGGACAGACGGACGGGACGGACGGACGGACGGGACGGCTCACGTCCTTGTGCGTGGAACAGCGGCCATGTCTGTTCCATTGTTCTCCGACAGTTCCTTCTCTATCGCTGCTGCCCTCGCCAGCCATTTGTTCTTTTTCCCACGCTGCTGAATGTCAGCATGGTTACACACAAAACACGCACACACACACAAGCGCGCGCACACACACACACACACACACAGCTTATCAGAACAATGCCTCAAATAGTTCCGGAGTCTCATCACAAGGGCATGTCACCCAGAGCAGAGGACTGTGTGTGTGTGTGTGTGCGTGCGTGCGTGTGCGTGTGTGTGTGTGTGTGCGTACGTGCGCGTGTGTCCAGCGTCGTCCTGTGACAGTCGTAAACGTGTCAGCGTGCAGCTGTTACCTGCGGCCTCTGCTGCTGTCAGCGGCTGATCTGGGCTCATCCTCGCTGATCTCCGCTGCCCGACTATGTTTAGTTCGTTGTCTGAGAAACGTTTTCGGGGGTTAACGCCGCGCAAAAGGCAATAGTGACACAATAGTGTCGTTATTTTTGTTGCCCCGATGTCGAAAGCGTCTGTTTACGAAGCCTCCGAGCAGGCCGCCGACTCCACTCTGGACCGTGAAGCTACTTTCGTGTTGCAGCGTTTGAGTCCAGCGGGTGGTGTTCTGATGGTTGTTGGTTCGGTTCATCAAACACTGAATATCTGCGTAGGCGGAGCCCCCCTTCCTGGGGGGGCGTCTCCACGTTGGATCAGACTAAACCCTCCTTCAATGTGTCTGCGTCTGTTCCGCAGCAAACCCCGGATCACGAAGCCGCCCGGGATGAAGCTCCCTCAGGCTCGTGTGCGTGTAGCGACACGATCCTGAGGGAGCGCTTCTGGTCCATCCACCTGCTCCTCCGGCCCCACCCGCCTCCTCCATCACGCCCCTGGAACATGCAGGCGAACACGTTTGCAGCTGTTTTCGGTTGTGCTCGTCGGGCCCTGACCTTCAGCGCGACCTCACTTCCTGCTCCCGCCTGTTGGTCGGGTGGTTGTTTTGTCTGCGTGTGTGTGTGTGTGTGTGTGTGTGTGTGTGTGTGTGTGTGTGTGTGTGTGGGTGTGGGGGAGGGGGTCGGGTCCCTCAGGGTGGCAGCCCCCTGATGGAAACAGCAGCCTACTGTGATAAAACCCGGAGACTAAACAGCTGACTTGTTTCCCGGAATCGCTGGATTTGCAGGAGCCGCCGTGTTGGTTAAACATTCACAGGCCTTCGGAGTCGGAAGGAGATCCTTAAGCGCGAGCCCGAGCCGTGCGCGCCGGCACTCGTGCTCGCGCTTACGTCGCGTCTCAGACACCGTGGAGATCATCTAGCAAACAAACTCCGCCTGGGGCTGAGTCACTGCCCCGACACGTCTGCCAGCCCCGCCGCAATGTTGCTTCTCTGTGGAGCGGAACATTGTGGCGGGACGCATCACCGACACCCACCGGTGTTCTGCCCGGCGCAGATGAAAGCCAAAGCGGAGGCAGGAAACTGAAATCAAAGGAATTTGTAAGATGGTTCGGTGGAGGGGCTTTTGGTGAGTGTACGGGGTTTCCGCATATTTGAGCTGAGTTCCATCGTCCTTTTCTACGTGTCGCCGTGGAGACGAGGCTGTTCTTGTAGGAGGAGTCTTCACTGGTCGTGGGCACCGCCATGACCCGACCACGTCACAGGCCGGTTCACCAGAGCAGGCCCGTGCACGAGCAGGCCCGACGGCGTGACCCCGAGCTGCCCCCGCTCGCGGTTCCTGTCTGTCTGCATGGTCCGTGTCTGGTCCTCTTTTGTCCCCCCCACCCCCCCACTATGAGCCCGGTCCTGCTCAAGGGTTCTTCCTGTTAGAGGGAGCTCTACTCTCTTGTTCAGGGTCTGGGTGTGTGCACCATCCTGAGTGTAAAAGCTGTTAAATAAAGGTGAATTGAATGTTGGGTCTTACTCTGACGTCAGTGGAGAGGCAGCTCCGGTCAGCTTTAATCGTGTTACACAATTACAGTGAGTAGTCTGAATTAAAGTATTTGGACATAATCGGGACAAAAACAGAATGGAAGTGCGTCTGGTGCGTCTGTGAGTGCTTCGTGGGTCGGCCAGAAATACTCGAGTTGAAATAAACCAGCATCCAGATGAAAGTGTGGGGGAGCGACGAGCCGCCTGGCCATGAGAGACAGTGGAAGAACTCTGGATCAGGAACTTCACCGTGTGAGAGTAAAGCCGAGCTGATAAGTGGCAGTGATTCCAGGACGCCGCCGACCCCGGAGGAGCTTTTACGCACGCGTGCCGGGGCGCGTATCTGGCGGTTCCGACCCGTTTGCGCAGAGCGGGCAAAATATTTGGATTGATGTCAGCAGCAGGATGTGGATTAGTAATTAACGTGTTGGCGGTGTAATTGGGTCCACGTTAGGACTTCCTCTGCCGCCGCCCCCCCCCCGCCTGCGCCACAGCTTCCGCCCACACGGACTTGAATTACTCCACCGGCAACTGTTGATGCATTCCCAAATCATCTGACGTCAGTGGGAAGGGCCCTCGGAGCGCGCTATAAAAGCCCTCGGCTACCTTGGTTCATTCATAACGCCACTCTGGATTACTATCTCTGCCTGGAGAAGCTCCCTCCCTCCCCCCGGCTCACCGAGCGACGCGGCAGACAAAGCAGGAGTTCCACAGACCCTGCCCGCCACAAAGAATGAAAATGTCAGCAGACGAGACCAGCCAGGTCCTGAAGGAGGGAGAGCTGGAGAAGAGGAGCGACAACCTGCTCCAGTTCTGGAAGAGGAAGACGTGCGTCCTGACCACGGACAGCCTCAACATTTACGCCGACACGCAGAAGCGCTCCAAGGGCAAGGAGCTGAAGCTGCAGTCCATCAAGAAGGTGGACTGCGTGGAGCGCACCGGCAAGTTCGTCTACTTCACCATCGTGACCACAGACAACAAGGAGATCGATTTTCGGTGCCCCGGAGAGGAGAAATGCTGGAACGCGGTGATCACCATGGCTCTGATTGAGTACCAGAACAAAAAGGCCATCCAGGACTTTAAAACGCGACAGGACGGCGAGAGCGCGTCTCCGGGGCAGCAGGAGAGGCGCATGGCGAGGGCGCCCTGAGCCGCCCGCCGGGACCCCCGCTTACACCGCTCCAAATATGGTGAGGGGCGCACCGTCACACGCAGCCGCCGCAAGACCGCAACAACTCCAAGTATGACGCTGAGCTGTGTCAGGACGCAGCGGACGTCAAAGTGATTCTCCTCTGATTTTCCTGTAGTGACTACGTGGACCAGAGAATAAAACGAATGCGGACCAAAAAAGGAAGACGAGGTCATCCGGTCCGGAGATGAAGGATTGTCCGGGACTGTTTTTGAGGGCCGACGGACGGAGTTTACGAGGAGCTCCACACACAAACACACACGGACTCAACCTTATTTCAAGGAGAAATGGCTCCTAAAAATCAAGATGTTAATTTATTTGTTTCCAGAATAATGTGTTACTGGCAAACCTGTTTAAATTATTTTGTATTTCATGCGTGAGTGTGTATTTATTGTAATAAATATTCCTACATTTTGACATAAACTCCAGGTCTCTCCGCTTCTCTTCGCTTTGATGCGTTCAGGTGCAGCATGCCACTTCCTCCGATAAATACCACACATACAAGAGGGGAAAGGGAGTGGTGGAGGAAAGTCCCTTCCGATGGCAGGTGGAATGTGACAGCGAAGGTTTCAGGCATGAGTCATGACTGATAAGCGCATTTATCCCAGAGTTCAGGGCACTATCTAATGACTAAAACCATTAAACGCACCTCGGCTGGGTGCGGCTGGCCGTGGGTGAACGATGGAAACGCGGGAGTAGAGTTTAACCTCAAATCAAAATCATAAAAGATGATAACATTTCAATTCAGCTGCTGGCTTTCTAAACATCTGCACGGCTTCCTCAGCTCCTCCATCCTTCAGTTAATAATTAAAAACCGTGTCTCATTCACAAACACTGCCGTTGTTCAGCTGCAGATTCAGATACTTTCTGATTTCTTTACACCTGCAGCGGACTCAACATCACACACTTATGACGAGACATGTTGTGTAGCTGTGTGTCAACACGTCACAAAGACTCCTGAGAGGAATCAAGGACATTGGGTCAAACGTTGTGTCAAACGCTGGACTTTCTCATAATGTAATTTTTGTTATTTTTACAAAGCAAAAGGATCGGACGTCTCAACAGTGCGTGTGTTTGCGTGTTTATTAATAGAAGCGGTACCACAGGAAGTAAATTTAACATGTAGACGGAGTAAATACCTGCACTGGGGATTTTTATGGAGTGGAAGGGTGTTGTTGGCTCAAGCACCCAAAAGGTCAGAGGTGACAGAAGGCCCTTCCCTCCACACACACGCACACACACATACACACACATACACACGCACACACTCACATGCACACACTCACATGCACACGCACACACGCACGCACGCAAACAAGCTCGCACACACAGTCTGTGTGCAGCTTTGAAGTAGGATCACGTTAAAATGAACTCTTCAAAGGGTCCCGCTGATCTGAGGGGTATGACCGCCGTGGACACGCCCCCTCGCCGAAAATACCGCTTCACAAATTGGCACCGCTTTAATCTCTCCGATATGTGCACACCTTTGGGGCCCCGGCTGGGAGCCACACAGGTGGGGGGGGTTATCCAGGCGGGTTTAGAATTGCTCTTTGATGCAAAACCGTGCTTAGTTGTCCTTAGCTACATCTGAGAAGACATAAAAGATGACGTCGTCCACGTATCATTTAGATGTGAACACTCACACTCAAACACACACACACACACACAATACACACACGCACAACCAGTGATTGTCAGTCAGGAGGACAGGGTGTGAGAACGTCAGGTGTTTAAACAGGACGTGTGCAGATAACAGGACGAGGTGTGCTGAGGTGAAGGTCCTCAGGAAATGCTCCTCTGTCCCGTTGGAGCTGGAGACACCTCAGCGCACTCCCACGCAAATTCCTCCTCCGAGGTCTCAGCAGCGCTAACAGGACGCGCAGATATTTGGCGTTGTCGGGACAGATTTAAAATCCATTAGGGCCGATGGTTGTGCTCGTCGAGGCCCCCTAACACACGCTGAGAGCTCAGGATGAAGGGTTTCACACGAGCGCCATCATGGCTCTGCTGGACAGGCCACATCTAAATAATGTTGGCCCACGTTGGAGCGCCAGCCCTGACACACCCACGGAGCATAAACTGGTGAGGTCACCTCTTATCGATAGCGTAATTTACCGATCCACTCAGGCGGTGACTCACCGCCGCTGCGCGACTTCCTATAAACCGCTGAAATCTGAAGCTTCCTCTCGTTTTAAGCCGTGACGTCACTTCCTCACACTCACCGCCGGGTCACATCTGACGCCAGCAGGACACTCGCGCTCGGTGTAAACAAAAAAATCGAGCAGAGCCTTACGCAAGGCCTCCGCAGCCTGAGAAAAACGCCAAGACACACGCGTCACGGGTGAGTTCTTCTGGTGGTCACGGATGCTTCGGTGACGCTGCCGGAGTTCTTTGGAATTCTTTTCTTCTTTCCCCTCAAAACCAAAGAGTGAGAGCATCTCACCGAGGAGCCATTGAGGCTCCTCTCAGTGACGCATGGCTCAGGTAGATGAAAGCATACCTGAGAGCATACCTGAGCAGGCGCGTGACCCGGCGTCATTCAGTGGAGGCACGCCGCTCCTCGCCAAGGGAAGAGAAAGAACGTCTGATCAGGCTCCAGCTCTGGGCGGCATTCCTGTGTCCCAGTAAAGGTCGGCTCGTTCCCAGATCTGAAAGTTCTGTTACGAATCTCTCTCTCTCTCACACACACACACAACCTTGTATTTCTATCTTTGTGAGGACTTTCATAAGATTACCCAGTTCCTCACCCAGACCACCCGAGTTAACCCCTTAATTCTGATCCAAACCCAATTCTAACCTCAACCTGAAAACTGCATCTTAACCCTCAAGCAGAAGCTGTGAGGGCCAATCAAAAATGTCCTCCCCTCACTTCTCTAACGAGGACTTTGGTACTCAATGAATAGCAAATGTGAGGACGCACACACACACACAAAGTGCTTATTGACCTAATAACCTGTATCCATGACAACGTATCTGTCCTTGTTTATGATTTCATCCTGACAGCCTCGGTGTTTCTCCTCATGATGAGAGAACGCTCCAGATGAAGGTTAACGCCCTCTTATCAGGGAGGACTTCTTCTCGGAGCTGCTCGCTCCACATTTGCTTCTCCAAGGACGCCTCTCGTTGTTTCATCCTTCCTCCAAAGAGAATGTCACAAATGCCGCACACAGCGGATGTAAAACACACACGTGTGTGTGTGTGTGTGTGTGTGTGTGTGTGTGTGTGTGTGTGCTGATACCCACCACCACCTACACATGCCGTATATATACACGGGAGATGTCGACAGGGCCGGAGCGCGGATCATGTTGCCTGAGGAGCAGCTGTCTGCAGAGAAGTCTCGGGCTGAGAGAGGAGACGCTGTCAGGAATGTCTGCGAGGCAGCGAGGGGGCGGACGGCCGGGGACGGGGGAAAGAAACGACACAGAAACACGATGTTAGGATCACCGCGCTGGAGGCTGAGGTTCTAGGGTGGCCGACTGTTTCAGGTCGACGTGAGCGAGTCCACGGCGACGCCTGCATGTGTCGTTATCCGACTCCTGGATTCGTCGGCTTGTTTGACCGGGACGCGTCCGCTGGTTAATCAGGGTCGTTTTGTTCTTTCACATCTGCACGGGGGGTAAGAAGAGAGGTGGGAGGAGGAGGACGACACGCAGTCATGTGACCAGAAAACAGCCGCGGCGTGCTGCAGCAGTGGATCGAGGCGGAAAGGAAGGAAATCCAAATGAATCGAAACATAAATCAGGGTTTATCACGGTCGATGCGGGAGATCCGATTATTCAGATTAATCTCACTGATTGGATTTTTATGGTCATGTGAACGTGCTCAGAGTTTAAAAAGGGACAAAGTACAGTCCTGAAGAGTCCTAATAAAAAAGGTCTGGATTGTAGGTCAAAGGTCAAGATCACTGCAAGTTTCTGGTTTTAACCCACGAACCGGTCCGGTCGCCGCGAGCGTGAGAAACATCGCAGACGGTTCAGAGACGTGCTCCAGATGTGGACCTGTGTGAAAACGCAGCAGCTGGGATTGTGGAGCCGGAGCGGCGCTCCTGAGGGGGGGTCCGGTTACCAGCACCTGCCTGAGTGGGCGTGTGAAGAGGTGACCCAAAACAGTTACAATAACAAAAGAGCTCGACACGAGTCCGTGTGTGGAACATCTCAGTGAAGCATCTGCAGGAGGCCTTCAGGGAGCCTCCCCAGTCTTTTGGAATCAGCACTATAATGTAATATATAAGCGTATATAAGTGTATATAAGCGTATGGAAGCGTATGGAAGCATATATAAGCGTATATAAGTGTATATAAGCGTATATAAGATTATGTAAGCATATGTAAGCGTATATAAGCGTATGTAAGCGTATATAAGCGTATATAAGGGTATATAAGCATATATAAGTGTATATAAGCGTATGGAAGCCTATATAAGCGTATGTAAGCGTATGTAAGCATATATAAGCGTATATAAGCGTATGTAAGCGTATGTAAGCGTATATAAGCGTATATAAGCGTATGTAAGTGAATATAAGTGTATATAAGCGTATATAAGTGTATGTAAGCGTATATAAGTGTATGTAAGCGTATATAAGCGTATATAAGCGTATGTAAGCGTATATAAGTGTATATAAGTGTATATAAGCGTATGTAAGCGTATATAAGCGTATATAAGGGTATATAAGCATATATAAGTGTATATAAGCGTATGTAAGCCTATATAAGCGTATGTAAGCGTATGTAAGCGTATATAAGCGTATATAAGCGTATGTAAGTGAATATAAGTGTATGTAAGCGTATATAAGTGTATGTAAGCATATATAAGCGTATATAAGCGTATATAAGTGTATATAAGCGTATATAAGTGTATGTAAGCATATGAAATCATCCGCCCAGTCACACCTTTAATGATGATTACTTTAATGTGACCTGACAAAGAAACTGGACAGACTGGTTCAGAGATGGAACTGGCGAGGAAGAGATTAAAATGTTTCAATGAGCAACAAAAGGTGAAATGGAGTGGTGTTAGATGATGAACTGGTTAAACTGGAAGAACGAAAACCCTGAATGAACTAGTTATGGTATAGTGGGACGGAGGAGAAATGAGCAGGTTGTAGTGGGACGGAGGACAGTTGGGCTGGTTGTACTGGGCCAGAGAGGACAAAAGGACTAGTTAGATTACTGAATGTAGAGCTAGTAAACATTAAACAGTAATTCCCCCCGCAGCGGTTTAACCTGTGAACATTCGTCTGGCGCCAGACCAAAGTTCATGTGACGGCAGCGGGAGAGGAGAGGGGGGAGAGGGATTGCTGGTCAGAGGTCACGCCTCTAATGAGGCGTCACACCGGTTACGCTCCATTACATCAGATGACCGCCGCAGCAAATAAGGTGGCGAAACACGGCCTGATAGGAAACCGGAGGTGGGACGAACGGCTGTAATAACCTGTAACGAGGACCGTGGGGGGGGGGGCTCATATTACACAAGGGGAACGGGGGTGAGGAGGAAAGATGAATGAGCCCATAAAGGGAAGGCAGGGAGAATTCCAGAGCGGAGATTATTACAAGGAGACAAAGACGGAGGACAAAAGCAGGCAGGAAATTCCTGCTGCCGCTCCAAAACCAACAGAGGATCAATCAAGGCCAAATCACCCCCCCGAGGTGCTGCTGCACCCTGAGCAAACACTCCAGATCATCTCCGCTGCCTCTTTCGTTCCGCCGCTGCTTTTAGGAAACGGGGCCGGCGAGAACAAACAAACACAGGCGTCTGCGGCTTCGCGGTCGAGCTGAGAAATGTGGGCCGGCAGCGCCGCCAGGACGGCGGCGTGGGCGGACGCGGAGAGGCCGCGGAACGCCGCCGTCCATCAGCGCAACGCAACAGAGACGCATTGTCCCGGCACACAGAGGGCGCTGTTTGAGGTGGCGTGGGCGCTCGTGACCCTGCATACCTCCACTGAGGTGACGGGGGCGGGGCCTCCCGCCATGGGACGAGCGAGCGAGGGGAGCAGCGGGCAGAGGTCTCGCCGACATTCCGACCTCGGAACAGCATTTTGAGCGTCGGCGAACGCCAGCAGGCGGACTGGGAGGACTGGGAAGGCATTTAAAACAATGTCATCGAAAGGGGAGCGCTGGAGGACGGGACCGCCAGTCCCGAGGCCCTCGCGCCGGCGGGTGAACCACGGATGACGTCCAGGCTGAGTCTGGGACAACCAGAAACCGCAGTTGGGTTTCCTTGGAAACAAGCGGCCCGTTGAAACCCCGGGGAGGAAACCCTGACTCAAGGGTCTTTCCCCAGGAGCGGAGGGAGGCACAATGGCCGCCTGTGTCCACGCTCGCCTCGACTGCGCCGCGTCGCTCACGGTGGCCGCGCTCGGACCGGAGGCGCGTTTAAAAAAACGAGCGTTTCTGAAGCCTGACGCAGAGGAGTCGTTTTGATGCATCCGCTCCAGACAGGAAGGTCGTCCTCCTACAGCTCTAATAAACTGTGATACCCACAGAAACACACACACACACACACACACATATACACACACACACACACATACACACAAACACACACACACACACACGCCTCACGGATAAATGGCTAAAACACGGGAGCGGATGTCTGCTTCGGTCCCCTTAAGGTACGCGCAGATGTGGGTTGGAGCCCCAGCTGTGGGTGGGTGGGGGGCAGAGGGGGGCGTGAGCGGTGGGAACGTGGACTTGCGGTGTTGGTTTACACCAAACGATCCCAGCAGGAGGCTCGGAAGCACAGATGGGGAGGTGGGGTGGGGGGGGGGGGCGCCTTCCTGTCAGATGAAAGTCGCCATGGTTGCGGTTAAAGATGCTGCGCTGCGGGGACCAGGGGGCGGTGTGTGGGGCGAGCGGCGTGGCAAGTGGCGTGGTTGGATGATGAGTCACCGGAGAACTCCTTCAAAGTCTCATCCCCTCCGCCGACACCCAAGCAGGGAGGTCTCAGTCGGAGCGTGGAAGAGCTGAGTGGGCATGCAACGCACACATTTCCTGCCTCGGTCACCAGGGTGAGGGTCCAGCCCCGGTGTCCGTAACCGTGGAAACAAAGACAACCACCGTAGGGCCGCATCACGGCCTCGCCCTCGCCCTCGCCCATGTGGCATGTTGATTTCTTAAAGACGGCGGCCGTCACCGCTTTAGTGGTCGGGGGAGAGAGTGAACATTAGCACTTCATAACAAAGCAACGGCGTTCTTCAAGATCAAAGACATAAAGGAACCCTTGAGGCCTGATTGAGCACCGTCGCATACCAGCCGCGGCTGACGCGCTGGTATGACTAGTGGTACTTGAAGTGCTTCTATTGTGAGATGATGAGCTTTAAAACACGATTTAAAAACGATATTTAAAATTCTTCGACATAAACGGGAGACAAAATGGGGTCGGGCGGGGGGATGGGTGGGGGGCGGGGGGGGGGCTTCGACGGTAGTTTGAATGGGAGGAACTCTCAGCTCAGGGGGATCAAACGTGACCTCTGCCTCTGTGCTACGCTCCAGAAACAGATGCCGGGTCTATATTTAGAGAGCACTCCAACGGCTGCAGAACGGCGCATGTGTGTGTGTGTGTGTGTGCGCGTGTGTGTGCGTGGAGGTCAGAGGTCGGGCCTGCTGGAACCGGCCGGTGCCGGTGATTGATTTGGTTCCGTCGCGCCGTGCGTGACGGAGCGGGCATGTCGGGTACGCTCGGACGGGCGCGGCGCCAGGGCAGGGCCTGAAGCGCGGCGCTTGTCTGAGGCGAGACGGGCTGGAAAGGGTTGCCACGGCGACGAGTCTCAAAGTGTCGCTGCGTGAACGGTGGCGTCTGTGTCCAATCGCTGCGACGTAATTACTAAACGGCGGTTTCCCGACGTTAGAGAACCACCCATGAAAGTGTGCAAGCTCCTCCCTGGAGGCCTGTAGGCGAGGACCACCCTGTAGCGCGGTGTGTTACACCGCATGGAGGTAGAGGGCGGGTGTGTGTGTGTGTGTGTGTGTGGGTGTGTGTGTGTGGGTGGCGGGGGTGATAAAGTAATGATTCATCGTCAGACTTGTCAGAATCTTATCAATGGGGTCATAATAAAGTTAAATATAATTCATTTATGTCTTAAGTGGGCCAAACGTACCTGAGCTGAGAGGGAGGATCAGGAACACACACCCACTGCCCTCCATCACAGGACACCCACACCTAACACACACACACACACACACACACACAGAGTGAAGAGGCTCTGTACATCTAATGCACATAATCACTGCCTGATCCACATGGTTGTTAGGGGCCAGTCCGTCTGTGGAGCATGGCTACAGTTTTAATCTGGGTTTAAAGAGTGAGTGTGTGTGTGTGAACGTCATGGCGGGAAAGTTCACCTGCGTGACAGATGTGGAGAGATGTGCGCGAGCTTTTGATTTCCCATCAGCCAACGTGACACACACGACCCGGGGCTGTTCCAGACAGGCACACCTCCTCCCTCCGTTCCCTGAGAGGCAAGCCCGGGCAAGTTCACAGCCTCTGCCGCTCCCCTCCTCTGAAACCAGCAGGGCGCTTCTCCTCCCCACGTCCGCGGGAGAGCAAATACACAGTTCAGATTTAGCTCGGTGGTTTGGCTGTTGTACCGTGTTCCTCCACGGCGGCGACCCAGTCCAGACTGGGAGGGTTTCAAGGCGTCCCGGGTGGAAAGTGCTTCTTAATTCGTCACATGGAGCCCAATTTAACACACACACATAGAAACAGCGGTCATACATTGGTCCAGTGTGAGCCTGCTAAAAAACAGAAAGGGGTCTTTGGGTGGATTTGAACCTTTGACCCGTACACTCCCCATCACTATGACGTGGTTGACGTTGATGGAAAACAAAGAGGCCGACTGTCATTGAGGGAGGGGGGGGGGGGGGGGTGCAGAATTAAGTGTCATTAAACAGGAATTCCTGACACGACCTTCATCCTCATCTTCCCCCCGTCCCCCTTTTGGAACTATGCAGGGCGTAAAATAAGAACCGATAGAGCAAAGAGGGTCCGCAGGCCTGTTGGAACGACCCAGCGGCCCTCGCGGGGGCTTAAATCTGTGTGTGTGGCGGAGTTGCTGATCCGTGTGGCGTCTGCAGAGAGATTTTCACCTGCTCAGGTTCTCCTCTGAGCCCCACATGGAAGCCAGAGCTCCCCGCGGCATGCGCAGAGATGTCGCCAGCAGCACTGTGAAGATCCGTGTTTGGGTTACTGTGTAAATCTAATTATTTTCACTGCAGGCCACCAGAGACACACCAGACTAGTGGCCTCGGCAACACCGCCACCTAGTGGACAACGCGACTAACACGTTTTCAACACACACAAAAAGAATTTAAGGCAGTGTGCAACGTTAAAATATTTTACTGGAGTGCTACAGTACACAAACAGTTATGGATAAAAACAAAATGTTCATGGCATAAAAGTGGCATGTAGACCTCACAACATGGCAGTCAAGTAGAAAAGACAGTAATGAAAAGAACAAAGAAGTTAAAATGTGAACAAAAGCATCAGTGAATCCGTCCTTGTGCTACTCGGGTCTCTCCCATTGGGTGCAATGTTGTCGCTTGTGATAAAGAAAAAAAAAAAATTGAATCATAAAACCCAAAATTGGAACCCTGCAGCCCCGGGAGAGTGATTGTCACCCCTGGTTATCAATCCTCTAAATTCAATTGGGGAGGGGGGGGGGGGGACTCAAACGACCAATAAATACATTCTAAAATCTCTCTGTGAAACATAGACCGGACGTATATGTACAAACCAGTTAAAAGAAAAACATCGTTACTAAGTGTTTACATCTTAAAAGTCACTTGAACATCGTGTGGACTGAGACACACAGATAAAACCCTTCGAAAGGCCAAAGAAGTCAACCACGTTATTCCTCCACGGTTTCCTTCATCTCCACGTGGTCGACGAAACCGATTGTACACGATCCGTACCGAAGCAGTCGGTGCGCTACACGCTTGGACCTAGTCTGCTTCAGCACTACAGGCACGAAAACATACAAAAAGAAAAGGACGCGCCGGCTCTCAGCCCTGCCTCCGTCCCTCCTCCTCCCAGACAGGTCGTCTGTAAACAAGCAATCTTTGTCCGGATCATAAATACTGTTTTGGTAAAGTCGTGTGAGCGAACATAAAGTACGAAATGCACTGAAATGCACTGTTGGAAGGTTCCTGGAAGATATCTTTTCTTCTTCTTCTTTTTTTTTTTTTTGGCTTTAGCATTTAAGGCCCAAAGATTCTCGAGTGGAAGGGGAGTAGAAGACAAGCAGTGGTGAGTCTGTGCCCATAGGGCCGACTGAGCTGTAGATGCTAACACGTACAGGCACGCCAACAGAGACGGTATTGCAGAGAAATATAAAAAGACACTAAGGAATGGTGAGACATCCTCTCTGTCATTGAACAAAATCATTCTTCATCATACATATCTTCATTTTCTTTTTTTACATTACTGATCCCAAACATATTTTGAGCCATGATCACCTCTCATCCCTCATTTTCTGTCCAAAGTGCGTGGGTGCCGGGGCTGTTTCAGTCTGGCTACACAAGGGGGTGCAGTTCCTCTCTGCAGGTGACTGACAGGCGGTGGCTGTGTTTATTGCTAGAATATCGTGCTCCTACCCTCGTAGAGGAAACAAAAGTTGGCGAAGTATTCCTTTAAAACACTGATCTGAGACCTTCGGTGGCAGTCTGTGCTTTTTTTTTTCTCTCCTTTTTTTTTTTTTTTTTTGGAAGGATCTGAGATGGCTCCAGATCAGTGCTGGGGGGGGGGTGGACTCGGCCCTCCGAGCCGCTGGGGCTCAGGTGAAGATGTAGTTGAGGAGCAGCTGTGAAAGGAGCAGGACGCAGAAGATGAGGCAGTGGCGGCTTGTTAGCGTGGCGCCGTCTTCCGTCGCCCTCTGACGAGCCAGCTGTCGACTCAGAGCTGCCAGGTTCCTACAGCGGTGGGGGGGGGAGGAGCCGGTCACTTCACGTTATGATCAAGGGTGTGCGGACCGACAGGAGCACGCTATTAGACACAAATAACGATAATTGCGGGCTCTTATTTTCACCTCTGGATGTCCAGCTGTGTTTTCTTGATGGATGTGATAGAGGCCTCTATCTGAGCGATGTCCTTCACCTCTTTATTGCACCGTGCGCACTGTTTTATCAAACCTGTTCAAACAAAAAAGAGATGTGGTCGTTTAGGAGTTTGTGTGTGTGTGTGTGTGTGTGTGTGTGTGTGTGAGGGCTTCACCTTCGTTGTCCGAGGACTCGTTGGTGGGTTCTGGCGTTGTGCTGCTGCTCTCTGTGTTTTGGCTGCAGCTGGACGGCTGACTGCTCACCTTCCTGTGTTTTCCGTTCATCTCCCCCTGCGGCGAGAAAAGGAGCGGGCGCGAGTGTTTGAGACGACGGCGCCGATAGCGGCGGGACGAAGGTCCGGCTCAATCGTCCCACCTTCTCTTGGCTGGCCCAGCTGAAGGACAGGCCGTTGTGTTGCTTTTGGCTTTTCTCCTGCGTCTGGATGACGCCATCCTTCTCGAACTGGACCAGGCAGTGCTCGGGGTCCCACGGCCGGAAGCTGCCAAAGCAGACGACATGTAGAACGCCGTCCAGCACCTGTATCCCTGATTGGGTTTCTAGAGCGGCCGTGTTCTCACTCGATGTGCCTGTAGGTCCAATCAGACGTGACGGGGTCCTGGTGGAAGAGGCGTGGCGTCCAGGCCTTCTCTCCTCTCTCCCGGGCCTCTTTCCTTTGAGCTTCCTCAAGCACAAACTTCTCCTGTGTGGCCCTCAGCTGGTCCCGATCTTTGATGGCACTGGTCACATGCTGCCACAGTCTGACGGATCAAGATTAAATGAAGATTTTAATCAATGATTAAGTGCTCACAGTTACAATGATGAATGTAGATGTTCTAGAGTCTTAAGCCTGTACTCAGGCACAGCCGTGCTTTTGTAAGTTTATGCATTTTTTATCTATTTCATCAGTTTGTAGATGCAGCAGACGTCACAAACCAAGAAGCAAGGAGTCTTGTGGTTTACCTTTCGGATTCAAACTCTCCCTGCTGATCTATTTGGACCACTTGTCTCTTGAGGCGGCTCCTGCGGACATCTAAGGTTGGGTTCCATAACGTCTCCTGCTGTCCTGATCGCTTTTCATGTAAAAACACTTCTCTGTCCTGAACAGAGGAAAAAAACAAGCAGCGAAGTGTTAAAACTCACGATGCAAAGCCTCTTGAAGAGTTAAACCCAGAAGGTCCAATTTCTTTTGCCAAACTCTCAGGCCTGAGAACTCTCAGGAGGGTTCAGCCTGGGAACACCACAGAGTGGAGGAGAAGGAAGAGGACAGCAACGTTCTCACCCAGTGTCCATCAACAGTCGCCAAGAGCTCCTCCCCCATAAGAACCTTCCCGCTGATCTGATTCACAGAGCAGGCTCCTCCCAGGAAAGGCTGCCGAGGACGAAGAGAGGGACCCCGTTACATCACATGTCAACCACTGGGCCCTTATTCCAAGTACGGACCAAGTTAAAAGAGTACCTTGAGTTTAAACTCCAGCTCTGCTAAACATTTGGTTTTCTCACATTCTATGGTGACCTTCCCACCCAGCTCCAGCGTCATGGTGCCGTAGAGGATTCCTACATGGAATATTTCATCATGAACAACTGCACAGGGTATCCAGCTGACACACAGGTCACAGGTCCATCACACTCACACACACACTGTCAGGGTCTGGGCACCTCCTCCCCCATAGGGGGCGCCAAACCCTGACATGGGACCAGCAGGAGGTCGCGCACCTGAGCTGGATCCCGCAATTACCTCCCCTTCTTAGGGCCCGGGTCCGACAGTGGAAGCTGTCGGATCGTACTGTTGACTTTGGGTTCTGTTGGTCACCTGTTCTGTTGGACTATTGGACCATATCGGTATGGTTCTCATCGTCTTCGCCTGGCTGTCTCGTATCCCTGGTCTGTTCCCCATTGGACTCCCGTCCAGAGTCCCGTGCCCGTCTACCCGGATCCCCCGACTGTCTGTTCCCCGGACATCCCGGTTCGTGGGGAGGTAGAGTTCTGTTTTGTTTGGACTGTTTCCCGTACGGGTGTTTGTGTGTTGGCCCGAGAGCCCTGGTTCCCTCCTGTAGCGGAGCGCTTTGTGTTCAACGTGTTGTGAATTAAAACTTGTGTTTTTCACCCGCTACCCTGCGTCTGCATTTGGGTCCTACCTCTGAGTCCACGCGCCACCCCCTCCTTGTGACACACACACACACACACACACACACTGAGGAGGCGGTGTTGTTACCTTTGCAGTGGGCGTAGGGCATGGTGATGACATATTCTTCATCCCTGTTCAGGAACAGCAGCCTGGCTTTGCCATCCAGGATCGCTGACAGTGAGTTTCCTAGAACAGCATAAAGGTGGAGGTTTGCAGAGTCCTCCAGGTTCATGCAGAATTGGAGACAGAGCTCACTAACAGTTGTGCACCCTTTACCGTAGAACTTGGACTTGGCCAGGATGCTCCCGCTGATGGAGAACCCATCTTTCCTATTGCAGACGTGGAAGGCTGAGATGGGTGGATGATGGGACACCTGACCAAGGAGAAGCACCGAAGGAGCAACGAGAGGAGGTGTTTCAGCCCACGGAGGAGTATTCCTGTCGCACTGATTTACAGACACGCGCACACGCTCACCTGTTCGGCTATGTAGAAAGTGCAGCTGTCGGTCTTGGGGTGGAGCCAGCAGCAGCGAAAGGTTTCGCCCAGGATGGGATTGTAAGGTTTCTTCAGACCCTGGAGAAACGTGGCGTGAGCATCAGTGCTGGTAGAGCAGGTTCAGCTCTCACGGCATTGCTGCAGCAGATAATCTTTACCTTGGGCTTCTTGTAGAAACCAGACAAGTACCATCTCAAGACCTGCTTGACCCGGCCGTAGGCGCTCTCCTCTTGAACAGCTCTGGGCCAAAGCACACCACATGAGTCACGGGGGACGTCTGAACAGGACAAGTGAGCTCACCCAGGACGGCGGTGAGGAGATACTGACTGTGAGAGCAGGTCGGCGTGGAAGTAGTAGTCCGAGAGTTTGTCCAGGAAAGAGCGCGGCTCCAGGATGAAGGTGGGCAGCACCACTTTGGACAGGTCCATACCGGGCCGGAGCTGCTTCAGCAGGCCCCAGATCAGACCCTTGTTCTCCTCGGACACGGTCTCCACCTGAGACGCCTCCCCGGCCTCGGCCATCTCCTCGGTGCCCTGCTCTACATACGCTGTGGCCTGAGGCCCGGGAGACTCGTCCGTTTGGTCGACATCGCTTTCCTCCGTCAGCCTGCCGCCGTTCTCGTTGGCCGTGGTGTCCCACTCATCGTGAGCCTCCCGCTCAGACCGGTCTGAAAACCCGTCTTGCTCCATGTGGTGGTTGCCCAGCAGCATACTGTCATTTAATCTAACACGAACACAGAGACAGAGGAGACATGGTGAGGATTAGGTGAGGGTCATCGTGGACTAATGAGGGCTGTAGCATTTTAACAGCCTAATAATATCATTGAGTATATTTAACATAAACATTATTACTTATTACTTTAATTATTTGCATATGTAAAGTTTGGGCGGTGCCCTCCACGGCTGTAATGAATGAGCCCATTGTTTTGAAATGAAGTGCAGCGTTTGGATGTCTTCGGTCATCTGACACCGCCGAGCGTCGAGACGCGACATCATCGGTTGTCCTTTATTATTCCCCACCACCTTTTCACCTCAAGAGGGATTGGCTGCTGAACAAATGTGCTGACATACATGTTTCCATGTGTCAACAGCACACACACACACAAGGTAAAAAGAGAGCCAGGGCTTGTTATGACATTTCACTAACCCTACTCAGGAAGGTGGGTCGTATGTTTTCGAAACCACACAGAGACCATTCCTGACCACAAACTAGAGAGAAAGCACAAAGCACCTGAAGGCTGCACAGACCAGAAGGGTCACATTCCTGCAGAGTCCCGGATAGACCAGCATCATTACTTATTCACTAAAGAGGAAGCATTTCTTACCTCAAACAGCATACAGAGAGAGTGATTCTTCAGTGATCTGAGCCTGTCCTGTGTGTTTCCAATCCTCTGGGTTCTCTCCGCTTCTGTGTATCTGTCTCTATAATACCGTGTGTGTGTGTGTGAGTGTGCACGCATGCCAATGTGTCGAGGTGTGTGAGTGTGCGCATAAAGCCTGACGTCTCTTCTGAGCAGTTTGTGTTTCACACACTATTCCAGCTTCCTGATTCTCTTTCAGTCACGTGACCACACAGAGAGTTGGAATTGGCCGGGAGAGGAGAAGTGAGATGGGCGGGACCAAAAGCCGGTCTCCAATTTTACATAAATTAAAAAAGGACAACAACCACAAGATTCTGAATTCAGCAGCCACACTGTTCTCAGAGAACAACGTAAAGCAGTTTAGGATATTAAACAGAATAAAACACTGGAAAATCCCCTTTAGTTGAAAATAAGGAATCTTTTGGCTGGAATCACTTCTCTTTTACTGATTTCACTTCCACCCTTCACACTCACGTGTGAAACTTATATAAGGAAATAAAGCAGATCACTGTTCAAATCCAATACGCAAGCGTTGTTAGTGTCATGTGACTCGCCAGATGAGCAGATTCTTGTAGTATGGGGTCATCCGGATGTCGGCACGTTACGTAGGCCCTCAGTGAGCCTCAAACTTACTGTAACGGCTCCATGTCGCCGAGTGTAGTCGACTGCAGCAAGTGGAGAATATGGGAAGACTCTGAAGACATGCTGATATCCGCTTCTCTCCCAGTTTTGGCCGTCAGCTTGTAGAGACTAGAGCAGCTGAGAGCTAGCTCCAAGGCATCCATCCAGCATCGGCCTGGAAAGAGGGCGGCAAATGAGACGAGTAAAAGCACCGCTTCCACTACGGCTTCCTCTGTAGTAAATGTTAATAACAGAGCATTAAACCCTACCATCAGACTCAGACGCTGCCCGAAAGATAAGGTAGTTGCTGGGTAAAGGCTGTGTGATGGAGCCAACATTCTCTCCTTTGGGACCCTGAGCATATGGATGGAAGAATGAGCTGTGCCAGTTTGGTCATATTGTATCATCTTTAAACAAATGGCCCTCACTGGGAGCAGGAGCACAGTAGAGCTTTTGAATGAAAAAAATGTAGGTTACAAGAACAGTCATCAATCTTTAAATCTACAGGAAATGTAATTTATGATTGCGTGTTTATGTCGTGCTCCATCAAAGGCACTAGGGGGCGCCTGTGCGACACAAAGCGGTTTAATTCAGGTCTTTAATTAACTGGTTTTACTTTAATGATAGCATGCCTGTGAATATATCAGACCTTGACAGCCCAGATAGATTTGTCCAGTGGGTGGTAGAGCTTAAAACAGAAGCCGTCCTTCTTAGAGGGTCTCTCAATCAGCTTGCAGGCATTAAGTAATATGGTGCCAACCCAGTGGTCTGATTTGGGAGTCTTATAGATGAGAAGCACTCCTGGCTTCAGAGCACACCACAGCTTAGTCCAACTCTTTAAAGAGCTACGGATCTAGAACAAAAAAAAAAAAGTGTCAGAATAAGATGAACAATTGGAATGACAAGTCCAATTATTATTTTACAACTGCAACTGCAGCCATTTTGTGACAATTGGACCAACTACAGCTGATAATCAACAGGCCAGTGGGCAACGTGGTAAACGTCTCGTGTTTCAGATCCCGTCAGTGTGTCACACCTTCAGCCAGTTGGACATGATGACAACGCTGGGGTCCTTAAGTGCACTGAACAGTTCTTTAGCTGCCCGTTTCTTCTCCTGCCTGTAATTCTGCTTCTGGAGCTGACGGAGACAGAAAAAACGAATCACACCAATGACTCATTGGTCACGTGCTTGCTGAACAAGTACCAACACTAGGTGGACACAAACTCAAACAAATGTGTGGAATCACTGACAGCATTTCATTATTCATTCAGAATGTAGAGGGGGTGTTAAAATGTTACTATCTCAGTATTATGATCGGTTTAACTAGCTCCACTGGACCTGGTGAGAGTGAACAGTTAAACCACACGCAGTCGTAAAACCAAAACATCGTGCACGGTGAACTCGTGCAGGAGGGTTTGTCTACCTTGAGCGACTCCTTGCGAGCCAGCTTTTCTGTGGGGGAGGGGCAGTCCTTCTCAACACCATTAAACATCCTGGTCTCAGACTGGAGAAGGGAAGGAAGACAACAAGGTCATCAGTGTTGATGAAGAATAGTTTATCATACACTCCTCTCTCCCAACCACTTCCAGCCCCCCTCGCCCCCCCCAGCTCTTCCCAGATGGGATAGAAAGTATAATCTCTCCAGCTGTTCTACCATGTAATTCCTTCCTGGGTCTACTGGGTCTCTTCCCAGTTGAGCGTGCAAGCCCTGAAGAGTGCTAAAGGGAGCATCCAGGAGGAGAGGGAACCAAAATTATATCTATTAAAAGTCACTGATAACTGAAAAGAGAGTTTAATCTGTGTTGAGTCACACTCCTGAAGTTAATTGAATTAGTTGCCTTTGCAGGTCAGTTCTGTCTCCCAGACTGTGGGAAAACGCATCAAGGATTCTCTGACCACTCTGCAGCGGCTTCACACTGAGCATTGTTTTTTTTGTTTTGTTTTTTTTCCCAAGCACATAAATGACAGTCGGACACACGACGATTCCTAATCAGCGGGACATCGTGGCAGACACTGCAGAGCTAACAAGGAGCGACACTTGAGATGAGACGAGATGAGATCAGGCCCTATTAACATTAACTTGTCCTCCAATTAATGTTGTTTTAGGGCCAGAGCGCAACAGCACCGCTGACGGGCAGTTAGACCCGCAGGTTTGTTCTCACTGACAGGCAGATTTCAGCAGAATCAGCGGTGGTTTTACAGTGAAAATGGGGTGCTCCTCTGATGGGTGCAGTTTTTGGCTTCAACTCTCTACTGGTCCAGTTCCAATCCTTTTTTTTTTTTCTCCTTCTTCACTATTTTGGTTCCAAATATGTAAATAAGGCAGGCATTTAAAAATGCACAATTAGCCTTTATGAAAGAGAGGCAGCACTGGAACAATAATGGTCTGAGCTGCTAAATAAAAAGCTTGTGGTGCAAAGAAGAGAAACAGTTCCCACCATGGCCAGGGGCTATCAAGCTCTACCGCTCGGGGAGTTAGAGGACTGTTATGGATTCAAACAGTTGTTCAAAACAGAAACATCACAGGAGTTTAAAGACTTTTCATGAAATGAAGACCTGTAACTCATCGGTCAGATGGAGCTGCTGAGGCGTTGCCCAATCAGGAGCAGTTTTCTTACCTTACTGCCTGGTGACTGGGCAGGACTGAGTTCATGACTCAGCATGGAGAGACTGTTCCTGTCTGTTTCACTGCCTGGTGGGAACCCACAACACAAAGTTACATACAAATGAAGCCGATGAATAAACCTGCTAACAGACAAGTGAAGCGAGATGACTCAGGGGGCGAGCAGCAGCAGGGGAGGCGGGCAGCGGGACCCTCCAACAGGCAGCCGACAGTCCGACGGGTTTCGAACTTTCACCTGGGCTGAGGTTGCAGAGGTCGTTGTCTCCGCCATAAGACAGGTTCCGCGTTAAGGTCGGAGGGTCGATCTTGGGAGGGGAGGTGGCGTTGGGACAGAGAGAGAACCTCCGATGGAACAAGTTCTCCTCCTTCATTCTGACCGCCTGCTCGTCCTCTGCAGGGAGAAACGTGTCGAGGGACGGGCCTGTAGGCAGAGGAGGAAATGGGGAAAAAGAACATTTAGACAGATCGGGAGATTTAAAATCCGAAAGACATTAAATTCCAACACACGGATGGAAATTCTCAGTGGCACTATACGTCTTCCTCTCTCTCTTTTGCCTCAGCTCCACTGTATCGACGGGTGGATGAATCGATTCATCACCACCAAAGAGGTCTGTTTCCGGAGAGACAGTTGTCCTGCTTCTAATGAGCAGGGAGCAAATGGGACACATGAGCCTCGTGTGCCTGTGAAAATTCATTCACAGACTCGCAGACTGATTCATCTCTCCCACATAACTGAGCAGCCTTCCTTGCTCCTGCAAACCTATATGAAACCAGGCATAAGAACAAACAGGTACATCTGCTCCTTTCCAAAGAAGCACCTCTAATTGTCCCAGAAGGGCCGGTCTATTAATAGCATTGGGGAGCTGCAGTGCACACATGCAGGGGTGGGGCTCGGTAGAGCGCAGGCTGCATGGACGCAGCGCATATTTAACAACAGGCTGGCAAACTGGACGGCCGCCGTCTTCTAGTCAGTCAGTTCCGCGTACGGGGCCCCGAGGCGGCCTCCGACGTGAGCAGCCAGACACGTAGCTGTCCGAACGAACCACAACTGCTTCTCACAACAACAAAAAAAACTGTTGTTACAGCAACGTGCGTGTTACAGGCGTGTTACTGAGTACAGATAAGTTAATCTCACAATGTCTGTATGAATGAGGACGTGGCCTTTGACCCTAAAAACTAATACTTTTTATTTTTGGTTTTCATTTATTGTGGGTTTGTATATTTTTGGTGGGGGATTACACTTAATCTAATGAGATTCCCTCAAAACGATTACGTCAAACAATCGGCGCATCTGCGTAAAGCACCGAAGTACTAAATTTAACGGTGTCAGCCTCCGATAAACAACTTTGCTAACCCACATTTCTGAGAAGCGGGGATGGTAAATACAAATGATCACAGAGGGAGGAATTCAAAGCCTTTTTCCTGCCCTCACCAATCATCCCAGCACTGTACTGGTATTCCACCAACACTGGATTCCACCATGGACTTACAAAACCTCAAAACTCAGAGTGTAAACGTTGCCGGTCTGGGCCAACATGGACGTCTACCTCCACAGCGATGCGGCCAGGCTGCGAGGGCGAGTCTAATATTTACTCTGCGATAGTGGCATCTTGTAGAAGAGATAAGAGCGAGTCAGCAGCGGTCAACAGCACCCGCTGTTGCATCAAACATTAACCTGGCCAACAACAACAACAGAGCGGGTGACCTGCAGTTACCTTCGCGTGGGACGGGCTGGTTTCTGTTAACGGTGATCAGACCTGCTCTGTTTTCCCTCTGACGGGGAAGCAGGTGGACATGAACGCAGCGGCGTGCTGCGACACGAACGCTGTTTGCACGCTCGGCTGGTTTCACGAGCTCGACTCTCAAGCGCGCCGATGTAAAATTAAAGGTGTGGGTTTAACTGTTGACGACGTCCCCAACGGCCCTGGGAGCAGGAAGGGCGGGTAAAGAGTGATCCATCCACCCTGGATCTACTGGTACCTCGGCCTGCTGACAGCAGTGTGTTGGACTGGACGTGTGATAGATGTGGTCGGCTGATGATTCATGCGCAATTAAATTCCACGTTTGCCGGTTTACGACGCAAGCTGAATTTCAACGGCTCTCCGGATTCCCCAAAACGTTTCACATGACGTTTTACAGAGAGAGAAAGTAAAGTGCCTGTTGTTAATAAAGCACTCCCGATGGTTCAGTTCAACTGGTCGTCATCAGGAGTGTTTATAGTCGGTGATAGCCGGGGTGGTTTAATCTCCTGAGACCCCAGCTCTCTCTTGATATGCGTTTTTAATTTATCTTTGCTATTCAGGATTATTGGGACCTGATAAGTGTAAAGACTGAGAATCATGTTTTAACAATATTTTGAAACAAGTGGGGACAATGATGTCCACATACAGGGACAATGATGTCCACATACAGGGACAGTCAATCTAAATGTGTAATAATATAATGTTTATGGGTCCATGTATGTGGACATTTGGCCCCACACTAAGAAGAATTAGCTTTTATATGATGTGACCCAACATCTAATGTCCACATGTGTGGATAGCACGTCTTAGGAGGTCTTAAGATCCAGAACCTCGACAATGTGTTCAGGAGGTGACATCAGAACGGGGGATGACCCACTTTTGGTCCTCTTTCAATGGGCCTTCTTGTCAAAACACATAATTCCGCCCATGTGAGATTTGCTACGGAGGTTGAGAAGGCTGGATTACAAATCTTAATACTTTAAATATTCACTTCAGCCGACAATCATAATATTTAAGTGTGTGGGAATCTCAACAGGAGATGGTCGGACTCTGTGTGTCTGCACGCTTTCTACGGCGCGCGTCCGCCTGAGATCCCTGAAACACTGGCGGCGGACATCGAGCCAGCTGTTGCTAATATGAGGGCAGAGATTAAGCCCAGACACCCTCTCTGTCCTTTCATCACACCATCTGCCCCCTTTTAGCTGCCGCATCTCCGTTAACCCTCTGTCTCGGTGGCAGTGGGAGAGGCGGACGGCCGCGTGACCTACATCTGGGCCAATGGGACGTCCTGCTTGCGCGGCACGAGCGCCAGCGAGGCGCATGACGCGATGCTGGAAGGGGTTAAACGTGGAAGGTGGGGATGGACACGGACACGCACAGCTGGGGTGAGACGGCGGAAGAACGCGGCTATTTACCACCACAGCTCTACGGACGTGACTTACTAGCCACAACATGGTCGCTGCTGAGAGTTTCATTATTCTTCCATTCGTTCACTTGTGTCCTTTCTACGTCCAGACTCTGTCACAGACACACACAGAGATGTTCCCGACAAGGAAACCAGGCTTCTTCCCTCCTCTTTGTCCTCCTTTGGTGGCCATTTATAATTTAACTCGGATGTTATTTTGGGAAAAGCTCTTTAAACTGAATATTAAGACAATTGAGGACGACGCGACTATTTAGAATCAGCTGCTGGGAATATAGAAATTAAATGTACATTCATTTTGCTGTCTTCTAAATAACTGGGTTTCCTAATACGTTCCTAACATTTCTCACAGAAAACACAGCAGGACTGAAGTGGATTCACCCTAAAGTGGTTTACACATCAGCTCCAGCTGTGTTTGCATGGAACAAATGCAGAGTATTGACCAAGTTAACAGCTGAAACCTGTTATTTTAATGCAGGGAGAAGACGGCGCAGTAAGAGATCAGAGTGGAGCAGCAGCAACATATGGGCACATGCTCGTACTCCTCGTTTAAAGGGTGACGAGACGAGATGGCGAACTCGAATGGAATTTAAAAAACCAAACAACTGTGTTTAATAGGGGAGCAGCAAAATAAACTGGGTCTGATGCAAGGCTGAAGCTACACACTGGGCTAATTTTGAGTCACTGGGTGGGAGGATGTGTGGTTAACTCGAGTTATTCTTGGTCTTGTGTGGGCGGAAGATATATTTTAAGGAAATTACAGAGTTTTTCAATGACCTCTCTTGTTTTGTTTTTACAGAAACTTTCCTTTTACGTAAAACTATGAGCCCTCATTACTGAAATAAAAAACAGCTGGGCAGATTCGCTACTACCATAGAGCTTTGGTCGACTACCACCACCGTCTCCACCGTCCCACCAAGCAAGTCGCACCCCCACTCAGTTACCAAAGGGACGTCCATGTCAACCAGAGCAGGAAATATCAGAGGTCTGAGCGTCCCCTGTGCTGAGAACCCATAAGAGCCGCCCTTATTGATGATATGAGAGGGTCACATGATACTCCATCACTAACCCAAACTCTGAATCCCTCCCTAAAACGATAACGTGTGTTGTCTTGGCCGATCCTGCGTCGGCCCTCAGACTGTAGCAAAGGAGCCCAGCTGAAGTCGAGCAGCATCCGGGCCACCTCCGCTTGTGTCAACACCGCAGCAGAGAAAGGTTGTCGCTCACCTTTCACCTGAGCTCCGAGAGACGCCGCATCCAGATGCTCCAGTGTGAAAAGCTGGTCTCACCTGGAGAGGAGCAGATATCGAGAAGGGTCAGCTTCAGTGACAAACACTCTTTAAAGAAGCTTAAGCTCAGCGCGGGTCTAATCGACCCGGGCGAGTTGTCTGAATTCATCCGCGCCTGATCTCGCTTCAGAGTCGACGCGCGGTCGATCCGGTGATCCAAAAACCCACAAGCTCTAATTTCTGTTCAAACAGGACGACGACGTGGGTGAGTTATAGGTGGAACCCAGTCAGATGTCCTGCAGGCAGCAAGGCTGAGCAGCATCGGTGTCAAAAGAGAAGAAAAGCAGAGCAACGCTGCAGTTGTACCTGTGTTTGTTGTACTAATTCAGCGCAACGGTTAAACGCGTGTCACGTGTCACGGCTGCATTCAAATATGGAAAATGACCCCCAGCTCTTCTCGTTCATGCTAGTTAATAGGGTTCGAGTTCTTTTTAAAACAAAACCCTGGACCTTTTTAACTGGTTAAATTGACTAAGAACTGTGGCATTAACATTCTATTCAAAACTAATTTGACTCCGACTTTTGGTTTTTCTTGAAATCCCTCTTAATCCCAAGGACTGTGGGAAAAAAAAGGCATTCTCAAGCAGCTGCCAAGCACGATAAGGCAATAATTTAAAAAAACCAAAAAAGCAAAGCGACGTTAATCACAGAGGAAGCATCAGCAAATGAATGACTGTCAGACCCCACAACACCAGGGGGTGTGAGCAGCAGATACGCCCTCAGAAGGATCGTCTTTTCACTTGATTCTGTACACAAACGCGACACCGCCGAGGCTGAGACGAGGCACGTTTGCCCTGACTCATCTGTGCTGAGCAAATAATACCTTAAATCAATACCATTAACTGTGCGTCGAGGCTGGGACAGTGAAAATGGAAGTATTTACATAAGCAGCGCCTCTAAACAATGAGGCGGAGGAGGCGGATATCGATCGCAGAGGCGCCAGCGGGCCACGAGAAATTTAAGAGAGAAGAGAAGCGGCTGAAGGCGCCGTATAAATACACACAGCATCCACCCAGGAACACGAGTCAGGGGGTCAGGAGGCCGGGCTGCGCAGCTAAATCTGTTAGGAGGTGTCAGATACTTTGAAGCGAGCATCTGCTCAGGCCGACGCTCTGGACGCAGCGCATGCTCCCGACACCGTCCAGGCCAAAGCGCGACGCGGCGAGAGAGAGAGAGGGGCGGGAACGCGGGCGCCCGGCGCGGCCGAACCGCAGCGTCCTGCACGTGCGCTCCTCCTTTCAGACGCGGGAACGGAGCGACGGTCGCGGGTATGCTCCTGACCCCGCCCTGGCGAACACGATTATCTCCAGTGCATCAGCCTGATGACATAAATCCACCGCCGTCACGTTGGTCCATTTTATCAGTCGTCGGTGGCGGTCCTGAAAAGAGCGTCGCGGTTTTTCTGCGTGTTTTATTCTTTTCTGTTGAGAGGGGCTGCCGTCTAAAAGTAAAAGAAAAGGGTTTAGTAGGTTATGTTTGCCATGTCCCGGGCTCCCCGTTCCCTCCGCTGACCTGTTCCGACTGAGCGAGCACCGGGCCAGTCCGGCCACAAGCGCAGACGTTGGGCGAACTCGTGTTCTCCCAGTCACGCTAGCCGCGGCTCCCGCCGCCACAGTTTTACGCGCCGCTTTCTGACCGTTTTCATTGTTTTCGCTGTTAACACCCCCCCCCTCCTCCTCCTCCCCCCCCCCCTCCTTTTTCTCCAGAGCGAAAACAGAACATCCCTTTTGGCGTGAGCGCTTGAGCAACACATCGCCAACTGTAGGAAGTGCATCAGGAGAGGAGGTGACGCGGTTAACTGTGGTCATTCCTGTGACCGGGGGGGGAAGGGGGCGCAGGGGGGGGCGCAGGGGTGGGGGGGGTGGGGCAAATGGGAGGGACAGAGTGACAGTGCATTCTGTGTCATGAACAGACCCAGCTTTAAGGTTACCTTCAGATGGATATAGACTCAAGCTCTCTCTCTCACACACACACACACACACGTAGAGTCCCCAATTAGCCCAACACTGACCAGAGCAGACCCTGAACTCGAACCCAGGACCTTGTGCGCTGCCTCTGACCCCCCCCAGCACTTCGGAGGGTGCGTTTCCCCACGCGCGGGGTGTCAAGGCCGGCCTGAACCTGCAGTATTTCCGTGCGCAGGTTAAAATAGAAGAGAGCAGCTGTGATCACAAAACCTTTATTTATGTGTGACAGGTCCCCAAAACCTACTTTGTCATTTCTCAGCTCAAACGCCGAGGGGAACGCTGGCCTAAAATAGCGGCCCACAGCCGAAAGCGGACCGGCGATTTTGCGATTACAGAGCGGAGGGCCTTGAAAAGCCCAGGCCACCGTGACGCCCTGGGCAGCTTCCCTCCAGCATGTTGGACGTGAGGATTCCTCACAGCGCGGCGGGGAAGCTGGGACATCTGTTGCTTTTCTTCCTGCTAGAAAAAACAACACGAACCGCCCACGGAATCTGCTCGACGCGTTCCCACCATCCTCATCTCGATCAAAACAACCCCCTACCCCCCCCACACCCCCCTGCCCGTCAGTCACAGGGCGGCAAAGTTCATCGGGGAACGACCCCGTTAAAACGCCACCGCCTGATTGCAGCGCAAAGGTAGACGGGCGCGGGGGAAAGGAACGGCGGAAAGTAAAGATCGGTCACCGTAACAGCACAGCAAGGGGGGGGGGGGGGGGTCAGGCTTGGATCCGCTCGCCCGATCAAAGCAACAAAAGCCTCATCTAAGCCAGAAATAAAAATAGAAGTGGTGTCTGTGGTAAGCGAACCCATGACCTTTCTCCACTGGAAACACTGCGCTAATACGCCCCCGATTCCAACGGTCCTGGACTTCAGACGGGCCGACATCAGGCCAGAGGAGCACGGATGCTGGACCTCCGGCCCTCCAGAAAGATCTCCGGATCACAGAAACACGACAGAAAAACAAATATGTTTTGTTTTTTTTAATTGCTTTTGAAAGGAGATTAAAATTGAAAAAAAAAAAAAAAAAAAAGACGTCGCCCTTTAATTTTCTCTTCTCGCTCAGCCGTAGTTTTTCCAAACACTACCTGCTATTTAACTTCAGGCTCTCTGGCAATCATTTCCCCTTGTGCTTAAATTGCCCCCACTTAACTACTACCCCCCCCCCCCTAATGTGAGCAACACAATGCTGCTTTACCATGTGTAGTAAATATCTCAAGGGGGGGGGGGGTTAAACACATCAGGTGATCTTTACACACAAGTTTGGCCTAGTTCTAGTTCTGTGGTGAGCATGGGGGCAGCTACACAAACGAAGCCATCGATGCTCTTTGCCCCGGAAACATTGATTTGAATTAATAATAAGCGCATAAGCGCCGCCACACGAGATGGCACACTTTATGCGCAAAAACTCACCGTCTGAACACCACAAACGACGTTAGTGCACCAAAAAAAAAAAAAAAAAAAAAGCCCTCTGCATGAGGGAAAGCGTTGGCCAGGTGACATGTTTGCTTATTACCATTAGTAAGTGGATGTGGAGCAGGCCTCTGCTGCGTAACGAGTGCCACGTTCACCGGCTTTCCAGCGGCGAAACCCCACAAATGCAACACGTCACGTTTGAGTAACGGAGAGCTTTAAAAAAAAAAAGTGCCAGACAAAAAAAAAAAGGAGAAGGGGGGGGGGGGTATGTTATTCCTCTGACGACTGTTGGTAAATACGCGCAACCCAGACGCGAACGCCTCCGACTGACCGATGCGCTGCAGCGCTTGTTGCACCCAAGACCGGTTAAAGAATAAAAATACAAATACAATGGGCGTGTGTGTGTGTGTGTGTGTGGGGGGGGTAAAAATAACACAAGGTGCCTTTGCTCCGGTCACCACCGCCCCGGCAGGACGCGGGGATCGGTTCAGGACCGCCATGCGAACAAGTGACAGCCACATGGGGAACGGGCTGCGAACCGATCTGGAGGGCGGGGGGGGTTTTACTTCACCCAGTTAGCATGGAAGCTTAGCCACGATCCGGCCATCCGACACCCCCGGACGCGGATCCGTGAGCGCCGTGCGCCTTTTCTCCAAGCGCTGCCACGTTGTGATGCTCGGAGGGGCAGAAAATGTCCTCCTCTTCTGCGGAACGACCGGACGTTCGCAAGCTAACCCAAGGTAGCATATAAAACGCACGTTTGGAGAGGGAGGGAGGAGGGGGGGGTGTGGAAATAATAAGTTATCCCCCCGCCGGATGCGTGGAAACGCAGCGGTTTAATGGGAGCGAACTTACCGTGCGTGCGGCTGCGAGGCGCTCATACAGCTGTTCCCGAGCCTCCTTCCCGGTCCGGCGTCATCGTGAGGGGCTGAGGGAGACAGCTGGGGAGGAGGAGTGGGGGGGGGAGCAGCGAGCAGGGTGAGGCAGACGGTGGGAGTCGGCTGGAGAAGTTGCTCCGCTTCAACATGGAGAGTGTGGAGAGGACTGGATCCTCCTGCAGAGCTCCGTCTGGAGGAGGGCCGATCTGGCGACCCCTGTGGCGGCGCGGGGAACTACACCCACCACCACAACAATAATAATGAAAGTAAGAAAATAAATGTTTCACTCATCGTGCTAAATCCCTGAAAAGAGGTGTGAATTGTTGATTATTAATCTGAGATCGTGTCATTTATCAATCCGTTTGAGTGTCCACCCAAAGGTGCTTTTATTTTGTGTCCTAATACAAAATATTGCATGCTTTTGATTGGAAGCCTCAAATCATTTTCATAAAAGTTAAAAAGGAGAATACAAATCTGCGGTGAGATTTAATATTTAATCCTATTGCGTATTACAGAGATAGAAAATGCATTTCAGATATCTTCAAGAACCCCAGGACCTTTTAAAGTATACATGTTATTGTCACCCTCGATAAAAATATGTGCTTTCAATTATTAAGTGCATTATGACACAATTAAACAGTCCTAAAAATATTGACACATACATCAAACAACTTGTGAAAAAGTACCTGCCTCAGAGAAGATTGTGACCCTGAAGATGGAAATAAAGTAAAAAAAAATACACAAAATGTCATCTACAGCAGGAAGTGACATCACACCGCGGGCTGCTTTCACCTTGTTTTAACACGATTTAGTCAGGAGCCATGTGAAAAATGGCATGGGATTGTGGGGTTTGTGTTGACTCAAGCTGTCTTGTTTCAGACAGAAGAGGCCTGGACTCTGCCGACAGAAGGTGGAAGTCAAATCCGGTCACAAGTGGTCCGACAAGGCAAAAACAGCAGCGGAGTTGAGTTTACAAAGAAAAAAGAGACCGACAAAGACAGCACGGGTGAGATTTTTCAAACATGTTTCCTGAGCTCTTGCTTCATTCATTCCATCTCTTTAATCACAAGTATCAACGGTAAATATATTACACTAAATCGCGGGTTGAATCGAAAAAAAAAACATCTCATAACTGGCCAAAAAGTCTATAAGTTACATAAAAAAATGTTCAGTGTAGGAAGACAGATGCATCCAGTGCATTATTCGCTACAGTGCATACAAATACTAAAGTGTCTGAAACCAACAACAAAAGTCCAGAATTATCAAAAAGCATTGCACATTTTTCGTCGGCGGGGTGCAATAAGAGGTGTGACAGTCCGAGCTAAATTCCTATAACATGATAATGGAGCGTAGAGTATGTAGAACACAGACTGCTGCACATCAGCGAAGGCACGCTGTTTCCACCCCAGCACTTGTGAACAAGGCAATTCAAAGATTTTACTTTTTTAACTGTGACTTTTTTTTAACATACATATATATATATATATTATGTCATAACTGTAATACATTTACAGCATCTAACATATTACCTGAGAAACATATTATCTGAGTCCAGTAGTAAACAGGCAGGATTAAAACAAACAACAGCATCGAAAACAGCTTTTATACAGTTTATCATATCAAAAGTAACAGATTTGGTCACAAAGTCACACAACCACCTCTTTTTCCAAGAAATAAATACCCCAGAATATAGGTCTGAATCAACTATATATATATATATTTATACTTAACCAAAGCAGGTTTACAGCGTTTCTACAGCAGAACCTGCGTTCCCTTCACAAACGTTGGCAGTAGAAGACTTGAGTGGTTTCTGGCGTCTATGCGTCTGGGTACCTGTAGTAACCCTTGTGCAGGTCCACGTTCTCATAAATGGACAGAGCAGCCGTGTTCTGGTAGATCAGATCCACGTTGGTTCCCGTCCTGGACCTGATGATGTCCATGGCGCACTGGTTCAGGAACACGTACTGGTCCTGCGGGAAAAGCCGGGCACATTAGCCCACCGAGCGCCCCTGCGGCGAGACCACCGCTTGCCCAAGACCCACCTCTGTCTGCACCATGAGGGGCCGGTGCATGCGCAGGTCGTGCACTATGCCGTAAACGTCCACAATGTTTTCCCTTTCGATCTGGAAAATCAGACGGTCGATGGATATGAAGGTCCCCGTGCGCCCGACACCAGCACTGATGGGACAGAAACATTTAAACACAATTGAATGCAACGCTCTGTGTGTGTGTGTGTGTGTGTGTGTGTGTGTGTGTGTGTGTGTGTGTGTGTGTGTGTGTGTGTGTGTGTGTGTGTGTGTGGAGCAGACCTGCAGTGTACCACAGTGGGAGAGTGTCTGGAGTACTGGTCCATGTGCTCTCTGACCAGGTGTCTGAAGCTGATGAGGAGCTCGGTGGTTTCTGGTACCCCGTGATCAGGCCAGGCCGTGAAGTGGAACTGGCGCACTGAGCGGGTCTCTGCTGTTTTCACCTGCGCAGCATCCGCAGATCAATTTCAAGAGGTCGTGATTTTTGTTAAAGACACGTTCTGTGACCTGGTTCTAGTTCTGTGGGGCTGCACGTGTCTGACTGGCTGAATCTACACTGTTCAGATGCCTCCAGGACTTCGGAATGGAAGCGAAAGCTGCAGACAGATTGATTGAGGACAGGGTGTGGGCCTTGTTTAACCTAAACTCCACAGGAAGGACTATCAAGATAAACTAGTATTTTCTCTGCAAATAAGAAGAGAAAGGAGCTAACAGGATAATAAAACACACTGTAATTATAATACAGGAGTGTATAAGCATCCCTGTTGGTGTCTTGGCGCAGTGTTAACATGACTTTAAACCACTGGAGCGTATTTGTTTTTACTCTATAATCGATAATCAGATAATCTGACAGCAAAGATGTTCTCAATGGAAGAAGATGCCACGTCTGTCTGGATTATCATGTTTTACATCCACATTTTATCTGAGACATGGAAACTGCGGAATACTCTGAGCCACAACTGAAAAATGCGCATTCGGAGTTTTGAGCAGAGTTCAGGTTCAGTTTCGTGGGGAACAACGCCACCAGACGGCGAGAAAGAAGCACTGCACCACCCACAGGGTTCTCTTTTTCTTAATAACCACCTACATTTTTAACGTCAAAGTCCCTGATGGTCCAGTCTTCCAGCGGTATGTCAGAAACTGTTGTCACGTTGATGTTTTCAAAGTGCCTGGTGCCAAATTCCCAGTACTGCTCACATTTGACCTGAAAGACAACCATTCAGAATTCACAGGCGGAATTACAGGCGAGCTCTCCCGTGCGCAGTCGGGACATTGTGCGTGTGCTGCCTCACTCGGCCTTGCTCGTTGCAGCGTGTCAGCATGACCAGAGTCTGCACGTTCTTCTCCCAGATCATCCTCCAGAAATCACTGACCGTGGCAGGCAGGGGACCCTGAGCTGCAATGAACTCCTTCTTGGAGTTGTAACCCTGCCAAACAAAACAACACAGACATGGTTTTTTATTTATATATATACAGGACACTCTCAGACATCGACATGGAGGATGGCGTTCGAGTTTTCCGGATGAGCCTGATGGAAAGCTGCAGAACAGGCCGTTGTGACGATTTACTGATGACGAGGGAAGCAAGCGAGCAGCTCTGAGGAGCGTCAGTACGCACCGGCATGTAGTTAGCATTGATGTAGTCATCATAGGGACTGCCATGGATAATTGAGAGTTTCACTCTAGAAGAGTCATCTGAGGCGACAAAGAAGGCGGACGTAATGAAAACGATTGGATATGGCATGACAAGCGATGGGTGAGGAGGGCTGCTGCGGCGGGGACTGAGAAGAAGCTCCGCCAACTCACAGGGGAGCACGTTGTTGTAGCGGTTCTTGGGCTTGTTCTCCAAGATCAGAGCAGAGGTCTTTGGCTGATCCGTGCCAACAGGCTTCAGGTCCTGCAAAATTTAAAAAGGAAGAAAATAAAACGGCAACGTTGGGACGTAGATTCGATATTGTTGGATGAGGTTCCAGTCAAGGTTTCACCTCAAACTCCTCAGCAAAGCCACAGTTGGAGTCGGCTTTCTGCTTCCTGTAGTAAACCTCATAGTCCTCCATCCTGACCGCCACACTTCTGCATACACACCAGAGGTCAGAGGTCATCGACCTGTCTCCTTGATTTATTATTATATCTCAAGTCAAAGAGGCCGTGCGCTTTCTGTACACGCGTATTCATGTTTATTTATTTAAACATGATTATGTTGAATGAATATTAATTTCATGGATTAATACTTACACTTTAGCTCTGTAAGAAAAACAAGAAAAAAAACACTGTTGGGCTACAGTTAAAGTTAATAGTTGGTGTCTGTTTTATTGTTTTTGTTAAAGTAGAAATTTTACCTCATGGAATGAATCTGAATGTCCGTCTCCTCTTTTTGGGACAACCTGCAGGTGTATAAATAACGGATTTAGCTGCATATTTTCTTTATATCAAAAGTCAGGAGCAGCGGCAGTCACACACCTTCTCCAGTAGATGATGAAGCCTATTAGGATGATGAAGAGAACGAAAAAAATCCCCAGTGTTGCTCCGATAGCGATGAGAATGACTGCATGTGTTTGTTTTTTTAGAAAAAAAAAAGGAGTTAAAATTTATTCAGAACAACAGGGAATTTAAAGACATCAGCGCATTGTACCTGGGTCTTGACTGAGGTTCACAGTGTGATAGAAGTCTGTACTGGAAACCAAGGACATTTCCCCATTCACCAAGTTCTTATCCAGAGACAGATTAGTGAAAACCACAACAGCGTAACTGCATGGATCAAACACAGATGCTCAAGAGGTGCACAGACTTATCTTACGCCTGTAACAGATGGACACTGTCCAGACTGACGTGAACACAGAATTGAGTCACGCAGTTGCGATCTCTTACTGGTATGTTACACCAGGGTCCAGGACGCCGTTAGCATATTTCTCCCATTTTGAATCGTCGCCCACATGTAAGGTGTGTTGGCTCTCAGAACTGCGTGAGGTCGAGACGCTCTTGACTGTTGCCAGGTACGCCAAAGCCTCGCCCGATTTCCAGTCATCGTAAGTCTTCCCCAAATACGTTCTCCACTTAGAAATGTTGCCTGAAACACAGGGGAGCCCTGCGGTCACCGCTGCAGGTTGCAAACATTGACCCGAGACTGCGCCTGTGCCGCCCCCTGGTGGCGGGCTTCAGGAGGAGAAGACGATGATTCCTTACCAGAGAGGACACTGGACACCAGCACCCCCACATGTGTGATGGGCCCGTTGGTATCGTTCAGCAGTCGAGGGTCGATCTGGATGGAGAATTTGTTGTGTGTCTTCTCGCTCACCGTCACCAGGTAGTCAAAGTCCTGTAGATTTGGTGGATCTTTAAAGAGAAACAAAAGAGGAAGGCAGAAGAGAAGATAAAGACCTGGATGGGGAACGATATATATCTTTAGGATCGTTTAGAGTCCTACTGGTGATGCCGGTCAAACACTGCTGAGACAAGGAGGTGCTGGATTGTCCACAGCTCCGAGTCTCCACCGTCAGGGTATAGAGGGTGTTATGTCGAAGGCTGGACAGGTTGTGGCTACAGCAGGTGGACTCGATGACTTCCTTGCCATTTACGGTGACCATGAAGTCAGAAAACCGGCCTCTAGGTCTGGTCCAGGAAAGGAGGAGACTGGCATCTGCTGTGTTTGGACCTTCACATCGCAGCTGTGACACCGGGCTGGCATCTGTTGTCAGATAGAAAACGCTCAATACGGCGATCGTGAAGTCAAACAGCTTGATGATATCTGACACCGAACCTGTGCAGCTTTTAATCCCCTCGGAATCAGCCTGGGTCCCGTCAAACGTCTCCGTGGTGACGTGGAAGTCATACGAAGTGCCAGGAACCAGGTCAGAGACGGTATAGGTGTTGTCCCGAATCTGGGTGTTGAAGGCCACCTCAGAGCTATTCCAGGTCACGTTGTAACGGTAGCTTTCCTTGTACTCTTCAGGATGGTCCCACACCACTGTGGTCTCGTTCTCTCCCACGGAAGAAACACGCAGCTTGTTCACGTTGAAAGGTCCTGGTTTGCGTGAAAGGAGAGAGGCGGGTGGCGTAAACCCAAATCCACAATCTATCTAAACTTCTTTTGTGGCAGAGGAGCAAAGCTCTTACTGGTGTTGACCATATAGAGGTGGACCTCTGTGCTCTCAAAGTCCAGAACCCCCACTGTTAGGACAGATATGTTGTAGGGCGTCCCGGAGCGCAGAGAAGCAAAGGTGTGGCTGGTGTTGGTTCCGGGGACCCTGTCTGGTACCTCAGATGCGTTGATGAACAGTTTATAGGTGAATGATCCCGTGGTCATCAGAGGAGCCTCTTCCCACGTCACATCGATGGAGCTGTGTGTCTTGGCCAGGACGTCTAGAGGCCCAGGAGGGTTAGGTGCTGCAGGGCAGAGCAAAGCACCACTTAAACAGTTACATCTACCTGTTCTATCTTCTACCTGTTCTATCCTCTACCTGTTCTATCCTCTACCTATTCTGTCTTCTACCAATTCTATCTTCTACCTGTTCTATCCTCTACCTGTTCTATCCTCTACCTATTCTGTCTTCTACCTGTCCTCCTCTCCTCCTCTCTCTCTACCCATCTGTCCATCATCAGGAGGGTCCCCCTACATCAGCCTGGTCCTGCTCAAGGTTTCTTCCTGTTAAAGGGGAGTTTTTCCTTGCCACTGTTGCTTGTCTGGGGTTAGGCCCTGGGATCCTGGAAAGTGCCTTGAAACTATTTCTGCTTGTAAAAGACGCTGTATAAATAAAGACTGATTGATTGATTGATTTGATTTGAAAAGAGAGGGTTAAAAAAGATGTCACATGGTGAATGTGATGCGCCAGATGGGTTGCGAGAGGGTATTTTTTTTTGCACTTTTTGTCGGCGCGTAATGGCCGTAGAATCGACGCAAAGCCAGACTTACAAGTGGCATTGGACACATATTCAGACGTGCCGTTTATGGGCCCACTGCGCACGGCTATCTGGACAGAGTAAAGCCGTCCGGCGGACAGGTTCCCGAACTGGTACTGGTAGGTGGTGTTGGGGACGGTCTCCACTCGATCTTCCTCCTGGAAGCTGCTGTTGATATGAACGAGATAGTACTCGAAACTGCCCTGAGGTTCGCTCCATGACACCAGGAGTGAGCTGTTGCCCTGGCTGTAGACGCTGGGTTTGACTATGTCAGGTTCTGTTGTGCAGTTGAAGAAATAAATAAATTAAAAAAAACAACCTTGTGAGTGTTTTTCTTGTTGACTTTGGTGTTAACTTGCATGTTAGCCAGAGGAACACATACCTGTGTGCACGGTTATCGTTGTGGGCGGAGTTGCCTGAGTGCCATCAGCCGTCTGTGAGATGACTGTGAAGTTGTACAAGCTCCCCAGACTGAGGTTATGGATAATTGCGGTGGGAAAACGTATGATTTGGTTTGAAACATTGAACACTTGCACCACGTATGAATAATGGGGTTTGCTCTCCCGCTGCTCCCATGTCAAGTTCACAGATTTTTTGTTGACTAGCACTGCTCTCAGGTTGTGCACTGGATGCGGTCCTGAGAAAAATAAGATGAAGTCCATATGAACATCTGTGTTTTTAATATAAAAACTATACAGTTGAATCCAAGCAAAACACTCCCAAAATCCTGATGCATTAATCAGACTTACTGGTGTAGTTTTCAGCAGCCACAGCTGTGCTCTGATAGTTACACACTCCCAGTGTAGCAACAGAGATGTTGTAAAGGGTCCCAGATTGTAGTTTGTCTAAGAGGAACCAGTTGTTTGGGGTGGTAATGTTGCGATTATTGTTGGATACAGTGAAGTTATACTGCTGATGGGTCATGTTTTCTGGGCGTGGCCATGAAAAATTGATGGAGTGGATGTTCTGAGACTCCACACTGATGGAGCCAGGGGGATTTGGAACTGAGAAAGAGAAGAAAAGCACCATTCCTCAGTGAATACACAGTAAGTTTTCAATCAGGATGCAACTCCAACTCACCAGTTGCCCGGCAAACTTCTGAACTGTTTGTCTCAAAGTTTGCAGACTTGGATGTGACCACCACGCAGTAATACACTCCCGGTGTCAGGGTTGTAAACGTGGCCCTTCTATTCATGTTGCCCACGTCGACATGCTTATCCAGGTGATTGTCTCGGAGGAGGAGGGCGGTGTAGGACAGCACCTTCCCGGCTGCAGCCGTCCAGCTCACAGAGAGGTCGGTGGTGCTTCCTGTGACCATGACATCAGTCACCGGAGCAGGTCCTGTGGAAAAGCGCAGCACCAGAGGTTACCGGAGTTCAAAGTGACCGCCGCCATGTTTCACGCCTGAACTCTGGTCGCCGCTTTGACTCACTTGTCTCACTTGATACGCTCTTTACTTCGGACTTGACGCCCATCACAACCGCAAACACCTCAAAATCATACAGCGTTCCCGGGGTCAGGTTGGGGAAGGTGTAGTTCTCTGCGTTGGTTGTATCGTTGTGAACCACGGTACTGGCCTGTCTTGCGGCCACCATGTATAAGTAGTCCCGGTCTCCTGGTCTCTCCCAGGCCAGCTGAATGGCCGTCATGCTCACGTCCCCCACCATGAGGTTGGCCACTGGTTTGGGCACTGCAGGTAGAATATGGCAAAGAAAATGCTTCAATTTTGTCATATTCTGCAAATACCTATAATATCTCAAGATTTCTGGAAATAATAGAGACACCAAGTCAACTTACGAGTGATAACAGAGTTATGGACTGCTGTGCTTTTCAAATTTTGGACTCCAACTGTTATCAAAGTTATATTGTAAAGCGTTCCCGAGGAAAGATCGGACAGCGTTGTGGAGTTGACAGAAGTGTTGACAGTTTTCATTTCCTTGTCCTCTGTTTTGTATGTGAGGTGGTAGCTGAAGTCTGTTGCGCTGCCCATCAGAGCGGGAGTTGCCCACTCCAGACTGAGCGAAGAGTCTGTCCTCTGACTGACGATGATGGAGCCAGGAGGGGTGGGGCCTGCCAATAACAGGCAGGTATGAATGGATTAGGACTGGTTGCTGGAATATTCCATTTAAAACTGAGCACCGAGACAATTTAATTGTTGCTTTAAAGCCATTCATACAGCGAACATGTGCTTGTGGTTGAACTTACTGGTGGCAAATTGATGCTCTTCAGAAGTCTCTGTGAAGATTCCCGCCAAAGCAGACACGGTGATAGTAAAGAGTCTCCCAGGAAATAAACCAGTGATGTTGGCTGTGCTCGTTGTATTACCACGACCACATTTAAAACAGCTCTTGGTGATGCTGGCTGTGTTTATTGTATTACTATAGTCACATTTGAAATCCATCTCGGTGATGCTGAATGTGCTCGTTGGATCACATTGCAAACCAGACTCGTTGATGTTGACCGTAAACTGCTGACGATTCCCATTGGGCAAAGACCACCGGATTATCAGGTATTCCGTGCCTTTCTCCGTCAACGTGATGTTTTCTGGCTTCTCGGGCCCTGCGCAATAAAGACAGTTATATATAGTTTATGAGTGGACGTATAGACATAATTCTAGGTCTAAACATACGTGTGAAGGTCGTCTTGGAGGCTCTTTCTCCTTCAGTTGAGTTAGATGTAACTGCAGCAACACTGATGTGGTACTCGGATCCAGGAGTTAGATCTTCAATGACAAAGGAGGTGTTCGTAGTATTTATTTTATTGACTCCATTCAAGTGAATCGTGTATGAGTTGGCGCTTCCATCTGGTTTTTCCCAGCTCAGAGACACGGACGAGGTCGTGACATTGTCGACGTTCAGGCTCTTGACCACGGCCGGTTCTGCAAAGGTACAACACAGGAGCTCAAGATGGCACGAGAGAGGCCAATATGGGGGGCATGGAAGCTATCAAAAGGGCAGATTACTTGTCTCCACGTGGAACGTGTTAGGTTCTCCTGTCAGGTTGCTTTCAACCACGGCAGTGATCTCGATCGAGTAGCTGGTTCCGGGAATCAGGCCCAACAGCACAGCGGAGGAAGTGTTTACCTCAATTTTTATATTATTGTACCTCACCAAGTATGTGTCAACGAGGCCAGAAGGTTTAGTCCAGTTCAGTAAGATGGAGGAAGTGTCGCTGTGCACTCTCAAAGGTTCCTCAACTTTGCCTGGTCCTGGAGCAACAGTCAAGAAACATCAGGTAAAATGGCTGAAACAGGACTCTCTCACCCGCATTAAAACCCTGAAATCTTACTCGTGCGAAATGGAACAGTTTGTCTTTGTTCTTCCTGAGCCACAGTAGACACAGTCGCATTGTACCGTGTCCCAGCTGTCAGGTTGTTGATAGTGTACGACGTTCCCTTTGTAGTTTCAGTCCAGTTTTTGGTCCCGTTAGTCCACTCAACTTTGAAGTGGTCCACACGTCCTGTGGGTTTGGTCCAGTTGAGAGATGCCGACGATGTTGTGAAGGTTGTCACTTGGAGATTAATTGCTAAAAAAATCACAGATGGTAGTTTCACTGTTCAGCAAAAGAATGACAGTCTGATGAAGATACAAAATATGACTTCATCAAACTTACCTTTTGGAACATAGCTAGTGGTTGAATATACAGAGGTGTGGGTCCAACTAGAGGTGGGCAGTCCAGAAGTGACACCTTGTGTTGTTGTTGCTGCTGTTGTTGATGCTGTTGTTGATGCTGTTGTTGTTGCTGCTATTGTTGAAGCTGTTTGAGTGCTGTTGCAATTACCTGATGGGTCCGACAGAGAGTATAACAAAAATGTCACAAAAAAATATGATAATAGATCAGACCTCAAATCACATTATATATGCTTTTATAAGTTAAGTTTGATAGAAAGGAATTACAGAAAACAAAGTGAACTTACGGACACAATCTGTCTGGCATATCTGTTGGAGAGGGGGACAAACAATACACAGTAAGTGTTTTCACCAGTAGAGGTCAGCAATGGGTTGAATGTATATATACAGGTATGTACATATATGTACATATACGTACGTATACATGTGCACACAAACACACACATTTATTACACACACTTAATATTAAAAGCTTTTTATTTAAAAGGCTTTTTTTCAGCTTTGTGGAACCCCAACTAAACAAAGTAGGTGATAATGTTACACTGAATATATAAGATGTTGTTCTAATCTCTTCATCTATTCTTCTACTTCTTCTTCTAGTTCTTTCACCTCCTTAAAGGAAATCAGAGCAGAACACTCTTGATGACTGGAAATGTTTAATTTTTAATTTATGGAGCAAAATGTCAAAGAGGAAAAATAAAGATTAACTTCAGGTGTGTTCATTAAGCGAAGTTCCACAGTGTTATTGTGTCTGAGTGACATTTGGTGTAAAGGAGGAAGTTGTCCCTGTAATAAAGCCTGTGGCCTTAGGAGATGCAATGAGCTGTTCAAAATGAAGCTCTCTTTCTATTTTAAAAAATTTATCATACGTCGCCATCTCTCATGCATGCATGTGTCTCTGCCTCACACATCTATGGTTCTGGACTTCGGTCATGTGCGATCAGGCCTCAGATTCCACATTACTCATTAGCCAAAGCTTAAACACCCATCGTCACTCGTTGACACACCGCCTGTGTGTGGGTTTATCGCACGGCTAAACATTAAACCCATGGCATCATCGCGCAAACTCCCGGTCCCCAACCGAGGCTAGATCAACGATTAACCGCGTCATACCTGGGCCCAGGTGTTCTTATCAACAGTTATGTGAGGGTAATTTTGATCGGCCTTCAGCCATCCTGTTTGGTCTGAGCTTCAGTCCGACTGGAATTTGAATAGATTATTTTTAATATAAGAACAACATTTCACTGGCTGAGTCACTTTCACAGCTCCAATCCAGCTCTAAAATGGAAGTCGGCTCTCGCGCTCTCTGTGGCCTGCGTGTGAAAACACCCTAAATTACTTTGGTGGTGGGGTGGGGGGGTGTTTCATCCAAAATTGCCCCAAAATGAAAACGCTCCAGTCCCTTTGAACCCCCATCCCCGTGGGCTCAGTGCGCTGAAACCCTTCCCTTCCTTTCGCTCCTCTGGGGAGTTTCACTCAAATCATTTGGAGCTGCTTTTATTTCTGTTTCCAGTTTCTTAATTTTTTTCTTGAAAACTGTCTTTTACGGCCGTATTACATCACACGCTAAAAAAAAAAACGGGACGTTCTGTTCTTTGTTATCCACATGCTTCCTCCTTCCTCAAAGAATACATCACTGATTAAACGGGTTTTAAATGGCTGGACCTTTCACAGAAGTATGCAGTTGTGAGGTCTGAAAAGCCTTTTTAACTACTAAAGAAGAATGCAAACGCCAGATTTATGCACTGACTCCGGCAGCTGATGCTCAGGAGCCAAACAGCTGGCTCCGCGTGTGAAATTATTCAGACCTCTCCATGCTCTGCACGTTAGCAGTAAAACTCCCATACCAGGATGTCACACCAAGGTTCCCCTTTCTCCCAATTTTGTGCTTTTATAAGAATATTGATGTTGACTTCAGCTGCTGGGACTGCGGCTTCTCAAATGTTTTATTTACTTTGGCTCTCTGAGAATCACTTCATTTCTCCTGAGTAAATAAACACAACAAAGTCTCGAGCCATTACGTCTTGGCATTGACTCAGAGAACAGAAATAACTCAAGTCCCCAGTCTAGAAACTCTCCAGTTCAGATAACCACCGTGATTTATTGTTATCCATTTATCTATTTTCTTTCACTTGAGGACGAATACTTTATGTTGATTGTGAAACATACTTGGCGGTGGCTCAGCCAACGACCCCCCTGACCCCGTGTGCTGTATCTGTGCCCTCTGATTGGGCCTGTCTGCAGGAGGAGGAGGAGGAAATGTCTGTACTGGCCACTATATAAACATTACATCAAGCCCACAGCCCGCCCGCCTCCGTCCGAGTCGCCTTTATTCCCAAAAGCTCGCTCCTCTGATAACGCCCAGCAGTTCCTTCCTCCACAATAACACCCACACCAGAAAACACCCAGCGTGTGTCACCTTGAGGCTGCTCGCTCAAGGACCAGCCCACCTTCCCCACCTGACGGGGGTCCGTCCGATCTCCATCTGGTTTCTGGAGTTATCGGATTATAAAAGCGCTCACGTTTACCTTGTGTGGTGTGACTTATCAGATAACAGCCGTTATCGGAGGGTGAGAAATCAGATTAACACACCTGGATCCTTGCCCAATACTCTGATGTCTCTGTGCACGTATGACTTTTATTCTTTAACATCTGTGGATGAATTAAAAAAAAAAAAGACAAAAAATATGGCGTGGAGCAAAAGTTTCTTCATTTAAATCTTTCGTCACTACTCAGAAGGTAATCCAATAAATAGACTAAAGCATTAATGCAGGGTTTTTGTACATGTCCATAACTGTACATGCATAAATGTTAACTGTGCCCTTATATACATGGATGTGTTCTGTGCCAAGGTTAAAAAAAAGGAAATGAAAATGTCACATATACCTTTCACTTCATCCTCTGCTACACTTTGGAGTCTCTGTATCTGAGTCCTTACACGTTTCTGACCAGCTTGTTACCTCAGAACTGGGTGATGGACTCACTCTTTGTTTCTGTTCTAACATAACTTCCTGTCATTTCCGGAGCCCACCCAAGGCCTGATAACACATTGGAGCACCATCAAGGACTCCTGAGCTCATGAACGCGTCGTCTGTCAGACATCTGAAGCCATTAGAGTCGAATAAAGGAAGACAGGAGCCACGTGACGGCTGCTGATAGATCAACAGCTTCAACAGGTCGGTTGGATGGAGATGATGTCACGTCACAAACTGTACGTTCCCTCACTCGCTGTCTTTCCACAATCGCTGTTGTTGTGAGTGACAGATGGATGGATGGATGGATGGATGGATGGATGCTGCCATAACACACAGTAGTGCTGAGCAAGTGTTAGAAGCAAGTGTTTTCCCACATCAGCCCAGAGCCCGGCAGGGGTACGTCACGCTGCAATGCATTGTGGGCTGCTGGTTTGCTCTCAGAGGTCGGTGGTTTGAGCGCTACCTCTCTGTGGGTCTTGAACTGAACGCTCGCCGCCCGCCTTCGCCCACAGCGACATTTTCCACTAACCTGCGACGCAGTTCTGGGCGCAGAGACGATCAGCGCTGAGCAGCTGCTGCCTTTTCTGAGCTCCATATTCGAATGAGCCTCGCGGCCGCGGAAGGGTCCGGGTCTGTCTCTGCTTACGCAATTTAACGCCGCGGCTGCTGAACGTACGATCTACCCACAAAAAACAACCCGAGGACATGCCCGAAGCACCAATGATAACAATCATGTTTCAAACAAAACATCGGTAATCGTCTGTATCGGGTTTTTTTTTTTTTCTAGAACGAGAACAGAACCCTGTAAACAGAACACAATCGCCTCTCTCTCTCTCTCTCCTGCGAGATACGGGGAACAGGAAACGCTGAAGGCTGTCAGCTACTGTATGACTGCGGTGGTCTCCAGGTATGGTAGCCTATCAGCCTCCTACGCCGCAGTCATGCCGCCGCTATCAGGGACCACATCAGAGACTATGGAAATGAGCAATGCAGAACAGTCTCCAGCGCCGTGCCGCCGTAACAGAGCTGCTGGCTGCAGATACCCGCCCTGAAACAATGGCCCCGCACAGTGAAGCTTCCTCCTATTGCCGCCCGCCACGCAACGCGTGGAAAATGTGCGCAGGCACGTGCACGCCAACCCTATTTATGCTGATGGCCCTAGTGTGAGTGATGCACGCCGAGGGGAAAATGGATCCTCTCTTCCGCTCAAGGCCGCAAACGCTCCGAATCCAACGGCAGCCGAGGTCCGAGCGAGCGGCGGTGACGAGTCGAGGCCAGCGGTGAGCGAGGGCAGCGTGCCGACAATAAGGCCTTTGAGGGCGGGAGACAAGTCCGCGTCTCATTTACATGTACTGGGAACTGTGACTCTTCTGTAATCCCTGGCGCACATGCTATGCAAAACCAGGACGCAGGCAGCGCCTTTGGGACTGGACCGTCTTGACACAGGCTCATCGGGAGTGGGCGGAGGGGGCGGCATTCCACAAGGGACGGCTGGACTGGTGACTTTTGAGTTTTAAATCGGAGAAGAATGGGAGGTTTTGCGCTTTTTTTTTTTTTTCGCGCTTTCTCGTCGACCGCAGTTCGGAGGACGCACGTCACCGAGGCCCGACTGCGTTTTACAACAACGCAAGGCGGCGGGTGGGGGGGGGCAAAGGCGCATCAGAGGCCGCCCACGCGCGGGCCGTTTCTTCGAACTGTTTGAAAAAGACGTCACGCGACCCGGTCGCGGCATTCGCCCCACAGATAACTGCGTCAGCATTTTCTCAAAGGAAGAAGGGGAGAAGAAAGAGAAAGAGAAAAGGAATGTGACGCGGTGCGCTGGGACACAGGGCTCCTGGCACTTTAGAACACACGTTTGGGCTTTACGCTGCTGGTTTGTGCACGAAAACGTGGAGCAACAGTAAAACAACACTGATATCATGATTACCTGAGAGCAGGTTAATCACCTGCTACTAAAAACGTGCACATCACACAGTTCCACAGCGTCACAGGTGAAGTGACGTCTTTGGGCGATTAGAATGACCAAGAATTACCAAGAATTGAGGATGAGGACACATAGTTACTAATAATAGTTACTACTACTACTACAACTACATGGGTACAGAGTTGCAAGTTGTAAAAACATGGAAACATTAAAAACTGATCTGGGTTCAGGTGAAGCAGCCTCAACAAGACGCCAATCAAAGGCCGTGTGAAAGAGCTGTAATATAATACACCTTTGAATGTGTTTGGGTGTGTGTACCTTGGGCACCGCTTAAGCCCCATTCAGGGAAGCACGCAGCAATACTTCCCTCTTTATAAACTTTGAACTTCCTTTGTACTTTTCGTACACCTTTGTTTTCAAACGTCCACATTGATCCGGACATTAGATTCTTCCTGAAACCTGAGAATCAATCATTGAGTTCTAGAAACTATTTTTTTTTTTAAAAAAAGCACAACCTTGTCCATCACTGCTGTGGTTATTACTAAGTTACTCATGGTTCTTTAATAGAAAATATAATATAATATAACAAGGAAGTCCACGCTAATGGTATTATACTGCCCTTGTGCCGCAGTTGACACATTAAATGGAAATGACATATTAATGGAATTTCTTTTGAAGGCGTTTTGAGACATGAGCCGTGAGCCAAGATGGCCAAGAGTGACTAATTCGATTTAACTTTAACAGGAGGAACTTTGAATATTCCGTTTGTTGATAAAACCACATTTCACTGGCATTAATGACAAAATGGCGACCATGAAAGGCCCCGTTTGTCTGAGGCTCAATGACGGTAGTCGTAACAGACTCGGCACACCAGCTCTCAAAGGTTTTGCTGCTTTGATCAAATGTAGCGTTGCTTTGTTGTGTTGGTCAGTATTGACAAGACAAGGTCTTAAATTCTCTCTTCTCATCCTTTTTGTCTGCTATTAAAAAAAAGAAACTTAAATCCTAAAGGCTTGGTGTGGGGACACCTGAAGCGGTGGATAATCAGCTGATGTCGCAGATAAAATGCTGACTCAGTTTCCATTTCTGACCCGGGTTTTATCGCATTTCAAATGTCACATTCATCTTTTGCCAGTCTGATTTTTCACACGTTCATCTGCCAGCAGCTGTTTCCTCTGCAGCCTGTGAAGAAGCTGCATTAATGCCGCATTTGCATGTGCAGTCTCAGCGCGCTGTCCTCCTCGAAGAAGCTGCGTAACTGCATTCACAGGCCACTGCCTTTCCACTTCCTCTTTGAAACCATTTTTTCAAACACTATTCTGATGTTCAGCCCTTTTCTTTAACCATAAAAAAGTAACAAAGGTGTGTGTGTTACAGGCTTCAGATCCAGCTCTGCAGAACGAGAAAGTGAAGCAGTACATTTAACATGATTAATAAGTCCATTACCAAGTCTAAAATTCTCCAACCCGCTTCTTGAGAAATGTGGTTAACAGCGAATAAAGATGCCAACGACACTGGCGGAAGAGGTTATAGTGTTCATGGCATCATGAATTTTAAACTTTTGCACATCCGTTTTGTCTGTAACTTCTGCAAGTGTAGCACAAGGTGGAAGCCTGTGTAGGTTCTCATTCTTACATGGTGGATGTTAATAGCGATCTGGTTCACTGTGACCATCTGAAAGAGGTTCCTCGAGTGACACCAGTGATTGAAAGTGAAATGGTTTGGGGTTTTTAGTTAGTTCTGCCAACTCTGGTTATTTCACAGATTTTTACCACTGGGGGGTTGATGCCTTAAATCACATCTGATTCGCAGCCCGATGCTTAAAGTGCAGCTGCAGGGGTGACAGAGACACTGAGCTGCATTCCCGACCCCTTTGTGTTGACCACACACATCCCCACATGCCATTCTCAACCTCTATCCCCTCCTGGCTCTCTCTATGTGGAACCAGTGGAACCAGGACAGGTGGGTCTGGCTGCTGGATGTTTCACTGCAGGCTGAACTTCCTGACTAAAATGGAAAATGTTTGCATTTATAATTTTGTCTCTCTGGCATGAATTCCTAGGGAAACTATTTCTACACACACACACACACACATATATATATATACACACACACCATCCATCTAAGGCTTTTATCCAACATCTCTCTTCTTGTACTTTCAGGAGTTTCTGCTGTGCCAGACAGGTGCAGTAGCCCCCCACACCGCAATATACCGATCTTCCCCATTAAAACCAGTCCATTTCCAATGAATGAAAAAAGGCAGTATCTCCATTTTATGTTGTGAGTAAACTGAGTTCTGGAGTGGTCCTACCTTGAGCAGAGCGCTGGAGATCAGCACAGACCACAGCGGGACGCCGACGCGCAGCAGCGGCTTCATCGTGCGCCTTCTAGCTGGACGATCTCATGTCAAAACTTATTTGTGCTCATAAAATTAAGTCTTTATTTCTTCTCTCAGCGCTTTCCGACTAACTTGCGCTCCATCAGGCGAAGGGGAAACTTTCCCCCCTCCTCCTCCTCCTGCGCTTGATGGGGAGGAGCGGCGGCCGAGGCGCGTCATTCGGGGAAGTCAGAAGTGAAATGTGCCACTCCTCTCCTCATCACTTCAGCCGCTCCGCTCCAGCTATCTCCACTCAGGCAGCGGACTTCTGAGAAAAGGGCCGTCCGGTCATGCAGAAATGAATAAGAGTCGACCCCGCATTCCTCTCATAACTCGGACGCGCACGCTGCGAGGAATGCGCGGCGCGCACGGCGGAGCCGCGGCCGGTTCATGTTTACTCGAACGTCCTCCAAGTCGGGATGGCCAGAGGATGCCTGTCATGAACTATGATGGGAGCAGAGGAGGACACGCACGACAGAGAAGACAAATGAGTTTATCATGTGACCCCCCCCCACCACCACCACCACCACAGAAACAAGCAGCACAAACACACAACTTTTAATCCTGTTCGTTAGACCAATAATGAGCAAAACAGTTACGTGTGATCGATGTAGCATTTTTTAAATCAATAGTTTATGCAAGAACTTCAATTTAAAATGTGTCTGAAAAAGAGAGGGTTCGTTGAAAGTCCGTTTTTTAAGACAATTTAGCCAATTTTTCAGTTTATTTTCTAAAATTCTTTTAACGACTTAAGAGATTGGAACTCACATTAGTTCAATTCTGAATTTTGTTTTTCAGTTTAGTTAGAGAATTAAAGAGGTCAAAATCCAGACTTGTTTTTTCCCTCCAGGTTTCAAACAAATCAGATCTGTTCCAGCTTTCTTCTGCACCGATGGAGGAGCGTCTGCAGGGCTGCGTCATGCTCAGCCGGCAAAAACGGTAAAACAATAAAACATTTCTCATCCAGCCCCCCATTCACGCCTCAGATGTTGCTCAGTTTCAGCCAGACAATCCCGGCCCCTGATCAGTACTGTTTCCTCTGGGTCATGCTGGGATCACGTCAGGCTCCTGAGCTCAGAACTGATCAGCTCTTTGTGGGATCTGCTGGAATGGCCTCCAGGATCAGGCGCAGCTGGATGCTCGAGTCTAACAGGGCTTCATGCATGAGGGCCATGTTGTGTTTCCCTTCAAATAGACAAAAATGCTGTCACATGAAATGCGCGCTTATTAATAGACCTTTTTTTTTATCAGCTTTGCCACAGAGTCGCTTGCAGGAAGTTGCAAATAAAAAGCAGCTCGTCTTAACTGCAGAGAACTCTTTCACCGTCCAAGAGAGAATAATGAGGAAAACACACTGCAAGACAGAGCAAATTAAGAATAGATGTTTGGTTTCGATGCCAGAACTATCCCTAATTTAATGCACGAATGCGTCACTTGCTCTCGTGAACCTGCGAAGGGCTCTGAAGCAGCAACACTGTGAACCTGCTGCATCTGAAGGACCTGCCTGACCTGCTCACGCAAACCTGAGAAAAAAAAAAAGTTGTCAAGGATGCTTCTTCTGGTGCGACAGTCCTGTTGACTGAGACACGGGGGCACACATTTGTAGCTCCAGTCCGCCAGTCTTTTGATTGACAGGTCACAGAGCGAGCTGGTCACACGGTTCAAACATTATGTAATCCTCTGGGGACCGCCACCACATGTGCTGCTGTGGACAGCTCTGGTGGAGGGGTTGTTGCTGACGTTTACGGGTCTGGGAAGACCGCGTTGACTTCACGTTGATGCTGCAGGCTTGCTAAAGTCAAGATGAGGGCCAGCCTGTACGTACAGACTGTAAACACGTCATCGACAGAGGCAAAAGCAGTGACTTTCACTTCGGTGGTCCACTTCTAGAATCACTTTTCAGGAGGATTCAAAGGAACTGTTTTACAAAATTGTGCAGAAGTGAAAACATGGAGCAGCTTGCACATACCACTTTTATTTTTAGAGTGTCTTGAGCAACCAAGACAACCTGAGATAACACAGACGGTCGCACTTGTCTGCATTAATGCAGCATAAAAGTGCTGAAGTGCAGTTGAACTGAACGCTACGGTTTGCGTTACCCCTCACACCACCTGATATCCTCTGACCGGTGGCTCTTCTTGGGTCTGTTTACATGACTGTGAATGGCATGTAATTGCAATAATCAGATAATTGCAATCATCAGATTTAACTGGTTGATTGCATGTACTTCAGAAATGCAGACATTTCCTTTTTTTCGGATTTCCTTTAGGTTATTTTCAGAAGACACTACGTTATCTGATCGAGCCTATCGTGTTTATATGAACGCTTGAATAATCTGATTAACCCAGAAATCAGAGAACGATCAGGTGGTTATGGCAAACGTGAAGTATAGCAGCGTGGGTTATAAGCTGTTTTGAGTTGGAAGTGACGTTTTGTCATTTTTTCAGACAATCAAAGGGCTTGAAGGTGGGTTTTAGTTGTTCAAATAAAACCTCACATACAAATGAAAGCACTTTAACTTGCTTATGTCAAGTCTCTAGGGGCTCGAGAATAGTCTACTTCCTCTTTTGGTTCTGAAAAAGAAACTTCCAAAATGACTTAATTAGTTTGTAGTTTCCATCGCTAACAGCCAGAAACAGTAAACCACTGTTGAATGTATAGAATCTGACGTAAAGGCAGTAGAGAAACAGGGTGGGGGCAGGCGGGGGGATGAGCAGCTGACAGAGGCGCTTTTGTCTTAACCAGACCTGTGTGTTCACAAATGAAGGTCAAACATGGTGGAAGATGCATTCGCACGCCGGACACAAACCAGTGAATCGCTCTGACGACTGCGCCTGAGCTTTAACGTAAAGAGGACGCGAAGCTGAGCACCAACTTTGATAAGTCGGGGTGGGGTGGGGGGGGTGGGGGGGCTAGTTGCGTCATAATCAAGAGGTCATGACCTTGTCACAGATCCACGCTGAGAGTTTTATGAAGCTGTCCGGCACCGGCTGGGGGTTCTCGAAACCCGAGTGTGGAAATCTCATCACGGTCCAAACGGTGAAATTCTTCACGTTATAACCTCAAACCGTGACGTCTGCCTAAACTGTCCCAGGAAAGGTTAGTGGGACACGAGAGCCAACCCCTGCCTGCATCCCATAATATACTGTACTAGAGGTGTGTGACCTCGGGCAGGGCCTGACCAGAGCTTCACTACAGGGCAAACGGAGTGAGAACGTCTAGTTTAGGAGGAGGTGCTAAAGAAGCCACCAAAGAGACTGCAGGAAAACCGTTTCTTAAACGTTTTCTTAAGTATAAAACATTTTCTCTGAAACTGCAGTTGGACTAATTGAGTCAAACGTCCCTGATGTGACTCGGTCACTTCATCAAAGGTGCTTATGTCTGCCTGTTTATATCGGGTCCTTTATCGTAATTGCCACTGTGACTGACACACAGGCGTTCACATTTTTGCTGTCAGGGTGCAGATACGGGCGTTTGAGTAAACAGGGCGCCCTAATCTCTGTTTAAAAATGTCTGAACTTTTGTCCCTCCTGGGATCGCATTAGTGACATTAGCAACAACAAGGGGTGGGGAGGCGCCACAGAGGCATCTTCCCTCCCTTCAACAGGGTCGTCCCACATCTGCCCCAACACAAAATATTTGCTCAATTTGATCAAATCTGGCTGTTTGGTTTCATCTCACGCTGCAGGGAGGAGAGGAGCGTCCGGATAGATTCACGTTCACGATTCCCCCCAGTGCAAACGTGCAATAAGATGAGTTTGTGTCGGTCTGCGTGGATCTGCAGGCTGGAAGCACGAGTTACAGGAACAACCAGAAAACCCACCTCACTGAATATCAAGCTGCAGAAATAAGCCTGCGGTGAGTAGTCATGGCCACTGGGGGGCTCTATTTATCACCGCTGGATCACCGGCCCAGACGGGGTCATTTACCCAGGGAAAATGTTGATTAGTTTTGATTTTGATCCTCTTTTTAAAACAGCAATTTATTGTCGGTTCGCATTTTTACCACCAAGTATCTACAAAACAAGCACTGCTGCAAAGGACAAAAGCATCAGAAAAATGTCAGGGTGGAGGGGAAGTGATGTAACAGCCTGAAAACCCAGACAGCTCAAGGCTGCCAGGTATCTGTGTGTGTGCGAGTGTGTGCGTGTGTGTGTGTGTGAAGGTTGAATGCTGGGACGATAAATGGCAGTGGATGTTCATTTAGCTGATTGGAGCTGAGCAAAGGTGAACATGTGGGGGAGACGGAGAGAGAAGAGGAGTGAAGAGGGAAGAGGAGTGAAGAGGGTCATAAATATTTGAGATTGGACAGAAAGGCGCAGAGACTTTGACAACAATCACCCCAATGTTGAGGGGAAAATCCCTAAATTGGGCTGATGTCAACACCTAATAAATTGATTTTGGAGTTAATGTTGTGCAGACACGCATAAATGCACGTGTTGATGAATGATTCCAGGTTCAGAGAGGAAGAATTTACACATATTATTTAAACAGCATGTGAAACAGGAGAAGGGAGGAGAGGAAAGGAAAGGAGAGGAGAGGAGAGGAGAGGAAAGGAGAGGAAAGGAAAGGAGAGGAAAGGAGAGGAAAGGTTGTAATTTGTTTTTAAACGAAGCACACAATTTCTAGAATAAAAATATCCTAGAATAAAACCCTATTTCCTAGAAATTATAATAAAATAAAGAAAAAAAAAAGCCCCTCATGTAAACAGAGGAATTCACAGAAGTTGCACAACAGAACAACGCATTTCCTAGTAATTCAAGGCCCCAGAAGAAAGAAAACAAAAAAGCTTTACTCAGCAACGAGTTGACCTCAAAATTGGTTTTCGGTGACTTAAACCATCGATCACAACAAAACAAGCCCGTGCTTATTTTGAGTCAGAAGAACCACGGGTGTTAAAGCATGGCAGCAGTGCCAGCGCCGGTCCGCTCAGAGAGAGGCTGACATATGGCAGCGCAGGAAGGAGGGAGGAAGAGGAGGAGGAAGGATGTGAGGAGGAGGAGGAGAGAAGAGCAGGAGGTGAGCCGGGGAAAAAGAAACCTGGAAAAGGGAGAAGAGTAGAGTGATGCTTCTACACATAAGGTGAGCAAGAGAGAGGGGGGGTGGGGGGGGTGGCCCTGACTGGGAAGAGGTGATGAAGAGGTGGAACGGGAAGTTTAGTGTGTGTGTGTGTGTGTGTGTGTGTGTGTGTGTGTGTGCCCATAACATGTGAGAGGGGGGGGTGTCTTCAGTTATGCGTTATAATCGATCTTTCAACACCCCGGACCGATGTGTTTCTGGAGAAATTCACACTGGCTTCACTCATTTGCGGAGATTCTCTGTGAAACAAAGCAAAGACGACGAAGATGAAGATGAAGATGAAGGAGGTTTCATAACCTCAACGGTCTGGCCTGCGTCACCCACCAAAATCCTTTTAGGAGTTGGTTGTCACTGATTCAAGTACAACACGCTCCAGGTGGGTCACGTGACCATGATGGTCAACAGTTTTTTTGTGCGTGTGCACGCGTGTGTGTTTGTGCGTGTCTGTGTGTGTGTGTTGGAGTGTGTGGAGGGGAGCTGTTTAAAGATGACTGCATAATTATGTCCCCACTATCTGAGTAACATACACACAAACACGCATGCATGGCGCTCTTCAGCTCCCTCCCTCCCTCACTCCCCCCCCCCCCCTCCCTCTCCCTCATCCTGGCTCTGTTGCCAAGGCTACCGTACAGCCTCTTGCTGCATATACCTCAACGACGCTGCCGCCTGTGGATCTCTCTCTCTCCCTCTCTCTCTCTCTCTCTCTCTCTCTCTCTCTCTCTCTCTCTCCTCCAGGATACAAACAAAAGAGGAGCCATAAGACTTCCGGACCTTTATCTCTCTCACACACGCAGACGCATCCAGATATCCTGCCTCACCAAACACCCTCAGCCCCTCCGAGGCTCCGTCCTCTCCTTCTCACCCCGGACGGAGGCGCGGCGAAGGGGTGGGGGGGGCCGGCGCGGCTCCTGGGCTCCGGCTCCTGGACCTCGGGCTCAGGGGGAGAGCAGAGAGCTGCGGCAGCGGATGGTGATGTGAAGACGGGCTCATCCAGGTAAGAGGACATCCCCACTGTATGTGAGCACCCCCCACCCCCCCCATCCCACCCCTCCTCCTCACACACACACACACACACACACGCACACGCCCACAGTGCGACATGTGGTGAATACCAATTCCCCATATAAAAAAAGAGCAGCCCAACGTTCCCTTTCCTGGTTCCCCGGCTGTAAAAGGTAGGATTCTGTTGTGTGGCACCCATTTCACATCATGGAGGGAGGGGGGGGTCGCCAACAGGTTGGTCCCTGGACGCTTCCTCTCACATTTCTGAGGATTCAGGGCTTGATTTCCTCCATCGTGTCTAAGTGACAGTGTGGGAGTCACCACAGGGAGAGATGCAACAGCCCACCTCCCCGGGTGATTCATGACTAACCCGTCCTTCGCCGTGGTCTCTCCGGGGCTCGCCGTGGACGCGTACGTGATGTGAATGGCGCGTCCTCCCGGCATGAATGACGGTCAGACAATGACATTCCGACGCGGGTGTGTTGATGCAGTGCGATCACGATCCCTCGGCCCCCGAGAATCCGGGCTCCCGTGCCCTCGTTTGAAGTCATTAATGTTTACGGATTGATTCGCGTCGTGCTCGCTTATGGAAGAATGCTGGGGCATCAAGGTCCTTTTAGACTGGAGGTCCAGGAAGCCTGATGGGGAAGCTATCAGCCTCCCTGATGTATTTCTCACATTACCATCCTGTCATTACTTCCAGGAAGCTTTACCTCCCCTCTTTACCTCATTCAGCACTCCAGCTCCACTCCTACTGGAAAGAGCAAAAGTTTGACTTTATTCTGAGGTTTGCTGCTGGTGTGGATGTTATATCACACAGAGCCGAGCAAATCCTTTGAAATATAGGGACTAGAGATGGGAAAAGCAGATTTGAGGACATTATTTTCCAGATGGAGAGACTCAGAGCAGCAGGAGCGTCCATTAAAGCACCAGCTGTCACCAGAAAGGAGAAAGGACTCCGTGTAAACATCTCTTTTTCTGTCACATGAGGCCATGTGCTTAAGGAAAGGGTCCAGCCAGACACTGCTGGGCGTTGGATGCCTTGATTTGATCAATGGAAACCCACACATATAATCCATTTGATGACTGACCGGTGTCTGAGACGCTCAGGCTCAACCACTACTATTCATTTTCACTGGAGGTCTCTTCATTGCTTTTTCGATCATTCCGGTTATTTACGGATCATTTCTTTGCTCATTTCACTCCATTTTCTTGAATTTGACCCACAGTGATGAAAATGTGATGAGGAAAACTGAAGCGTCAACATTTTGCATTAAAATATAGTGGTGTTTTTGTACTGTTATTTTGCTTACATTTGGCCTGTTTTTGGCTACAGTTCACACTAAAGGGCCATAACAATTATTCCCCTTTTCATTATGTGATATTATTAATATAGCTATACGTAGCTAGACATATTACAGACTGCTCCAGACGTATTAAATTAACCTTAAATACAGTATTTGGTGAGACTGAGACTGTTTTTCTTTATCTGTGTTGTTGTTTGATGGACAACAGACAAGTCACAGCCTGGCTTCAATTTACCAGACACACACACACACACGCACACACAAGCCAAACAGCCCCTCACCACCAGAGAGAGCGACTAAAAAAAACAAATATTTTTATCTCAAATGATAAAAGCAGATAGATTTTTGGTTACAAAAGGATTTATTGTCACTTATGCCCCAGCTGTGTTTGTGCTTTTGTTCATGCAACGTGTGTGTGTGTGTGTGTGTGTGTGTGTGTGTGTGTGTGTGTGTGTGTGTGTGTGCCCATAACAGTATCTGGTTGCCACAGTTACAGAACACAACCTCACTGCGTCAGTGCTTAAGACAAACTTATGCCATTTCCTGCCATTCATCCCTCCATCCGCTGACTTACCTGTCCATCTATTGTTTACAATGGAAACCAATTATATATATGTGTGTGTGTGTGTGTGTGTGTGTGTGTGTGTGTGTGTGCGCGTGTGTTTGTACTTTCTATGTACGTACATTGTATGTATGCATGTTGCCATGACTACAGGCCAGGCTGACTGGCGTCATCACTTTAAAACCACCACTGTAGCAGCAAGTAAGGCAAGATCGAAAAGAAGTCTGAGCAAGTCATCCCCAAAGACACACACACACACACACACACACACACACACGTGGCTGCCTCTCATATTCTCCTGAGCTCAGATGCATACTAATCTGAGCAGTCTGAATGTATTTCTGAGGGCATCTGTCAGCGGCGGAGGTGCCTGCCTCGTCACCTGGCAGCAGAGGAAGAGTGGTGGAGGAGCATCGACAGTTTACTGTGTCACCTTACACCGCCGTCCTCCGCTCATGTAAGCACAACTGGGAGCTGACAGGGGTGTTACTCTGATTCATCTTTTCACAGAACCAGATTACCCAAGCCCTTCCGGGGAGCCCACTCGAGTCACTTTTGCCGTTTCGCCTCAGTCTTTGCACCATTTCGCCTGTTTGTGATGAATTGAGCTTCACTGGCGTTTTAAAGACACCAGGAGCACCATTTTCTTGCGTGGCGTGTTTCCTAGATTCCCCTCTGCCTCATAATGGCCAGCAACAGCTGCTTACCACAGGGTGTAGGATTTAGCTTGATCATGTGACCCCCCCCCATCCCCAGATCCCTGCCGTCTATCATAGGTGAGTCACATGGCGGGCATCACACCGCCAACTGGGCCGACCGGGAGACCGTTGCCCCTCCGCGCACGGCCGGTCAGCAGTCATTGATGAAATCTGGCTCCGAGCGCGCTCGCCGCAAATTTAGCCATCAGCAACATGCTCGCACAAAAGTGATATGTGCGCAGGAGAGCCCGCCGCCACTCGCGCTGGCCCCCGCATTCACACATCGGGCCATGTGGCGGTGATCAGCCAAATGTACAAAACACCTTTATTAATGGTTGAAGGACAAAAGTGTCAGGCGTAAAAGGATTTGAATACACTGGTAGAGTGAGTGTGTGCGTGTGTGTGTGTGTGTGTGTGTGTGAGTATATCATAATGCTCAGGATGGATGAGAGGGATCAGAGCCACTCTGTTGCCAAGGCGACGGACAGGGCTGTAAACACGCTACCCCTGACTCATCTCTCCACAATAGAGCTTCTCTTTCTCTCTTTTTTTTTTTTAACACACACACACACACACACACACACACACACACGCACGCACATGAGCTCGTGCACACACACACACACACACAATTTCAGTCTAATCTGAGGGAGACAAGAGGATCTGGAGATGAGAGCCACTCGACGCTGCTTAGGCATATATCTGAATAGATCCGTGAAATTAACGCTGCTCCCTGTGTCACACACACACACACGCACGCGCACACACACACACACACACACACACACACACACACTTACACAACCTGGTCATCAATTTATGTTTCATCTGTTTCTTTTAACGATGTAACGTTGTGCCACGGGTCCGTTTTGGGGGCGGAGTTTGAAGGTGTTCCTCCTCCAGGGGGGGATCATGACCCGCCGGCTGAGCAGCTCCACCCGTTCCCACACCGAGGACTCCATCTTCCTGCGGCCCGACGAGGACCCCGTCTGGCTGGACGAGCCCGCGAGGGTCGAAAAGCTCGGGGACGGCGTCCCTCAGAGCAGCCCGCTCCCGAAATGCAAAGGCGGGCCCGCGGGGGGCCCGGGCCCGCAGGGGGATGAGGTGTTCATGCACAAGGTGTACGCGCTGGTGGTCCAGATCCACTGCTGGGCCGCCGTCTTCGTTGCCTCCCAGGTCACGGTACGCCGAACGTGTCGATCGCGTCTCCGGCTGGATCGTTTGAGCGTATTTTTGGGAGGCGTGATCGATTGCCCTCCTCTCCGCAGGGGTATTGGTTCTTTTTCGTGCTGGAGGGAAACGGACCGGTCTCTTCCGTCTACAAGGCCCTGCAGGTCATCGACTTCTACCTGGGCTTCATCCTGCCCTGCCACCCCATCTTCGGGATGGACGTAAGCGTCGAGGGGGGCAGGGCGGTGTTGAGGGCCCAACTGTGGCCTCGGCCGTGCGTCTAACCCACTGTGTCTCCTGGTTGGGCCTCAGTCGGTGGTGCTGATGAGGGAAGTTCTGAACACCAAGCAGCACAACTGGATCATCCACGGAATAGCGGGGATGGGCGTGGCCATCTGCGTCGTCATGGTAAAACGCGGAACCCCCCCAGCTCCCAGAGATCGCAAAAAAATTTGCAATTTTACGGGAAGCTGAGCCAAACGTGTCCCCCCCTGCTCCCTCGACCCCCCCAGGTGGTGCACATGGTGTACAAGTGGCGCCACAACCCCGGCGTGTGTTCATCAGGGATGCCGTCGCAGGACTCGGGCGATCGGCGCCAGTCCGTCAGCCGCCAGCCCTCGTTCACCCTGTCGGAGTGGACGGACGCTCAGGAGGACTTGCTGGACGCCGAAGCTGTCCCCCAGACCCCCGTGTTTGAAATGGGCGCGGACGCCAGGACGGAGGGGGACGCCGCCACCCTCACCGTCACGCCCGTGGGACTTCAGGAGAGGTCAGAGCGACGGAGCCTTTCGCCTCTGAACGCCCACGCCATGATGCAATATTCAAAGGGTGCGTATGTAAATCCTGCATGTGTGTGTGTGACCACAGGAGGGGCTCCAACGTATCCCTGACCTTGGACATGTGCACCCCGGGCTGCACCGAGCCCTACGGCTACGGAGCCCAGCTGTCCCCCAGAGACCAGTCGGCCCAGGAGTACCTCCGCCAGGGGACTCACGTGCTGACCCACGCCATGCTGCACACCCGGGCCATGGAGGACCAGAGCCTGCAGGCCGAGTTCTACGTGAGCACAGCCCGCCTGCCCCAGGGGGCTCCCAGGTCCCCCCAGAGGGCCGTGAGGCTGCAGGTTCTGGTCCAACCCAGCAGCAGCAGCACCAGACTGGACTCACTTCATCAACTCATCTGAGTCTTCAACAGCTGACTGGTCAAACTGGGTGAGCTGGACTGGTGGAACCAGAACCTGCAGCCTCACGACCCTTTGGGGGAGAGGTTGGACATCCCTGCTTTAGACCAACAGAGACCCACGCTGGGGGGGGGGGCGGGAGAGGCATCCAACATGTCTCAGCCATCTGAGATGAACCACATTCATGGGGCAGCACCAGGGGACAGAGAACGATGTCACACTGGACGTCACATCCAGACCAGCTCTGTCCCTCCGTCTCCCTCCGTCTCCCTCCGTCTCTCTCTCTCTCTCTCACCCTCCACTGCCAAGCCTTACCCTGCCTATTGTTTTGTGATCATCAACAGGAAACTCCCATGAACTTTGTCGACCCGAAGGAGTACAACTACCCAGGCCTGGTGAGAAAGAACCGCTATAAAACCATCTTGCCCAGTAAGTAACGCAGCTTTGGAACTCTGTTTCTGTGAGTTGCTTCTCCAATAAGAACATGTAGCACCCCCAGTGCCACAAACACTTATTTTGCTTTTTGTTTGACCATATAGCTGCTTAAGGCCCTGAGCCACATATACATACACATATAACATCCTGGTGTGCTGCTCAGGTGACAGTCATGTGACTGGGACAGGAAGTCTAAACTGGTGGTATCACCTGGATACAAAAGTGAAGGAAGGAGTGTGCTTTAAAATGCTGTTTCCTTAGATACCAAAGCTATAACACTTTAAACACCTCAGACAGTCCCAAACAGACCCTGAACACACCGTATGTTACATTTAACCTGTCCTGAATGTTTGTTAGGAGGAAATGAATAAAAACTAACGCAATAAAAGTAACAACAGTGGGAATATGTTCAGCATTAAGGCCCAATGTAACAGCACATAGCTTTGATTAAAAAAAAGAAGCAAGCATTGGAAACGTGTTCTATGTGATGGTAAATGGGTCTGGGGTATAAACGGTGCTGCATCTTCTCAAGCTCCATCGCAGCAGATCTCATCTTAATCTTGTCTTATCCACCTCCAGACACGCACAGCCGAGTGATCCTGAAGTCACATGACGAAGAGGATTTCCTCTCCACATACATCAATGCTAATTATCTTAAAGTAGGTGTGTGTGTGTGTGTGTGTGTGTGTGTGTGCGTGTGTGTGTGTGGTCATAATTGTCATGGTGAAGGCTTCACTGGTGACTATAAAGGCTGCAGTAACCAAACGGATGAATGCGTGGTTTCACTGAGGTGATCGCTCGTCTCCTGGTTCAGGGTTACGGCGACGAGGACCGCGCCTACATCGCCACCCAGGGACCCACCGTCAACACGGTGGGGGACTTCTGGAGGATGGTTTGGCAGGAGAGGAGCCCGATCATCGTGATGATCACCAACCTGGAGGAGAAAAACGAGGTCGGTGTCGGCCGAAAAGGCGAGGGTGATGAGTGAAGACAGGCGCAGGAACGTGCTGTTGTGTGCTTCAGAAATGTGCGGAGTACTGGCCCGAGGACACTGTGACCCACGAGGGGATCGAGATCACCGTCGTCACTGTTACCCAGGAGGATGACTACAGCCTGAGGGTGTTTACCTTGAAGGTAAGCCACATTTAAGTGTTTATGGATGCTAATACGCCTCTGCTGTGCTGACAGACAAATATTTGGACAGCCTCTTCGCTGATTGGCTTCTTCTTCCAGGCGTGCTGCTGCTCAAGGCTTTTCCATTGTTTTGTGACCTCATGACGGGTGTTCGCTGTTTATTTGGGGGTCAGTGTGATATAAGCTACACACCAATCCTCATATCTGATTAAGTGCTGCCCGATTACGAACCCCCAAGGGATCGTTACGTAAGTGTGTAAGAAGCTCGGATGCTCTGCTTTATGTTGTCTAGCTGTTGGGTTGATGAGGAGGCCCGCAGCTGAAGGGTTCAGGGACAGAGGGGGGGTTAAGAATCTGTTGAGTCCACGCCCACGTCCGTGTGTGTGTGTGCGCTAGTGTGACGGAGAGGAGCGCAGTCTCCACCATTACTGGTACACCTCGTGGCCCGATCAGAAGACTCCAGACAAGGCCCCGCCTCTCCTGGAGCTGGTGCAGCAAGTGGAAAGGACCCGGGACGAGGCCCCGCCCTTCGCCGGCCCTACGGTTGTCCACTGCAGGTATAGGGGTTTTTTTATACGCGGATAACTCGCCGCCCCCCCGTCTGTGTCTTTCAATCCCCCCGACGTCTGCCTGCAGCGCTGGTATCGGCCGAACCGGCTGCTTCATCGCCACCTCCATCCTTTGCAAGCAGCTGAGGACTGAGGGCGTGGCGGACATCCTGAGGACGATGTGCCAGCTCCGCCTGGACAGGTGACGTAAAATCCCATTAAAACCGATGTACGCAATAACAAATGTGCATAGCAAACACACCATACGGAAACCATTACGGATGTTCAAATCAGCATAAAAGCCATTAAAGTTCCATAAAGGTGCCCACAGCCAACCAGTAGAAGACGTTTCATTGTCAGCAGCAGGTATCCAGGAGGGACTAGTTTGTTTACACTCCAAAATACCCCCAAAAAACCACATTTCTTGTGATATGACAAAGGTGGTTTCTGTATCTCCTGTGCGTTTCACCAGGGGTGGGATGATCCAGACGTGCGAGCAGTACCAGTTCGTGCACCACGTCCTCAGCCTGTACGAGAAGCAGATATCTCACACCGCCGAGGAGTAGAATCAGCCACACCCGGACCGAGACACACCACTGTACGCCGCGCCGCCTCCGGCGGAGCGCGCACCACGTAACCTATCGTCATCTCAGTCTCACCCTTTAACACGTTCAAAACCACGTCAGTCCCATCACCCGACACAGGACGATCCAGAGAGCCGGACCGAGTGTGTGTGTGTGTGTGTGTGTGTGTGTGTGTGTGTGTGTGTGTGTGTGTGTGTGTGTGTGTGTGTGTATTGTATGTCCAAGGGCAGCACAAACGGCGGGATGCGAGGAAGAGCCCCGAACTTTTAGACCACACGTGCTATTATCTCCGATCCGGTCAGGCCCGAAATAAACCGAGCCCGCAGCCCTGCCGCCGTATCGTTGGCTCGGCCGAGGTTCCTGTTTCAATACTGTACATGAGTCATCGAAATCTCAGTTAGCGCCAGGTCTGAAATAGCTCCCTCCCGTATCGTGTGTACAGTTACGGAAAGGTTAACCTAGAGGTGAAAAAGAATCGCGTAATCTGCAGCGAGGCGGACCGCCGGACCGAGGGAATTTAGTTCAGCCTCCTCAAATTAGCGTCGCTAGGGGCCCTTTTATTAACGCCAGCGTGATTTAAAACCCAGAATTCAAACGCCAGCCTGATATTAGAATTTGAGCTTGACATGAAATATAAGTTAACTGAAGTCTCTTCTCACTGATTATCACTTTTAATGTAAAAAAAAAAAAAAGAAGTCATCGCTGTCAGGAGCCACTTCATCTTCCAGTTGCATGGTGCTAAGTTTTCATTAAAGGCATGTGCAATGGAACATAGGAATGTATTACAGTTAGGTTATTGATTAAATCGATTTGGAATTTGCATTTAATCAATAGCATCTGTGTTTCGTTTTTTTTTGTTTGTTTGTTTTTTGTTTTTCTACCCTGCTGCCTGTGCAGTCCTCAGTGATGTTTACAGTAAAGCACTCCACGTACGCCGAGGCCTCGCCGAGCCGGGGGCCAGCGAGGTTGGGCCGAAAGCCGCCTGATGCGAGGCAGAGCGCCTCAGGGGGGTTTTTGCAGCACCCGCTCTGCGACGCCTCCGGGGGGCGAGCGGAGGATTCCGGAAAAAGGGTCCGGGGCCTAAACTGTACGAAGCACAACTAGACCGACCGAGGTTGACTCTGATATTCAGCTGTAAAACTCCTTTTGATTTCCCCGTATTGTGTTTCAATTGTGTTGAGTTTAATGGATTGCATGAGTTGTACGGGATCCCGTAGGGTCCCAGATCAAAGCAATGTGATTGGTTGTCCTGCTTCCTGTTTAGAAAAGGGGTTGAAGCCTGTTCTACTGCTTGCTCACGGCCAATGCTTTTGATACAGTTTGCTTTTGTGAAACCGACCAGAGATATTTTTAGAACATTTTGATACAATCATTTCGAGTAGATGCCTTGTATATATTTATGTTTACACCACGATGGAATGTAGCTCATACTGTGGATCAAACCATCAGTTTATATTGCAAGACCTGACAAAAGACAATGTCACAACTACCTTAGTTACCTTATAGTGAAAAACTATGAATATATTATGTTGATGTCTCCAGTATTATTACTTTTTTAAACTTTCAGCTTTGCTTTAATATGCTTTGCTGTGTGAGTATCATTTTATTCTTGGTATCTTATTTTTTTTTAACCCCTTTACTCCATCAAGGCCACTCCTGGTTGATAACGTGAGAAATAATTGCTCCTGTATGTGTAAGGCAGCTAAACCAGTAAAGAACAATTTTCTATTGTATTATTTTCCATTTAAAGCATCTAACAGTGAATATTATCAGAGGACGAGATTAAATGTATGAGCCTGGACCAATTCATAAACATCAAATCAACTAGCAAAACAAACTGCCAGAGTTTCCATTTACTAGAGTGCAGATCTGGAATAGAAAAGGAATAAACGTTTGACTTTTGATCCTCTGATAATTTCCAGTGTAACTGAATGAAGAGCTTTATCTTGAGTGCTTGTTTTCAGTGCTTTCTGGTTCTCTGGTGGTGGTCAAAATGGGGAAGACAGACATACAACACGACCAGCAATCAGTATTCTTTATCTCTGCTACAGTATCGCTTTAAGTTGTGAGTTTTTGCATCCAAATAAAGGTAGATTTTCATGAATCTGTCAGTCTATCTCTGCATGTGGCGTTTGCTCGTTGGAGTTTGCCGGGGTGCAGTTGCGGCTGGTCGCCACTAGATGCCAGGATACGCGATTTAATCGTAAATAATCGCAATCGTATCGTTTGATCCTTGGAAGGTCAAGGGTCAAGGCCCATCCGGAATCCGGGGCGTCACTAAAATTTAATTATCTGTTCCTTGTCTCATTATCACAACTTCCTAATAAAAAAAAAAAAATCATATCCGTTCATAACTTTGAGCTATTCTGTTCGCAAACAAACAGATAAACACCCGCTATCACATAACCTCCTTGGCAGAGGTAATAATCTCCATCGTGACTCATTCAGGCTGCATAGAGACAAAACAAAGCGTTCAAACAAACCTTTTTTTTAACACAACATTATCGATTAATTCAAAAACCTATTTAGCATTCCGGATTTTGTAAGTATGTGATAATGGTTGACAAGCATGAACGATGGTTTCTACAATAGTCTCTCTTCTCTTGAAAAAATGTAACCCACAATGCGGTGACGTCATGGATTTGCTTCGCGCAATCTCCGCATCCCGATTAAAGGTTGTACCATAAAATGATACCGCGACCAATGAACCGATTGACCAGTGATAGTTAATATTAAACCAGTTAATATAATTATGACAGGAAGATCGATTTATTGCTTTTTTTTACTTTACTATGGTTCTAACGTGCAGAATATGCAACTGCAATGGTCGGTGTATTTACCGTCTGAGCTTATTGTGCATCCATCGGGGATGCATAATAATAACAATAATGACAGTTTTGGACGCTTTATGTGAAACAACACATGTGTTGTGTTGTTTTTTGTAACCGTGTTTCTTCATCACAGAAGCCGGCCCCGCGGAGACCCCCCCCCCCATGAGCGCGTCTCCTTTAAAAAAAATACGGGTTGTTCCTTTAATCGGACTCAGGACGCTGACGTCACCCATCCTCCCGGCATCGCGTTCTGATTGGCTGGCGGTGACGTCAACCCCCGCCCCCTCCCTCCCTCCCGAACCATGACCTCATCGCTTTAGTTCAAGAAAGTGCTAAAGTACACCTTCTGTAACTCCCCCCCCCCAACCCCCCACCCCCACCAACACACACACACACACACACACACACACACTAACAAGTTTGAACGCTAACTAGCCTAGCGACGCTAATCTGGTCATCTGCCGCGCGCGGTAGACGGCAGAAGAAGCGGCTCTTCCCCTCTCCCCACCTCCCCCCCATGTCTCGGCTGTTCCTGTGTGGCGCTGTCACCGCTGTCAGCTTCACCCCCCGCCCCGGCCACACGGCCAGGTAACCCAGCGGGCAGGACCCGTCAAGACGCGGCCCCCCCTCACTCATGGAGCCGAGCCGAATGAGACCCAGGAGCCGCGTGGAGCCCGAGGTGAGTGCTCGTTTATCGGTAACGTCGTTGTTTTTTTTTGTTTGTTTTTTTTTTTGATAAAAGCTACTCATGCTCGCCCCTTCCTCCTCCTCCTCCTCCTCCTCCTGCCGCTGATGCGGCGGCGCGTCTGTCAACGCGCACAGCCGCCTCCCCCCCTCCTCCTCCTCCTCCTCCTTCTCCTCCTCCTCCTTTTCAAGTGCGCGGCCGCGTATTGGAAAATAAACCCGTCCGGGTCGGGGCTATCGATCGTTTTTATTTCGATGCCCGCCCGCCGTCCGTCCGCTTAGAGGTAGGTACGGGGTCACTTTGTCGCCGCCGCGGAGGGTCACCGCGCGGCGCGTTTTCGCATGCGGATATATCCACGCGTCATAACAACACGGGGCAGGTTTCCCACTCAAACAAAGCGCTTTGGCCCCGAATTCCTGAATATTCATCTGTCTGCGTGTAATGCTGATAAAGCCCACCTTGTGTTCTGGTCACACTTTGTATCTAGGTCGGTTTTTTTTTTTTTTAAAACAGCGCGTCAGGGACTCACGCCTCCGTCATTGTTATTAAGGTTATCAGACAGGCTTCGATGCCCCAGATCTCCATTTATCCATATTGATATTTACCATGTTATACCCTGGGCTTATAGCACGGCGGCCGGCTTGGGGTCAGGCACGGTTATTTTAATTATGAGCGCATTAGGTTGTTTTTGAAATGATCCTGGAAACTGTAGCAGTCCCGGACAGTATGTAATAAAGGACACCCTATCCCTGCTTGTGCTGTTTACATTGTGCGAGCGTGTCAGTAAACCACGAATTCAGTTTTTTAAAAATGAAACCACCGTGATATTTTCTGCACCATGCAGCCCCAGGGTTGTCTTCCACGCGTTTTCCTTGCAGCTGCTAAAGTGCTGTACATTGTCACAGTGTGCAGCTGTAGCAGCATTTTTAATAGGATTAGATACTACTAAGACCTAGCCATTAAAAAAAAAAGGGGGGGTGAAATATTACAAATGAGTTTAAAGGGCCGTTGTTCCAAACAATAGGCTGCTTTTTGAATATTCAACCCTCGGAAATTGACTTCAGTAGTAGCAGCATTTGAATGTTAAATTTTCACCATTTCAAGTGTTATTCTTTGAATGTTATCATCTTCTAAGCGGTTTGAATATTCGCTGCCCGTGCCATTCCACCGGTGACCCAGTAATCCTCCAGCAGCCTGTGTTGATTCTGTTCGCCACGGTACCTGCAAAAGCCTCTCTTGATGTGGTTACACTTCAGAGGGGGAAAATGGCACGTTCGCCTAAAACGGTGACATGCAAATTTTCAGCTCCTGAAAGGCTCTGACGTAATTGTTTGTGGTGTCAACAGACAACGCACGCCTCTCGCGGCTCTGTGTGTGTGTGTGTGTGCGTGCGTGTGTGTGTAAGAGCTTCATATCGGTCCGGTGGAGTCTGCGGCCACAGGTGACGTTATGTGGGGAGTTAATGAATAACCTGGATGGTATTACATCAGCGCCGGTTGCCCTCCAGTTGCTCTCTTTGTGTTTGCCTCTGTCTCTGTTGGAGCGTACGGTATAATTGATCTGGGCCATCATACTTGGCTCATGGTGTTCTATAAATGGCCCGTGCGTTCAGATTATTCATTTTATTGAGATGAAGTTACTTCCTCGGCTTTGCTTTATCACTATGCACACTCATAATAAGCGTTTCCCAAATATCAGGTCATTTCTCAGCTGTTAGCAACATTACTGAATTTTTAATATTTATGAAAAACACAATGATGTAATGGGTGTTAGAGCTGCTCCGAACATCTCTTCGGAGGCAGTTTAGGCGGCATGTCAACGATACGACTGCTTCCTTCTTTCTCATCATTAGGTCTGTTACATGTTTGCAGTAAAGCAGTCACCCAGCATTCCTTAAATGATGCACAACTTGAAAATGTTCACGCTTGAAAGGCACTGTGGGTAAATTTGCAACCACAAAAGACACCAGTTCGTCTGGTTCTTTGGCTTTCTGCAGTGACGTGTCCAGTAAGGTCAAGCTCCCTTTGACACTTCACATATAGATTTAAAACACCTTTGACGCCTGTGTAAGAAAACGATTACCAATTGTTGGAAAAGTTATCCATATTTGAGGGAACACTTTCAAAGAGACCACATTTGAAATGTCCGGCGTTACATTCAGTGTTGTTGATATTGATTTGGTGGTGTGGTAGCTGTAGGCGTGATGCTAATTTTCCGTCCAAATAAACGCAGCGTTTGCAAAACCAGATCTTAAGAGTCGAATAAAACAAACCAAAGGAATTTCATCTTCTGTCTGAAGGAACGTGATCGTGTTGATGTAAATATAGGAGTGAAGCTCTGTCTGCCCCCTCCTCTCGTGTATCCTGATGCAGCGTCTTGTCGAGTCCCATCACTGTCACCCTCCCTTTGCCCCCTGCTCACCCCAACTAGGCTGTTTCTATGGCAACAGCAGAATCCGGTCCAGGCCCGTGAGCGCCGTCTCTGTTCCTCCGCATTCTCTCCTCGGCAGCAGGCTTCAGGCTTTTTCACTTTGAAGAGGTTCCTTGTTTTATTTAGACTCTTTTATTATTGTTCTAGCCTGCATACAAGATGGAGGGTAAAAGAGTGTTGTTTATAAAAGGCCGGGTTGTGTTTGTTAAGTTGACTAAGTAAACTTCGTGGAGGCAGCGCTCCCCTTTCATCCATTCGTCATGTCGTGGCTGCATGTATTTTTCAAATATGTCTCTATCTCTATTTTTTTTTTATACTTCCAATCCCCTGCTGGTTCCACACACGGTCGTAACGTCGTGGGTTACGGTAGGACGACTGTCCCGACCGCCGTCCCCCCCCCCCGGCTGCTCTTGCACATGTAAACCCTGCACACTCCTCCCTGCTGCGCCCGCTCCCTGCGCTGGATCAAAAAGGAGAGTGATTGAAGGCGAAGGAGGGATTGGAAGAGAGGAAAAAGCACGAGGGGCTGGGTGGGTGGTAGAATTCACCGTCATGTGCTGCGTCAGACGTGGAGCTCGGCGGCAGAGGTAGAGAAACCGAGGATTAGGCGCTCACGAGCGGAGGCAGCGTTGTCAGCTGCTGGGCTGAAGGTAGGGACCAACATGTGATGGGGGTGGGGTTGCTGGGGGTGTGGGGGGGGGTGCTGGAGTCGCAGACGCGGTGACATAGGCTGGGACCTCTGTCGCAAATGTGCGACTCTGACACAGATTAAAGTCGGTGGATCACCGCTGCTGGCTCCTGTTTGTTGTTATCGTTCCCCTGTTACCACGTGCGGGCGTCCACACATGCGTTTATGAGCCTCGCATCTGCCGCCGTCTGCGTCCCCCCCCCACCCTCTGCTCCCGTGATGCAGCACTCGCATCAGGTGTGTTACTAGGCAGAAAACGGCGCGCGCCGTCTCGCAGCCTCGCTCCGTCTCTGCAGTTCCTGCCCTCTTCTACCTGGAGTCGGGGGGGAGTTGCTAGGCTGGACGTGAAGAAGAAAAAAAAAAAAAAAAAAATCAGCCTTTGTGTTCCTCCCATGGCCGCTGCGTCGGCTCTGTCAGAGCATCGGTGACAAGTCGCAGAGCGGAGCTGCTTGGACGTCTTCCCGCGGCTTCGCGGATCACAGCCATTTTCTCCGAATCTGGTGTATGTAACTTTCTGCCTCACGCAGCTCTTTTTTATCGTTACGCCCGCTGCCCCCCCCCCGCCCATCTCCCTGTTGTGGTTCTCGGCCTCTGCTATCCGTATCCACACCTCTGCCTGCTGCACTCTCCCTTTTCAGCCCAGCCCTCATTTAGGTATTAGGGGTAAATGACAGGGGGGTCTATTTATTTTTCATGACACCACGTGCCCGTGGATGAATAAAACAACGCGGCCGTATTCGCGCGCTGACCTTCTCGTTTGACACCTGGGTAACCGAGGGAGCGGCCCGTCCACCTGCGCCGCTCGCTTTTTTCCACCCGCGTCGCGACGCGTCTAAACGAACGCCGCGCGGATCGCCAGCGGGGGCCGGGACCAGCGCGACGGGGCGGTTGAAGGAAGCACGGGGCGGTTTGTCGACTGTAACGCGCGCACGCGCACACACGTGTACGCGCACGCGTGCGCTCACACAGGATATCACACTGGCTGTGTCCAGACCTGCTCTCTGAAATTCCCCCGGCTTAATTTATCTCATGCCCTCAGTTTCCTGTTTCATGAGCTGCCGCATAAGAGACCCCCGATCAACAACAACCAACTGTCGGAGCCGTTTATACAGACTACCGCGGGCTGCCGTGTTTGTTTGTCTTGCAGGTCCGACTTTTACTGAAGCTTGGTCGCCTAGCGCCACGCCGACGACTCCCGACGGCCCATCCAGACAGCTCTTTAGTCTTTAAATAACATTTCTTATTTTTTGCTTGGCTTTTGTTCTATTTTTGACGCTCGGGGCGTTCAAACTCTGCCAATAAAAGATCACACAGAAGTACGATCTGCGCCTGATCGATGTTTCTCTGAAGGGTCGGTGGTTGGAGTCGGTATTAAAGTGCGTTATTTGCGTACCTGCTCAATGAAAGTCAGACGGGCGGGTGGTCAACACGCCCTTGATGTGTGGTTTCTCGTCAGAGCGGGCAGTTTGGGATGTCATCGCATCGAACTTTTAACAATACGTTGCCTTCTGACTCGTGAACGTGGCCCTTTACCCCTGTCTCCCTGTTCTCAGGCACCATGGATCTCTCAGCACCTGCTCCTGTCCTAGCCCTCCTCCAGTGACCTCTCCTCCTTCACTTCCTCCTCCCTGTCTCTTCCTCCACCTCTCCTCCGCCTGTCACCCGCCCTCCTCCCGTCGGCGACCGCTCCGCCTCCTCCTCCTCGGACATGGCCGGAGAGAAAGGGCCCACCAAGCGGAGCGCCATGGACATCAAGCGCCTGGCCAGCCTCATCCAGAGAGGAGCGGGCCGCCTGCTGGTGATCGACAGCCGGACGTTTTCCGAGTACAACGCCTCGCACGTGCAAGGGGCGATCAACGTCTGCTGCTCCAAGCTGGTGAAGAGGCGGCTGCAGCAGGACAAGGTGTCGGTCACCGAGCTGCTGCAGCCCAACGGCAAGGTCAAGGTGAGCCAGACACGATTAGGGCGGTGGCCGCTGGATTACGGAAGAGCTTACGGGACCTCTCTGCAGAACCGAACCCGGTCAACCGTTAAGAGAGGGCTGCTGTTTCCCTAACCCGGGACTCGTATCTGCCAATTAGCGTTCGTTTCCTCCCTTTCGTCGCCCGTTGACGATCAACGCGCGGTCCAGATATCACGACCTGCGTACAGCGGTGGGACTGGGCTGGCCTTCTCAGCGCGAGTCCTTACCCCGCGCCACATCTCCAGGTGCTATATTTGTCAGTACGCTGGCGTACTGTAGGTTTGTTGTATATCAGTGGCCATGAAATCGGATCCTCGCACTTTCCATGACTTCTCTGGCGAATATGACGGCCCTTTTTTCCCCCGTGGCCTGTCCACCGATGGCACGCCGACTCTTGTATTTTTAGTCGCCGTGTGAAATTGAAGGAACTCTGAGAGGGGACACCCTGTTGGGGTGGGGCGGAGGGGCGAGTTTTATGGCGTTTTATCTGAGGGATGTGTTGGAAGCAACTGCATAAACATGTTCCCCAAGGCTGAGGAGATGGCCGATAAAATTCCTCTTCCTTCCTTTTATTTTTAGTCCCTTTCCATGATCCAGGGCGGCCCGAACACTGACTCACCCAAGCCGGTGATGCAGAACAGGTGACGTTTTTTTCCGTAGGTGTGACACATTCAGGGATTTTTGCTCTTGTGTTTGTTCTTCCTGGTTGTCAGGATCCAGATGGAGATTGTGACCTGCATCACATCAGAGTCTGTTGGACCTGCCCAGCGATAGATGTGCCGGCTTTGGCTTCCTCCCAGCACATTAGGAAACAGACTGGACCAATTTGTCACAAAGCCCGAAATTCTGAATCACTGAAAACGTTCGCTTTATAAAAGACAAATCATTTCATAGTATTGCATGAGATTATTACCGCTTTGAATTACACACAGCGAACTGCATATTTTTCTCCTTACCCTCTCATCTGTCACGCCATTTTTTACAGGATTCGCGCTTCCTTCAGATACTTCTTGCAGCGTAAACTTTGTAGCTGATTCTCAGTCTGTATTTGGTGCACGGGGATCTGATAAATCACCGTATAAATCATCTCCATATTCATACAATCCAATTAAGTGTACCTGCATGCAAAACAGACGCTATAGCCCCTGCACATCGTGACTCATCTGAACCAATCGTGCACGACATCGGTTTTATTTAGGCCTGTTTTTTGTTCATTTTTTTAGGATCTATGGATTTAGGAGCTGTGAATTGGTCGTTGTGAATTATGGTTTTATTACTCCTCTCTGTGCTGGGTCCAGGGGCTCCATCTCTGTGTGGGGCCCCTGCGCTTGGCAGGGCTCATACTGTGGCGCCGTGTCGAGTCGTGCATCCTCCAGAATTCTCTCTCTTTCATTGTCACGATGGCCGTGCGCGTCCGTCCGTCTGTTTTCCAGCATACTGCTTATGGTTCCTGTCGCGGCGTATTCCTCTTTGCTTCTCCTCTTGCTCCCAGAATCACTCTGTGCCTGGTTTGTTATTATCCTTTCCCCACCCTGAGTAAAGAGGATAAGGCTTGTGATTAATGCTAGGCTGGATAAAGCTGGAACTAGCAGCGCAAGAGAGGAGGGCTTGACAGACCCAGACACTTTTGTTATTGGCTAAGCATGACATCATCCCTTTTGTGCAGCCACTGGCAGGCTGTGGGCTGGGCACGTGCAGCCTTGCTGTGTGCTGTTAAAGCCGGCTTCCAACCCCCTCACCCCCCCTCACCCTTACACAGACACACCATCCTCTACCCCCCACATGGCTCTGAGCATCACCGGGATTTGCTTCAGTCAGCCAAGACAGCAAAGGACACCATTGTGGCTCTTTGTTGAGGAAGTGAATGCAGGAAGCAGGAGAGCAGCGCTGAGGGTATTCATGGCCGGGCTGTTGCCTCCGCCTTCTCCTTGCGCCTCACATCCCATTGAGTACTAATAGCCAGCGTCCCCCGTGGCGCCGCGCTCACCCTCTTTCATAGAAGCGCTCATCGCTTCAGCTAACTGAGCTGAATGAACATCCATGACCAGCAGAACAGCAATGAAAATGGTATCCTCTTTCTCCTCTTTTCTAACCCCATCACCTCTTCATCGCCGCCCTGCCTCAATGTAGGTCGGGGGCTGACGGAGGACGTGGGTCGGATTGATGCGGGACCTCGGCTGAGAGAGGGGGACAGCGCTGGCTTAGCCGGGGCTTCCTCGTGCCTTTCCTGACAGGGCTCTGGGGCAGGCGGCTGGTTTCTTGGCTTAAGCGCGCCTAATCCCCACTGCTGTAGAGGGCACAGACGGTCAGGCAGACTTGACAGATGGACCAGAGGTTGTAGCTACCAGCGGCCCTGGTGGGGAAGCACGCTTCTTTATGAACGCCGGAATGGAGGTCAGATCTCTGAAAAGTGGAGCATCAGCGTTCTGCCTTACAAAACAGTGCTGGAATAACCATCAATGGTTCAGGCCCGCTATACCGTTCTATGATGGTAGTGAGCAGCGTGGTGCGATGGCCTGGTGATGGAGAGCCAGGTGACGTTCCCCGTGATCTCTGGTCTTAATTTCATGAATTGTGTAAGCGCTCGGCCGACCCCCGCAGACGAAGAGCGCACGTGAGGGACTAACGCATTCATGTTATCGAGCGGGTCTGCATCAGCTCCACATGTTGGGAGCACCGAGACAGGCGCACTGAGAAGTTTGAAGAAGTGACATCAGATGACAGGACTTTTTCTTTTGTTTCGAAGTCAGACGACGGTGCTTTTAGTGGTTTCACAAGGGTGTTGTTTTTGACGCGCACATTTCCTGTAATTGCTGTTCTCACTATTTCCAAATGAAGGATATCAGGCTGGCTGGCGCTTCATGTGTCATGGGCCTTTGACAGTAGCAGGACTGTGAACCTAGTGAGTCACCACGAGGACTGTTTCCCTGATTACTCAGAGGGTTAACTGGGAATTTTTCTTCTGTTTCATTCAGATTTTTTTCAGACTTCTGTTGAGTTCAAACAAAGACGCTGGACGGAGCTGGCTTTTCTTCATGGTTGGACTCTGTGTCATTGTTGACTCTGATTAGGTCACGCTATGAATCTTTGTATGCTTTAAAGATGTTTGCCATAGACACACATGGCAATCTGATTCCAATTTCTGATTGTTTCCTGGTGAAATCCTGAAGTAGAGTGTTTAACAATATGTTTTAAATACTTTTCTTCTGGTATTAATGTGTGTGTCACAGAGAGAGACAGATGGTCTGACCAGATCTTATGACCACATTTGTGATATTATCAGTAATCATGATATCGTGATGACCTCATACTCCACATGCGCATTTCCTCTCGCCATCTTACACAAACACACATGGGTTTAATATGTATCTTTGTGAGGACTCTGTTATAGACTCTATCAATCTTGCTGTCGTTCATACAGCCAAACCCAAACCCTGGACTTTCCCTCTTCAGTTTATATGCTACCCTTGAATTTCACTTAGAAGTCGAATGTGCAAAAGTTTTGGTCCCCACAAAGGTGGTCGCTTTCTACAGCATGAGCGACGGGACCCCACATATGCAGGAAAATACAGGATCCAAGATGACTCATTAACCATTTGAACGTAGGCTTTGCAAGTTCAAGCCTTTCACAAAAGCACTCTTATTCGCCCAGTTGTTGCTTAATGTGTATTCGGTCCCCATAATGATAGAGCAACACGAACTGGCCTGCCACACCTGCACACACAGGGAAGTGGCAGCTGCTGGTGCCAGTCAATGACATCATCCATTCCTAGGGGTGGTTTCTTTATGGTGCTGAGTGATGTGTGTCGCACGCCCTGGGTGGCAGAGTTTTAAACTGTGAGGAGAGGCTAATGCCTTGCAGCGGGTTTGTTTTTTTTTTTGTTTTTTTTTTAGCACGCTCTGGTTATACACCAGTGTTGATGTGCAGCGTGAGGATTCGTCTTACCAGAGAAGAAGAAAGTGCTGAAACGGGCGAACGTTAAATGTCCATCTGGGTGTTTTATCTTGCTGTGCGTCCTCAGAGAAGACTCAGTAAAAGGACTCAGACCGTGCTCCAGGAATGTGAAGCCATTTTTAGACTGTTTACTGCTGATGCTGTGTCACCGGCCGGTTCACACACAAATACTGTCCCTCTCAGCTTTGACCTTGTCAGCAGAACTGCTGAGGTCAAGGGTAACCATAGGGGACTGTCTCACACTAACACACTGTACTACTTCAGACTGTTCCCAAGTCTCCAAACCTATATGTTGTTTTGCCAAAGCACGGTTTTGTATAATTCTTTAGGGTCCTCTATAAGTCTCATTTGCATTCATGCAGCCTTTCTGCTCTATTCAAATAGTAATAACTCTTTCCTCGCTGACTCTTCTCATTTGTTCTGCATTGCTTGTTTACCTGCAGTGCTCATGCGTCAGAGCGCCTGGTCCTCAGTTGTGCGTGAGATGCTGTAGCATTGCAGAGGGATGAGGGATCTGTAATGCACTCTGACAGCGAGCCCTCTTTCTCCAGTTCTTGACCTCTAGCACTGCAGCAAACCCCGCCCCCCTCCATGCTTCACATACTGCTGTTTTGTTTTTAATTTTACAAAGAAACAACTGGACCTGGGGAACTTTTTGCAGCATTGATATATATCTATCAGATTCAGAACCACAGAGCCCGAGAAATGCATTACGACGGCAGGGGTGGGGATTTCAGTCTCTGAATGAATGTGTCACATTTGAGCAGTTCAAATGACAGCAGCTGCTCCCCTTATGACCAGATACAGCAGATTTATTATTGATGACGACGCTTTGGTCCAGACATTGTTGTTATTAGTGATATTAGTGCTTTCCTGAGGACTGTAGCATGTACAATACATAATACAAGGGCTCATCACTCAGGCCTGGATGACGGCACTATTTCACTAAACTAATAATTCTGTTTTCTGCAGTGTGTGTGTGCATGGGCGAGTTCACATTTTTGTGCATATAGGTAATGTAAAGGCCTATAATCCCAGATAAAGCACCTAAATTAAATCTGATCCCATTAGGATTAGTCGCCAAAATTAGCCAGGGCTGCTGAAGATGGAGGCTGGGGTGGATTTAAAGATTGGGATGCATGAAGGAATGCATGCCACGGGCATGAAATGGATCACTGGGATGGAATGATGCACGGCATAAGTTGTGCGGCGAGCTCACATCAGTCACATCAAGGATTTTAATGCTTGTGTCATTGTCCCAGCTCCCCACGTTCCACATCCTGCATCTCCTCTGCTGCCCCCACCCTCTTCAGCTCACCTTGCCTCCTCCTCCTCCCCCTCTCCTCTCTCCGCCTCTGCCGGCCAGTGTCGGTTCAGTGATGTAGTGATTCATAGCTGCAGCAGCCACTGCCTAATGGTCATGTGACCAAAGCCTGCCTGACAACACGCTGAACAACACCACTCGGGCTGAGATGCACGCGCAGGCTCAAGCGCTGTCATGCAAACACACACACAAAGGCATCCTCTCCCCTATTTTACACTGATGAATTTGATCCATGTTTCATTACACAGAATTGTCTATATCATATATTGCTTATATGTATGCTTATGTGTTTTCCTGTTGATGTTATCATAAATTCTTCTCAGTTCACACACCCCAGCAGCAATTCCAGTAATTCCATTTGCAACACTTCCTTATTACTGCCCTGTTGTGGTTGCACATTGCAAATCATCTGTTCCTCTTCTCCTTGTTGCTGGTTCCCTACACAGGTGGAGCTGGGTAGGAAGCAGGAAGTGGTAGTCTATGACCAGAATTCCAAAGAAGCTGGGCACCTGTCCAAAGATGGCTTCGTGCACATTCTCATGGGAAAGCTGGAGAGCACCTTCCACAGAGTCTCCCTGCTCACTGGTATGTAATGTAACACTGTGTGTGTAATGCTGGAAGTACTCATCTGTTTCTTTTTGATGTGTTTGGTATGCCGTGTTGCTTCTATACTTCCATTCACACAGCAGGTGCATCAGCACATTCGCGTCTTTAGTTGATTGCAGTTGCGGATTATCGTCAGTAGATGTCAGTGATGAGCAGAAGCGTCCGTCTTTTAACTCACCTTATTTTAATTATTTGTCACTTCTTATCTGACGGCAAAACCAGCACAGGTAGATGTGGACAGAGGATAGCAGAGGGGGGATTATAAAAGTATGCTTCGTGGGTGCAAACACTCTTTGATTTCTCCTTAATGCTCTATTTTCTATACTGGTCTATTACACTGCATCACTAAGCCTTAACTTCAGCCCCCTGGCCTTATTTACCACAGCTAATATCCTGTCATCGTATCCATTAAAGCAAAGCAAGAGTTTCAATTCAGCCTCAGCCAGACTCTTAATGGCTTCATTGAGTTAATAATCTCATCTCCTTTGAGGTGTTTTTTTAAATGCCATGCACCAGCGAAGGCTTATGAATCCATCCCAAATGTGTCGGAGCAGGAAGAGCATAATCTGCATCAGTCAGGATTGCCGTCCTCGCAAATCTCCGCTCTCCTTTTGCTCCATCCCCGCATCTTTATACGTCTCCTCCTCTCAGTTCTGTGGCTCTGCTGGGAGAGATTAGTCCTTTTTCATGAGTCATTCATAGATGCTGAGGGCTGCCTCGGAGGCTGCACAATTAATCACGCTGAGCTGCAGCGAACACACGCTGAGCCTGCGCGCACACATCTGCAGTATGCACATGCACACTACATGCTTGATATCGCACCGTACACTCACGCACATCAGTCGACCGTCACTGAAAAGCCAGGATTTTCCTCCTCGCCTTATTTAATACGGCATCATATCGCTCTCACTGAAAGTCTCCTCGTCAACGATTCCCCCTTCATCCTCTTCATCTGCCTCCTCGGCGCGTTCTCGCTCTCACAGTCGCACTTATTACGACTCTACGCCGCTCTGCTGTTTCCACGACAACAGTGGCAGAGAACATTACCCAGAAGGCTTCAGCCAATGGCGGTGGCTGTTGTTTGGGTGGTTTTATTATCGGGGTCAGTGGAGCTGGCAGCCTCTGTGTGCATGCTTTGGGTTTATGCATGTATGTGGGTGGAACTGTAGGGGGGCAGCGAGTGTATGCATGCATTCACAGCTGCACACACTGATGCACAGACCTGTTTGTGTGTCAGAGGGTTTCCACGGCAGAACACGAGATTGTGACATTCAGTTATTGATAATAAAGACAAATGTTGCTAAATGAAGCAAACTGTTTAGGATGGGCTACTTTTCACGCGAAGTTGGAGTTCAGGGATTTTTTTCTAGGCTCTACAGTTTTCAAAATCCAGCGTCTTGACCATCAATTTTGTTTTATATTCAAGATTAAGATAAAAAAGGAATGGAGCAAAAAAAGTGGTGAGCAGTTGAAATACACCAGTGTGTGCTCAAGAAAATATGTTCTTTTTCCTCTATGTCCCCCTACCTCACCCCCCCCCCGCTGCTCTACTGAACCTGTGATTTATGATGCTAATAATTCCTGCGATGACTTCATATCTGACTTAGCCTTGCTTATGCAGACCGCACACACACGCGCACACACACAGCTCACACCGCTGCAAATCAAGCGAGGGCTTGTGCGAGAGGCCAGGGGCCGGAGGGAGGGTCAGATAGAACGATGGGAAGAAAATAATCCATAAATGGGATGGGGATGAAGTGAATACAAGAATAATTACCGGGCTCAGTGTCTATATGGAAAAGGATTTTCTGCCTTAACTGTTACTTATGCAGAGCTCCTGCCAAAAGATTAGTGCAGGAGACTGGCTCCTCTTTGTTTTTTCATGTTTTAGTGACTTTTATTCCAGGCAAGAACGGCGTATGAGCAACGTCACATATTTTTTCCACAGACCTAAATGCGTATCTAAAGGCTTCCTCCATATACCAGGGATGATGCCATTAAATGATGTCCTATGATCTAAGTGTGCAGAGGCTAAATGTTTAGGTCACATGCATTTCTGATGCTCCTGTGCATGGTTCTGCATCTCCACACTGCTTTTGGTGGAATTTTTTTTTCCCCCTGTAATTGCTGTATAAAAGTGTTTGTGAGAAACATGTTTGTCTCTGAGGACGAGCTGAATTTTTTTTTTTTCTAACCACAGTAATGATCTCACCCAGTTGGAGCTCAGTCTGGGGTGTCTTGCCTTTTTCAGAGCTGCGTGCGTGTTTCTCTGCAATATATATTTTTCCTGCCATGGGGAATACTGCCGTTTGGAGCCAGCTGTGACCCCGACGGGACTAAAGTTTGCATGCTTCCCACCAATCTGCAGCGCTGGAGCAAACCAAAAACAACACAGCCTGTTTGTGTGTGACTAGCTGGTACTTTAGCTGGTGCCAACTCTGTTCTGAGTGTTAAATCAACTCCGATACGTGATGCGATATGTGCATGACACTCGCGTCTGAATGCAGTTTAAAGTTTATCGGCATATAGCATGACAGTGTTTTGGATTTTTTTTTTTCCTGCGCTCTCCCACGCTGTCAGCCTCGCAGTTGAAAGATAAAAGTACGCAGGATGGGAGACGAGGGGCGATGACATACTAATGAGAGGTTTTAGGGGATGAAAGGTGCATCTCTCATTTTCTTTCACTCACTTTGAGGAGCTGCTGTGTAGCTCGGGGCTTCAGGTTCGGGTGTGACTGTACAGAAGACAGGAGGTATTAAGGTCAATTCCGTTATGCCTCATTCATCCCTGCTGTTATACAACGGGGCGGCGGCCCCCACATGTGTTTACGTGTGTGTTTGTGTGTGCCTGATGTAATTGTGGGAGGCCAAATCTCACAATGCGGTTCCTCGCTGAGACATTCCAGCGAGTTGCAATATATATGTCTGTTTGTGTCTCCTCTGTACATGCGGTTGTGGGTCCATGCGTGGCTTTGTGTGAATATGTGCCTATGAAATGGGACATGCACGCGTATAAATCAGTGGTGCAGTGTGTGTGAGCTAGACACAGAAGAAAGCAGTCAAAACAGAATTAAAAGATGAGGTAATGCTCCCTGTGAAGTGTGTGTGCGTGTGTGTGGTCGGTTAGCTCATTCACTGATGCACTGACCCATGCTGGGTTCAAGTTTCACTTCATAATTTATTCTCCCTTCTTTTCCTTCAAACACACCTGGGCACTGTTTATGTGTGCGGCCTCGTGTCAGACGCTCCAGCAAACATCGATCACTAATTTAGGATTAGGAAACTGCCGATGCAATTATTCGTAATTTCTTTACTCTGTTGTTAATTTGAAGGCGCCTCGCTGCCAACATCGCCCTCTTCAGTCCGTTTACGCTTTAAAAACTCTTTTTTTTTTTCACATCCAAAGTGAAGTAGTTCTCCTACACTATGTGTGTGGGAGAACTACACCAAAATAAAGTGATGAATAAATTGAAGGGGTTTTAACATGGTGTGTTCCTGCTCTGCTGACAGCTGCATTTCTGCTGCACGTGGAGGTCCTGGAACGTCCTTTAATCACTTTCTCCCTGCAGGTCTGTTTACTGGTTCAAGAGTTTTTATGTCAGTTCAGTTTGTCCACAGTTTGCTCTTCCTCCGCCGTCTTCGTTGCCCCCCCCTCTTTTGTCCCTCTTAACCTCCTAACCTGACCTTCCTGCACCTACTCACCCCCGTTCGCTCCCCCATCTGCTCTCTCGCCACCTGACCCCTCCCCATGACACCGTGGGGAGACTGAGCAGATCAATGATTTCATTGAGAAGGACGCAGTGGTGCCATCAGGAGGTGAGCTCACCTTCCCCTGGGAGGTCTGACTTGTTATTCTCAATGACCTCGCCTTCCTCTCCACCTCTCCTTCATTTCCCCCCAATATTTCCCCCCTCTCTCTCTCTCTCTCTCTCTCTCTCTCTCTCCCTCTCTCTCTCTTGTCTTCTGTTTCACGGTGCTGAGAACAGTACGCTATTTTTAGGTCCAGACTCCTGCGGTCATCACATCTGGCGCCAGTGGCCGCTGTGCTCTCACCCCGGCCTGTGGATAAACAAACACACACACTTGCGCACACACACACACACAAACGGACACACACTAGCCCCACCCTAACCAGCACCGAGGGAGCACAAAGGTCAAAGAAAATGGCCCACAGAAATATCTATGACATCACCTCCTTGGTCTGAAATGTGTTACAGACTGTGAGAAGCTGTGGAGCTGCACCGTGACATAATGCCCCGTTTGTCTGCAGTCATTCTGCAGCTATGTAATAATCTCACACCTCAGTGAAGTAATGCACAAATCCTCAAAACACACACACTCCCGAAAGCCAGCAATTGCACGTACATATGGACAGACTGACACACACACAAGCCCAAAAGAGGCCTGACCTGAGTTTTATGTAACCAGGCTCCCTCTCTGCCAGTGTTCTCACCCCCCTCCCTCCCTCATCTGTCTCCTCGGCCTCACATGATGGGCTTGATGTCATTTTCCTTTTCTTTCCCTTAAAAACAGGAGAACAAACACTGGCCTGTGTGTGTGTGCGTTAATGTGAGCCATTGCCAAATGTTTCTATAATGACGTGATGCTGCTGCTCTGCTCGCCTCCTGCTCCTCCATCACTTAGACTCCCTCGTTCCCTTTCGGAGAGGCCACACACAAAAGCAAACACAAGCGAAACCAAGTGTCCGTGATGAACAAAAAGACAAATGAATGATGGCATTTACACAACCATAATGTGCATGATCCACATGTGCATAAATAACATACATAACATTTGAGCCTTGAGGGGAAAAAAAGGACAGTCGCTTTTTTTTTTTTTTTTTTTTTTTGCAGGGAACACACACTGTTGACTTACACACTTTCGCCTGTAGGGGCGCTTTTGAGTCTCCAATCAACCAATGTTTTTGGTCTGTGGGAGGAACCCAGAGAAAACCCATGCACAGTTTGAAAAAGGGACAACCATTACTTAAATGTCCTAAATATAACATGCAGTCCTACAATTTCCCCCACATCTTAAAAAACCTTCTCCCAGAACAATTTTAGTGGGATATTTGCATTATTAGGACACAGAGTAGCCTCAGATCCCTGGTCCTGCTACATTCTTGTGGAATGACAAAATAAAAAGTTACATAAAAGTGTAACATCAATTCCTTGACTTGGATTTTCTTCAAATGTTCATTCTGCTTTCCTTCTTTTCTCTTAAATTGCATTGAAACATTCAAGAAGACATTCTTCATAAAAGGTGCAGCTTCTTTATGAATAAGCCCGCGGGTAGGCTTGGCCTAAATACCTCATCGTTTTTTTTTCTGCTGCATCCATTTATCCATCCATCGCCACTGTCATACATTCATCCAGGGCGGAATAAAAATAGTTTGTTTAAACGGTTACCTAGGCGGTGTCAACACATCGGGTCAACAGGAGCTGAAGTTGTACAGCTCGCTAACCCAGGCCCCGCTGCACCCCCATCAGCACTTCATAACTCAAACCTCCTGCTGAATTTGGGCCAAGTGCGCCGCAGTTTGGTTGCTGCGCCATCAGTTTGCCACAGAACTTAATCCCGAGGACTCTGACACACATGTGGAGTGGAAATTTCCAAGGGCAAGGAGAAGAGGGAAAAGAGTAGCTCAAAAATTACACGAACTGATCCTACCCAGACCTGGCCTGCCTGCACCAGATTCCAATCATGCTTGAGTTGCTCTGTCAGTGCGTCATTTCTTAGAACACAGATAGATTCTCTGATCATCAGCTTCCTTCTTTGATGCTTTATATCTCTAGCATGCTTTTTTTTTTTTCCCTGTTTAAATGTAGGTGTGACGAGGAAATATTCCTCATACTTACCCTGGCATGTGCAGAGGTATGAAGTAGAGATCTTATTACCATTCAGACGAGCTAACCCTAGGCAAACCCTGAGGCTGAGCCACTCAGGCTGCTTCCTGATGAAGACTAATTTTGGAGCTCCAGATTGAGGAATGCAGCTGTTTGCGTCCTTGCCTGGTCCGCTTGACGCTTTTCACCCCCGATCACGTAAACACAAACACACATGCGGAGATGAATGCAGCTTATACAGAGGCCACTTCCCTTATATTGTGTAACTATTTCCTGTTTCTGATAAAGGAGCATCAGAAATCCCCACGGTGAAAGTGGGAGACGCCCAGGGAACTTGGCGTGTAAACATCGCTCGTGTTTTTGTGGCTCCTCTTTAGTTTTATTTAAGTTGAGCAAAATCTCCCCATCTGTCCAGCCATGGCATGAAAGCTCTGGCTGTGTGTGCACAAAAACAGCTTTTCTGTTTCCTCTCGCAGCATTATGTCATGTGTTCTCTATTGTTCTTCTTCGGCTCGTGGAGTGATGTCAATGTGGTGGTGTGGGTGTGAAGCACACACACAGCATCTCTAGGGCCTAAACTGGAAGGAAAGCCAACACTGCTTCACTATAGCTGCTGTCAGCGCGTCCTGAATCCAGTCTCCGGACTGTGACCTGACCTTGTGTTTGGATCTACTGAATGGACCCTCCTAGTATTATAGTCCTGCTCTTCGCGTGCATTATAATAGCAGAAGAGAAGGAAAGTATTGGACCGCAGAGGGACACAACAATAGAGCCCAAGAATATCGTACACCAGTTTGACAATAAACAGGTTGACACCGGAGTGTGTGACCAGATGGCGTGGCTTCCAGCACAGCTCTAAGGATCGTGAGCCTGTCAGGCTCCCCACTGCCCCGGCAAGAGCTAATTAATGTTGATCCGAGCCCGGCCTGTCAGACTGTGTGTAAAGGAGGTACATTAAAAACAACCTGATGTGCTGTCTGCCCCTCACAGCAACGTGGTTGACACACAGGTACACCCAACACGTAACGACCGTGTTATATCCCTGTGAAGAAACGCCCACATTTCAATTAGCATTTAGAATGAAATACCAATCTGTTACGCTCATGAGTCCATGTAGGCAACCTCCCCTCCAGGGAAATCAGATCAGACAAGTGTGTAGTTTGCTGCCACGCATTCATTCTTCATCTCCTCAGAAAGAAGATGAACACGAATGACTTGGATACATGTTTAGCCTTTAACCATTGTTTCACTCTTTAACACACACATACACACACACACACACATTCACGGAAGGATTGACCTAACATTTTCAGACACTTTTTACTGTATCAGTGTAACTTTTTTATCTATAGTCACACTCACACAGACACACAGGCACACACACACACACAGAGTTCTAACTTGGAGTTTTAACTCGGTTTTTGAGAAGGCGCCTGGTCTTTAAAGCCCCCCTTGGTGCATTTGATGGCTTGTGTGTGTGTGTGTGTGTGTGTGTGTGTGTGTGTGTGTGTGTGTGTGTGTGTGTGTGTGTGTGTGTGTGTGTGTGTGTGTGTGTGTGTGTGTGTGTGTGTGTGTGTGTGTGTGTGTGTGTGTGTGTGTTGTATTAGTGCTTGCTTGAGCATGTACAAACAGTAAAATCTGTGTGTAGTAGATTTGCTGATCCAGTCCCCATACTGAGCCTCCTTCAGGGGGTTAAGTTGCTCGGAGGGCAGGGGGTCTACTGCCTGACTGATGTCAGCAGGCCTCCCTCCAGGCTGCACAGATAAGGATGAAACTACCTCATGCATGAGCACACACACCAACAAATATAGTGCCCCACTGCTCCCTTAATCTCACACGTCCTTCCCCCATCTGGCTTTTACATCTACGCACCTCTCCCCTCCTCAGCCCTCCCCCACTTTTTGACACCCTTTTCCTATTAAACGCTATTATCAGAAGCTGTGTACAGTTTACACGTTTCGTATCTCACCTTCCCTCTGGTCAATAGCTCTGGAGTCTGCTTTTCCACCCTTTACAACATGCTGACATTACAGCTGCTACTGGTTCCCTGCAAGCCCCCCCAGCTACCTAATTTCAATCCCCCCTCCTCATGCACCACCCCCATCATCAATTACACCCTCCATCCTCCCCGCTCTCTCCTTGGTGACTACCTCACCCCCCAAGCATGGCAGCTGTGTTCTCCTGTAGGCATTACATCACTGCCAGAGCAGCCCTGTTACTAATCCCCTGATAACCAGCACAATCAACACACATGCACACCGAGGACACGCACACAGACCCCCGTATACGTACATACACAGAAAGATCTATGTTCCTGTTTCTCATTTTGCATATTTAAGCAAATACCTTCGTGTTCCATCCCCAACGCTTGCACCAGTGTCACGTCCAGCTTCCTCTCACCAGCTTCCAAACACACAAAAACACACACACACCTACACACACACACACACACTGAAGTCAGAGATCAAGTCACATTAACTCAGAGACTTCATCACATTAACCTGCCCGATCCGGGGAATGACGTCCCTTTTTCCTGTGACATCCTGACAGTTGATCCGTGGTGTAGCATATCACTCCTGTCGCTGCTTGTCTCACTGAGGAGGGACAGGCCACAACCCCGGCGAAAGAAATATCAAATTAATTATACCTCCCTTATATCATGTTACTAATATATTCTTAACAGTATTATTTACTTATTTCAGTGTTTCTTAGTAGAATGTTCTTCACTCCCCAGAGGGAGGATTTAAGTTTACAGTCTAAACATTTTAGTTGTTGAGGTCCATCTAATGATTATTTTATCATTTATTGTTTTTAATAAAATTGTTTGGGGTTCCAAATGTCAGAAAACGGGGACTTGTTTCCTCAAATTGCTGGGATGAACCCAGCAATAGTCCGTGTGTCCGTGTTCATTCCCCACTGGTGTTTGCACCATTCACAGCAATCCCTGTGGGTTCCAGCACAGAATAGCTGAGCCATGCTCTTCTGGACTCCAAGCCCCCTTCCCTTCACCAATCTTAATCATCTATCTCAAACTCCGTGCTCCTGTCCCTGTCTGTTTGAGCTGTAATGTGTGTGTGTGTGTGTGTGTGTGTGTGTGTGTGTGTGTGTGTGTGTGTGTGTGTGTGTGTGTAAACTGTGCGTTGTCTCAGTAACAAGCCCTTGGGTCATTAAAAAAAAAGCATGCTCTAAATCCAAGAGTTGTCAGCGGTGGGGGCTCTCACAGTGACCTTCCTACCTATTTCTGTCTGAGCGGGGCCCATATGTGCAGTCAATAAAAAACAGACCTGGATGTCATTTATAGCGACTTGGCTGTAATCATCTAATTAACATGCCTTCTATTCTGAGCGGCGTTACCCTACTGACTAGAGGTAGATCCGAGGGGGTCTAAAGAGAGCGAAAACACGCTGTTTGCTTAAGGAAAGTGAGCGTGCAGACACGAGTGGCCTCTCTGTTTTGTCACTTTGCTGTGCGTTTGTGAGTTTCGGTGCAAGGTTTACGGCGCCGAGACGCATGGGGAGAACCAGGTGAGGCGTTAATGCAATCCAGTGTTTTGACCATTAGCGTGGCGACCCCAGTGAACCGCTGCAGAGCGCCACGTCTGCTCCAGCCAGCCACACATGACGGCGGGCTTTTGTCAGGTTCACGTATGTGACGGAGCACACGTGAGTTTGCCCGCGCCTGCTCCGATAACAGGTCTCTGCCATATGACAAAGCCCATCATCGCTAAGTGACCTATTTCCTCTCCCTCCCTCCGTAACCCCGGGTTGAACAAAAGGGTGACGTAAGGCTGTTCTCACCCCAGTGTGATCGTTCGGGGGTCTGTAGTGATGAGATGATGTCAGTCACTCTACGTGCAGCTGCTTCCCTAACGAGACAGCTTGTATAAGCTTATTTGCCTCATTTTGGAGATGCGCTCACCGCCGCCGATGACTTAATGTACTCGAGATCCATCTGACCCAGTCTGAATGCAATTATGTCTTAACATGAAACAGCCAAATAGAAAATGCGCCGGTGCTAATTTTTTACATCATTATTGATCACTTATTCTGTGAGGTTAAAGGTTAAGAATAAAGAACTCCACAGGAGTGGGTTTGCATTGTTTTCAGTCATGTTCGGTGCTGGATCGTTCATATATATCCACCTACAGGCTTGTTTACAACCTGTCACATTATTAGAAGCTTGTTTTGTTCTCATCTTTCCCCTTTTGCCTCATTTCCAGCGCTTCTGCCTTTCTCTCCTCCGGCACCAGAACCTTGTGTCCAACCACGGGCTCGTTAGACACGAACCAGTGCAGGAAACCCGGTGAAGTCACACATTCCCTTACCTTCGCTGAGAAATCAGCTTTCAGCGCACTGACAGTCCTAATCCCTCTGCAGCTGTTGTACATTTAAGGCAATCAAAATAACGGAGCTATTTGGCTCCTTCTTTTTTTGATGTACGTCTTTGTTAAATGTGCAGAATCTTTAATGAAAGCAGTCTTCCTGGCCTAATGTGAAACAGTCTGGAAGAGACTTCAAAAAAGGTGCCTGTCGTTCTCCATTATTACATCAAAGTGTGACGCCCATGGACCTTGTGCAATCACACAAACGTGCTCATCAATGCATCCTCTGCAAATGAGGCATCTTCCTCTCTTCTTGGGCTACTGCAGATAAAAACTCGACTAACAGGTCAACGCTTAATCAGTTTGAGCATTTCTAATGCAAAAGCAAATACTCAAAGCTTTGCATAATGTGTTTTTGCGGTATGCATATAGAGCAGATTTTCACCTTCCTCCTGAGATAGGGTCCTGCTCCGCAGCTAGGCCCCTGAGTTGGCTGCATATTTGCTAGATGAGTAAGGAATGTGGTTACATGCCTCAGACGTTAGTTATGATGGAGTCAGGCTCCACAAGAGAGGGCGGGTGCAAGGGGAGGTAGCAGCGGAGGGAGGGTAGAGCCTGAGCTCACGGCAAGTGAGCTCATTCACCCTCCGAGCGCGAAGCGAGATCGCAACTCCGTCATCCTTTTTGCAAAGAGACAGGGGAGGAGGGACTGGGAGGGAGGAGCCTCAGCCTGCAGCTGAGCCAATGAGAGCGGAGGAAATCGGAGCAGCACAACAATAGTGGGCTGCTCTTCTGGCTGTGCACTCAGAGACAGAGAGTGCAGTCAGAGAGACACACGGACGCTCTGTGAACCAGCTGCAGGCAGATTACATCTGGGTTATATACATACAGACGCTCACGTCACTTTTCCTCTTTTTCTGCGTGGGTGACCTTTCCAACAGAAACCCCAGATTCATGCATTGATGCCGAAACATTTGAGGAATTTTTGCGGTCGTTGCGTGGGATTCTGGTGGACCTGAGGTATTCCGGACTATCTGTTGTGGTTCTTGGTCACCACCTGGGCTCTGGAGCCAGTTGAGTTTTACCAGAATCAGCCACAAGTGGGAGTTTTATCTGCACGCAGCGCGTGGACTCGTCTTAATCAGCCCTCCGAGGAACCCGCTTGTGGTCGGAGGGCTTTTTTGGACATTTCTTGTGTGGTGGAGGCTCGCTTCATCCCTAAGAAAAAAAAGGGGGATTACCAGAGCATTTTCACCTGTGCATCAGCGTGTGCGTGAGTGGGGTCTGGGGAATGCCTCTGGATGTGATGATTGCCCCAGCGGAGGACTGTTTTTGGCCAGACCTGCAGGAAACAAACATGAGGTTGAAGATCAGGGTCCGCCGAATGAAGGAAGGGAGAGAGCTGCGAGGTGTGTATCCACACGAGAGAATGAGATGCGTGTATGTTTCTGTATTAATAACTGTGTGACAGCTTCCCTTTGTGCTGATCAGAATGTTGATGTGGTACGTGATGGTCTATGATGTCAGTCGCTGGCGTGTGGAGAGAGTGAGAGATGGTTTCATTTATCAAAGGAGCAGGCTCAGACATATAGCGGTAATTTCTTATGCATGAGGAGGAAAGCCCCTGCCGATGTTTTCTGCACTGCAGCCGATCACATCAGCAGAGTATCGAAGTATTTCTCCCCATGCAAAGGAAAGCTGGCACATGAACTCGTTTTTTAAGAGGTGCAAAGGATCGGTCGTCACATTTGCTGTTGTGAAAAAATGATTGCTTCGCTGACAGATCGAGCAAAGACAGGCAAAAAAACCCGAGAGCCACGACCTGTGTTCTCTCAGCCTGAAGCCACATTCATGTAGAAGCACAGAAGAATTTTCTCCTTTAGTCTCCTCACCTTTATGTGGCTCTGCAGGTAATTAACACATCACCTTTTTCACACAGCGATGAGGTAATGCAGATAAAATTCTTTTCATATGCCAACATGTCTTGAATTCTGATGTGCGCTCGGGGTGTCAGAGGAAATCAAACGTTGGGTAGTTTGCCTGCAGCCTTTGCAGGCATATGCGAGTGTGTATCAGAAAGCCGGCTGGAAGCAGTTTGCACAGCGACGCTCCGCACCTGCTCCGGTTCACACTCTCGCTGTAGGTGTGTTTCTTTGTGTGCAAGCGCACGTGCTTCATGTGTCAAGTGCACTCGTTCAGATCGGCTCAGTAAAATACGCCAAAAAAAAAATCATAATAATAATCACACCCAAGTAGATGAAAATGGAGTCACATCTGTTACCAGTTATTTTCAGGCCTTTTTGCCCAGGTGAGATTACAGGAGCATTAACACAGTCTAATAAAACAGTAAAATAAGCTACCGTCAACACAGGGTGAATGGTGACGGTAATAAACCGCTTCACTGTTAAACGGGCTGACATGTTCAGCATTCAGTCATTGTCAGCAATCACCACCATCACCCCGAAGCCCCGCGTGAAAAGCGATGACCTCATCCCGCTACCTCATCTATGCTCCGTCAATCTACACGCATCTGACAGACGTGGCCCACTCTAGCACTCCCCACCGCTGAGGAAGGACGGGGGGGACGGGGACACACACACACACACACACACACACACACGCACCCTTCCATCGCTTCTGCCTTTGTGGAGCTGAGTGGGATATTGTGCAATGATGTCATGTTGGGAGGCTGAAGGATGGCGAGGGGGGGTTGCAGGAGGGGGGGATGCCATTGAGATGCTAATGTCCCTTCATAGTGGAGGGGACAGCTGGAGGGCCACAGAGGATGGCGTCATGTCTCCGCCGATATGAAGCTCAGAAGAGAGTGATAGAGGGGCGCAGGGTACTCATTCAGGCAGATCAATGCCCCTGGGCTCTGTGTGTGTGTGTGTGCGCGCGCGCGCGTGTGTGTGTGTGTCTTTGCGCTCCATTACCAGATGAGTTAAAGAGGGTTGCATTAACGAGGCAGCCGATTGTACCAGCAGCGGTGATGTAACAGGCCAGAGGCAGCAGGTGTTGGTCAATATCTCCAGGATTCCACTTCCATTCACATCTGTGTCAATTCACAGACCACGGACCCCCCCCTCAAAGAACAACTTTACTGGGGGGGTGGGGGGTCACCCGCTGCCTAAAAACAAGAGACTCAACTCTGACCGAGCAGGAGAGGAAAATAAGCAGTTGCATAAGTGATGAAGTAGGCAGAGGGAAACGGAAAAAGGAAGCCTCTGCCGCCAATCCTCGCTGATGGCAGCGCAACAGCCTGTTTCCCGATGGTGTTTTCTTTGAACCCGAACTTTTTTTTTTTTTTTTTTTAATTCAGACTATGTGTTCATAATTAGGTTAGTCACATCCTGTCTATGCACATTTTCCAGTCAGAGTTGGAGATGCATGACGCATCCTGTTCAAACGAAAAAAGAAAAAAAAAATCGAAAAGGCGCTCTCGTGCTTGCGTTTCTGTTTCTTTTCACCTTTAAATGCGGCGTCGGATGAAACTTCAGCGCGCCTACCTCAGCCACAGATCACGCCGAGGTGAACTCATCCGTCCCTGTTGACTTTCTGATGTCATCATCTTCAGAGACAGCCGGGCTGCTGTGTGTCACAGGGTATTTTCAGTGATGTCAGCGTGACCACTTGTGTGTGTGTGTGTGTGTGTGTGTGTGTGTGTGTGTGTGTGTGTGTGTGTGTGTGTGTGTGTGTGTGTGCGCACTCAGATCGGAATGGACAGATGTGTCACCATGGTCTTTTGGAGAACGTGAAACTCTGTCTCATTGGGTTATTTGGTGCTCGCTCAGACTGTCCCTCGGACACTTTGTCCCAATTATGCCCGTCGTGATGACACTCAAGGGGGTGAGGGGGGGGTGAGGGGGGGGGGGGGCTGTCGGCTGTCTTTAGCATCACCGCACTTGACAATCAGAAGTAGAGAGCGGTGAGGTCACAATAACGCCTTATCTCCGTTTGCGTCAGCCGTGACTGTGAAGAATGCGTTAGCTGCATTTGCGCTGACGTGATGTCGCTTCAATGCGGCGGCGAAAACTCGGGAGAACACGCGCGGCCCTGATCCGCTATCTCTGACTCCATCCTCCCGTCACGCCAGCGACCCCTCGCTCGCTCATGACATCAGCTACGGTAATTGTGGCTGTGCCCGGGGATATATTTGGAGTGGATTTTTCACCCATGTGCTCACTTCCTTTCGTACGTGTAAACTTTAAACAAAACCGCCGTCTCCGCCGTGGAATGTCCTGTCCTCTGTCCCTCGAACAACCCTCTAACAATGTCCTTGCAGCGACAGGAAGATGGCGGCCGTGTGATGTCGGGCCTTTTCCTGTTGACCTAAGCGTCTCCAGGAACGCGCCGCTTCCTCGCGCGGATCCACTTTGACAGACGTTAAATCACGTATTTTGGCCGCGTGCGTCTCCTTCAGCGGGAGCTTGGGAACCAGGAAGCGACCCTTCAAAGAACTGCCCTTCCTCCATATGCTTCGGTAATTAGTGACAGTGGAGCGCCGCCCTTTCGTAGGACCACTAGAAAGATGCTGTGGAGGAAATTCTACAGCGAAACCGCAATCCAGTGCCAAATTCTGACCTACAAATGGCTATTCGCGGCCGTGATGTCATCCTCCACACGCCGAGGCGCAGCAGTTACACCTTACCTCCAGCTGCCTTTTTATAACCCCCAAAGTTATCTGATCCCTCTTCCTCCATCTACCCTTCTTTCCCATTCCTCCTCTCCATCCCCCATGAGGAGTGCTGATGTCATTGCTCCTCCAGTTGCCATTAATAGTTGGACGCAGACAGCTCCCCTCCGCTCCGCTCTTAAAGAGACAGCGCGCCCAAAAATAGCAGATTCGCTCATGAGCGCGCGCCGTGCGCCGCGGGCCCGGAGCAGTTGCTGTCCTCCAAACATTTGCACAGTTTATATTTTGCAGCTTTTAAGTTCTCGCGTTCTGTTTAAGCGACGCGGCCTGCCAGCAGTTGCTACACACAGATGGGTGTGTGTTACAACGGAAAGCCGTGTCCTGCCTGCGCTCTGCTGCGTGTGCTACTTTAGAACAGTGATGTCATGTCTCACTCACTCTCACTGCCCCTAAGTGCATGTGTGCATGCACACCCGTGTGTGTGTGTGTGTGTGCGCATCTATTTCCCCAGATTGGGTTAGGCAGGGCTGAACCTAGATTAGGTTCTAATCTCCTTTCTGGGATTCAGGGTTTCCTAAAGTACTCCACTCTCTTCTGTACACTCCCCGGTGAGGTCATTACCCACTCCTTAATACACACATTCCTAACCCCGCCCACTTTGGCTCCCACCCTGTAGTTACACAACTGCGGTAATGATGAGGCCGAATATTGAGAACATATTGCCGATGCGATCCATCCATCCTATTGCTAGATGGATTAGATGGTGTGTGTTTGTGTGCGTGGTTGTTGGGGTGGGGGGGTTACTGGGCCTCTGTCCTGGCCCTGCACCTGTGGCCTCTCTCATTCCCCCAGCCTGACGCAATGCTCTGCTACAGGACATGAGCTCATGCAGGAAACAGAGAGACACACACGCCAAACGCGGAGCCGCCTCTTAAAGGGCCACACATACACATTCCTGGCTGCCCAGAAGTTAACCTAGCGTGCACAGACGGCCTCTGTCTTTGCTCCCGTTGCTGGAAGCGGACCCAAACCCAGACGTCGTGGCCTCAGGAAAGGCTATAGAGTGTCAGTCTGCTAATGGCGGCGCCGCGCCCACAATGAGGTCTTTGCAGCTCCGAGCACGAGCGTGGCCGTTCTGAGTGGAGGGAGAGAGAGGAAAAAAAAAAAAAGCAAAACAACCCAAAACATTAGTGGTTCTAACCGATTTTGCCCTTCTCTCGATTCTCCGCAGGAGGTTTCGCTGCGTTCTCGTCCTGTTTCCCCGGCCTGTGCGAAGGGAAACCTGCCACCGCTCTACCTATGAGCCTGTCCCAGCCCTGTTTGCCCGTGGCGAACGTTGGGCCCACGCGAATCCTGCCGCACCTCTACCTGGGCTCGCAGAAGGACGTGCTCAACAAGGTACGGGATCCCCGCCCCCCGGCCCCCCTTTCAGCCCCACCGCCGAAAAACAGGCCCCCGAGCTGAACTCGCCCCCCCCCTCGTCTCCACAGGACCTCATGGCTCAGAACGGGATCACCTACGTGCTGAACGCCAGCAACACCTGCCCCAAGCCGGACTTCATCAGCGAGAGCCACTTCATGCGCATCCCCGTTAACGACAACTACTGCGAGAAGCTGCTCCCCTGGCTGGACAAGACCAACGAATTCATCGGTAAGCCGAGGCGGAGGGCGGCGATATTCGATATGACACCGCCGTGCTCACGTGCTGTTTGGACAACAATAGCAGCGGCTATGCCACCCCCCCCCCACACACACACACACACACACACTCTCACACACACACCTTCTGCTCGTCCAGGAAACGTTATTTCACTCTGAACAGATGCTGATTGTCTGCAGAGGTTTTAATAAAGACTCATTCATACCTGTCCCCCCCGCAGACAAAGCCAAGGTGTCAAACTGCAGGGTCATTGTGCACTGTCTGGCTGGGATCTCACGCTCGGCAACCATCGCTATTGCGTACATCATGAAGACAATGGGCTTGTCATCAGACGACGCCTACAGGTGAGCTCGCCCCTCCCATCCACCTCCCGCTGAGCTAAGGTGACAGTATCGCTGCCCCCCCAGGGCGTGAGAAAGGAATCGGGCAGGAAACGAGAGTGTCGAGGCGATCCTTTCGTCCGCGCTGATCCCGCTTGCGCCCCCCCCCGGTCTACAGCTGTGCTCTCTCTCTCCCCTTGCCTCCAGGTTCGTGAAGGACCGCAGACCGTCCATATCCCCCAACTTCAACTTCCTCGGCCAGCTTCTGGAGTTCGAGAAGGAGCTGCGCTTGCTGCAGGCTTTGACCTCGGGCGACAAGATCTGTGAAAACGGCACCAAGCAGGGCTCGGAAGTCAACGGCCTGGAGGTGAACGGTCACCATAGCAACCACGACTCTTCCGCCACAGAGCCGAACATGCCCCCAGAACCTAAGCTGCCGTCCCCCACCTCGCTCCAGCAAGGCTTCAACGGCCTGCACCTCTCCGCCGAGAGGATCATGGACACCAACAGGCTCAAGCGCTCCTTCTCCCTGGACATTAAGTCGGTCTACACCCCCAACAGCCCCCACTGCCTGGGCCTGGGCCCGGGCCCCGTGCACTCTGAAGACGTCCCGAAGCTCTGCAAGCTCGACAGCCCGGGAACGGGCGCCTCCAACGGCGTGTGCTCCCAGTCGCCCGTCCTGGACAGCCCCAGCCCCTTGGACTCACCATTCCCCTCCCCGGGCGGCGGCGGGAGCATCGGGGGCCTGCGGTCCGGCTCTTCGTCCTCCAGGCCGAGGAGGAAACCCAAGCACTGCTCTGGAAGCTCGCCGGTCCACGTGCAGCTGCACCAGCCCCCTCAGTCGCTCAGCTTGTCCCTGGACGCCAAGAGCCCGGGTCTGGACGAGAACCTCAAAGGCTCCCTGCTCCTGTCGCTGCCCTCGCTCCCCACCGTCGGCTCTGGGGCCATGTGGACCAAACACAGAGACACCGTCCAGGCCACCACCCCCGTGACCCCCGTGACCCCACCACGGACGCCCCCTGGCACTTCGGGGCCGAGGAGGGCTTCGAGGGGGGGATGGAGCTCGGGGGAGCGGTCGAGAGGGAGGAGGCGCCGGTGAGGTTCGGGAGCAGCTCCGCGTACGTGGCGTTCGGGTGCAGCGAAGGCGTCCGGCTACAGGACAAGCCTCAGAGGGAAGGCCCCCCCGCCACGCCGGCGCAGAGGGACCACCGGGACGCCGGCGGGCCCGCCGCGGACAAGCAGTTCAAGCGGCGCAGCTGCCAGATGGAGTTCGAGGAGGGGATCGCCGAGACGCGGACCCGAGAAGAGCTGGGCAAGATCGGCAAGCAGTCGAGCTTCTCCGGGAGCATGGAGATCATCGAGGTCTCCTGACAGGCGGTGGGCGCCATCCTCGCTTCGCTCCTGGGGACGGAGGCGGACCCGGGCGGAGGGAGAACGGGACGAGGGCTTTTACGAGCGCTAGGGACTCGGGAATGAGCGGACAAACGGACGCGCGAGGGTCGGCGGGGGGGTGGCGAGCGGCGACTTTCACACCCGGAGCTGAAGGAGCCCGTGACAAGGGGGGCGCCCCTGAGCCCTCACGCGGACAGAAAAGCGGAGGGCGGCGGAAGCGAGGCGGGCGACCGTAGGTACGAAGAGCTCGGAGAGGCTCGGAAAAAAAAAAAGAGACAAAACAAACGGGAACATCCCAAATGTCGTGTTGCATCCCCCCCCCCCGTGCAGAATATCCGGGGCGCTCCAGCGGACGCCCGAGCTTGTGGTTTGAACCGAGCCCCCCCGGTGACTGAACCCGTCGGCCCCCCCCCTTCTTCTCCCCCCTCTGACTCTGCAGCACAACGTGAACAGCACCGCCGGAGAGCTCCCAGGCAGGACTCAAGCTAACGGCGGCGCCGCGTCCAAACAATGAAGGATCCTCTGTTGCTCGAAAGAGTTTAACGGGCAGCGCCCCCCACCACCACCACCACCACCACCCCCCCACCACCACCACCCTCCTCCCCGAAGCACAGTTTGTCTTTGACTCCCTTGTTTTCAGTGTTAACAGCGTGATGGGAGGACAATTTTGGGATGTTGGTGAAGGTCCTTTTGTGTCCCTTCAGCTGGTCTATCCCACCCTTCAGTCACCACCCGAGCATGCAGAGAGGCTGACAACAGACAAATTCTATACAAATAAATATATATATATAGCAATTTTAATGGACTTCTAATGGAAGTTTTGTTCACTTAGAGTTTTAATTTATTGTATTTGGTTCATTCTGGCAATGAGAAATAATATAATGTTTTGTGAATTTCTTTTCCTCTTTTGTTGAATGATTATTATTATTATTATTTTGCTGTATGGTATTTATGAACACACACAAATACACACATTGGACAAAATCAGCAAACGATATGTGCTGTTCCTTCTTTGAGACGAGTGATGTTTGATTTTATTTTTATTTTTTTTTGCACTTTTATGCTTTCTAATAACCAACTTCATTTACTCCTGACACTCCCAAAGTTTATTTAGTATGAATATAATCTCTGTTGTGTACGTGGAGGGCGCAGGCTTCCCCAGCAGACACATCCATGACAGCCACATCTCTGTTTTGGCTCTTCTACTGTCCGGACTCATATTTCTCACGCGTGAGGGCTCGAGCGTCGACTAAAAAAAAACCTCAGAAGTCTGAGAAGACTCTCGAGCCAGCTACGCATCATTATCGCCATAGCTCCTCCCACCAAAGTCGAAAACAAGGCACACACACACACACACACAAGCACGCGCTCCTATAGTGTGTTATATGCACTTAGACATGTTCCCACGCGTGTCGGCGTCCTACACACACACACACAGACACACACACACAGACACACACACCCTTACGCTCATTCTCAGGGGATCCTTCAGTGAGCCAAGCCCGACAGAGGGCACACAGCTGCTGGTACATCAGCACAATGCATGTCTGTAAAGCTCCCTCACTTTCTCTCTTTTTTCTTTTTTCTTTTTTTTTTTACTCTTTCCAAAGCTTTGATTTCCAAAACAAAAAACAGCATAACGCGAGAAAATCTTGAGCTCAAAGAAATGAAAAATTAGCTCTCCTGGTGTGAGAGGATTATTTATTTATGATGTAAATGTGTCCCCCCCCTTTGACCCACGATTAGCTTTTTTTTTTCTCCTGGTGATTTCTGACATTGGGCTGCTGCAGCTACAGTAATTTAAGGTTGACTCCCGTGTCCCCCCGAGGCCTCCGTAACCTCCTCCCTGACTTTTTTTTAAGAAAAAAAAAAAAAGAAATGTTGTTAGAATTATTTATGACATGTTGGAAGGATGATGCAGGCTGTCCCATTTGCTAAACTGTTATCTATTATTATTATTATTATTATTATTATTATTATTATTACTACTATTATTCTGTTATGTACATAGCATCACTGATTAGATGAGTTTTTAAAAGAAAATCCTGATACCTTAGGCTGCTTGACGCAAAAATACCTCAGGTTCTATTGAAAGGCTTTTCCTTCCCCTGTACATGTTTTGTGAAATGAGACAAGAAATACAGACATGACGAAATACAAACTCTTCTCTGCTTCTTCTTCTTCTTCCTTTGGGTGTGTGTGTGTGTGTGTGTGTGTGTGTGTGTGTTTGGGTGGGGGGCTGCTGAAGGCGCGTTGGACATTGGTTTAGAGTTAAAGCAGCTCCGCTCCGACCACAGAACATGCCCTCACTGATGCATTTTCCAGACTCTTCCACTTGCTCCAGTTTGTCGATGGGATGGTGAATTATTGAAAAGACGGGCTCTCTTGAAAACACGCGGCTATTACGTAAAGGCGCCGTTAATCTGCTGATTGGAGGAAGTTCAATCTTAATTTCACTCCACACTCGCGTCATATTCCAGTCCTATATTTATTAATTTGATTTAATAACTGAGACAAAAACTGAAACATCAAATATGACCTCATCACGTATGTACACGATGTCATACTGTACATACGTGATGTTGCATCCACAACTCCACGTACATGCATGCTTGGTGTTCTACATGGATATTTTACATACATGGGCTGATGTACATGTGTCATGTTCCACATGCATGACTTAATGCACACACATTAGTTGACACCGCGCTCACATTACCTCACATGCGTGGCTCGTGTTCGACTAAATGCGCTTCATGAGTTTACACCGTGCAGCCACGACTCCAGTGATTCCCCCACCCTCACTTCTTTTGTGTCCATTCATTAAGAGAATTGGCACTCATTCAGATTCTGACACTAAAGCTCGTGCTTGAACACGTCTTACTTCATATATCCCGTATACCAGCGTGTGTAGTATTAGTCATCTAAACTGCTCTGTCATCAGATGCAATAAGCTTCATTTTCCTCAGTAATAAAATTCCTTTTGATGTGGCTCACCATCAAAAGAACAGGAGATGTGTGTGTGTGTGTGTGCGCGTGTGTGTGTGTGCGCATGCTCAAGGTAAAGACAAAAGTATGAGACCACACATAAAAACAGCAACATCTAAAAAAGGATGTGGGGGGGGTCGTTATTGATTCTGCAGAGGCGGTTTTGGTTTCATGATGTCACAGCAGCTCTGCACACACACACACACACACACACACACACACACCTCAGAGAGAACTGACATATGCAGCTGTGTGTTTGGGGATGGCAGACAAAGGTGAACACACACCCCCCCCCCACACACACACACACACACAGATGGCCTTGATTCTTTTCACCAAGCACAATGTTGCCTTAATGAGTGTTTGACAGAGTCCAGCAGCAGACAGGCAGAGATAATGGCATTACCAGCATCTCCAGCTGAGTCCTCCTGCTCGCCCACGTGTGTGTGTGTGTGTGTGTGTGTGTGTGTGTGTGTGTGTGTGTGGGTGCGTATTTTTATGGCCCTTTTGGGAATTCACTGCGGCGAGACCACCGTGGCACTGGGATAATAAAGGTGAACCTCACAGGAGGCGACGCTCCCGCCTGCCTCCACGCACGCGTTCGCCCGGAAACGAGGTAAGCTGCACTCCTTCATCCGCCCTCCTCCTTTTTTTTTTTTTTTTCCTTTTCCAGGCCCAATCCGCAGGTTATCCCCTCAGAAGGGCGAGCGGGCGTCGAGCGGGGGGCCGACGGGCGCCAGGCGGGGGCGGCGGCCTGGTGCCAGGCCTTCTGCGTGGAAACACTCGGGAAGCGTTGCGTCAGCGGGTCGCAGCCTTCCCTCCCTTTTTCCACGTCTCCGCACAACGGGCCCGCTCCCCCCTTCGATCCACGCCGCTCTTCCCCCCTCGGACTCTCGTCCCCGGCTCACTCTCATTACCCACATTTACTGCTCCAGCGTTGCGTCAGCAGCATTCCACACTTTTCCACGCGTCACCGGGGGTGACTGACTCCAAGCAGCATTTCTCACCCCCTCCTTTTTTTTTTTTTTTGTTCCATGGAAAACTCTTGTCCTTATATAACCCTGGAGCCTGACTGCCTGCTTGTCCCACTGTTCCTCCTCTCCTCTAGCCTCTCCCCTCATCCCGGTCCATCCGTCCTGCGCCGGGGGGGGCGGAGCTCCGGACCGCCGCGTTACCCCAACTCTGATGCGCTGTGGTGGTGCAGTGAGGAGCAGCCCCCCCCCAGGAGGACGTCCCAGATTAGGATGGAAGCCTCAATTCCTCACCACCACGTATTGTGGGTCGAGCGTTGCCGTGGCGACCCGTTACAGCCAGACCTGGCGGGGTGTGTGGGGGGACATCAGGATGGACGTCTCCTACCCGGGCTGGGCCCCTCAGAGTCTGCCCCCCCCTTTGGCCGATAACCTGGACAGGTCTGTCGTCGAGGCCCCCGGTTCGAGGGCGCGTGTGCTGGCGCGGCTGCATCAGGACCCATCGCCGGGGGGCGCGCCGTGCTGGTCCTGGCCCGTCTGCAGGCTCCAGCGCCGGGGGGCCTGGACCTGTCGCTGAGCAACGGAGGCTCGCCGCGCCTGCGCGTCAACGGCCGCTTCCAGAACTGGAATATCGGCTCTTCCCAGCCTCCAGGACCACCGGCTACAAGGAGAGAGAGAGAGGGGGAGACGGAGAGAGAGAGAGAGGGAGAGAGAGAGAGAGGGAGAGAGAGAGGGGGGGAGACAGAGAGAGAGAGGGAGACAGAGAGAAGGAGAGAGAGAGGGAGAGAGAGAGAGAGGGAGAGAGAGAGGGAGAGAGACCCCCAGAACTGTTACAGCTTAGTTCAGCTAAGTTGTGACGTTGTATTTATGTTGTTGTGATCAGTCAGGTTATGCACTCTCTCTCTCCCCCTCTCTCTCTCTCTCCCCTCCCTCTCTCTCTCTCTCCCTCTCTCTCTCCTCATTACATGTGCATGTGACCTCCAGCACATGGTCTGAGCGCCCCCCCCCCCACCAGTCAGCCATCTTGGTAGATCTTCTTTGTTTGATCTTCTTTCTTCATGGCCTCAAGGCTTCAGCAGCCATTTTCACACACACACACACACACACACACACACACACACACACGTGCGCATACACATCTGCATAGATATATAGATAGATAGAAGGTGCGGTAAATCTGCTTCTAGTTACTGAGTTAATTATTAATTCAATATTAATTCAATTCTATATTGGCAACTTAACGTATTTTATGATGTTGATTTAATTAATTAGTTATATTTTATATAATTGTAAATTGTTTTAGAGTTATTTATTATTCATGATTGTCAGATCTAGTGGCCGTGCAGGAGACTGGCACAACATCCGCGACATCCCGAAGTTGAATCTTGTTCTGGAGGCACGAAAGGGTCCAGATGTTTCCGTACTTTCACATCTGTAACGCACCACGTGACGGCCTGTGTGGCACGTGACGGCCTGTATGGTCTCTGTCCATCAGGGTGTCGACTCGGTGATGGTGCTTCCTCCGCTCACACCGGGATTAAGCGACCGACTGCTGCCACCTGCTGCTGCAGGAAGGTGGCGGCTGATCGATACGATTGGTCGTGCGTGCGGGTGTGCGTGCGTGCGTGTGTGTTGTGCGTGTGTGTGTGTGAGAGAGAGAGGTCCAACTGCTTACTAAAGCAATTGTTTGTGCTGACATTTGTCTTTCTTCCCAAAAGGTATAACAGAAAATCTCTCTCTCTCTTCCCCCTCCCCTCTCTCTTATATACATGAATGCATCCCACACACACACACACACACACACACACACACACACACACACACAGACAGACTCATGTACATACATGGATGCATCACCTCTCTCTGTCTCTCTCTCACACTCTTTCTCTCACCTCTCTCATATACATACACGGATGCATAATCTCACAAACACACACACACAGACTCATGTACATACATGGATGCATCATCTCTCTCTCTCTCTCTCACACACACACTCTTCCCCTCCCCCCTCTCTCATATACACGGATGCATAATCTCACAAAAACACACAAAAACACACACACAGACTCATGTACATACATGGATGCATCATCTCTCTCTCTCTCTCTCACACACACTCTTTCCCTTCCCTCTCTCATATACATGGATGCATAATCTCACAAACACACAAGCATGCACACACACACACACACACACACACACACACACACACACACACACACACACACAGACCCAGACTCATGTACATACATGGATGCATCCCCTCTCTCTCTCTCTCTCTCTCTCTCTCTCTCTCCCTATTAGTGGGCATATTGCATATCTCAGCGTCTGCAACTCAGAGACCACATCCAGGGACCACCACCGAAGAAGACGGCGTCTCAGGTGGATGTGGCGTTGCTGAGAGCGGAGCAGACGTTGCCTCATCTCACACAGAAGCCGTCTGCAGTCATCTCTGACTCGGGCCTGTGAGCTCACGCGCCGCCTTTTTCTTCCTGGAGACCGCAAACGACGTAGGTGTTTTTAGGACGCTCGTCTGAGGGCCGTCCGCGCCAAACAAAGTGACCACAATGCCTTTTCTCTCGTGTTAATTTAACCGACCTGCCGGGACCTGCGGCGGGCTCGCGTGAGGCTCCGGGGATCACGGGTGACTTGTTTAATCCTGTGGTGAAGAACTTTATCATCCTCATCATCTCCAGACACTGATGAACCTTTGTTTGTTTGTTTATCTGTGGGCCTGGTTTCTACCCCCCCTTCACGACTAACTTTGGAGACGTTTGACCCAACGTCCTTTCAGAAAGACTGAGAAACTGTTTCTGAACATCGACCCTCACGTTTAAGCGCAACACAAACGTATATAAGATGTAACAATGATGTGATTCTCTCTGACAAGATGAGCTGATCTTCACTGTGAGAACACACTCATCAGGACTCTCCTTGGTTTCCCAGCTCCCTAACAACCATAACTAATTAACTAACTAATTAAAACCGTGTGTCGACCCTCGAACGGCCTCACGTCGCCAATGAAGTGTTGGTCCTCACAACATATCACACACAAGCGCACACACACCCAAACACTTGTGCTTCTGTCTGTGCGAGGACCCGACGTAACCCCCGACCCCGACCTGAACCCTCCTCAGCCCTCTCTGACGTTGTGAGGAGCGGCCAAAATGTCCTCACTTTGATAGGACTCAGTATGCAGCAACGACAAGAACACACACGCACACACACACACACACTCAGACATGGACACACACACTTGGGCTGCCTGCTGCTGACGCTGTGTTTGCGGCTGCTGCTCTGTTATCATTTCTCTCCTCTCCGCTCATGACCTCAGAGCCACATGCGACTTGCGAGCTATTTCTGTTGCGTTGCCTGCGGCTGAAAATGACTTCATGTCTGATTTACATGAAACAGGCAAAAAAGAGAGAGAGAGAGAGAGAGAGAGAGAGAAAGAGAGAGAGAGAGAGAGAGAGAGAGAGAGAGAGAGAGAGATGCACGATGTGCATGGAAAACAAGAGGGGATGTTTGTCCCGTCCACTCCTCCCTTCTGGTGTCACTTATCTCAGTTTTTGTAACCGTATCACGGCCTCTTGTCTTCCCTCTCCTCAAGCATGGCATCTGTTGTTTCCTCCGCTGCCCCCTTCCTTCCTTCCTTCCTTCCTTCCTTCTCCCTCTATAGGAGTCAGGTAGGTCTACAGACGTGAGTAATGTGGCTGACACTGACTCATCGTTAAGACATCGGCCGTCAGCGTGGAGCCAGCCGCGACACGCACGCACGCACGCACGCACGCACGCACGCCCGCACGCGCGCGCACACACACGCAGACTCGATGGTGCCGACAGTATGAAATTCCGTAACGCCATCACTTTGTGTTTTTGATCGTTACTGAGAAGCTGATGATGAGATCAGACCCATAACTGTAACCACACTAAACACATCACACACACACACACACACACAAATCTAAAACGTTGTTTTCTGATATTCCACCCTGTCATCACCATCCAGCTTGGCCTCAATCGTTGTTGTTGTTGGGGCACAAAAATGCCTTTTAATCTGCAAAATAAAACAACATCCATTACATTTTGATTTATCTAAGCACAACAACAACACGCGCACACACACAAGCACACACATGCAGCTCATTGCACCCATTAAACATTCATTATTCATGCAAGAGTAATGTGAGGTGTCTCCGTTTTAATGCCTCCTAATGGCTTTTTGAGTTACTGCTGGCAGCGATGAATAAATCATATCAGTCACGCTGAGGCCAAAACCTTTGTTCTCTCTGTCTAACCCCAACCTAAAGGTGTGTGTGTGCGTGTGTGTGTGTGCTATTACATGATGAGAAACAGTACGTTCATGCTGTAGAGGACCCCCCCCCCCTGCTGTGGTAATGGAAGGTTGGACGTGGAGGTCAGGGATCGTCGGCGTCATCCGCGGGGTTGGTGTGACGGCGATGTTGAGGGGAGGCGTCAGCTGATGTGGAACGTATCGACCCCGGAACTGCTGGTATTGACAGGTGGATGGGTTTCAGGAAGCGACCTTGGCTAACTGGGTTCAGCACCTGGGCTCGTTTTACCACAGAGCGCATCGCTGGCACCGACCCACCACCCCCCCGACACACACACACACACACGCACGCACACAGCGATGAGGGGGCTTCTTCAGTGTGGAGCATATAAAATGACGTCATGTTTGGAGAGCACCTCGATTAAATGACCTTTATATAACAATTTGCACTCTCTTGAGTGGGTGTGCGTTTGCGTGCAACTGCAAAAGTCAAACATCAGCATAGTTTCCGTCGACTCGACAAGCCGCGTTGCACGTTGAAGGATGCTATTGTCGTTCATTGCTCCCAGTCTCAGGCTGCCTGACTTAAATACCAAGAACATTTATACTTAGTATAACAATTGTACTTTAAAATCAAGCTCACTTTCCCACCTGCTGCTTGACGTTAATCTCTATTATTGTTGTTATTATTATTAGTAGTAGTAGTAGTAGTATTATTAATAATAATAAACTAAAGCGTGACTTCTGATTCATTCTACAGCAGACCTTTAGAAGTGGAGGCCTGATGAACACACATCAACAGCGCCACCGTGCGGCCGCCCTCGGCGCCGCAACCGGGCCGTTCAGCGCCTGTCAATCAACCCCCCTGACCCCGCCCCTCCCTCGCTCTGATTGGACGCGGGCGGAGCGCCGGGGAGCCCGTGAGCCAATCAGGCGGCTCTGCCTCCTGTTAACAGGGCTCTTAGCGGAGCGGCCTCGGCATCACCTGAGCGCTGCTGTTATTTATAGAAGTCTAAGAGGGGGGGGGGGTCAGGAGGTAATGCTCCGTCACACACCGACCAAGCACGAGGAAACTGCATATCGATCCCACCGTCACAGAAATGAATCAAGAAGAGAGGAGAGCCGGGGTTGAGATTACGGAATTATGAATGACGGGATTGCGTAAAAGGCCACAACGACGCCCCCTTACTGGGAAAAGGCGAATCCCAGCCCGGCCCCGTGAATAAAATGGGTGTTAATTTCCCGGATCGATGACCGGGATCAACACAAGCTGATCAATTGTCAGTGACGGGGGCAGGTCGGTCCGCGCCAGCCGTGCGCTTTCGGGGGCGTAAATAATATCCCTGCCGCTGCTTGTGATATATTTGGCCGTGACTACACCCCCCTCCCCGAACCCCCCAACCGGGCTCAGGGTTACAGCGGCGGGTCACTGAGCACCGACACCCTCCTCTGCGCCGATTTATGGCGACGTGAATGACCCCGGACGCGCGAGTAGCTTCGCCCGCCGTTCCGCGCCGTGCGTCGGAGCCACTAAAGCCAGGGACCCGGACAGATTAACTGGTGGGCCGCCGTGCCTCTATTGACCCCCCCCCCCCAAAAAAAAAAAAAAAAAAAACCCCACCACGGTGTCACTTTAGATCCCCATCAAACCCGGTGGCACGCAGCAGCCTGCGCAGACCGCCGATCCGTGGCCGCGGGCCCCATCTGTGCTCGAACGCTGGTGTAAAAAAAACAACAAAAAACAACCCTGTTTATGACCCCCCCCTTCCTCTGCGTGTTTGATACATTAAATAGGTGGCCCGCGGCGTCCTGGAGGTAAGAGGCGGTCCCGGGAGCCCGGAGAGAGAGGTGAAGTCTGGTCGCATCCATCGACGCAGCGCTGCGTGACGCGCGCTTTACGCACAGGAGCGGCTCGCTCCGTGTTTACTTCCGGGCTCCGGCCGAGGCTCCGCACGCACGCCAGCAGCTCCGGAGGAGCGGGAGGAGGACCAGGCGGGCAGCCGAACGGGGGCTTCGCGACGGCGGGTCACCGGGCTTGATCTCACACCCCCCAACCCCCCAACCCCCTCTTTACGCTCCAACACCCCCCTCTCTCCAACGCACCACCGCCGGAGACGCCTCGCCTTTCAAGACCCGCAGCCTCTTCCCCTTCGCCCGTCTGGCTCAAAGTCACCCCCCTCCCTCACCACCACCACCACCACCGAGGCTGCCCCCCCCCCCACCCCCACCACCCCCACCCTCCTCTTCTCCATCGGCTGATCCGCGCAAACTGTCACCGGATGCCCTGAGCTCGCCGAGGGGACAAGGACGCACGCTCCGGCCCCCCCAGCGGCGGTTCTGCGCGTTCGGCGGGGGGAGAGAGGAGAGAGAAGAGAGACCCGGGCCTCGGGAGGATCCGGGGGGGGTGGCTGGAGGGCTGGGGGGGGGCACCGGACGACGACCGGGACGGTGGTGGCCGGATAAACACGGGGGGGGGGGTCGCCTCCAGCTCCGGGTGGATTTATCCCCAGCCCGCTATCGTTAGCCCACCTAGCTCCGACCGGCGCCATGGACTGGCTGATGGGGTGAGTACCCGCCGCCTGCCTCCCCCCCCCCAACCCCCCGGGGCCGGCTCGGTCCGCCGGCGCCGCCGCCTGACGCTCTCCCTCGCCCGGCGCCATTAGCGGCCTCGGGCGGACGCGGCGGCGGACGCCGGGCCCCGGCTCCGGCGCGCCGGCGACGCCGCGGCGCCGCGGCCGCTGTAGCATGTAGCTTAGCATCACCAGAACCGGAACCGGGCGACGCCGAACCGACCTCAAGTTACCGGGAGGCGCCCCCCCCCCGTTTAGGTCATGAGACACGGGGGAGGGGGGGTGGAGGTGTGAGGGGGGGGGGTGTTAGTCCAGCGGGGGGTGTTTATTTATGGAACGATTAGAGCGACGGGGCCACATTAGCAGCTCCCTGGACCTGGGGGGGGGTCAGGGGGTGGTGTGTGTGTGTGTGTGTGTGTGTGTGTGTGTGTGGGGGGGCAGGTTAACCCCCCCCACCGTGACCCAACCTGGGACGATGAAGTATTGAGACCAGTCAGATTGGCTAAATAATGCATTTCCAATAACGGCAGGTGCAGCGTTGGGGGGGCGAGTGTGTGTGTGTGTGTGTGTGCGCGCGTGTGCGTGTGTGTGTGTGTAGGGGGGGTGGGGGTTTCTGTATTTGGAGCCTGTCAGACCCCCCTGAAGCTCATTTAAGCACCTTTTGAGTGTGTGAGGGCAGACTGCTGACAACGAAAGCATCCTGGAGAACACACACACACACGTTACTGAACGTGTGTGTGTGTGTGTGTTTGTCTCTAACGTGTGTGTTTGTCTCTAACGTGTGTGTCTGCATACGTGTCGTCTGGCCGGGGTCACGTTTGTGCCTCGGTAAGGGGGGGGGGGTCCTGAACCTCCTCTCGGGGTCGAGGTCGCCCCCGTCTCGTCCACGTCGGGAGCATCTCCCGTTCCGCCCCCCCCTCGAGGTGTCCTCTACAGCGCCTTTATCGGGCTTTCGCCTGATCGGGGGGGGGCAGGGAGGGCGGAGGCCCGTTATCTGGGGGGGGGGTTGTTTCCTCGCCCAGGCCGCGCTGTGGCCCGGTGATAAGGCCGCTACGCGGGAGGCCTCGGAAAGCCACGCCGTCTTTCTGAGGCTCGCGCCGTTGTCTCCGCCTCCTCTTCGCTTCCCCCCTCAGGCGAGTGCGCGTGCGGTCCACATCCTCTTTTTTTTCCCCCGTGCTGAGCCGTCGGACCTGGACCGGTCATCGGGCGTCTTCGGGAACGCCGCGGGGCTCGCCTGGCTGCAGGCGAAAGCCCCGCGGGCTCCCGTTCGCATCCAACGGGAATACGTGGATTGAGCACGTAATCGCCCTCCTGAACAGAGCCCCCCCCCAGGGCGAAAGACGCCAGTACCTGGAGCGACGGAAGGGAGAGCGAGCGGGGGGGCGAAAAGGCCTGAAAGTTTGATGAACAAAAGAGTCAAATCTGGTCAGATTACACCGGGAGGCCTGTAATCTAATCCCGCGCGCATTCCCTGCCTCCGTCGTTGTCCGCCTTTTGGAAAGAGCAGTTTTATTTTAGTCAATGACCTCATCTGTCAGGATGCAGCGCCAGACGAGACGCCGCCGCCCCCCCCCCTCCCCCCCGCCAGGCGGAGCGGGCGGGCTCTGACAGATGTTTAATCCCGCGCTCGCTTTTGAGTGATGGAGCGGTTAATGCTGGACGGAGGGCGAGGGAATGGAAGCTCCCCGAAGGGGGAGCGCGACGGGAGAAAAGTGTCAGATTAAGACCGGACAGAGGCTCCGCCGAGGTTGGCGAGCAGGCGGGCATTATCTGGAATTACGGGTCCTCCTGCGTAATCTGGGGGTAACCGCCGGGGGTACGAGGTTTCCGCCGCGCCGTCTGATCTGTGGGAGGCATCGGACGCGTGTTGTTGAAACGGGAAGAGTGTGCCGGAGTTCAGTCTGGATTAACGGCTGCTAATTTACTGTCTGGATTTGGATCCGTCACGCGAGGCCACGTTCTTCCTCCTAGATTATTGTTTAACGCCCCTGCACTTTTGCCCAGTTTGGGGGGGGATTATAATCCGGGTGGGCGGCCTGCGCAGGCCCGGTTCAGCACCGCAAAACCGGTTTGACGCAACCGGCCCCGGGTCCCTGTAACTTGGCAACACCTGAATTAAAAAGGTGTTTATGGTGTTAACACAGATTAGATTAGGGCAGTCACCGATTAATTATTCACAAGGGTCAGACGAGGATATTTAAAAAACAAGCTGTTAAGTAGAAGATCGTCTGTTTGTCAGACTGAAGTCTCGATAATCTGCAGAAGAATTGTTAGTTAAAGTTATTTAATCCCTGATTAGGATTAGGCGCTGGGTTAACTAGTGCCGTGGGAGAGTGCGCAGGCGGTTAATATGTTAATGTTGTGGGTTTTGAACCCGGCAGCTCTGTCCTCGTGCGCGCCCGCCGCCTCGTTTTCATATTTGCTCTCGCTCGCTCTTCTCGAGCTTCCGCGGCCCCGCCGCCTGTTTTTCGAGAGCGCCGGGGCCGCGACCACGCGGGCGAAGGCCGTAACTCATTAACTCGGAGCACGTCGGCGCCCCCCCCGGACGTGGAACGAAGACGGCAGCCCGTCGTTTCCCGTTGGGTCTGTCGCTCGGCGGGGGGGGGGGTTTGAACCCGCCGCCTCCTCCGCGGGAACGCCTCAGAGGTCAAAGGTCAGCGGCGTCGGAGACTTCAGGTTTCAGGGGAAGCTGACACCCGGAATAGCCTCTGGGTCTGGTGACGATGACCCCGTCGTGTGACGAGTCCTGTCTTCACGTTTTTTTTTGACCGACATGAGTTTTTTTTCGACATCCGCTCTGAAGGAAGAACGATCCCGTTTGTTCCCCGTCTCCTAGGAAACGCCATAACTCGGCACGTTGAGCACTGCCGCCTCACTAAACGTGATCCCCGCCGACCTTACGGGCTCCCGCTCGAGGACACGGCCCCGCGCCCCGGAGGGGTCTTGGGATATCGGCGAGGCGGCTATAAAGGCGCCATTCAATGTTTTTGTTATTTATCGGGCAGAAGCGAACGGCGTCGGAGCGAGATCGCAGAGCGAGGGCTTCTCTCGCTCCGGCTCGTCTCCGGAGACGCCGCGCTTCCCTGTTATCCTTTCCTCTGAGGCGGAACGTGACACCGGAATGACTCGACGGTTTGGGAGCGCATAAGCAGATAATTGTTGACTCCAAAGGCGCGCACGCCCTCCAGATTAATACCCGCTGGTTTATGGAGACGCGGCGGAGGAAAGTCGGTTATCTTCGGTCGGCTTAGGCGGGGCTTTTTTATCCGAGCGGGCCCCGTAGCAACGGTGTGGACGCAATTAAAAATGAACTGTACCGAAGAAAGAAGCTTTGTGTGTGTGTGTGTGTGTGTGTGTGTGTGTGTGTGTGTGTGTGTGTGTGCTACGTACTGAGTACCAAAATCCGCATTATACTTCAAAGTGAAGACATTTTTGGTCCTTCAAAGACGATCTTCAAAGGCCTGTTCGGGGGTCAGACGAGGTTAGAACCGGGTTTAGGTTGGGTTTAGAGTCCGGGTTAGGGTAATAAACAAGTGTGTGTGTGTGTGTGTGTGTGTGTGTGTGTGTGTGTGTGTGTGTGTGTGTTTTTTTTTGTGGGTTTATTTTAAGCTGAGGAAACGGTATTTTCTGTCAACACCAGATTATGGCGGCGTAAACTGGAGCGCGCCGCCCAGCGACCGCCGCCGCTCTGCTGACGACGAGGTCAGGGGGAGGTCACCCCCCCCCCCCCTCCCCCCGTCCTCCCGTGTTTACTCATCGTCCGTTGGGTGGGCGGAGCCTCTCCTCCCCCGCCAGCGTGTGCGGGTCTGTCACAGACGATCACGCTCGCGGTCCGCTGCCAGCCACAGCTGTCTCAAGACTTTTGGTTTAAACGAGGCGACCCCCCCACAACCCCCCCGCTGTGGTACGCCCCTGCGGACACCCTGCTTCCGGTCGGTGGCGCGTCCTCTCGGATGCGATGGCCGACTTGGATGTGGGGCCCTCGAAGGCGCGGGGCTCCCGCCGGGTCTGCGGCTCTAATTGGATTAGAGACGTGCGCTTTAAAAGCCGATTGGTCTCTGAAGCCTCCTCTGAGACGCTCGTCCCTTGTCCCCTGTCCCCCCCTCGTGGACGGGCGCGTGCGCCGCTCGCCCGCATGCCGTGGATGTGCGAAATGCGATTAAACTCAAAACACAGGAAGGAACAGCCGAAGGAGAAGCGAGCAGGAAGAGAGAGAGGCGAGCAGGAAGCGAGAGAGGGGCGAGCAGGAAGCGAGAGAGCGGCGAGCAGGAAGCGAGAGAGCGGCGAGCAGGAAGCGAGAGAGGAGGGCGAGCCTTGCGGGACGAGCGCGCCGCGTGCGACGGTGGAGCCGCTCCCGGGGCCCCGTCTTCCCATTTAGCTGCATCGGACAGGAAGTGGAGGCTGTTGTCGCGGCGCTGAGCACCCCGATCGCCTCATTCGCCCTCTTTCAACCTCCGCCGTGTCCGGCGGCTCGATCTGTGAGGAGCTTTCCTTTCGTTCATCCGCCGGAAGAAGCGGCGAGGCTGTTTCTTTTGGACGAGTCCTGGCGTCCGTGTTTACGGGCGCCTTCTCGTGCGTTGACGCGTCCGACCCCCCCCCCAACCGTGACCAGTGAAGTCCCCTCAGCGAGGCAAAGTCAACCCTCAGGGGTGTCGGTCGGTCCCTGGCGAGGCACACACACACACACACACACACACACACACACAGACACAGGTGCATTGTGGGGACACGGGTCTCTTCTGGTCTCCTGATCGCCCGAGGTCAGATGTCGAGAGGAAGGAAGCGCGTAACCGCGATGCGTTAACCCCCCAGCCCCCGGATTAATTTGTAACGGCCCTGGTCCGGGATGACCGCCGGCGCCGCTCCGACTCTGACCCACATCCCCGCCGGACGACCTCTAACTACAATCGCGGCCTTGTGCTGGGGGCCGCCGTGTCATGTATGTGGGGGGGCGCTAGGGAACGGCTGACCTACAGCATTAGGGGCCGTTAGCTGGTTAAATGAGGCCAAGTGAGCGGGGGGGCGGCGGCGAAGCGGGAGGTGTGATGGAGGAGATTAGCCTCCATAAAGGGCGAAGATCGGCGCGCTGACTCCTGACCTGTCGTCGGAGGCCTGTCTGTTTTACCTCCTCGCCTCCTGAGGGGACGCGCGGAGGCTTTTTTTTTTTTTTTTTTTTAAAAAAAGCGTCCAACGCCGTCGTCTGCGGAAACCAGTTGCGCAACATCCGGAGGGTCGCGCCGGGCGCCGAGCGTTAAACCGAGAGCCCGGCCCGGTCGCGGTCTCGCATAACTCATGCCGGGCTCACACAGACGTGGCCATTAAGGCTCAATCGTTTGGAAAAACGTGTTTTCGAATCCCTTCTGTATCAGAACCGAATATAATTCCACTGAGATTAGAGATTAGGATTGTAAAACCTCGGTCGTGCCGATAAGGGCTGACATTTTTATTTGTCCGTCACGGTAATGTGTGGACGGGAAGTCGTTTGACTTCTTGTTTCGGATGTGAACCTGAACGTCGAACAATGGGGCGAATAAAAGCTCAGACGTCAGATTAAAGGCGAGTAGAGGTTTTATGGCGTGCGGAGGGTCCGCACGCACGCCTTCCGCGTGGACGAGCTTCCTCTCCTCCTCGGGCAGACGATCTGCCCGTTTGCACGTTCATCGGGTCGAGGAGAACGAAAACGAGAGACGGTCCCCACATCCGTTTCCTCTCAGAGAAGAACAGTAGGTCGGGGGGGGCGTTGGCGTTCGCTCGGCTGCGGGTTTGCGGCCTCGCTGCGTTCATCCGGGTTCAGCGCCGTTCGTGTTGATGAACTCATCCGTGGTCCTGCGTGCGTATCTGCCCCCCCCGCCCTTGTTTCATCCTGCAGTCTTCCTCCTCATTGTTCTGCGTTTCCACCGGCCGCGGGAGACCGCCGAAGGGGGGGGGGGGCGCTCACAGGAAGGCTCGCCTCGCGCTGGGAGGGCAAAAAAACGGCGAGACGCGCCGCGGGCCCGCTCCTGCCCTCGCGCGGCCTCCGCGCCCGTCTGTCGGCGAAGGCAGCGACGCCATTATCTCCGAAGTCGCGAGCCGTGCGCTCGACGTCCGAGGCCCACCCTCGGGGGCTCGGGTCTGGAGGTGATTAGATTCACACGCTCAAAAACGTCGGCCTGCTCGCAGCCGTCTGGTAGCGCGGATCGGGATGGCTCGTAATAACCCCTCCGCGCAGACAGCAGAGAGAAAGGGGAAGGGTGCCTTCCTGCGTCTTTCTAAAATTAAATTATCGTTTCCTTTTTTTCTGTCTTTTTTTCTTCTATCGGTGGAGTCTGCTTCCTCTCGTTCAGCTCTGGGCTTCTCCTCCTTGTGTTCTGTAGTTCCGATCTCTCCCACCAGGGGGCGCCACACGACCAGCTTTCCCAGGCTGCTGCAGCGGCTTCGGGTCACTTCGCTGCATTTGCATCAGCTCACACGAGATTAGCATTGGCCCCTTTTGTCTGTTTATCGACGCGACAGGGAACATTTGGTTCCTGATTGAGAGAGGAAAGGGGGGGTGAGAAGGAACGGACGGAGAAATCGGATGAGTGCGACATTGCTGCTCTCACTGAGCACATACCAGCGGTACCCAGTGCCACATCCTTCCTTTAATTGTGGGTGCAGAGCCTTTATCAATACCAGTCTGCATGCCTGCACTGGAGACGCTGGTGCGCTCCCACTGGTGCAGGGCTTCCGGCGCACAGCAGGGGGCGCCACAGCAACGCGTCAGGTCTTCATATCGGCGCCTCGAACCCGATCAGTTTAGTAGGTTACGCACGCTCTGCTTTTTATTGCACCTTGAAATGGTTTGGATGCCGCTCGCCCAGAGCATGCAGATGAATATGACAAGTTGATGAGTGCAAATTAACCGATTGTGTCAGCGCGTTGCTGCTGTCCGTGGGGCGTTTAGAGGCGGTGGTGTGTCCTCCTCCTCACGGCTGATGCTGGACTCCGCATTCCCAGAATGCCTGAGCCGTGAGCAGCATGGGGCCGAGGGCTCCTTTAATTTCCTGGAATCTGAACAGAAAATAGTAAACCCATCTAGCCATAGAAATACAACGCCGCCTGTCTGCAGGTCCACGAATGCCCAGGCCTTAAAACCCAAATAAACCGGGTGAGGACAGACAGACTGACCATGCGCTGTAAACACAGCAACACCTCCACATGGGCTGTGAGTGAAGGTCAGACACTCAGACCGAGTCATCGGCCCCTGGCGTCACCCAGCCTGCCACTATACACAGACCTATATATAACCCCCCCACACACACACACACACACACACACACACACACACAGACGGTGTGTTGAGGCCGACAACGTGGTGTTTCAAAAGTTAAATGTATCTTTTTCTTAGTGAATGTTGACTCTAACCTAAACCAACTCTGACCTCTGCAGTATTTATGTATCCTGTAGAGTGTGTGTGTGTGTGTGTGTGTGTGTGTGTGTGTGTGTGTGTGTGTGTGTGTGTGTGTGTGTGTGTGTGTGCATTAATGCACCGTCTGTGGTTCCGGGTTTCTGCAGTTTATTCCTGGAGGAGCTGCAGCCTCCATGTTCTAGAAGCTTCCTCGTCACGAGGGAGCAGAAGGGAAGAGAGCTTATTGGTTTTATATTACCCTTAAATCTCCGTCAGCATTCTTAACGCATTTTTCCCGACATGAAGTGGCACGTTTCACTGCATTAGTATGCCCCGACACGGAGCTCGCGCTCTCGCAAGAAAGGGAACTGCGGAGGAGGACCGGATTGTTTGGATGAAAGAGAGAGACGCAGAAGGGCCCCCCAGCAGAGAGCGAGGGATGCATAGATAACAGGGCCCATGAAAGGAGGGCAAAACGGCCCAAATTGGCTTAATGGAGCGGCTCAAATGGGCAGAAAATCCGTGGGGGCAGTTGAGGGGCAGCAGCGGGCGAGGCCTCGTCTGCGCCGCGACGTTTTTCGAGGGGAAAAAAAACGGTGAAAACGACACGCAGACGTGCACCATATGACACCCGACGCCCGGCGAGTCGTGGCACGCGCGCTACAGCCGCGGGCATCTGAGCTCGCACGAGTCGTCGCACAAGATGCGGTGGGCGAAAGGGATGTGACGACAACGGCGGACCCGGTGGGCCTGTTGGCGTGTTAGCGCCCCCTACTGGCCCGGCAGGTGGACTACAGCGTCTCTGCGTGCGCGCGGAGATCGTTTTCGAGACGGTGCACGGGGAACGGGGCATCGCTTTTGTTGAGGTCCCAACAGTCGTGTACCTGGGGCCTAAAGATGATGACAGAGCATCAGTGGGAGTCGGGGGTGCGGTCTGCTGCGTCCTGCACTCTAGACTCCAGAATCTCCTCCTCCTCTGTCACACCTCTTCTCTCATTCCTCCCATCATCTTCCTCTCCTCCTTCTCAGGCTGTTGTGTAATTCTGCAGTGACTTGACTGAGCAGTGCAGCAGTGGTGCAATTGATCAGCATTTCTGGTGCCAGGCTGCTCCTGCACAAACAAACGAGCTCGGAGCCACTGAAACCGACCCTAAGTGCTTTTGCGGGACTGGAGGAATCACACACACACACACACACACACACACACACACACACACACACACACCGATGATGTCATGAATAACCCTGGATCCATCCCTCTGTTCTCTCCGCTTTAGTCCCGGTGGAACCATCCACACCAGAAAATAGCAACATGTCTTGTTTTATGTCTTTGATTTCTTTGTTCTCGCTGCTGCTTTGGTCAGAGTGTTCTGACTTTAATGGGAGGGGGTCTAATACCCTTATATTGAGCTCTGGTCCCCAACCAGCTCCTGCCCTTCCGGTTCTAACCACACTGCTGTTCTGGTATCATGAGAAGAGTGCTTAAAACCATTTTGGGGGTGATGTTTAGATTAAAGCTGACGTCTGAGACCTTTGCTCTCCCTCTTCCTCTCCGTCCCAGTCCGTCCCAGTCTTCCCCCAGTTGGCTCCCAATAAAGCACATCTGTTCTTTCCATTTTTTTTTTTTTTTTCCTTTTTGCGGTCTGGCCGTCTGCTTCCACTCGCCGTCTCCTAATCCGCCTCTTTTTCTCCTCTTCCATTCCAGTCTGCACCCCCCCCTTTCTTTAAATATTCCTTTCCTGAATAGCCAGACTTGCCTTTGACCGAAGCCCCCCCCCCCGGGCCACCGTGCACGCCGGAGGCTGCGAGGTGCGGCGATAAAGATCGCACTCTGTCATCGTAAAGCTCTTTCATCCCCCCCGCGTCTGCTCGCCATCACTTTAAATCGCCCCCCCCCACCCCCCTCCCCGTCGCGCTTCGACGGTCCCGGGCCTCGCCGCCGCTCCGGGCCCTCGTGCGATGGGACGCCTGGAAATTCGCACGCGGAAAAGGTCGGCCAGCAGCGCTGTCTGTGCCCATCGGCGAGCGTCGGTGGTGGGGGGGGGAGGAGGAGGAGGGAAGAGAGGCATGTGAGGAAGGGCAGCGAACCTGCGCTTCACGAAAAAGTCAAAGGAACTTAAGCACCCGATGAAGGCCCCGCCACAGCCTGTGGGTCCAGACCCCCCCCCCATGTCATCAGATTTAAATACAGAATCCGCACAGATGAGCAGGAAGTGCTGGTGGAAGGGGGGAGGGGGGGGGGGGGGGTCATTGTGTTGTAGCTTAATCTCCTGACATGAGCAGCACCCAAAATAACTGACAGGTGCTATTCCCGGACCGCCGAGCTTGTTTGCCAGCTTCCTGTGTAGGGAGAAGTAAAGTGCATGTGATATGTATAGACCCACACACACACACACACACTCACACACACACACACTCACACACTCACTCACTCACGCGGGGAGAGGACTTTGGATTGAAATTGCATTAAGCCCTATTCTTAGCCTCCACTCTCTGTGTTCAGCTGCTGGGACCCGGTGTGTGTGTGTGTGTGTGTGTGTGTGTGTGTGTGTGTGTGTGTGTGTGTGTGTGTGTGTGTGTGTGTGTGTGTGTGCAGCACATGGGGGAGTGAACCCGTTCAGTGAGGAGGAAGAGGAGGAGGGAGAGGAAGCGGGGCGACGGCGCACGGATCGATACGCATGTCCGTGAACGCGCCGGGGGGGTGGATGTTCCGTTGTTGCTCGTGTCGCTGGTCTGGAGCAGGGAGGGGCGCGTGTGCGTGTGCGTGCGTGGATATTTCATCTCTCTCTCTCTCTCTTTTTTCCTCCTCTTCCCCCCGTTTGAGCATAAAAACCAAAGCGGGTTACGTCAGCCGCGCCGCGGACACAAAGGCACCGCCAGACTTTGCGCCCTCATCATCTGCGCTTGTTTCTTCCTCCAACTTGCGCCGCAAGTCCCGTTTTTGATGGAGTCGAAACGGCTGGAAGTGTTGACGACTCGCTAACCCTGCCCCACGGAAACTAAACCCCCGGGAGAGAGAGAGAGGGGGGAGGAGGGGGAGGAAGAGGAGGAGGTCTGGGGAGGAAAAGTGCGAGCGGACTGCGGGGAGCGGGTCGGTATTGTTCCGAGGACGCGGAGGCGACGACTGCTACTTTCGGCGTGCCACGCAAAGCGGAACCGCCGTCAATTCTGGATTTCTTTATCCGCTTCCTGTCGTCCAGGATGAGGTTTAAGAGGAACGGCTCTTACACGCTGAATAGGTAAGAGGCGTGCGCAGCGAGCGCCGCGTCCATGCGGCTGCGGGGCGGCGCGGCGCGGCGGGCCGGACCCGGCGGCTCGGCTCCGGAACGCCTGGCTCTCACACACACACACACACACACGCACACACACACACACACACACACACACACACACGAGCAGCTCGCTTAGACACTCTGTTGGTGGCTTTGTTGCACTTTTAATATCCGGGAGTGTAAAACCTCCATCGCGCGCCGCCGCCGTCGTTCACCCAGGATCAGACTGGTTTTGATTTAGTCACTGGAACATGCAGGCTTTTACTAAATTGAACTAAAAATACACCTAAAATCGGTGTTTTGGGACTGTGATGTCATGATCTAATTAGACATCGGATCAACAGTAACGTGGTTATGGCCCATCCCTGCCGTGCCTGTGGGGACGTGATTCGTGAGTGGCAGGGTGCTTGTTCTTTTGGTGTCGTGGCTCAGGAACACTCTTTGTGAGCGTCTCCGCCGGTGGGTTTCTCCTCGTTCGACGTCCTCAAACGTCTCTCCCGGTCGCAGACCTGGGCTGCCCGGGTTCGGTCCACATGTGTGACCCGTGCCGGCGCTTTCTCCCCATTCCACAAGAGCAAAACGCGCGTCGCGCAGCCCGTCTGCGTAAACGCTCCATGCGCGTTGGCCCGTCCTGTCGGCCTGAGCAGAGACCTGACGGGACACGTGCCCCCCCCCGGTCATGGAGACACCAGAGCAGCCCGAGAAACCAGGCCAGAACTGTTGGAGTGGACCGGGACCGGTTCTGATGGGGGGGGGGCACTGATGCAGCAGCTCTGTTTGAGAACTCCCTGGTCTGGGAGTCCACGTAGACCCCCTCCTGAGGGAGGTGAGGTGGTGTGGCTGGGACCAGGGCTGGGGGAAACCAGTCATTCTGGTGGGGTGGGGGGGGGTCTTTGTTTTGTTCCCTTTCATGCCTGTCAGGAAAAATGCAACCCGATGTTTACATTCGCTTGTTTTTCCCTCCCGGCCTGGCTCGGCGCCTCCGTCACAGGCACATATCCTGCCCTCGCCACGGCGTCGCCTAGCAACTCGTGTGTGTGTGTGGGGGGGGGGTTCACGTGGGCCGCACGCCGACCTCTGTCCCCTCCTAACCCACTTTCCCCCCTGGCACACCGCGTTGTGTCCCAGCGTTGGCGAACCCGCCCCCCCCTCAAGGTTGTCGTGGTGTCTCTTCAAGTCACAAGTTTTGTGTGTCCCACCCCCGAACTCGGCTGCGTTGTCACCGACCATCGTAGCTGCTGGAGACAGTGTCGGTCAATGCAACGCTGGTTTCGCTCCTCACCTCCCCCCCCCTCCTCACCCCCCCGGCACTCCTTTTCCTCTTTGGCTCTTCACACTTCAAACCCACATCCTGATTTTAAGGTAGTGGAAAACAAAGTTCCCACCGTGCACTTACATCATGTCTGGGGGGGGGGGTGCGTTAAGCCCCTCCTCCCTCGGATGTGTTTCTACCTTTGGGAGCGAGCGACTGATCACGCCTTCCCCTGTCGCCCGTGGCGACGCACGTGCGCGCCCCTGCAGCCACGCGCCCGAGTCTGTGCGCGCAGGTGAGAGGGGTGAGGCTGTCGAGCGAAGGGGGGGGTTGCTGATGTCTGCAAGCTGCATCTCCTGGCAACGGAGGGTGGGGCGGATGACATCACGGGGATGTGGGAACCGCCGCCCCGGGCTGCTGCATCACGGTCTTATCGGGGAGAGAGCGGGAGCAGGCGCAGGGCCGGCGGCTCGGACGTCCGGGCCGGCTTTGTCTCCTGTTTGAAATCCCGTCAGGCTGCGGCGCGGCTGATAAGGGCAGAAACGGCCCCCCCCCGCGCGGTGGTTACGTAACCGCTGTGCTCTGAAGGTGACCCCCCCCCTTCCTCTGCTGTTTCAGGCTGCAGTCAGCGCAGTCGTCTCCTGACACCAGCACCTTTAGCGCTATCACGTCCTTTCATCGTGGTCCACCACTTCTGCTTCAGCTGTCTGTTTACAGCACACACGCACACGCACACACACACACACACACACACACTTATCTACTTGTCCACTGCAGTCCTTGTGTTTTGGCATATTCGTTGAATAACACACACACACACACAAATCTGAGATAAATGGAGTTAGAGAGGTGCCCTGCTCCTCCTCGACCTTCACCTTTTTTTTTTTTTTTTTCGTCCTCTGCAGCGATTGGCTGATATCCTCGAGGCCCTGTCTCCACCCCCTTCCCCCCCTCCACCCCCCCTCCACCCCCATCCATACTGCTGCATCATATGTGAATGAAAAGTCAGGGCGCACGTGAGCGTGCATCCTCCTGCGTGTTTGTTTGGTTTTTTTGGGGGGGGGTGGGAGAGGGCTCCTCCTCCTCGATGTTTATCCGCTGGCTGATCATTAACCGTCTCGGTCGAGTATAACCAAATATGAAAAGGTCGTCCGCGTCGATGAACTGTCCCGAGGACAGATTTCAGGTTTCGGCAGCCTTCAGCACTAGATGGAGACGTTGTGTTTAACCTTTGTGTAGCACACACCCACACACACACACACACACACACACACACACCCTATCTCCGTCCATCTCCCTCTCCCCTGCAGTCCGGCGGGTACAGCCCAGCAGTCAGCGGTGTGTTTATGGGACTCTGTTTGCCAAGCTAATCTTCACGCCTTTCAAGTGATAGCCAGCAAGCTAACGAGGGAGGGAGGGCGAGAGAGAGAGAGAGAGAGAGAGAGAGAGAGGGGGAGAGAGAGAGAGAGAGAGGGAGGCAGGGAGAGAGGGAGTGAGTGTGAGGCAGTTGCAGTAGTTGAAAAGAGGAGAGACGGCGAAACATTCTGAGAAGTCTCCGTCTCAGTTTTTTTTTTTTTTTTTTGGAAGGGGGGGGGGCGGGTTCCGTTTATCGGCTCTCCCTCGTGTGCGTTTGCTTGCGTGCGTCCGAGCGTCCCGCATGACGCGCCACAGCGCCCGATTCCGCCGCCGCACCTGTGAGCGGACTTGAGGAGCGAAGAAGAGGAGGCGAAGCTGCTGCGGCCGGGAGCCTCGTCACCGCCGGCCGGATGGGGGTCCTGGTGTGCTGCGACTGCTTCTTCTATAGGTAGTTTAAAAAAAAAAAAGTTACTCTTACTTCTTCCTCCCGGTTGTTGGAGACGCGTGCGTGTTCTAGGGTGTGCGGGGGGTGTCGGGAGGAGGGGGGGGTCCTCGTGTTGACCTTGCGTTTGTTCCCGCTGTCGATGCAGGAGGCGTTTGAGGACACCGCTGCTGCAGACGGCAGATTCTGCTGTTGTCAGACATACGGCGCGTTTTTGAGATCTACAGAGGAAGGGGGGGGGGGGGGGGGGCAGTTAAGGACGTTAATGGTGCAGGAGGAGGAGGAGGAGGAGGGCTGTAACACTGATGGCTCTACGGCTTGTTAAGACGTTAGTTGAAATGAAGTGGCGCCGGGCCAGAAGTGAGCCCGTCTCTCAGCCTTGCCAAAACTTTTTTTTTTTTTTTTGCATGCGTGTGTGTGGGTGTGTGTGTGTGTGTGTGTGTGTGTGTGTGTGTGTGTCCTCTTCAGGGTCCTTGTGTCCTTTTGGCTCCCCAGCTCTGTTTGTTTGGACACCGTGTTCCTGTGGGAGGAGGCGGCCATCAGTTTTCTGTCTGCTTTTTTTTTTTTTTTCCTCCCTGCAGTGCGTTGACTTTACAGACTTTGCTCTCGCCACCTGAGCTTGTTTGCTTTTTTTTTTTTAATTTTAACTTTTCAACTCAGGAGTTGGCGTCCGCCGCGGTTATTGTGCCTCAAAAGAATGGCTGTCGTGACTCTCTGTCGCGGGGAGGATGTGCTTGCCCTTTCCTCGTGGACGTGGGGTGACTCGGGCCCGGACCCTCTCGCTCCCACCGAAAGACTAAATATAATTTTCTGGTTTCTCTGGTCCTGGGTGTAAAATAGTAACACACACAGTGCAGCTGGGTTAGATTAGAATCCTCTGTGATTCAGAACACTGTTTACACTTCAGTGCTGCCCCTGGAATGAATAACAGGCCACTGTGTGTGTGTGTGTGTGTGTACACGTGTGTGTCTACACATACTGTAATACACTCAGATGCTTGATGAATGCAAGGCTTGTCCCCCACCTTCTCCCCCGGTCAGACGAGGGCGGGCCCTGCACTAATGTCTCACAGCCTCATTAAGTCAAAATGGGCTGTTACGTCTATTTTTAGCGTTCCTTCTCCCTCGCTATCGCGGTTACCTAATCGGGCGGCCTGGCACTGATGTTATGTGGAGCGATTGATGAATGTTAGGACACACCTATCCAAACAGGTTCTCCCTCGCCCCGGTCCCAGGCAGCCCTCTGTGCCCTGAGCTCCAGTGTTTCAGCTGTAAACAGGAGCTTTGTGTCGGAGGAGAGCGTTAAAAAAAAAAAAGTAAGTGAGGACCATGTGTCTGGGTGTAGCTCGATAAGAGGGTGTTTGAGGTTTTGGGTCGTCTTTGGTCTCCTCAGTTCTGAGAGCCTGTGAGAGAAAATTGGAATTTCCCCGTCTTATCAGGGTGTCGGGGTCGCGGAGGAAGGACACAAGCTTCGAGACCCGGAGGCCCGCGGGTCCTAACGAAGGACGGAGAAACCCTGCCTGGGGTGCCTGACCCGTCGGGGCACGTGTTGTTGGTGTCTTGTGTGGAACGCCGGGCTCCTCGGATGGCCGTCAGCGCTGCCCTTCTCTGCACCCGCGTCCTCGCCGTCTCTGCGGAGGGCAGAGCACACGCGGGTCCTGTTGCATAACGCGGGCTTTATGCCCGTGTTTGTTTTGTATACATATGTGAGGGCCCGGCCCGGGCGTGTGTGGAGCTCCTCGCCTCTGCGCAGCTCAAAGTTGAGCCCCTGCAAGTTTCTGGAGATGCAGGTCTGAAGGTCTTGAAGTTAAGGTTATGGAGGCAGGGGTTAGCGTTGTTACGAGGAACGGAACCCGCTCACACGTCCTGCAGAGGAGGCAGCGCGCGCGCGTTTTCCCGCCGTCTCGGGAGAGGAGGAGCGATCGCCCTGCGCCGACCTCACCTCCGCGTTTGGACTTACCCGCTCGGCGTATACGAGCGCTCGCTCCCGCTGACGCTCGGAGGTGAAGCTCTGCCGTCGCCCGCCGCGAGCGGGGGCTTACGCGCTTGGGGCGCGCTGCTGCGGACGAGGAGACGGGCGTTAAAGGCGGCCGTGCGGCGGGATCGGCCTGCCTGTGTGTGGCAGCAGATGCCCTCGGGCCGTGGAAGAACCCATTAAGTACAATATTATATACTGGAGCTGCTTGGTGGCCCGATTGGCGAGAGGATAATGGTTTCATTGTGTTTGGATCTGTTCACCAGTTGCTGGCAGGAAGAGGGTGAGACGGAATTCACTACCAAAACACTGGTCCTGGAGGCTTTGTGTGGTCTGTAAACGCGCCGTACGTTTCAGCGGTGGCGGCGGTGGCGCTCGCCGCGGCTCCCCCGAGCTGCCTCCGGGAACAAGAGGCCCATTTGGAGGGAGACAGGAAGTGCCAGGGCGTCTGACTTCCTGTTTTGTCGAGGTTCTCCCAGGCGAGAGGGGAAGGGAAGGGTTCTGGTGCCCGCCTGAGCAAGAGGAGCTGAGCGAGCCTTCCTCGCCGGGGTGTTCCCGCGGCAACCGCTGGGGGGGCGGAGAAGGGCGCGCTCAGGCAGGTTAGGGCATCATCCAGCACATCTGGAACGTGGCGCATCACCCCGGGCCCTCGTGACTTACGCAAACCCCAGAACGTCGATGATGTCACAGCTGTGGCTCATCGACGCAGGCGGGGGGGGCCGCTGGCATCCCATCAGAGCCGCTCGCACCTGAAATCGCCCGGGGGGGCGCTTGGCGCTGAGCCTCGAGACGCTGACGTCATCCGCGTCTGAGGAGGCCGGAGCCTGACACATCTGCTGGAGGGGAGCGTCAGCGCCACTCAGCAGCCTGATGCAGCCTCACCCCCCCCCCCCACCTCAAGCACAGCGAGGATGAGGACATGTTCTAATATTTCCTCCCTGCCAGTCACACTAATAATAGGGCTGCGGTCATCTTCGGTTACATTGTCCTCCCAACAATGCTCTCGAGATGCGGCCGGAAGCAGGAATTTCCGTAATATCGGCTTTTCTTTTTCCCTCCGCCCCGCCGGTACGCCCTCTGCTGTCCTCTGCGGCCGTGACAAAGAGGCACGTGACGCCATCGCTGCATCTTACCGAACTCTAATTAACCCCCGGGGGGGCTCTCTGAGGGCATCCGTGCTCGATTTGCCGCCATCGTGAATTCGCTCATAAACAAACAAAGTGTTTCGGTGGAAGTCGGCATCCGCCCGCAGAACAGAAGAGGCGCTTTTATGAATGCTCTGCCCTCCTCCGTTCCCATGCTCCTCGCCGCGGCTGCGTCCGCTCCTGCGCGCCGCGGCTTCCTCCACCCTCACCCCCCCCCAAACCCGCGAGCGATAATCAGCCCTGCACAAAGGCCCAGAGTTTCCTCCGCTGTCACTTAGCGCCGAGATCTCCTCCAGCCATCAGCGCGCTCAGTTTCCTTTCTTTCTTTTCGGTTTGACCTCTAAGGATTAATCACATTAAATTCCCTTTTTTTTAAACGTTTCAGCCTTGTTTTGATTCCCCCCCCCCACAGTCATCACCTCTGAGGAGAACAGAACCTTATAGAGTCTTGTTTTTAATAACACACCTGCCCTCTGGGATCCAGACCTCTGGACGCGGGGGGGGGGGGCTGCAGATACCTGAAGACGAGCTGCTGCGTGCTCGCATGCGGGCTGATGCGGCGTGACACCTGCTTTAAACCATTAGCCCCTGAAGGTCCTCCTCCAGGTTTTAACCTGGCTGGAGGGTGACACTGGGCCTTAACCTTGTTATGCTGCAGCGCTCGTGCATTTTCCACATATTCAGGATCGCTCCGTTCGGCCCCGTGGCATGTCCGCACTTGTTCTCTGCCGACCGCTGAAAGAAATGAACATTCTGTACATTTAACTATGAGTGTGTGTGTGTGTGTGATTGTGAGTGAGAGAGAGAGCGTACTCTGGGAAATAAAAGTGCGTCTCCGCCCATTCCCTGGGAAACGGAACGGAAATCTGTGGCTAAATGCCCTCACTTAGGGGTAAATGAGCCAGAGCGGGGCAAGAATGCGCGAGCTCGGAGCACAATAACAAACAAGAAGTCACCCACCCTGGTTTATCAGAGCATCGGCGCTTCTCTGGACCCGCCAGCTCAGGAACACCGATGCCAGCTTGTGTCCCTGCAGCCCGTTTCCAGGTGGGGCGGCGGACCTTTAAGAACTCTGGCCTAATAGTCGCGCACATTTTTGTGTATTTTTTTTTTTCAGAGCATATAATATGTTTTCTGTTCCCGGCGCCTGGTCTGGCCTCCTGCACCTCGCTCAGAACACAGGCTGCTTCTTGTGCTCGTGTTTGACCACCGCTCTCCCCCTACGTCGTCTTTACGTCACTAATTCCCACTTCCTGCCTCCTGAACCTCACCTTTCATTAAACTCTGGGTTCCTCAGTAAAAAAACAGGGACTGCTTCAGCGCTCTTTTTGTTTTTTTTTCTAGTTTTCCCTTCTGAACAAGAGCGATGGGAATGAACTGGGAGTTTTAGCAGCATCAAGGGGATCCTGCCCTTTGTAGCGCTCACAAAGCTGCGTGTGTTTCGTGCACACACGCGTCCACACACAGGAAATAAAAGTGGAGTGGAAAACTCAGCCTGTGTGTGTGAGGTTGTGTAAGCTGGGTGGGGGCTGTTTGTGGAAAGGGTCTCTGAAGACTCGAGTCTGCTCGCGTGTTATGAAAACCGTGCACACGTAGTCCACCAGCAGGGGGCAGCGTTGCTCTCAGGTGTGCGTCCAGTCTCACACCACGACCCAGCCAGGTTAGATCAGGCGTCCCTCGTCTGTAGGTTTAAGTTTTGCTTCGCTTCAGAAATGTTCAGAATTTTATCTGTAATTAGGAGGTTATGGTGGGAGTGTGAGCATGTGCGTCTTGGCCTCAGTGCCAAGGTTATCGCAGACTTCCCAGGAAATGCCACATTCTTTTCCTTTTTAGAGATTTATTATTCTGCGGCCTTGAGAACCTTTCTTGTTTTGCTTCAGCAGCACAAAACAGGAACATTTGCATGCAAATGTTCAGGTTTAAAAATACTTATGAAGCCTTTTTTGACCATTTTCCCTCATTGATTCCCGCTTCCATATCAAAGTGTGTGGGGGGAAACGTTGGTTTGAAGCGTTTATGCTGACAAATGGGAGACTGGCTAAACTGCTAAGACAACCATGCAGCCCAGCCTGTGATCAAGACCTCCAGATCTTCTGAGAAGACAGGTTTTAAGCCTTAATCTTGTTAGCTGGAAGGCCCTGTGACGGGTTCCCCTCGCTGACTCACATCTGGTTGTCGGGATATTGATTTGACCTGCAGCCATTCGGACGTTCTAGTGCAGCAACGTTTAATAACAGGCGAGAGATGACATTGTGTTCATACAGGGAGCACGTGTGAGGCAGCAACATGCCACGGCTTTGACGTCAGTGTATTTACCCCTGATGTTGCTGCCTCGGTCAGCTATTGCAGCTATTATATAATTATCTGGCTCACCAGCTTCAATCTTTAAAGCTGAATGTGTGTGAAAAATGTGCATGGAAACACCCACAAAAGAATGTAGCAACTCCATAATCCATATTTCTTGTTATTTCCTCCTCGTTTATCACCCTGGCCGGTTCCAGCTGATATCATGTTGGCATGCTCCTCGTAATATGCGTGGAGAGGGCGATTTATGCACATCTGGCATTTCTCATCTCCTGTCTTCCCAAATCCTTCTCTTCCTTCAGTCTGAATCGAGCCAGGACATAACCTCCTATCCCTGGAACATACGATTGGCTGATCTTATCTGTTTCAATGTCTAGAAAAAACCACCAAGGCGTTCCAAACCCAAAAAAAACCCCCCAAAAACGAGCGATTTGAAGGCTATGGGGTTTTTGGATCCGCTACTTTTGACCTTCTCGGGTGACTTTTCGTGTCTGTCCACTGTTTATCCAGGCTGTGTGTACAGAGAACGCTGGCGTGTCAGCACATGCAGCCCTTCCCCTGCAGGAATGCAGAGCAAAGGAGAGATGGAGGGAGAGAAATGGCACACACGCAGAGCGCTTAAACCACCGCAGGTCCTGAAAGAGGAGCAAAGGTCGCGGATGAGCAGGAGCCGCTGATATCCCCTCAGCCTTTAAAGTGCTTAATGTGCTAATATAATATTCCAAATGTTTGGAATTCCTGAAGGAAGCACTGCTGCGTTGATGTTAAACTGAGGCAACTAGTCCGCTGTCTGTCTGTGTGTAATCTGCACAGATTTAATCTGCACAGACGTCCTCTCTCCGCATGTTCAGTCCTTGGTGCGTTTGTGCAGCAGATAAGAGGAGTTGGGACGTACGGGGCCATCGGCTGGCACCCGTCTTTAAAATGATCCGGCGTGAGGATTAGGCGGGCGGGGAAGGAGAAGGGGTGCAGAGGGGGCCCGTGTTTATGAAACGGCTGCACCTGTGCAGAGTCATGTGGCTCAGGCACGACGCGCCAGCGTGTTCTCACCTGTGTTCGTTTTTTTTTTTTTTTTTTTTTTTTTTAGTCTCAGAGAAATAAAACCTGAACTCTCCTGAGCTTCTGCTTCTGATTGGGGAGGCAATGGTTCCAGTAACTGATCCCATCTGTTTTCTGTAGCTCACTTACAAGAATACAAAGAGCTCATTACAGTTTGTGTTATTTTTTTTTTCCCTTTTAGTTATGAAATCAGTGTTGTGAAACGATGACCCTCTCTTCCTCACAGTGTGTTCAGCTTATTAAATAACTTTTGGATAGCTACTCGGAAGGCATCTGACATCGAGACCCTGGTTTCTAAAGTCTTTTCAGCACAGTTGTTTATTTTAATTTTCTGTTGGCATGCAGTTTGAATTGTGTTTCAGCTGCAGATAAAATTGATTCTGTGACTTGAGCTGATTTGCCCCCTCTATAATTAGCTCAGGGTTATATTCTAAAGCATCATGAGGCAGGAAGCACTGGTTTTTTTAACTTTAATTTGGGTGTTTTTGGCTGTGTCAGTAGCTTTTTTTTTTTTTTTTTTTTGTCTAAATGGGGACGCTGGGTTCGCCAGGTGGGTCACTGGGTGCAGTGTACATAGAGTCCCTTGGCCTTACTGACCTCCATCCAGGCCCATAGAAAACCTCCTGGAACTAAAGACCTTGAGTGTTTTCACTGGCTAAGTCCTTACCTAAACACACTCCCCACTCCCACACTCCCAGAATGCACAGCACAACGCAGGCTCTCGCCGAGCCACTTCCATTCGAACAGCGCCCCCCCCGGTTGGCCGCCTCACCTGTCCGTCACTGGACCCCGGCCAGGATTGGCCCCGCGGGGCCGCCGCGGTCAAGGGGGGGGTGGGGGGTAATGCACTGTTGCCGGGCTGCGAGGCGCATCTGCTGCCGGGCTGGAGTCAGTGTTGCCTTTGTGTCAGCGAAGGTGGAATGTCCTGCCTGTCTGTCTGCCGGTCTGTCTGTCGGTCTGTCTGCCGGTCTGTCTGCCGGTCTGTCAGACCCAAACCTGTCGGGCCGGCTCACCGCGTCTGAGCGCCGCTGGGCGACGCTTCGGCCCACGTTCTGCACCTCTGAAGCACCTCCCCAAACCCCCTGCCCTGGCTTAAGTTTCTGTTTTCGCCTGCTAGCTCAGAAGAAAGGTAAAACTTTTGTCTTCGATCTGTATCGCCTGCGCCCCCCCCCACGGCGATCCTTATTCAGCCTTCCTTATCTCTCGGCCTGAGTCACTTCTTCAGATATCGGCTTTTTTTTTTCCCCTCCTTCTTTCACCAGATTATCAATAAATTCATCAGCGAAAAAGGGCGCGGGGACACAACTGTTTCCGTGAAGCACCTCCTCTTCTCCTAAATGACCTTTATTCTCGCCGATCCGATCCCCAACAGGTCGGAGTAACCGCCAAATTGAAGGGCAAAAAAAAAGGATGATTGTTTAACCCGAAGTGTTTGTACTCATCGTTGGCCCGGGGCCCCTCATTCACGGCTTCCCACATGTGTCCCTGTGCGAGGGTTAGGGCGAGGGTAACCGGAGCTCCGCCGGCAACATCTGCTTCGGGCGCGAGCAGGTGCCCCCGCCGGGCGATGCCGTGCCTCTGCCTGCGCGCGGGGGGTGGGGGGGGGGACCGACGGCGCCCGACATGGCCCGTGACATTTGCGGAGCAGAAAGACTAAACCCCTGTCTTTCAGAGGAAGGAATGCGGGGCCGTTGGTTTCCACGCGCGTCACTCGTTGCGTAAGAGGGTTTGACTCGCGTGGCTCGGTGCCACCGCCTTCTGCCTCCGCCTCCCTCAGTCCGCCCCGGCGCAGGCTGCAGGTGTGCCTCCGCATCGGGCGCCCCCGACGACGGGCGGAGGTCGCTCCTGCCCACGGTAACTCGGCGGCGAGCTCAGAAGCCCCCGCCGCTCTTCAACGACTCCAATCGCTGCAGGAAATTTCCGTTGTGGCGCCGAAGAGCTCGTCTGATCTGCAGAAAATCTCTGCTTGAAAGTCTTCAGTCGCCGCTCCTTGACTTTTTCCCCCACCATTTACAAGACTCACATGTGTGACCCCCCCCCCACCTCCCCTCCCGACACCAACGCTCTGTTCTCTGTAGTCTTTATGGGCCAGGCAGGCCGGGGCTATATTTAGCAACACGAAAAAGTCAGTGCCCCGCTCTGGTCTCGCTCTCCTCAGCTATGCTACCACAGCGTGGAGCCACACGGCGCTGGGGCCCCCGCTTCGCCAGAGAGTCTCCTCCCACTCCGCTGCGAGCAGGAAGGCAGTCCATCATGCGGGATGAAGGCGCGGAGAGGAGGCAGCAGGACCCTCGGTCCCTTTGAATTCCTCCAGATCGTGTCCGGGCGTGGACGGTCTGCAGACAGCTGCGCTGTTATGTCTGCAGACACCTTTGCACGCAGAGATCACATACACACACACACACACGGGCGTGCGATGTACAGCCCGATGTGTACATCCAGCGCCCTCATGATGTCTTTATCTCCCCCGCCACCCGCCCACATCCGAGGAGCGCGCATACCAGGGCTTCGCAGATCGCAGACTGGTGGCTTTCTGTTACAGCAGATGTCTGATCCAGGATCTCCCACATCTGCCGCTCCGCCGCGGCCCCACATGTTGCGCTTGAACAAAGGGGAAGAAAGCCATTGAAGGAGGAGGAGGAGACAGAATGAGGGACGTGTCGAAAACGTTCCAAGAGCGGCAGGAGAAACGTGTGAATGAAGAGCGGATGTTTGTTGAGAGTTGGTGATTATAGTGGTGCTCCGTGTTTTTATTTATACTCGTTTGTTCAGCGCCCCCGTGTTTACGGTTTAGTCTACATTTCAGATTCCCTGGGGTGATGCACGGAGAAACCTCAGCGTATTCCTATGGCTCTGCCTTTGGTCGTCAAACAGACTTTCTTCTATCCCTGCAGAGGCTTTTACGTGTCTGAACGGGCCTGCTGCGCTTCGACCATCAGGTCGAAGTTCAGAGTCAAACGGGGAGAATGCAGACTCCCTACCCCTGCGCGCGCGCCGCGTTTGAATCTGCAGCACTTCCCACACCCAGAGGTGACACTGCTGCAGCGCACCAGCATTCATATTCAGCATGGTCAGCCTCACATCGTGCACGCTTTCCACAACCCTTCCCCGCGCTCGCCTCTCATAAGCGGGCAAAGTAGCGCCGCGAGTGTTGTAATTAGACCTCTGGGCCTCTGTCTTGTGCTCCGGTCCTCACATGGGGGGCTGAAGCCATCTTTTATTGCCATTGTCGTCGTTTCTGAGCGGCTACCACCTGTTGTTACACTGTAAGAACTCGTGGTGGGCGAGGACGCGTCCGCGCCTGACGTCACTCGCCCCGCCCACCCCCTACCTGATCCCGCCCGCTGATTGGTGGAGAGGGCGGAGGAGGGGGCGGGCTCAAGCGGCCCCGACCAAGTTCTGGTCGCCGCGGTGTCGTCGGTGTCAGACGGAACCGACCTCCGAGCCTCTCTCACCGCCCCGGGACACAGATATTCTCACCTTTCCTCCTGCTTTTTTTTTTTATTATTATTATATAAAATTATGGTCTGAGGTCGTTCCTTTTTCTGTGGATAAAGACGGACATGCACTCTCAGAGAAACTCTAAAAACGGACTTAGTTGCAAAATGGTGCTTCAGGCAGTTGGAAAAGTACTGAGGTAAGACGCGTGTGTCTTCGAGTTTTAAAGTGGAGGTCGCCAATTGTGAAATACTTTTGAAACTGTACGAGTGTGACAGCCGTTCTGTTGTTTAAAACGCTTTACTTATGTATAGTCGGATATCATCCAAAGTGTACATATAAGCGTACACTTAACGATTTTTAGCTCCTACATCGAGTTCTAATCTATCTCAGACACCGTCATTTATTTCACTTATTTCTGCCAAACGCGTTGTTTTGTGATAATGGTGAATACAGGAGTTTGAGAGCCTCTGGTCAGAGTTTCCAGACGGTGGGGGGGAAAAGGGTCCGTGAATGCCTCATTCCTGGGAATAGGGTCCGTGAATGCCTCATTCCTCCTCCAATGACGCTCACCAACAAGATTCAACAAGAGCCCAAAAATGTGACTCTGCGCTTTATTCAGCTTAATTTATGCCGATTACTAACTTTATCAGAAACTAGGTGGCATTACTTTACCTTCCTTTAAGTACAAATGTAGCGACGTAAACGATTTTAGTAAGAATTTAAACTTTAACATTAACTAAAGGGGGAAAAGTCCCAGAATTTAACAATCTCACTTTTTAACGTGTAACCAAGTTGTTTTCTTCTCCAGCATGGTAACCTAGAGGCAGTTTGAAGTGGTGGGGCAAATCTGTCCTTTAGAAGAAGAACAAAGGGTATAGCATGACCTGGAAGAATGTATGACCCCCTTAGATCTGTCAGGCAGGTTTGTTTCTGATATCTGAAAACGCGCTCAGCATATTTAGGAGGAGCACATTTATCCAGTTCTGCATATTTACACTGTGGTTGGTGAAGAATTGCTGTCATTAGTGTCTTCCTTGAGGGGACGGAGCCTCCCGCTAATGCCTGAGCAGAGGCTCCTCTTACCTTTCAAGTCTGCAGCAGGTGACGGACCTGCAGGGCACATGCCTCGCCATGCTTTTGTAGTTTGTATAAATATGGAGAAAGATGGGGAGGGGAATATCCTCCATCTTAGGATGACAGGTTGTGAGCAGGATGTGTGATGGGTGCAGCAAAGGAGTGTTTGCAGGGGAATATTGTTGTGTCTGTTGCAACCTCTGGCAGGTCGAGACAAGTCGCGCTGAGCCGATTCCCCAGGAACTTCATTTGGTAATTCAACTGCGTAATAAGGAAGATGTTTCGTTTGTTTGCCCGGAAGGGGCAGAATCGCGTTTCTCACCAACGCGATTCCTTCGGGAGTTAACAAGGATGCATATCTAGGAGTTTAACGAGGGGGCCGTATACTTGTTTGTGGCGCCGCGTTCCGTTTCCTCCTCGTGTGAAGGGTTCGGTGCCTTTTAATTTGATCCTGGCACGAAAGTGTCCGAGCGATGACGCAACCGTGAAGTAATGGCAGGACCTCTCCTCCCGGCCAGCGCTCACGCACGTTCATTCAGAAGCAAGCGCGGCCTCCGTGTACGCAGACTGGGCTCAGAGAAGGTCCAGCCACTCTCAAAAATTCAACAGGCTTTTCCTTCCGATGCTCCAATCGATTCCTAAAACCCAGAAACCCCCCTGTGGATACTCTGTTTTTTGTGAATCAACCCACACTCTGGACATCTAGATACAGGAAATCATACAGTCGTAAACAAACTCAAAAGAGCGGCGTCCCCCGACGTGGTTACATTTGTGCTCCCGCAGCAGCCCTGCCCTTTCCTGTCGCACACGTGTGTTGTGATGTTGACGAGGCCTCATTATGGCTCCAGCAGGGGGTCCCAGCACGCTCCCCAGCCTTGAATGCCCCTGAAAGGGGTTTAGCGGAGGAAGATAGGAGGCTGGAGAGAATAGTGTTGGAGTGGGGCGAGTTGTTGATTTAGGTGTGTGTGTGTGTGTGTGTACATTTTTAGACCTGTACCTTGACTACAGTTGTGATTTACGGTTGCCGCTGACAGCAGCAGCGATATGGATGATTAGGTGGTGGCAGCTGTTCCATATTGTCCCTTTACTTTTATCTCTCAGCCTGATGAGTAGCTTCTGATTAGCGGGCGTCCTCCAAAACCGCAGTGAGGCGCAGACCGAGCGTTTTAACGAGGAGACTTCTTCAGCAGCGCGAGGCCGGACCTCGGGTTTACCCCGTCCTTACCCCGGGCTCTTTTTAGCCCTTTAATGGTTGCTGTGGTTTATCTTGAGCGCTCTCCTCCGTGATTTTGGGGGGGGGGGGTCACTGAGTCAATTCAGTTTGAATCTCAAAATAGATCCGGAGGCCAGGCTCGGCGAAAAACTACCGATCCTCTTTACTTCAATTAACTCTCCTGATTTGAATGAACACTTCATCCACCGTTAGACCGTTGAAAACATTCAATTAGAGGCATTACCGCTGGTTTCCTGAACCGGTCCCACATATCTGTTCAACATCATCGGTTAGTTGAGTTATAAAGTACTAATATATGACGTGTGACTTCCACTCCAGGAGGGTTATAAACATGTTAGTGCCCTCAGGCTGTTGGCGTTCCTCTGCAAAATCTCGCCATTCCTGCTGGTCCAGACAGACGTTCCTCCTTCTGCGGATCTTCCGAGCAGCTGAAGAGAAGGGAGATGGGTTTTGGCGGCACGGGTGGGGGGGTGGGGGGGGCGCTTTAGACGTCCGTTGGGGCATGTCTTTCTGTGTACAGGAGGAAAGGTGGCGGGGTGGGGACGGTCATGTGGGGGGGGTGGCGTCCCTGTGAAAAGTGAAAGGATTAGAGAGACACGGTTGAACAGCTGTGGGGTCGGCCTCTGCTCAGCCCCGACCCCCCCCGTCACCTGAATATACGAGTCTATTTCCTCCTCGTGCTTTATTGTCATTGCCGTCTTCCTGCCTCACGCCCTCCACCTCCGCCAGATAAACCCGGAGGTCCGAGCTGACCCGTGAGGCCCTGCCTCTTTTGGCGTGCCCCTGCGGGTCTCCCTCTCCTCAGTAGACTCACTCGGTTGCGAGTCTCGCCGACTGGTTCCAGTTGGTGCCAGGCAGGCTGTAGCCGCCCCGCCGCCCCCCCCCGCCCCCAACTACTCCGGAGACACGTGTCTGGCCAGGGTCTGGTCTCCTGCCTTCTGGGCTGCCCAGATCTGGTGAGCAGACAGAATCATCTGCTCCCTTTTATGGCAAAGTCTTGTGTGGCTGGACTTTACCAAGAACAGACAAAGCTGTGTGCACACGTGCACGCGCGCATGTGTGTGTGTGTGTGTGTGTGCGTGTGTGTACACATGTACATGTAGGGGAGGGGAGGGGAAGTTTTCTGTCTCCTAAACTCAATTCGTACCTCCAGAATTCCACCTCCCATCCTGCACAAACACTCTCTAAAGCTGGAGGAGGCCTTTTGAGTGGAAAGTTATGAAATTTCACAGCAGCAGAGGCAGGAAATAGCTCAGTGAAACATGATGTTTTCAGAAGGAAAGGGGGGGGGGCAGGAGGGGCTCAGCAATTCCTTTGAAAAGTTGCGAGGGCTGATAGTTTCTGCGGATGAAGCTGGATCCTCTGGTATCCTCTGGTAAAGCTCTTTCACATGACAGAACACGCAGCCCAGCGTGAAAACCACCAGGACCACATGAATGCGTCTGTTCCGTGGTGGGAAGGAAGACGGAAAGGGGGCCGGGGAGGGCGGGAGCAGAGGCCGATGATAAGACACGAAGCGAACGGTAAACCTGAAACCAGATGGAGCTTTGTATTTTTTACGAGAAACGGTAATTAAACGATGGCTGAGCAGATAAGGGAGGGCAAAGATTGGCATGAGCCGCGGGCTGTTTGGACAGGTGAACCCAGAAGACGAGGAAACAGAAGGTGGTCACCTGTTTAATGATTACCCGGTGGCCCGACCCTCCCAGGACGGGCCTGAAAACCTCCGTGAATAATTAGCCAACAGATGCGAAGCTGCGGTGGACGTGAATGCGGCGGTGGCCCCTCAGACCTTTACCTCTGTGCGCCTGCTGGGAGCCGTTAACCACTTTTCCTGACAGCTACTTTAAATCAAACACGGGCAGACGCTAAAGACGGGGGGGGGCTTAAACATTTACAGAGCAGGGGGTATCCATCCACACATCCACAGGCCGTCCCCCTTCCACAATACTTCTTTAAGAGGGAAATTAAACTGCAGGAAGGCATTTGAAGGCAGCCCAGGCCAAGAGCTTTCACGCTCCGCCGTCTTGTCATGTTTTGTAAGTGTTTATTAGTTCCCATGGATATCAGCTTGGCCTGTGTCGATCTTTCCTCCTCTTCTCATTCCTTCCTTCCCCCTCTGATTTCAGTCTATCCTCCTCTGCCCTTTTCCTGGACGTTTAGCTCCTCCTTGCATGCTCTGCAGCCCTGCCTTGTCCCGCAGACACACCTGTCTGAGGCAGGCCGGCTGGGGCCAGAGGAGGAAGTGTGTGTCCTGACACCCCCTTGCTAAATCTTGCAGTAAGGATCCAGGGGCTGGGGGCTGTCTGGGAGGCTACTGACCCAACAACAGGTCAGAGTAGAGGTCAGGTACAGCGACAGTGGACTCCTTGTTTGGGTCTGTAGTTCTGATTTCTGTTTAACAGGAAGCGGCGTGAAAATAACAACTTTGCCCTCCGCGGTTTATTAAGCTTCAGTTCAGATAAACCCCTGATCGGTTTTGCCTCACTTGCCTCCTTTCGTGATTCCTTTAACGCCCTCTTCAAACCATTCGCTGCCCTTTGACCTCATCCCTCCTCTTCTGTGTTTGCAGGAAGTCGAAGACGAAGCCAAACGGGAAGAAGCCTCCGGCGGAAGAGAAGAAGCAGTATTTGGAGCTCGAGTACACGAAGATCCGCGTGGTGGATTTTGATCTGAAGGAGTTGGTGGTGCTGCCCAGAGAGATCGACCTCAACGAATGGCTCGCCAGCAACAGTGAGTACCCCGAGGGTCCGCGCACACAGACCTCACACTTCTGAGCAGCGCGGGGTGTGTGCACTTATACTGCAATTACCGCGCTTGTTAAAACGATACCCTGCTTTTTACACTTCGTTACCCCGGCTCAGATTTATTTATATTTTGGTGTGTATCTGAACCACGATTAGATGTTCTGGAGATGCTTGTGTGGTGATGTCAGCGCGACGTTTTCATCCAAATTCATTGTTCATTGTTTCAAACCCTGTTGAAAAGTTCTCCTCGTGAACATAATGGCATTTATGGAGGGAAATGCAGGTTTTTGTCTCCACGGTTACGTTTAGGGACTTTCTTCACCCTTGTTCACTCAGTGCTGACTGTTTTTATATTCATTGATTTTATTCGTCTCGCAGCGAATGGCCTAAAGTTGCAGAGATGCATACTGATGTGTGTGTTTGTGCAAGTGCAGACCTCTCTGCCCACTGGCTACAGCCCTGATAACTAAAAGAACTGTGCAGTAGAAATACCTGTTAGTCCCTCCGGCAGCTGCAGCCGCCTCCCCACTTTGCTGTTTGCTCTTCATAATTTGCATTGAAAGACGCTTTGACTCGACGGATTAGCGTTTCGCATGTGACTGCGTGTCACAACGATCGCCGTGACAGATTCAGAGCATCGGGCTCAACTCCTAGGTGTGTCCTCTGCCCCACTTCTGGGAGCTGCGCGTGACACCCTTGTTTGTTCTTGTGTTGTATTCTGTGTGACTTGCTGCCGTCTGACTGTAGTTGCTCTGGATAACAGCTGCTCTATCTCTGTCATCTCTGCCACAGCAACAACATTCTTCAACCTTATCAACCTTCAGTACAGCACCATCTCAGAGTTCTGCACTGGGGAGACCTGTCAAGCCATGACGGCATGCAACACGTAAGTCACCTCCACCGCCCACCAGCTCACGCAGATTTCTCGGAAGTCCTTCCGGGGAACTTTATCCACACATCTTTCGCTGGTATTGGTCTCTCAGTTAAAGATAAGCACTGGTCTTTGAGTCCCGGGTGATCTCAGGGATCTCATTACTACGCAATTAAAGCAGCGTAAAGTCAACGACCTGGTGCGTTCGACGGCACTGCGGCCTGTAATTGGCTGTCACCCGAGCGTACTCCCATTTACAGCCAATGTGCTGCGTGCGGAGGCGTTCATCAGTCACCTCGCCAATGATGTCACGGGCGTCCGCAGGAATGTGGCAGCTTTGTGTTTGCGCGCTTTACGGCATGCCCGTGCCACAGTTAAAAGTTTAAGTGGGCCGTAACAAGGAGGCCTATTCACCACCGATCGCAGAGGGGAGGCGACTGACTGTAAGTGTTTACCTGAGTCGTCGGTGCCTTTGGGGCGGGGCCACCGTGAGCCCTGTGTGCCCCCCCCCCGCGCGTGTGTACCCGAAGCCTGAAAAACCAGATCATCCAGAAAACCGCAGAAGTTACACTTCACGACGCGTGAATGTCCCTCTGGACAAAAGCAGAAAAAAAACCCCAGTCGTTTCAGAATGACACGCTTTGTGACGAGAGACAAACGAGTCACGAGCTCAGCCTTCGTCACGCGTCGGTTTTTCCACCGCCGCCACGCCCCGAGAAAAATAAGAAGCGCAGGTGTTTTGTCTGGAGTGCCCAAGTGTCCGGGGACCTCACATCATCGCGCGTCGGGCCGCGCCGCCCTCCCCGTCGCCCGCTGAACGGCGCCGCACCCTTTCCTGCCCGGGAGGGCCCCCGGCGCCCCTCCTCTGTGGCGAGGAGCGACCGAGCCGTAGTCACAGCAGCGTCGGAGCCCCTGCCCAAAGGCAGAGCTCGGCACTATTTTTGGAAGAAAATGTTTCCATGAGCTAGAGGCAGCAACACCATTTGGTAGCTATTTAGACCCGTTTTGTGAGGGCGGGCGGGTACGATTATATGGTTGTGTGTGTGTGTGTGTGTGTGTGTGTGTGTGTGTGTGTGTGTGTGTGTGTGTGTGTGTGTGTGTGTGTGTGTGTGTGTGTGTGTGTGTGTGTGTGTGTGTGTGTGTGTGTGTGTGTGTGTGTGTGTGTGTGTGTGTGTGTGTGTGTGTGTGTGTGTGTGTGTGTGTGTGTGAGGGAGGGGGACGTGTACCAACACCCTCCCTCATTAGCTCAGAAAAGCATCAGTAAATACAAACACCACTGTTTTCACAGTCCACATTTATGAGCTGTATGTAAACAGCTGCCGGCAGCCGTGTTTCTACCATATATGACCACAGCTTTCTCATCGTCTTCCCACACAAACACACACACACACAGTCTAATCTGGTGTGTGTGTGTGTGTGTGTGTGTTGTAAGAGTCTGGCCCGGCTGCTGTGGTCAGTGGTTCCCTGTCCTGTAGGGTCAGTTATGCCGACGTTTTGCATTCCTCAGGATTTGTCATGTCTGTCCCGACGGTTCTACCCTCTCCACATGCAGACGGTATTTTCATTTTCGTCCACGTCACATTTCCCGCCGCTGACGAGACTGTTCGAGGGCCCCGTTTGCGGTTGTCTGACGCTTCGCTCCCTCATGGGTTGACTAATACCCCCCCCAGTGCTTCTCGACTCCTCACAACCGAGCCGTGGGACTCAGTTTGGGGAGCCCATCGGAAAGCAAACATGTAAATGTCGTATTCACGAAGGCTTCATCCACGATCGTAGAAACAGGTTAACCCTCGCTGAAGTTGTTCGCCCGTTCTCCCTTCCCCCTAAACATGAATCACAACCAGTTCTTCATGAAAGCGTCACTGTGAGTAACTGAGTATTTGACAGTCGTGCAATAACATCCCACTCTCTTCCAGAATATACTACTGGTATGACGAGAAGGGGAAGAAAACAAAGTGCACTGCTCCACAATACGTCGACTTTGTAATGAGTCTTTGTCAGAAACTGGTCACAGACGAGGAGATCTTCCCCACCAAGTACGGTGAGTGCCTGCGCTCCTCCCAGTGTTGTGCTGAGGCCCCCTGCTGCTCGGAGGGTGGAAACGAGCCCACCGGTGCCGCTTGCTTAAAGCCAGTTGTTTGGTTTCGTTTAGCCTCCCGAGACCCGAGCTGTTTTCTGATATCCATTCTTAACATGTCTATTTAGGATTATTGGGACCTGATAAGTGTAAAGTCTGAGAATCATGTTGTGAAACAAGTGGTTTTTGGGGACAATGATGTCCACATACAGGGACAATCCATCTAAATGTGTAATAATATAATGTTTATGGGTCCATGTGTGTGGACATTTGGCCCCACACTAAGAAGAATTAGCTTTTATATGATAGGTGACCCAACATCTAATGTCCACATATGTGGACGCCAGGTCTGAGGAGGTTAAACGGCTTTGGAAACTGGGACTGTTCTTATTAACTTTATTTCACGTCCTCTCTTTTTTTCTTTTTTTTTTTTCTTCTGTGTGTTCAGGCAAAGAGTTTCCCAACTCCTTCGAGTCCTTGGTGAAGAAGATCTGCCGGTACCTGTTCCACGTGCTGGCTCACCTCTACTGGGCGCACTTTAAAGAGACGGTGGCTCTGGACCTGCAGGGCCACTTGAACACTCTGTATGCACATTTCATCGTTTTCATAAGGGAATTCAACCTGGTCGACCCCAAGGAGACCTGTATCATGGACGACCTGTCTGAAATCCTCTGCAACCCCGCCCCGCAGCCCGCCCCCGCCCCGTCTGCCCCGGCGTCCTCGTCTTCCCCCTCTGCACAGAACCACGTGACGGAGAGATGAGCGGGGGGGGCCGCCGGTGATACCGCAGCCCAGGGGGGGTGACGGAAGAAAAGATAGAGGGGGGAGAAGGAAAGACGGCCTGGCCCCCTTCCTCGGTGCCAGCAGGACTTAAAGAGACCTCTCAGTACTCTTTTTATTTTGCTATGACACCGACCAACCAGCCGCAAAAGGAAGGGGAGGGTTTTTTTTTTTGTTTTTGTTTGTTTCCGAGGGGGTTAGCTGGGGTGGCGGGGGGGGAGGGGTTTTGTCACGCCAGCAGGAATTGGCGTGATTGTTCCTCCCGCGGGGCGAACCCCTCTCATCCTCTCTGCTATTTCAACTAGGAACAAAAAAAAAGTATGTGTATGTTTTATTTTTGGTTTTATTTCACTCTCGTTTTTTTTTTTTTTTTTGTCTGTGGCAGGAGGGAGGGGAAAGGGTGCGGGGTGTCCACGGCCCCCTAAAACCCCCCCCCCCCTCACCCCACCCCCTTCGCCTCCTCTGACCAGCAGACAGTACAGGAAGGGGGGGGGGGCTCTGCTTTGCTTCAACCTACTATTGTACAGTGTTGTTGATGTGTGGCGAAGAAGCGTCTCTGCTTGTCCTTCCCAGGACCCCTTCCTGGTGGGGGGGGGGGGCACAGCACTCGGCCAGTTTGGGAGCCATGTTACTGCTCGACGGATAGATACTAGCCAGTCACTGTTTGTACGGCGGTGGGGTGATTAAAAGCGCTTCCTACTCAGGACCTGAGAATTCATCACTGCTGCCAGAGAAGTCACCCCCCCCCCCCTTGGTTTTCCCCCCCTCTTCATGCATCAGACCGCTCAGCTCAGCCCTCCTCCTGTGACAGACGTCGCCCCTTTTCGACCACACCTCAGTATAGTCACACGAATAGCTCTCTGCACCCCCACCCCCCGCCCGAGAAACGTGTCCCACCGCTAGAAGGCGCCAGGCTCGGAGGCACCAGGGAGGGACGATGTGAAGATTGTACGCTAGATAATTTAATCAGATGACAGAGTGGATAGTTCAGAGCAGCCTGGTGATGTCACATGACAGACGCAGCGTCAGCAGCCCCCACCCAACCCAACCCAACCCCCCCACCAGCGGAGGAGAAAGACAAAGACATGAGGTAATGTCTGCAGGCTCAGAGAGCCGGCGATGACACGGCGAGAAGTGGGGACGGGAGGAGAGCTGCTCGACTGGTCCAACAGTCGAAACTACACATCTCTGCTGTTCTTGGGTTGTTTTGTTTTTTTTTTTTTTTTTTTTGTCCCTTAAAATTTGTTTTTAATAAAAAAAAAAAAGATTATCAGAGGAAATTAGTGGATAAATAATAATAAATGCATCATTACACGTGTATAGAAAATCCATTCTGCTTGGACTCGACTGTACAAAGAATCACAAGTGGGTTCTGAGAGACAGCCTCTGAATGGAGGAGGATTGGGTTTATAATTCTCCTTTTTTTATTTATTCTTTTTTTGCAGGGTTTCTTCAGTTCTGGCTCTCATTTTTATGTATTTTAATTATTAACTAAGTTAAAAGCAATTTAATATTTTAAGCTCTGCGGATTATAATCTAATAATAAAATGAGAAATGCCACCCAGTCTCGTCTTTTGTGTCTGTAAATGATTCAGGAGGAAAGAAAAACGAGTCGATTCTATTTTTAAATGAGGGATCTTGACACATTATGGTCATGAGATGTCTAAAAATAAAGGTCCGTCACGTCGACGTCAGCTCTGTGCGACGAGCCAGGTTGCATGCTGGGAAATGTAGTGCGGCTCGACCCGTAAAGGGAAACGCGTCAGCCGGGGTTTTTTATTCCACTGAAGGACACTGGTATTGTTTTATTCAACATTAAGTAGCACATGAGCTCGTTTTTCTCACCTGGTTCAGAGGAAATTTAAATCAGATGAAAAAATCCCGAGGACTGCGTCGAGTGTTTATTCAAATTCCGGGTTGTTCATCTGAACTCGGGTTTGCATTTCTCCACAACAGACATTTCAGCGAGCATCATCCTTTATTGCTTTACGATACATGCAGTCCATCTTAAATAGAAAACTTGAAAACGTTCAAACTAGAGATGATTCTGGATTCTGTGCGCGTTCGACCCACCCAGAGGAAAACCCCGCGCCCGATCGCGGTATGCGGGTAATCCTGAACAAAATCACTAAATAAATACGACTGGGTGCGTTCATTCATACTCCTAAAAGACGAAAAAAATAAGAGAGAACCCAGCAGACGCGCTTAAATCTCCATGCGGGACTTGCGCACCGTGTTGGCGCGCCGCTTTCTCACGGCGGGCCGCAAGGTGACGCCCTCGTCCAGCTTGAGCCGCGCGATGCCGCCGGCCTCGTCCAGCTTCTTGGCGCTGCAGAAGGGCGTCGGGACCTTCGTGGTGTTGCCGAACTTGGAGTAGTCCACCGCGTACATGCCCTCCTCCTCGGACACCGTGGGCACGAAGCGCTGCCCCCACAGGATCTCCTCCGCCACGTAGGAGGTCCTGGCCTGCGTGGTGATGCCCGTGGTCTCCACCACGCCCTCCAGCACCACGATCACCTCCACGTCCTCGTGCTGCAGCTCGGAGGCGGACAGGTCGTACAGGGGGCTTCCCTTGTCGATGACGTGGCAGATGATGAGGGGGGACACCAGGAAGATCCCGTTGGTGCCCACCGGGTTGTCCATGAGGACGTCGATCTGGTCCAGGGGCACCACCTCGCCCTCCTCCGTGGTGGTCCTCCTGACCACCTGCATCCTCACGGTGGCGCTGATGATCATGCTCTTCCTCAGGTCGCCCAGGCGGACCATGAAGCACAGCCTGTTGTTGCGCACCGAGACCACCGCGTGCTTGCTGAAGATCAGCGTCTCCGCGCGCCGGTTGGCCTGCGCGGTCTTCATGAAGATGCAGCCGAGCATGATGGCGTTGATCACCAGCCCGACGATGTTCTGGACGATCAGGATGACGATGGCCGACACGCACTCCTCCGTGATCATCCGGCCCCCGAAGCCGATGGTCACCTGCACCTCTATGGAGAAGAGGAAGGCGGAGGAGAAGGAGCGGATGTCCGTGACGCACGGGACGGACTGCTCTCCCGTCTGGTACAAGTCGCCGTGCGCGAAGGCCACGAGCCACCAGATCATGCCGAAGAGGAGCCAGCTGCAGAGGAACGACATGGTGAAGATGACGAGCGTGTGGAGCCACTTCAGGTCCACCAGGGTGGTGAAGACGTCCTGGAGGAAGCGGCCCTGCTCGCGGATGTTCGTGTGCGCCACATTGCAGGTGCCGTTCTTGGCCACGAACCGCGCCTTCCTCTGCTTCGCCTTGAACTTGGGCTGCAGGACATCCTCGGCCAGCCGCGTCAGCAGGTAGTCCTCGGGAATGAGCCCTTTCCTGGACAACATAGCGCTCCCATACTACGCACCCGCGGCCCCCAGATGTCGGTCGTCTCCTCCCCCCGCGGTGCGCGCTCTTACCGATCGGGCGCAGGAACCAGAGCCGAGTGGGTTTTCCGCAGGCATGTGCGCCCCTGACGTCGCATCCAGTTCGGGCCCTTCCCCGCGGCCCCCCCCAGGAGGAGAGACCCCCCCACCACCACCACCCGCAGCTGCCGCCGTCACTCAGCGGCACTCAGCTGCGCCTCGGCGGCGCGTCCTCAGCCTGCCCGGGCGTCCTGCTCAGGTGGGGTGGGGTGGAAACATCGACGCAGGCGGCAGAAGAGACGCGGCTCCGGGTCCGTCGGCTTCGGGGTGTCGCGGTAAAACTGGCTCTGCGCTGGCTGTCACACTGACCGGGTAACGTGAGATGTCCCTCCCTCCCTCCCTCTTTCCGAAGTGACTGCGGGAGCGAGGCGCGCAGAGGAGGATAAACAGAATGTCCTCCACAGTAAACACCCCCCCCAGGACATAACTTTAGTCCCGTCTCAGCCCCTAATTGAACTTCCTCATTTTCACACCTCCATGTTTGCGCTCCTCTGGCATCCTCCTGGTCCGGTTTAACCCACCCTGACCCCCCCCCCACTCCAGGGTCCGAGGTGGGTCAGTGTTCCTCGCTCTGAGCCCCCTGGGCAGCATCGGTGCGTCCACCAGCTCCGTCCCCACCCGAGAGCCTCCGACGACCGAACACAACGTGGCACAAGCGCATGACGAACCGCCAGTGATAAATTAGGTTTTATTAACAAAGAGTTTTACTTGAATGTACAAATATAATACAACATGAATACAAAATAATTCGAATACTTGTATATTCCGTAGGACAATTGCACTTTGAAATGTCTTCCTTTGACGCCGTCTTGTGCTACTTGTCTGCTCGCACGAAGGAGGTGAAGACGCTGTCCTCCTTCTCCAGCAGGGCCTCGGGCCGGTCGTGCTCCAGGATGATCCCGCGCTTCATCACAATCACCAGGTCGGCATTCAGGATGGTGTGGACGCGGTGCTGCGGGAGGAAGAGGGGGGGGTGAGTCGGCATCTGGAGGTGTGTGTGTGTGTGTGTGTGTGTGTGTGGAGGGGGGGTACTCACTGCTATAGTGACCACGGTCCGGTCTGCGAAGGCTGTCATCACCACCTTCTGCAGGATGCTCTCCTGTGGGGGCACAGCAGGCTGATCACTACCCATCCACCGTCGGCTTGAGGCCCCACGCGTCCGGGCCTGACCGAGACGCCGTTTGACCTCCCGGAGGTTAGTCTGTCGCCTCTGCTGTTCCCTCGCTTGATGGAGTGACGCGCGTCCCCTCCAGGGCGGCCGAGCGCAGCCGCAGAGAGCGAGAGACGAGGCCCTTTGTGCTGATTGTTTAGGGTCTTCAGTCAGAAGTAACATTTGCTGCCCCCCCCCCCCCAGGCTCCCTTACTGCGCTGCCTCCGCTCTTTCTCGCTCTCTCTCTTCAGCTCTGCCTCCGCTTCCCTGCTGCAGCCATTACAAAGGCGTCATCGCTCAGGGAGCGTCGCAGCTGAGAGGTGGGAGTCCACCATGTTTTTCCCCTCTGTGCTTCAACCCCGACAGAGCAGACCTTTAAAAGCGCGCGTGTGTATGAGCCCTCAGGTGTTAGAGGCTATTCCACTTGGGGTTTTCATGCTGACAGATGAAATTGGAGCAAAGTTCACCCATGTCTCTTCCATTTGTAACGCCTCTAAAGTCCTTTTACCTGTCTGTGCGTACAGTCATTTCCATGAAGTGCTCCCATCTGACAATTCTCACTCACACACCCACACGCACCGTTGCCATGTCGATGGACGCCGTGGCCTCGTCCATGATGAGGATGCTGCTCTTCCTCACAAAGGCTCTGGCCAGGCAGAACAGCTGTCTCTGGCCCTGGCTGAAGTTCTCGCCTCCCTCCGTTACCATGGCATCTGCAAAACAACACACACAAAACATGTCTCCACACCCCGCCGCACAGACGTGGCACAACGTCATCACAACGTCATCAGCCCCCCGGGCGCTCCATCAGCACACGTGAGCTGGTTATGGAACTCATCCTTAAAGCACATCCTTGACATTTCAGGAGCACCAGGGATCCTACGGTGGCTGTCAGGGACCAAATTAGATCCTCCCTAGTGCACGGGCAGGAATTCCCAGTCCAGATGTTTGCTGCTAGCAGTGGAATTTTAAATTTTGTTTTAAAGCTGCAAAACTTATAAATTATAGCTGATGTTACTTCTGTTCTGGGCTTCTGTAGAAGCAATGTGACAGAATGGACGGGGGCCCATATCAATGTTACAGTCAATAAATGAGAGAAATCACAGTCGTTAGTGTCCTAAGGGCATTATAATATGTATGTAATCATATATGATTCCATCCCTGATGCTCAATAAAGTCACTGTGTGAAAGAATGGCTGCATTTTCAGGGGTTGGATTGAATTAGCTGTTTTCCAGGAGGAATTCTCTTCTTCCTGATTGGCTGGAGGCGAGAGCAGTCCCTCATCTTTATGTGCAACTTCATTGATTTCTCATTAAAAGGTGAAAGCGGTGAATCATTAACTGTTAGGCTCAAGTTGTAAATCTCACTGAAAGCGCGGTTCAAGGCGGCGAGGAGCTCGGAGTCACAGCGGACTGGAGAGAGCGTGTGCGAGAGGCAGCTGTAACTCAGAGAGAGCCGAGCGGAGGCCGCCGCGACGGCCGGGGCTAAAAGCAGACGGCCCTCTTCACGACATCGTCTGTGCAGGGTACGCTTGCCAAAGAGCTCTTGGATAAAATCTGCCCGAGGATGACACGACTCGACTCTCAGGTCTCCAGTTCGGGACTGACGCGAGCTAAGAATAATGCAACGGAGAAGCCGCGCGGGACGAGCGGCAGCAACTGAGGGGGGCCGCCGCCAGATGAACATGCACCAAAACATGATGTTCAGTCCACCTCTGAAGGAGAACGCTTGGCTGTTCTCATGAGGAGATAAAGGCTAACCTGCACACAGTGGTTTAACGTTGTACCAAAGGTAGTAGAAAGGACGGTAAAGTAGTCAAATAAAAGAATAATCGATATAGTTATACTCCTTATTATTTGCCATGACTCTAAAATGGATCTAATCCTAATTCAACACTATTTCACGAGTGCTTTTGGTCTCACCCAGGCCTCCAGGGAGGGACTTGACTACAGGTTTGAGCTGAGCGATGTCCAGGGCCTCCCAGAGCATCTCATCTGTAGCCTTCATTTCTGGGTCCAGGTTGAACCTGTGAAACACACACGCACACACACACACGCATCAGCAACTCCTCTGTTCTTCTCAACAAGACACAGATCGTTCCAGTCAGTTTGGAGGGAGCCTAAAAATAAAGGTGTGAGGGTGCTCTTTATCTGCAGACTGGACTCCCTGAATCGGGCCAACCGGCCTTGCTACTGGAAATGTTTGTGCTATCTCTGTTCTGGTCCTACTGAGGGTCTCTGAGGAGGTGGGGATGACTACCGGATGGTGCCGCTGAACAGGATGGGGTCTTGGAGGATGATAGACAAGCGGGATCTGAGGGTCTGCAGGGGCAGCTTAGCGATGTCGATCTCATCAATGACGATCCTCCCTGCGAAGGACAACAGCGTTTGTGAGGGCGTTAAAGATCGGCTCCACGCACAGGCCTCGATGCTTTACCCTCAAACATGTCCACCATGCGGAAGAAGGCCAAGGAGAAAGAGGATTTGCCACTTCCGGTCCTCCCGCAGATTCCCACCTGACAACAAAAGCACGTGTGAGTCGCCTGCACTCAGGTGAGGCATCGACCACGCCCTCGTTCCCCGCTCGCGTACCTTCTGCCCGGGGCTGATGTGCGCGTTGACGTTTTTGAGCACGGGCTTCAGCGTGGCGTCGTATCGGACGCTCAGGTTCTGGATCTGGATCTCGCCGTGCCGGGGCCAACCCTCAGGGACCTGAGACACAGCTGAGACACCACACACTCATGCACCGATGCACTTCTGAGCGCTCGGCTTTCTCCATCGCCTCCTGGTGGGAGGCCGCGGGAAAGCTCCACGTACTCTTAAAGTTCTCCTCAGAGAAAATTCCCGTTTCTAGGCCGTAACCATGACAACAAGACAGCAACAACTGGAGCAGGACCAGGACTGCACACTAGTTAGACTGAAGCGGACTCACTGAGCAGGCCCTCGTAGTTCTCTGGCTCCGTTTTGAGCAGGCCGTTGATCCTCTTGACGGAAGCCAGCTGGACCTCCATGTCTGCCAGGTTCCGCACCATCCAGTTCATGTAGTTGGACACCTGGGAGGGCGGGGAGGAGAGTCGGTAAATACCACAGCGGGGACAGGTGACACGCCGCCAGGCCTTTCATACATAAATTATTGACCGCGCGGGGGGACAGGGTTGGGCCGGACCGTGTCAGATTGCATCGGCATGATTAACTGTGGACGCTGGCGGGGGGGGCGGGGCTCACCATGAGGGCGTAGGTCAGGCCCAGCCCCACCAGCCCCGTGGAGAGCTGGTCGTAGAGAGAGTTGGTGATGGAGGCCACGGCGGCCACCATCACCACGCAGGCCCCCACGTACTCCTGCACACAGACAGACACCCGGCTCAGACGCGCCTCTCACGCGCAACGTCGCCGGGGGCGACGGAGAGCGCGGCGCGCGAGGGCTGCGGTTGGCTGCAGGCGCTGTCGTTACCATGCGGACCTCCAGCCAGCGGTTGGCGGCCGTGAGGAAGAGCGAGGCGATGTTGTTGGCGTCGGTGAACTGAAGCAGACGCTGCCTGAACCTGGGCTCGTACCTGCAGTGAGGCGGTGGGGGGGTAGGTTTAAAAATAACAGAAGCTGAAAAATAGGCCATATCGATCGTGCTGCGCTCTAACATCTGCGCCGCCTCCCGGGGGGGCGAACTGGATGGACGCTGGGTGGATGGGCGGATCACCTGAGGGCTCGTATGGTGGTGAGGCCCTCCACCGTCTCGGAGAAGTGGGAGAGCAAAGGGAGCTGCGTGCTGTCCTCCAGCTGCTGCAGGTCCCTACAGGAGAGCCCCAAATCAGTGTGGTGGCGCAACAGAGGGGGATTTCAGAGTGAAACAACAGTCTGGGGCCAAAGCTAGACGAGCTGAGCGTCACCCGAGAAGCCCCGCCCCCCCGCCCCGACCGACCTCTCGCTCACCTGGACGCCACCCGGAAGTATTTCTGGATGAAGTAGCAGGCGACGGTCAGGGGCAGCAGGGCCACGAGGAAGACGGGGGTCACGTAGCTGATGACCCCCAGGGCGGAGACGCACAGCAGGGTGGAGCGGGCGAGACACTCCAGGGTGGTGGGGATGTGCTGGTCGATGGTGTTGACGTCCGCCGAGAACCTGTTGAGGATGCTCCCGAGGGGAGTGGTCTCGAACAGCCTGTGTGTGTGTGTGTGTGTGGGGGGGGGGGCAGGACAACGAGTTACACAAACATGTGAGCGTTAAGTGCGGCGTCTCCCAGCAGATGGAGCTCCGGGTAATGGCCCAAATAAAAGCTCTTTTAATCGTGTGTTCTCTTTGAAATGATGTATTTGAGCACGCACACACACACACACACACACACACACACACACTCACACGTGCGCACACACACACACACACACACTCACACGTGCGCACACACACACATACACACTCACACGTGCGCGCGCACACACACACACTCACACGTGCGCACACACTCACGCGCGCACACACAGCTGTCTCTGTTTCGTACCTCATGGGGGCCAGGATGATCTTCTTCAGCAGGTTCTGGTGGAGCTGCTTGGCCACCTCCAGGCCGGTCCATTCCACGGCCACCGAGGTGGCCAGACACAAGACGATGCCGAGGCAGCAGAGCACGCTGAACACCGACAGGTACCAGACGTGACTGAAGCCGCAGTCCTGCAGCCAAACGGGGGGGGGTGAGTCAATCCCCATAGAGACATGTCTAATAATGTCTAATAACACTCATAATACCTTAAGGCTTAAGCAGATGTTTACCTATTAGAAAAGTTTTAATGGACATTCAAAGGCTCATGTCTCCAGAAATAATGGTAGTCTGTCCTATTAGGAGTAGACAGACACCTTATGGAATATTAAAGGCCTTAGTTGTCTCTATAATTAATTAATTAATTAAATAATTAATCCCTCCGAGGATGCAGCCAGAAGAAAGAGTCCTCGCGTGGTTCAGCGTGCAGCAGAGGGGTTAGATAAGCTCTGCAAATACGCGCTGAAGCTCGGCCAAACACTGTGTCAATGCCAGTCGAGCGACAAGTTATCTGCACTTAACGGTACATTTGCTCTGAGCAAGTGAGTGTGTGTGTGTGTGTGTTTTGTGTGTGTGTGTGTGTGTGTGTGTGTGTGAGAGAGAGAGAGATGGTGACAGTGAGCCAACTGCACAGTTTCTGTTTGATGTTTTGGCCCTGCACAACTGTGTGTGACACTAAACGTAGGAACAAGGACACACACACACACACACACACACACACACACACACACACACACACAGTAAAATACGAAGGGTTAATATAGAATAAGAACTTTAACCAGCTGACAACAGCTGTGGCCACAGACTTGAGGCTGCTGAACCCTCGTGTTTACCCTCCATCGTGACCGGCTCACTCAAAAAACCCATTTGGACCTCCTCCGGTGTTTACGTAAGAGCTCCACGGAGCCCCAGGGCCTGTCAGTGAACGCACCATCTGGAGCGGGGACCGCCCTGCGCTTGCATTTCAGGTCAGCTCCGTCAAGTAAACACCCCCCCCTCACCTGGACCGCCGTGCAGTTCCGAGCCGTGGCCTCGATCTTGGCCGCGATGACGCGCGACGTCCAGTGCGCCAGCCAGTAGTCGATGGCGACCATGAGGCTGTGCTTGAGCAGCTGCGACAGGAGCAGCAGGGCGAGCAGGACGAGGCCGGCGGAGGACAGGTAGGTGCCGCAGGAGCGCCAGGGGATGGTGGCGCGCTGGCGCATCACCTGCGACAGGCTGTCGTCGTCGTCGCTCTCCACCGACTCCTCTGGGGCAGAAGAACGGAGATGGGGTCAGTGGCCACATCCAGACGATGCTCGTTCCTCGCCGTTTCCCCATTCTCTCGTTCGCCCCCCCCTCCCCAGCCAGGCGCTCGCCCCCCCCCCTCGGATGGCGTGCTTTTCTGAGACGCGAAGCCACGGCGCCTACAGAGGTCGACACTTCCGTCCTTTCCTGCTAGGCAGGAAGTGGGAGCGGAAAGGCGTGCGATGGCGGACGGAGGTGAGAGCGCTCCGGCGGTCTACTCGTGCGGGCGTGAGGGCGAGCAGGAGTGACGGATGACGGAGGGAAGGACGGAGGGAGGCGTCAGACTGCCTGTTGCTTTTCTTGTCTTTTTTTTTTCATGCTTTCTGGGCACACCTGCTTGATCGAACATGGCGGCGGCGTCTGACGTCGGAGCCGTCGAGCGCGTCCACGTAAAAGGGGGCGGCGCAGGGGAGACACAGGACACAGACAGAGAGGACAGCTGAACGTTACACACAAACATCTGCACGAGCGCGCGCGGCTGCGCGGGCGAAGGTCAGGTTCAGCATCCGGCTGCAGCGGGAGGCAACTCACACACACACTAACACACACACACACACTAACACACACACACACTCACACACAGAGCACAGGTTTTGAGCATCGACGCAGCCACAGAGATCCAGAAGAGTCTGTTCGAAATCTGATTAAATCATCAGCAATTAATTACATAAAGAGTCAAACGTGAGCCTCAACAGGTGGGGAGTACACACACTATGAAGGGAAGCTGACATCTCATTAGTCCTGGACACACACACACACACACACATTAGTCCTGGACACACACACACACAAACACACACAGACACACTCCATAACCAGGCTGGTGGCGCTGTAAGTGAAGCACTTCCTGCAATCAGCTGCTGGTAATCAGGTCGTTTTCCGTGCTTCTCTCTCACCTTCCTCGTCCTCTTCCGTCCTGACCGCCTCTCTCGAGTACATGGCCCTCCGCAGGTTTTTCCTCTCCAGATCCGTCATGCTCGCAGCCACCGTCTCCTGCAGGAGCCGCAAAGGCAAACCGCAACAACAGCGATGAGGGCAGGGAAGGGAAGCGGCCCTGCGCCTCTTCTCTCTCGGCCCTGCGGGGGGCTTTCATTTGTGTTCACGGGGGGGTCGGCTCCTCCTCAGCCAAGCCTGATCACCTTTTCGAACTCCTGGTCTTGTCTGTGCATCAGAGTTTTCCACTGCTCAAAGAGTTCAGGCTCCGAGTTCTGGATGTCCTTCAGGGTCCCCTCAGTCTGGATGGTGCCATCTTTCATCGCGATGATCTAAGCACACACAACATGACGGGAAAACATCAGGAAACGCAACACAACAAGGTCGTTTTTGACTCACATTAACTTGATTGAGAATGTTCTTGGGAGAAGACACATACACACACCTACTTCTATCTTTGTGAGGACTCACAAAGCCTCGGCCGCTTACACAATCACAACTAAATATGTGACCCTAACCCTGACCCAACCTTAACCTGCAGCCAATACTAATTTTAAAATGTCCTAATCCCCAAATAGCCATTTGAAGTTGACAGGACCGCCAAAATGTCCTCAATCTGAAGGTGAACTGGGTGTTCTGGACCTCACTATGTAACACACACACACACACACACGCACGCACACACAGTTGTACTTCTATCTTTATGAAGACTTTCATAGACATAACATATTCCCCAACTCCTGACCCCAACCATCCCAGTTAACCCCTAACCCTGACCCCGACCTAAACCCAATTCCAACCTCAACCTTCAAACCAGATCTTGACCCTCAAACGGTCCTTTAAAGACGTGAGGACCAGCCGGAATGTCCTCACTTCCCAAAAGTGTCCTCACTTTGATAGTAGAACAAGCGTTTTGGTACTCGTTATGTAAGTAGAACACGCGGGCCTCACCCAGTCAGCATGTGGCAGGTACTGCAGTTTGTGTGTGACCAACACCACCGTCCTCTTCTCCTCCCTCAGGAGCTTCAGGATTCCGTCCTGCATCAGGTGATCGCTCAGATGGATGTCCAAGGCAGAAAAGGGATCATCCTGCAAACACATGCGCGGAAATATTCACACGTACAGTCGGTGACATCATCGATCATAAGAAATACCGTATTGACGACCAGTCACATTCTACTGTGGTGATGTAAAGAGGGTGTGTGTGTGTGTGTGTGTGTGTGTGTGTGTTGTGCCCTCACAAGAAACACCATGTTGGTCTGCTGATAGAGGGCTCGGGCTACGCTGATTCGCTGCTTCTGCCCCCCTGACAGGTTTATGCCCTGCGTTAAAGAAAGAGCAGGACGTCACTACAGACGTTGCTCGTGTAGATAAGAGTCGTTTGGGCCGTGGTACTGACCCGCTCCCCGATCTCCGTCTGGTCTCCCTGTGGGAGGATGTCGATGTCGGGCTGGAGGGAGCAGGCCTCAATCACAGCTTTGTATCTGGGGGACACAGACGGAACGCAGCTGAGGACGGACAGCAGCTGCTGACGTTAGCCCACAGGAGGCCCCGGGTACCCCCCCCCCCCCATCTGAGCCACATCACACATGAATACAGAGATCCTCAACAGGGGCTGATGAATAAGAAACCAGGTTCCCTGAGGGTTTGTCTGGATCTATCAATGTTCAGGCGTTCATGAGTAACATGTTCATTTAAAAGGAAATTAAATCAAACACGATTAAAGCCTGGCAGGGGTGTTCAGGTGGTTTAGGAGTGATTACCCCCCTGCACACACACACACACACACACACACACACACACACACAGCAACGAAAAATGGTGACTTTCATCTCCCTGGAAGGTCAAGTTTGCTCTGTGTCATCAGCACATCTGCTCAGCCCTGCCTCCTCAGTGGCAGGAGAACGTGCACTCCTTCTCTCTGCATATGGAGATAGACGCACCTTCTCCACTCGTTCAAAGCGACAGATGAACCGCGCTACATCCATCCACAGCAGCTGTAGCTGGCAGCAGAGCTGCCCGTCTGGCGTTTGCTTCGCACGGAACAATTTAACAGTTACCACGCCAGGGGGATTAAGACGGGGGGGTCTCTGATGCTTTAGCTCGGCGTGTAAACAAAGCCTCCGGCTGATGGGCTGTAATTAAAATGGTTGATTTTTAACCTTTAAATTAGTATCAGCCAACGTGCATTAGCTGCTCCGCTCTTATCGGAAGCCAAACAAGAGGGAGGAAGAGAGCGACGGAGGCAGAAGGAGACAGAAATGGCAGCAGCAGCGGCGGCGGCGGGGGAGGTTTGCTTTTAACAGAACGCCTCCGCAGCAACAAGCTACCTCTGTCCATTAAAAAAACCATTAGGCCCAGAGATGCAGCCTCCAATATAAATGTAAAACCAGCATTAAAACGAGAGGTAAACGTTGTCCATTCCACCTGGGACGAACCTCTGGACTGCAACATTCACACATCGTCGACGCTGATTCACCCCAGGAGGCACCGGCACCGTTATTACCTCCATAGGACAACAGCTCCAAACACATCGATTTCCCTGTTGTAATTAAGGACTGGGAATGTCAAAGGGACGGCCTGGAGCAGCGAGGAGGAGGACCAGAGGCGCGTCCTCTCCTCAGGTCGTCTCCAGGAACACCTTGTTATTCATATTTATTCCTGCTCCGCTGCTGTCTGACCTTGGTTTGATCATGGGCAGCTCGAAGGTGATGTTGTCCACCACTGTGGCGTTCAGCAGCCAGGGCTTCTGGGACGCATAGGCCACGGCGCTCCTCTTCCTGGGGAGAAAAGGACATTTTTTAAAAAAGGCGACAAAAGAATGAGTCGCGACTGTGGGGATGAATGCGGGCTGTTTCTATGGAGACCGTCCACAGCTGTCAAAGCTCACCTAATATCTCCATCACCTGCTGCATCTCTGTCTGTGGGGCTGCAGGAGGAACATCACACATAGGTCAGATTCACACACACACACGCACACACACGCACACACGCACACACACACGTGCACATCTATCATGAGATCTGGCCTTCCCATAAATACCCTCCACACCCCCTCCGTGTTTTGCTTCCTGTAATTTGCTGACGTGGAAACCAGTCGGAATTTCTGGAGGGTCTGATTCCCCCGGCTCAGATTAGAATGTCAACAGCAGACGTCTCCTCTTAGACTTCAGACAATATTAACACACAACAACATTTCAATAATGCGGAAATGAAATATAAACAGTTTGTTTTCTTCTGTTTTTTCTGTGATAAACCGCCGTCACTAAACTGCTCAGAAGCTTCAGATCCCCGAGGAAATTCAGCATTAGATGGGGCTGACACGGTGACATTTTTGGTCAGAATGGTCGATTTTTAAACTAAAAGGAGACAGATATTCTGTTTAAAACTGTCCAGAACCGCCCTCATGGGAAGATAAAGCCAGACTGGAGGCTGCTGCCTCTGCAGACGTTGCTGACCATCATGTTCTCCAGGCTCGGAGCACTGCGTTTCTCAGATTTAGATCAATTATTAGATCAGTTATTAAACTCGCTAACCTAAACCTAACCTTGTCGAAGGTGTCCTCTTTGTCCTAGACACTCCAGGTTTCGTCGTTATTCCTCCTAAGTGATTCTGACCAATCGTGACTTTTGACCTATGACCCAGCCCGCCCCAATGCTCGACATTTCTCAGCGTTGATAAACGTCCTCACCGGGGCGGGCAGGGGGGGGGGGGTCTACACCAAGGTTACTCCTGAGTTTACATTTACTTGCCTTTCTTCTCCGTCAGACTCCAGATTTTTCAGGCTGCAGAAAACAGATGAAACCAACGTTAAATGATGTTTTCATTGAATCACCCAGCTTCCACGCCAAGTCAACATTGACCGAGGGGCGAAGGTTTTAGCGCGTGGGGGGGTTAAACACGGGCCGTGTCGGGCCCTGCGATGTCCGGTATTTTTAGATCGGCCCCTGCGTGACAGCCGAGTTCCACCTGTTAACGTCAACGGCTGCGAAATGCCATCGCTGGCGATGGCGCAGCTGCTGGAACCGACCGTGTGACCGACACCCGAGCAGCTCCGACATCCCGAACGCACCTCTAAACGCCGCTGTAACCGACCGCGTGAAAGGAGAGCCCGGGGAGCCAATCACCTGTGTTAGCAGCTTCCCAAGCGGGCTGAGGATCAAACCAGAGTTAACCTCTGTTAGCAGAGCACACGCCTGGGGAAGTTTTTAACATTTGGAGCTGCAGCACAAACTACGGTGTGATGTTCCTTCACGGGTGGCAGGCCTAAACGCTCTTCTGACAGCCATAACAACTGCACTGGAGGACAAAAGCTCATCAACCAGTCGGTGCCTGAGAGCCCTCCTCTCCTCCAGCCATCACAAACAGGCTCATCGTGCTCGGAGCTGATGACTCTCTGCTGTCGTCTCTAATTGAACAGCTGAGGGACATTTCCCCTCTGCCCCCGCCAACACTCGAGTCACTGAAGGACGGGCTGGAGGAGAAGTCGCAGCCGCCACTGAAAGCTCTTGATGATGCATGTTGGAACATATGGTGCTCTCCTATTGGGCAACAGGCCTTCCTGACTCACAAGCTCGCTGACAGGTTTGAGATTGTGGCTCCAAAAACACACACACACACACGATCCACGATCCTCCGAGTGAAGTCACACCCCAGACACCCAAAGATCTGGGCTATATTTAGGGGGGGGCGGGTTGTGTTTGTGAACACAGTCTGAAATCTAATCTCCTCCCCGTTCATTAGGACTTAATCACTGCTGCGCTCAGATCTGTTCAATAGAATCTTCATATCTTTGATCTGATGAATGATCGCATCCCCTCCGATCAGTCACCTTCACGTCTGTCAGACTTCCAGCGGTCCCATTAATCCCGCTCGCGCGCTTTCGTTCGTGTGTGAATCCGAAAGGCTTTGACTCTGTCACCAACATGGTGGTGACACGGTGAGCGCCATCCTCTGAATGCGCGTCTCGCCCCAGGACATGTGATAAGAGCTCGGAGGCGACGATCCACCCTAATATAGGAGAGAATCCGACCACAGCCCTGGCACCAGGACAGAATTAGGAACCGCCTGTGTGCGAGTGTTACATCCTGTAGGTCCGAAGCAAGCGTTTGTAGGTGTTGGACAATTTCTGAAAAAAGATAGATATTAAAAATAGAACTCCTCTGATTGGCCGAGCTGTGTCACATGACTGGAGAGACTTTTAACTGAAGTACCCTCGAAGGTTCACAGAGAGGTTCAGATCAATTTAAATGAAATATTGTTCTTTCAAAAAGCAGAAGCTGTGTGTGTGTGTGTGTGTGTGTTTGTGTGTGTGTGAGAGAGAGAGAGGCTAATTATATTGAATTGTCAAGCTCGCAGAATTTATCACCGCAGCAGAAGTCATAAATAACACGGTCAGAGCTGATTAGTATGCTGGTTTTAAAGAGGTAAATCAGATCTGTCTGACTTTCCGAGGGCGGATTTCGCTTTCGGATCAACCTTTGACCTCTGCACCAGATTCCATTTCTTTTAGGTCATTTGGGTTTTCATCCCGTACGCAGACAACCCCAATTTTAGTTTAAGAAAAAGATGAAACTTTACATACATGAGAATTACTTAAGCTGGAGACTGACCTGTTCCAGGTGACTGTCCCGGATATTCTCTGCATCTCTCCCAGCGCCGCCAGCAGCAGAGACGACTTTCCAGAACCCACCTGACCCACAATCATCGTCAGTTTACCTGAGAGACAAAGAGACGGGGGAGCCAGGTCACAGCAGGAAGACCTCCAGCTCCAGCTCCATCAGCCCCCCCCCCCGATACTCACCGAAGGGGATCTTAATGTCCACGTTTGAAAGGGTGGGTGGTCCGTCGGTCCAGGTGAAATAACCACTGCTGACCTGAGGACAACACGGGAGAGCGACACTCAACTCTCCCCCTAAACCTTATTCCAACCAAGATCACAGGGCTGGATTTGGGATAAAGACCTCCGACTGTTGTTGCACCTGATATTTACAACATGTCATTTTCAGGAAATGAAATCGAGGTGGTGGTGGTGGTGGTGGTGGGGGGGGTTAATCACATTTAATGTACCTAAACAAACACAAGTCAGGTGCATTATACTGCTATCTTGCTCTCGTGGTCGGCTGTTTGCCCCAGGATAGCTCATGCAGCTCATTAATTCCAAACCTTTTCCCCGGTGACCAATTACGTCAAGGTGGTGTGTGAGTTCACACAGCATAAAACCCACCTCCACATAAATTAAACATTGCTGCGTCGATTCCGTTTGTGCTGACCGGCGGGAGCGCGCGCACGCGCCGGAGGCCAGCTTGGGTAAGATCAAGGCCGCCAGGCTCGCCCAGCCTGGGAACGACGCTGTGACCTGAACGTACCAGCGGGGAACTTCATGCTTTTCACCTTGATGCAGACATCTTCGCCCACGTCCTGAGAGGGCCCGTCCCCCTCGTGCTCCGCCTGGGAGCTGTAGTTGTTCCAGTCATCCCTCGGGGGGCGCTTCCGGTTCACCACCTTCAGGGGCTGTAGGTGCCGGGACAGAGAGGAGAAGGCGGATGACGGGAAAGACTTGGAGGAGGACTGGAGGGTGACAGTGTAACGTCAGGCATGAGGGGCGGAGAGGGTTGGAGCAGTCGGGACGGTCGTGGGAACAAGAAAATCACAATCAGAGCAGAGTGAGAAACGCACGGGGGCAGAAGAGATGTGAGGAAAGACACAAATAACAAACTTCTGCTGTGTCTGTGTGTGTGTGTGTACGTGTGTGTGTGTGTGTGTGTGTGTGTGTGTGTGTGTGTGTGTGCTTGTGGACTCACTAGAGCCTGGTATCTATTTTGGTTGTGGTTGTTGGAACCAGAGGTCAGCGTGGCTCTGGGCTCCAGCTCCTCTCCGATCTCATCGCTGGAGAAGAACTCACTGAGCTTCTGAACGCTGCAGAGGAACCAGGAGAGGAATCAGGAGAGAGGAAGCAGGAGAGGAAGCAAGAGAGGTACCAGGAGAGGAATCAGGAGAGCAAGCAGGAGAGAGGAACCAGGAGAGGAACCAGGAGAGAGGAAGCAGGAGAGAGGAAGCAGGAGAGGAACCAGGAGAGGAACCAGGAGAGGAAGAAGGAGAGAGGAAGCAGGAGAGGAATCAGGAGAGCAAGCAGGAGAGAGGAACCAGGAGAGGAACCAGGAGAGAGGAAGCAGGAGAGGAAGCAAGAGAGGAAGCAAGAGAGGTATCAGGAGAGAAAGCAGGAGAGGAACCAGGAGAGAGGAACCAGGAGAGAGGAACCAGGAGAGGAATCAGGAGAGAGGAAGCAGGAGAGGAACCAGGAGAGAGGGAGCAGGAGAGGAAGCAAGAGAGGAAGCAAGAGAGGAACCAGGAGAGAGGAAGCAGGAGAGGAACCAGGAGAGGAAGAAGGAGAGAGGAACCAGGAGGGGAAGCATCAGAGAGGAAGCAGGAGAGAGGAACCAGGAGAGGAAGCAGGGGAGGAACCTTGTTTTGTGATCTTGGTGAAGTAAGGCTCCCAGCACAAGTGAACACAGAGGTGATCCTGCTCTTACGTATCATTAAACCACACTTATCTTCCGTTTCATCACCTAAATGAGGACAAATCCCCCCCCACCCCTAATGATTAAATCTGTTATATAACAGCTAAACTTTCCCCTCCATCATTGCTAATTTCCTCTAATTTATCCATTGACTCATGCGTGCACCTAATTGATGAAGACATTCAGGATGCAGACCGATGTTCCTCGTCTGGAACATTTAGAGTATCAGTAATAAAAACGTCCTATCATCCTTTGCTAAAATCTCGACACCGTGACTCTGCTGTCAAAATAACGTCACTCTGAAATTCTTCTTCTTCTTCGTCAGAGATGAAAACCTCTTTATTTCCCTGGAAGTGTGTCAGACGCTGCTGGTCCAAAAATAGATTCCTAAAAAAGATCAAAGCTTTCAACTAACAGGCACGGTCATCAAAACACAGCCTCTCCCCCATGTACAGTCAGGCGGAGTCCTCACAGGAAGTCTGTGTTGGACCTTCATTAGAAGCGCAGCCTCAGATTACCCTGGTTGTGCTGCACAGGCTGGGATTAACGGCGCCAGCCTGCAGCAGTTTCCCTGTTCTGGCAGAACGTACTCAAAAACCTCACAAAGAGCTGAACATCTGGCTACAAAACCAGGAACCACAAACAATACCGCTGAGGATTAAACTGGGATGACAGCACTCAGATTAAATGGAATCTGCCCTTTTTGTATTCATTAATTAATGTCCTACGGGATTGTGACGCTCGGGAGGAGCCCAGAGGAACCCTCTGGTTCCAGTTCGCCTCACCTCACGAGAGCCTTGACGGTGGAGCGCACCACGCTGGAGAGCAGGAACAGTGGCGTGACCAGCATGTGGAAGAGCGACAGAGAGGCGAAGGCCACGGCCGGGGAGAGGTCGGCGTCCTCGGAGATGTGAACGTGCACCACGAACGTCTGGAAGGCGAAGAGAAGCATCCTCCCGTCAGCAGCGAGATCAGCGATTTTTCCACACACACCCTCCGGCGCGTGAAGGACGGAGCAGACGGGACAAGCTGCTCTTGGCGTTGATTTAACCAAGCGGCGGCTCTTTAATTATTCACAACAGCTGGATCGAGGCGAAAGCCGCCAAACTCACCGTCAGCACGGCGAGGATGGGGATGGCTGCGTTCATGAAAACTGAAACCAGAAGAGAAAGAGGAGAGCGAGGCGGAGATGTTGCGGAACCGAGGGAGCTCTGGACTCGTGAGGGCGAGGCAACCTGAGCGCGGAGATGGAGGCCTTACTGGATATGGAGGTGTAGAGGGCGAAGGCCTGCAGGCTGGTCAGCTCTTTGCCCCTGGTCTCCTCCACGCTGTCGCAGAAGATGCGCTCCCAGGCGTACAGCTTCAGCAGCTTGATGCCCCTCAGCAGCTCGTTGGTCTTCTTCAAGCGCTCGCTGGAGTACTCCTGCGGGCGACAGCGGCCGCGAGCGGGTCAGGGGCGTTTCCCCCGGGCGGGCGGCGGGATGAGCGCGCTCACCAGGGTGCTCTTCTGCGTCTGCGACAGCTTGGTGGCCACGAAGTACTGCACAGGCGCCAACACAGCGATGACGGTCGCTCCGATCAAGGCACTGATTCCCAAGAGGTAGTAGAGAAGGATCACCCCCAAGATTATCTGCGAACCAGAGGACACCTTCAGCTCAACGAGAGGACACCAACGGGTTTTCCCGAAGCTGGGGGGGGCTCGCAGGAGAATGGAAGCCACCAGTTAAGATTTCTGAGGCTCCAGATTTGAGAGAAAACATCAATATGATGTTTCCACCTTGAGTCAGACATGCAGGACTCCCAGGACCAGATGGAGATGGATGTGACGTTTGATGGATCATCTATCAAATTAGCTGTCCCACTGAGAGCCAAGTGGCTGATCGTGAACTTGTCCGTCCTTGTACAGCTTTAATGAGGAGCAACACTTTTATGTTGATTAATTACAAGCTTTGCCCCCCGGTGATCTAAAGAGAAGCACAGACCCCCGAACTCCCCTCCCACCCACAAAACACACACCCACAAAACACACACACACACACACACACACACACACACAGATATCTGTTGTTTCCTGGAACATAATGTGCACAAATAACAACATACATCATCCAGCACGCCGAGCTAATTCGCCGAGCTGATTCCACAGCATGAAGGCCACGGGCTTGAGATCGACCGTTCACACCAGCGGCCGGTCTCCCACAGGAGCCATAACACCTGATGCTACTGCCTCTGCTTCCACACCTCTGTTCACACGTCTGGCACGCTGCTGCACTGAGAGGTTCGCTCCCTCCAAATCCGAGAGGAGAAGACGGATGATTTGTGAACAATAGAAGGAATGTGTGCGGACGCTAACCTGTTCTGGAATGAAGCCGCAGCACCTCGTGAAGTCCCCCAGATCCCATTAGAAGGTGATGACTTCAGAGCCCAGTCGGATTATGTGTAGTGATATTGCACAATCCTCATTATGTATTTGGATTTGGTGCATTTTGCCTTTTTGGTATGTGAAGAGTTGTTTTAATCCCTCTCTTTCTCTGCCTCTTATCTCCATCTGCAGCTTTACCTCCACTGTCTGGTCCTTTTTTTCCCATATTGCTGTCCCCCTTACACAACATTGAGTTCTAAAACTGGGTCTACTCAAAAAATATACATTTGTGTAGTTCTGTCAGGCTCAGAGCCTCCAAGGCAGAGCCCATTTCAGACAAAGAGTCATTTAAAAACAAGTCACACAGCACCCCAGGAAAGAAGCAAAACCAAACTGAGGCTGTCAGAAACGAAACTATTTGGCTCAGGAAGAATGAGGAAGGAGTAAATACACCAGGGGGAAGAGCACAGAGGGAGAAACTGAACACAGGTAGGGAAAAGTGAATAAAGGAAGAGACAGAAATGGTGATTCCATGTCCTACCTGTACTGGCATGGCCCACAGGTTGGGACAGAGGAAGAAGAACCACATGAGCTGGTTGGTATCTATTGCAACCAGGTTGCAGATCTGAGCCACGGTTAACTCCCCCATGGACATGTTGGAGGTGCACAGGCGCATGATCTTGTTGTAGATCTTAGTCTGGGGAAAGAGTGAGCACAGTAAGATCCGTGTCGATGAGATGAACCCTCCTCCCACGAGTGTCTCGGAGCGTCGCCCTGCCTGGATGGCCCCGCGCAGGTTGATGCCCGTTTCAATGGCGACGTAGTAGGAGGCCTGGAGGAAGGTCCTCTGCAGGAGCAGGGCGGAGAACAGCAGCACGGCCAGCACGTAAGCGTTTTCCAAAAACTCTTTGGAGGAAATGAAATAGATCCCCAGCAGACTCTTCTGGAGGCACAGCAGAGGGCAGACACAGGCATCGATCAGCTAAGACACCCGAGGAAGGTCTGACCTCTGCTCGCACACATCTGACTTTGCGTCAATGAAGGTCTTTCCATCTAAACCCGATTCTCAAGGGACAAACAAAAATCAAATCCCTTTGATTACTTCCATTCCAGTGGAGGTCAGAATGACGATTGGGAAACTCAGACTGGAGCCGATCGTGCAAGGCCGAAACCAAAGACGCTCGCCTGAGGATAATTTCATTCCACGTTCGCTCTAATAAGACATGCGCCTGAGGTCTTTGCTTTCTCTTCTCTTTGTGTGTTTACCCGAAAAACCGCCATCACGGACGTTTTTACTATCAACGCCTCTTTGGTATTTTCAAATGGGGTTTGACTCCCCACATCCTCCCCTGGGATGATGTAACAGATTATATGATAAGACACTCCCGGTTAAATAAAAGTGACCGGATGACCGATAATGCCTGGAAACTGACACCCGCAGGCTGCTAAATATTTGAGGAGGACTAAATTAGTGGCCATCATCTAGTGGCCATCATGCAGGTGCAGCTGAGACGGCCTCATAAATGTCTCATCAAATCTGGTGGAGCGGTGCAGAAGCTCTAGCTCGCCTGCCGAGCAATGAAACCTCCTATTTTTGCATCATTTCAACTTCGTTTGCATTTCACCTCATAAAAGTTGTATCATTTTAATAATTCCACTGTCTGCAGGTACAGCTTTACTGCGGAATAAATTCCGTTTGGGCTCAAACAGGTAGCCATAAAATCAGGTCCCGATTCTAGAGATTCCTCCTCAGAGCACAATAGAATACATTTTCAAACACACATATTCAAACACACCATTTTGACTCGGCAAGGGAGGCTGAAACTAGACATCAGAATTTAAAGGACATAGAGTCAGAGGAGATGTGAAAATGCCTTAAAATTAGTAGAACTAGTGTGTTTTTGTTGTGTTTCTGCATTTCCTTTAGTATTACTGCCACTCCAATAGTTCAATAGTTCAGCAGGGAGGTCATCCATCCTTTCATCACACACACACTTGTACTTATATCTTTATGAGGACTGTCCCCAGCCTCTTACCCCAACCATAACCCTAAACCTAGCTTTAACCCAAACCGATCCTAAGCTTAACTTTAAAACCAATTCTCAACCCTCAATCAATCAAAAGTTGTGAGGACCAACCAAAATGTCATCTTTGGTATTTTAAACCCCGCCCATCCCTTCAGTGTCCGCACGTCCGTCCTCTCTCAGGACAGATCAAAGTCTCGGGCTCACCGGCGGCTGAATGGTGCGGTTGTCCCTGCTGACGTGGTGCACGATGCCGGAGATGCAGAGAGGCCCGGCGAAGCCCAGCAGGTCGGCCAGGAAGCGGAACGTGATGCTGAGGATGAGCGGCCTCCCGAACGCCTTCCTCAGAGCCTGCCAGATCATCTTCGGACCCAGCGGCGCCGTCGCCTGAGGCCTCTGAAGGAGCAGGTACAAACAGAATGTGTGTTCAGCCCACGGGGAACTGTGAACCCGGGGCTCATAGTGACAACACACACCCCTCTTCCGTACGTGTGCTTCAGTAGGATACTCCCTGACACGAGCAGGAGGAGCAGTTACTCAATGCTGCAGGAAAAAGCTGCAAAATGAGGTCAGGTTGAACTGATGCACCATGGGAAGCGTTGGCGAGTGTGAGTGGGGCTCACTCATCTGTGGTTTACAGCTCAATAACTAATAATGCTGGAAAACCGGGAGAGGGTGAGGATTAACCAGTGAAACCAGTAAACACCACCACAACCCATTCTAAAAATCAAGCTGGGAAGTAACACACTGGATTGTTCTGATGGTGTGTTACAAGGCTTCAGAGGAGAACATCTGTGTGTGTGTGTGTGTGTGTGTGTGTGTGCGTGCATGTATGTGTGTGTTTGTTTGTGTGAGTGTGTGTGCGGGTTTGAGTCATTCTCAGATCTCAGAGCTGTGAGAGCAGACGTCATCACAGCTCTTTAAGCCTTCAAGCTCGCGTCAGACTTGAACCTTCTCAAGAAGAGGGTTTCTCGCACTCCGTGTCCCACACACAAACACACTCACATACACACACAACGACACACAAACAAAACACGCGTCTTTCCGTTCCACCTTGCGTTGGGCCGACGGGGAGGGACTCGGTTTCATTCTCACACAGGCGCCGTGGAAGAAGCTTCCCATGACGCGCGGCAGTGCTTTCACCCCCACAGGGGTCGGGATGTCGCCTCGTTCACAGTAGAATGGAAACGACGCGTTGCCTCTGGGCTCCCCTCTAAACACGCCCACGCCCCCCCCCTCCTCCACGTCTCCACCGCCGCAGCCAGCGGCACCGCTGGGATCTCTCATCCTCTCTCATCCCCCCGCTCCTGTCCGGAAGGAAGCGAGATGCCGTTCACAACAAACGCAGCCACGACGGATCTCGTGTCCCAAACACTGGAAAACGACGACCCTGCGAGGCGACCCCCCCCCACCGACCTCTGACCTCTGACCCCTGACCCACGCTGCGTAAGCGAGAAAGAGCAAGGAGAGAACAAATAATATCTGGACGGGAAGCCTTGGCGGAACTGCGGGGACCGCTGGGGGCAACAGCAGGGAAGATCATGAAAGGTGGAAGAAGACAGAAGCCGTCTCCCGTCCAAGGACCTGATCCCGTTTGTCCACGGGGGACAGTGTGTTTGGACGGGCCAGCGGCGGACAAGACACGTCCCGTCTGAGGTAAGAGCAGGCTCCAGATGTTAACAGCTGTATTTAAACTCTACGTGCCCCCCCCCTCACACCTTTGGGACTCGGCTGCTGAGAACGATTGTAAAACGGGGTCTGGAGACAGGACGGGCTCCTCAATGTCACGTCTCTGCACACGGCGGACCAGCGCCAGGACACGTTCCAGCTCAGTGAGTCTGCACGCTGTCGGGATGAGAGCCGAGGCCAGGGCTTTACCAACGAAACCCACTGATAAAGGCGCTAATTACAGGCCGACAGCTGCCGTGTCCTTCCTTTATTTACAGTGAACGGCGTGGAAGGACTCCGCTGTCAGCAGTGGGAACAGATCAGGCCTGTTCGGAGGCAGGTCGCCGTTTGGACATCTCTTTGTAATTCGATCGTTCCTTGTGACGTCCGACCAGAGATTCTGGCTCCAGACCAGTCGTGAATGAGTCACCTCAGGACACAGATCAAATCATTCCCAGATGATTCCAGGCCTGCGAGACAAACCCTGGACATCAGCACATTTGTGCTGACTAAGCTGGGACGTTATCGGTCTGGGTTAAAGCGATGTCGTGAGTTGTTGGGGTCTGGAGGGCTAACCTTCTGGTCCTCGAACGCCTCGCGCAGCTTCATGTAGTTGGTGTGGGCTCTCATCGCGATGGGCAGTTTGCCGATGACCTTGAGGTCGATGGGGCGTCTGTGGGCGGAGGTGATGAAGGTATTCATCCACCAGTAGGTGGCTTTGGACAGCAGGTTGACAAAGGGCTGCAGGAAACGGACGCCGAGGTCCTGGAGGTCCTCGGGGGGCTTCACCTCGGTCGGGTTGGCGAAGCAGACGTAGCGCTGCGAAGTCGCAGACGGAAGAAGAAGAAGCAGAGAGCATAAGATCAAGTGGAGTGGATTCATTCAAACACGATCTATGCAACCAGAGAGGATAATGGCTCCATTCTGAGGGGCAACACAAAGCCTACAGCCTAACATGGTGTTATTAGAGGGACTGATTACAGAAACCGAGGCTTCAACCGTCTCTGCGTTTTAAATGTCGGTTATCCAGTGCCGAATATTCAGACGCTCGGTCGGGATCCGCAATTACAGCCTGTCAAAGGGAGAGAATCAGCATAAAAGAGCACGAGGGGTTGATGAGCTGCACAAAAAAAAAAACCCCGCTGCCGCTTCCTCCTCCTCCTCGTCCTCATCGCCATCACCATCGCCATCACATGTACACAGCAATGTTCGTGCAGTGTGCCAGAAATTTGAGCACCGCACGACAGGAAGTGGTCACATTTCAGAATAAAAGCAGAGACAGAGGCTGACTGACCCTGCCCAGGATCACGTTGACCTCCACGGCGAGAAGGAGCCCGTAGAGCAGCACCAGCAGCCCGGTGATGCAGTAGCGGAGCTGCCGGGGCCCGACGCCGTGCTCGGTGTACTTGGCAAACTTGATGGTCTTTGTGATGAAGGCCAGCACCCAGTAGATCAGCAGGACTACACACAGTTCGCACAGATGAAGCGGCGCCATTATCAAAGTACCATAATTATTTTTTTAACAGCATTTAAAGACTCTACGCTTTGGCAGGTCAACACTAAACCTTAAAGGAATGAGTTTAATTGCATGAAGGATCAGTGTCAGGGTCTGAGCTCTTCCCTCCAGAGAGCGACTGAGGAATGGAGACCTTGAAGCCTGGAGGCGGCTCAGCCTCATGATGGGAGCTGTTAGCTCACTGAGCTGACTGAGTAGGAGGCGATAAAGCATGGGGGGGGGGCAAAGGGAGATGCCATCACTCATTCTGCTCAGATGGGGAACTAATGAACCTTTCATCCTGTTGACCTGTGCTACACTTACATAATCCTGCAGAGGACTGCGGGATGAACGAGCTGAACGTGGTCTACTCTTACGTTTACGCGCACCTTGAGCAGCGGAGCTACAAAGTGGAGAAGCAGGAGAGTGGTGAATGGGGTACCTAAAAGCAGTTTGGGGAAGTTGGAGGTCTCAATGTTGTGATAGTAGATGATGGATGTGATGCCGGCCATGAAGGCCAGGGCCGCGGGCATGTACAGGTGCAGGTGGAGCGACTGGCTGAACCTGCAGAGAAGGACAGAGCCACATGAGGGAAATCACAAATGACCGATCCATCTCATGCACACAGGCTGGGACTTCAGAGTTTAAAATACTGGTTCCAACACCTCGTTCATCTCGGACTCCATTGACCAAGAGTCACACTGTTCAAGTTGCGGTAATTGAATTGATTATTCTGTCCACGCGCTCAATGTGGTTTATAAAGAATGTGAACGTGGTTCATTTAAACTCTGCTGACGGTGCGAGCACACGGTGATTTACTGGGTTGTCAGCTGCTCGCTCGTTTCTCCGCAGAGTTCCAGGATCGGTCAAACAGCCGCAAATTGAAAATCAAAAAGTTGCTCGCATTTCAGCACCCGCATTTGAATATTTTGTGCTTATTCGGGGATGTTTCAGGTTGAAATGTGGAGGGTGTCTTCACTTTAACTGCCACCATCTGCAGTACAAACGAGTCAACCTCATCAATGATTAATAATAATTAATGAATGCCTAAATAATGCATCCTGAATCTCATCATGACTGTTTACCTCAAACACCAGCGACCTGTTTGACAGTGTTTTGTGCTTCGTAGTACCCGCAGAGAGAGAGGCGTGCAGGGGTTAATGACAGACGTACCCATCGGAGACGATGCCCTCCGCAATCTCACAGACGAGGATGAAGAGCAGGACGAAGGTCAGCAGCCAGCGCAGGTTGTGACCGGGGAAGTGGAGCCAGGTGCTGTGATGGATGTGGACCTTTGAGCTCTGGCTGCCCCAACCTCAAACCGGAAATGAAGAGAATCTGAGCGTCGACATTCCGACACACCCCGAGAGACAGCAGGCGCGCGGTGAGCGCGAGGAGACCTTTTTTTTTTTTTTTTATAGCCACGACTGACCTGCAGACGGTTCTTAGTGCTCTGCAGTCCCACTGCAGCCTTGTGCACTGTCACAAAGTGTTTTCCTGCAGCAGAACAAATGTGAGCAACTAACCGTCCAGAGGGACGTTCTGCTGAGGATCACATCAGCCCGCAAGACTCTGTTCACCCTTTACACACCAGCAGAGGCGAGCAGCATACAGAGGCCTCTGTCGGAGCCCTTTCTCTCCAGACGCCCATCAAACTTAGATTTGCTCCACTGCTGGCACAAATCACTCCTCCCTCCTTCCCTCAGAGTAATTACTGTGTAGTTGGCACATTCACTGGTCTTTGTTGGCGATCACAGAATCACACACACACACACACACACACACACACACACACACACACACACACGCAGATCGAAATGCAGGCAAATTCCTAAGCGTCTGCCCGCGTCTCATCAATAGCTGTTCTGTGGTAACAAAAATGATCATTTCAGTTAATAACTATTCAATAATGATGGCTGGGGATGAGACAAACAATCCATAAAGGTAAAGGCTGGATGTTGAGATGGATCACTGCTAAAGAAAAATGACAGCTCCAGTCACAGAACTCCAGCAGAGACGGGCTCTCTGAACACAACAGCCTGTACATAAGGCCTCCAGCCATTTCCACGCTCAATTTAAAACTATATAAAACTGTGAACAAGCCTGAAGAGGCATCTTTGGGATGGAAAAACGAGAAAAACAGCAATCAGGCAGAAAGCGTCTCCTTGAGAGCCTCCTAACAAGCTGAGGCGCTCGCCGAGACGAGGGTGACGGGCTGATTGTGAAACTGTGATTTCAACGCTCAACAAACCAGTTCACCTCCGCGTCTCACTGCACCTGTGAGGACCGTTTGCGTGTGTTTTCTCCTAGGCTCCAGATAAATCTCTTAAGGGAGAACATAAAGGATTTTCCCGTCTTCTCTTGCTTTTAACTGTTCCCAGAATCAGAGCAGGTCAATAAGGGCGTTCCGGTAACAAATGGTTTCCTCCAAACCAGAACTAGAAATGTTTCTGCACTCCACCCCCCTCCCTAAAAAAAAAAAACAGTGACTTCAATGGGTGTCATCTACTGAAATATGGTTCTCCCAAAATATATAGGTTAAATCGTTAACACATACTGGAGGGGGGGTTGGGCTGCTCTTTCTTGTGAATGTGGGCCATATGTGCCCTGTTCATGTAGCCCAATTGTGGCTCATTACAGGCCCTGATGCTTAATTATAAAGGTGAAGGGCCAACGGAGGGATTCCAGCGTACACTCACTCACGCGGAAAGGCCAAATTATCCCCCGATCAGCCACGTCGTTTATCTGAAATCATAGCAGGACAGCAGCCTCCGAAGGCTGCCAGCGCTCGGTGTGAAATTGAAATCCTGTTCTGCTGAAGCTGGAACACGCAGCTGCTGTCAGGGCGAGGAAGAGGGAAAAACGCTCCCGTTTTCCCGTGTGACTAAAGGGGGGGGGGGTGTCGCTCCTGCTTTTCCAGCAGGCGAACATGAGGCGGCAGACGACGGGGTTGTAACGCGCGTTACTGCAGGGAGACATGCGACGGGCTCCGCAGCGGGGCGCGCGTGATGAAGCCAAACGACAGGAGAGGCGGAGGAGGTGTAACCTCATACCAGGCGCCGTGGCATCTGCTCCCCGGATGCCACGGGTCAACGGGTTGGACCTGACATGCGGACTCATGTTTCTGCTGGTGGAGGAGAGAGTAACCGACCCTCCAGGCCCGCGTGAGCGATGAAGGTTAAAGTGTACAAACGCGGCGTTCACGCGCAGCACGCAGCGCTGAAGGGGAAGCTTGTTTTGAACCCTCGGAAGTTCTGCTGACTAATGTGTGTGTGTGTGTGTGTGTGTGTGTGTGTGTGTGTGGTGTGTGTTTCGAGATGGGAGGTGTGGTGTGTGTGACTTTATCACTCACCGATGAAGAGGATGGGGAAGGTGATGAAGAGAGGAAGACATGTGGCACCACGTTGAGGGCGTCCAGGAAGCAGCCGTTGTTCAGGACCCCCGCGTCCACGTTGTAGGCCACCGAGTTATTCTCGTTCCCACAGAACGCCAAGGACATGGTGGAGCTGGGACTCTGCAGGGGAGGGGGGGGAACCGTCCAGCAGAGGAAGAGGAAAAGGAAGGAGGAAGGCGACCAGAGACGGAGAGAGACGGAAGGGTTCAGACAAAGGCTCTCAGAGCATCTCGCCGCGTTTCTAAAAAGCCGACTTTGAAATCCAGCTCCCAAATGTTGGGTTCGGAGAGCAGACAGAGGGAGGGGGGGGGGGGGGGACGGGCGAGGGGGGGCGAGGGGGAAGGGGGTCAGAGACAGTCACAGTCCGGTGCAGCTGCAGCTCCCTCCCTGCCCCGTCAGTCTACGCAGCTCTCCGGACCACGCTGGTGAGAAAACGCTGCACCCCGTCCTCCAGCGGGCCCCGGTCATCCTCCAAAAGTCGCGTTCGGCCGCGGTCGCGCTCACACGCGCACGCGGAGCAGCCGCGGCATTCTGCGGAGAACCTGCTATTCCTGGCTCCCTGCGGACGAGAGCGCTCGACATCGACCTTGGGAGAGGAGAAGGAGAAGGGGCAGCGCGGCGTGCGCGGGAGGGTCTGCGGGCGCGGAGGTAAGGATGGCGAGGGCAGCGGACACAGGTGGAGGAGAGGAGAGAGAGGAGGAGGAGAGAGAGAGGAGGAGGAGAGAGAGAGTGGGGGGAGAGAGAGAGAGAGAGGAGAGATGGAGAGAGAGAGAGGAGGAGGGAGGAGGAGGGATCCAGGCGTGTATGAGCGATGCGCGCGTCATAACTACGGGTACGTGTGACGCATGAGCAACAACTTTGGGAGCTCGCGTTTTTTTAAGGGTCGGGCGGAATCTGCGTTGGATCTGAGGGGAGATACAAAAAAAAAAGTGCTCGAATAAAGAAAATAGAGCTCATGAAACATGCATGGACGCATGCGCTGCAGCCAGAGCGGCAGGGACGCGTCCCGCCGCAGCCAATGGCAGCCGAGAGCAGATTTTAATAATCCACATGGAAACAGAAGAGACGCGCGGGCTTATCTCAGCGCGTAACGCGGTTTGCATCAAGCATAAATCGCGCCACGCTGACCTTCACACGGCGGGGATCAGAGCTGTTCAACAGGCGTCCACGACCGACGTGCGAGGACACTCCGAACCCTTCAGCAGGGACGGGTGGACCCAGAATCACCTGCGGACAGGTCGACGGCCTGTCGGGTCTTTTTTATTTTCATGGCATGAATGCAAACGCTCCTTGGAGCTTGACCCCTTTCTGTTGCTCTGCAGGTGTGCAAGAGTGGAAAATATAATGTAATTTTTTACATTTTGTTGCTTTTCCAGCCCTCATGTGCTCTCGCCTCTTCACCTGCTGAGGCTCACGCACAGAAAATTACTAATAAGGCTGGAAAACAAGATAAAGAAAGGTTTATCCTGCACCCTGTGTCTGTGTTCTAGACCATAGACCGTCACCGGGCTCCCATCAGAGGAGAAGCATCCACTCGGAAACAAACTCGAACTAGAGCTCAGAGCAGCCTGGAGACTGGAGCAAAAAACCTTTCACTCAGCGCCACGTGTCCAAGACTGAACTCTGCACCGTGAGGATGGGGTGAGGGTGCTCCCAAACAGGTCCGCGACGACGTCCCGCCTCGGCCCCGTGCGTGATGACCTTAAACGACTTAAAGCCTCGATCGTTAAGGAATCCGGATCCGCACATTTACGAGCATGTGTTGCAGCATCAATTACGCGCAGGTGGGGCCGAGAAAGAGGCCACCGTGTCGTGTCTGCAGCCTCTGAGCGGCTCCCATCGGAGGGACCAGGTGAGCAGCACTTACGGGCTTGTATCGGGAGATCATGGCGCTCCGGCGGCGGCTCTCCTGCTCCGAGACACCTTCAGTACTCCCTCATCCGGTTTTCTGGGTGCTTAAAAATACAAAACGGGGCGCGAGCCTCCTAAACGGGGGTGTCTCGTGTGCTCCGCAGACTCGCAGTCCTACTTCGAGTTGGATCATCCGACCAACAGGGGGTGCGTCCTGGGTGGAGGCGAGAGCTGACCGCGGTGCTGAACCCGGGTACCACCGGAGGGAGGAGGAGGAGGAGGAGGCGCTTCCCTCAGGAGGCCACCTTTCAGTCATGAGGTGAACGACGACAGGTACGACCCCCGCCGGACGCGCCACAGCGGCCGATGCGCCCCCCGGAACGCGCCGGTCACGTCCGATGACGCGGGCGCGGATTACGGCACGGCGCGCTTATATAACCCGGAGCCGAGATGCTGCTCGGCCGAACAGCACACGATCCCGCCTTGTCAGTCCTTCCGAAGCGGGGTGGGATAAAACGTGCAGAATTCGGATCCGGCGCGTGTTTTTAGGAGGAAAACAGGAGCGCACAGCGGGGGGGCCCGCGGTCAGCGCACGGATTCATATTCCAGGAGCACTGTTGCCCCCTGTGGACACTGAATTAGACAAAAGATCGTCGTGTCAGTAAAGGAGGCTGAAAAGAGGGCAGAAAAATACCATAAAAAACACCAATGCTTTGAGTATATTAGTCATAAATCGAGGAGTTTACTTAAAATATGTTAACACTAAACAGGGTTAATAAACAAAACAAGCACAGATAAGCTGCTATATTAAAATAATTAAATGATTTCTTCATTTTTTTAGGAACTCGGGTGAAACAGAAGCTTGACCGAGTGTGACAAGTGATTTATTTAATCATGGAGCTGCGATTGGTGACTATCTGCCTGCGATTGTTAAACCAACGTGATTCCGAGGTCATTCCCCGAAGAGGCTCGGCTGACATAAGGAGGATTACGTGAAGCCATTAAAATATTGAGCGGTGACTCCTTCAACAGAAAAGGACTGAGCGGTAACACGCCGTCACAGCGGGGACGGCCGTGATCAATAAAACCAGGAGACGAGCTCCGGTTTGTTTTCATGGTGATTGATGAAGGCTGCGACCCCTGGAGGGATCGCCATCGCCGGGGAGCTTTCTTCTTGGCGGGCTGCTCGCAACTCTAGAAGAAGGTCCTGCAAAGGGGAGGGGAAGAGGAAGGGATGAGGAACGTCTAAGAGAGCGGCAGACGTGCTCGATCACGCCGCAACCAACACGGCAGCACGCATGCAAACGAGGGGAACGCTGGGAAAGAGGAGGCTCCACCTGGAAAACCCCGACCCTGCCCGTGCAGCGATCAGCTCTCAGGACGGCGGACATGCAACAGTCCCGAGGGACGACATCAATCAGGACGACTGCCGAGGGATTCCTGGTGCGGGCGTGCGCGACCGCGGGGGAGGAGGGACGACTCAGAAGCACGGCGCTGAAAAGCGTCGGCTATAAATGCCCCCGCTGAAATAGCAGAGCTGCTGCTGCACGTGTTCCCTCCGCCTGGAGGGAGAACCAGCTCGCTCCACACGTGGAACGAGACGCAGGCGCACATAAATCTGAGAGCCCGGGAGAAAGGGGAGCGATGTTGGGAGACCGAAATAGTGGTCGCTGCCTTCTGATTGATGGGGAGACTGTCACATGGTGGGGGGTGAGGGGTGAGGGGGGAGGGCAGAAAATGCCACACAGACCTCCCCCAGCCAGTCATGCAGTGAGGAAGAGGAGGGTTGAAAACTGAGCTGGTTACCGGGACAAGTGTGACGACTAGTGCTGCAGGAGGTAGCCGTGTCTGAACAGAGTGGCACTGCCCTCAACCTGCGCTCGCTTCACAGCGGGACTGACTGAGGCCGACTTAGGGCTGCACGCACACACACACACACACGCACAAACACACACACGCACGAGATCCACGCTGTCATACAGACAAGTGACGGGCCTGAATCAGCACAGGAAAGCGTCAGATGTTCACCGCTACCAGACGGGAAACATCGAGCCCGGGCCGAGGTGGCGGCGCTTACACTTCGTCTTCGTAATCCTTCGGGGGAGAGACGGCAATCACGACATCGATCCAGTCCTGCGGGTTCAAAAGGGCGGGTGGTTAGGGACCGGGAGGCCCATCGGGCGGAGCGCATGGTCGCCTTCCTCTCACCCCTCCGCTGCTCCAGGCTCGGGCCAGAGAGTTCTGCCCCCTCGCTCAGGGAGGCGCTGGTCAGGATCTTCCCGTTCACCGCCATGAGCTCGTCTCCCGGAACGACGCCGCCTGCAAACAAGCACGTCGGAGCCGCTCAATGGCAAACTCATTAGTTTACAGACACACACACACAGAAACACACACACACACACACACACACACACACACACACAGCTGATGCATGAGTCCTCATGTCCCCCACAACGACCTGTACTTAGCCCCCATTACCGTGGAGACATTAAAACACGCTCTTCCCACACAGAGAACGTAATGCTTGGGTTTTTATCTGAGACGCTGCCTCCTGTAGAACATAATTAGTACTTATAGACTGTAGGTGGTCTCTGCGTCCCTGTAAGAGGCAGGGTGGGGGAGCTGGAGTCTTATTAAGCACATAAAATCACTATTTAATCAGGCAAAGCCAGCAGCGTAGATGTGGAGAAGCTGAGAGGTGAAACTAATTAAAAAGGATGAAACTCGTGTTTTTTCTGCTTTAATTAAGTATACACTGATCACAAGTTAAGCTTGTTGATATTTGGACTGTTCAGAACGTCGAACTATACACTAAACAGATTTGCACCAGCGTCCTCAGAACCTCCAGACTAACCGTGTTTGTCTGCAGCACCGCCTTTGTACACGGACGACACCACCAGCTTTCCCAGCGGAGAGTCCGCGCCCCCCTCCAGGGCGATGTCCAGCTGTCCGACCTAAAAGAACGATGGACACCGTCGGTCCCGTCACGTCTCACAGAGGCCCAGAAGAGCGAAGGGTACCTTTTTGATCCGCAGCAGTCTCACATCTCTTCCGTTTATCTGCTCTGAGGTGAACTAACGGCAATCGAGAAGTGGAATCGAGAGTGAAAACGGTTAGGCGGTGGAGCGGCGGACACAGAAATGAAACAGTATATCACCATAATCCACATGTAATGCAGCATTGATTAAATTAACATTGATCACGAGATAGCTTCCTTCGAGCCCGTGCAGTTCTAACTTTAAGCTCCAGTGTGTAGGAGGACTATAGATTGTTGAAAATGTAACACACTGGATCACTAACTAGCAGCAGTGCCATTTTAAAAGGTAATTGGGCTTTAACACAACTCAACAGATGCCCGGAAACATCTAGATTCTGCTCCCATATTGATTAGAAAGAATTAATCACTGCAGTTGAAATAATTGACCACGCCCATTTTCACATAATCGTGCCTCTAACAATACCACACCATGGAGTGGGGGTCAAATTCCTCCTCGTATTTCTGAAATCCCTGAAAGAGAGGCAACACACAGTTCATTAACGGGGATCCATATGTCAATGAGGTCTAAACAACCAGACCAGAAGATTAAAAAGCCAAAGAAGCATCTGAGAGTGTCAGTTGTGTCTCTGAACGAAGTGCTGGAGGGTTCCCTTTGACAACAGCGTGTTGTTCTTACGCTCATGTTGTCGCGGTTATCAGAATTCAGAGGTGCGCGTTCACGCTGAGCATCTTTCCACAGTGACAGCCTCGTTTAAACAGAAGAGCAAAGGGACGGAACATCCATGCTGATAAAAGGATAACGCGGAGAGAAAACACACGCATCCATCTCGCAGGTCGTTTCCTGTTGCCGTGCACACGCTGGAATACGAATCCATTAATGTGTAATGTTTACTTTTGTCCTCCACAGCCGGAGGACAGAAAACAATAGACATGACATGCTGTTTAGTGTAACAGATACATTAAAGGGCACGACATGAATGCTGTTTATCTCCAACCACAGAGCTTCCCTTATCTCAGCCCTGCATCAGCCCAGGTAAAGGGCGGACTCAAAGGCCATCATCAAGCCTCTACAGCGTTCCCATTCAGGGAAAACCAGCAGCAGTGTGCACGTATTTGTGTTGCTATATATTGCCCCTGCTGCACAAATCAATAGGAGCGCAGCCATCCATACGTAACAGGACAGGGCCTGCGGGCAGCGATGCGGCCAGCAGAGACGGGGAAACAATAAAGGAGGAGCGCATCGCCGAGGCTGCAGCCAGCCGAGAGGAACGCACGCACGAGCGCGAGGAAGAGGAGGAGGGCCACAACTCAGGAGAGCGCGCGCATTACTTTGCGTTTGGCGTTGGTCTTAAAGGACGAGTTGAACGGCACCATCCTCTTCAGCATCTCTGCGGGCTGAAACACGAGGGAGCGTCATCACACGCTGCTCTCACACCAGTTCACAAAGACACAAACACGACGTCTTGTTGGAGCCGCTGACTCCGGCTTCGTCTTTAAGACCGTTGCCTTATTTGTCCGGGGACTGTAGGTGTACGCGGTCCTGTAAAGAGTGCGTTACTGTTGTCTTTGGGAGCACGTTGCACAAACGTGACCCAAAGCAACAGCAGCTATTACATTTACAGCAACTGTTTTCACCCCCCGAGGTGTAATGATACTGTAGATGAGGCAGATTGTTGATGCGATTCAGTTCCCAGATGTTCTAATCCAAGGTCGGTCTGTCGTACCGGGCCGTCAGGGCGGAGCGCCGAGCGATGCGGGTCCGGCCGGACGCTCTTGGAGGGGGGCAGCATGACGGGCTTAGACATGACGGGGGCCGCCTGGCGCCTCTGGTTGGTGGGGCTAGGGGCCAGCTGCTGTTGGGGACACACCAGGTTTCCATGCAACAGCTGGATTCACACAGAAGAGCCCCCCGAGTGACGAGGCGGGGCTTTACCAACACGCGGGCTTACCAGGGGGGAGCTCGACCTGGAAATGCGACTGGCGTGGGAGGTGTTTCTCATGACCTGAGCCACGGCAGACACACCGACAGACATCACAACTCTGAGGTAATGTCAACGTAACACACACACAAACACACAAGTCCTGCCGGCTTCACACACACATCAGAAAGCCACGATGCGTTCAGGGCCCTTGGGACAAAATTCAGTCATGCAGAAGGGCAGAGCATGCACCTGAAACCACGACACAGCAGCTCGCCTCGTTCTTTACGACTCAGAGTGGACGGAGATGCGGTCAACAACAGCACGCCATCACAGCACTCCCCCACGGGTGAGGCGGTCTGACCTGCGGGCTGGAGGGGTGGGACGTTTCGCTGGCGTTGGACGAGTAAATGCCCCCCCTGGGGAGATAGCCCCCCGCCTCCCACTCGCTCTTGTGCTCAGGCGGACTGGACGGCTGCTGGTGGCGGTACCCGCTTCTGCCGAGGGGGTGTTGTGGGGGAGGGGGAGGAGGGGGGGGCGGGGGAGGTGGGGGCGGAGGCGGGGGCAGCGGCGGAAGAGGCTGCGGGACGGGTTTGGGCGAGGACGGAGGCCGCGAGGACGGAGGCCGCGAGGACTTCGGCGGAGGGGGGTAGTGCGGGGAAGGCGAGCGGAGGGGTTGCGCCCGGGGGAGGTTGAGGTGAGGCTGGGGGCGGAGCTTGTGGCCCCTGTTGGTCACGGTGGACGAGGCCGAGGGAGGTCTCCTGAGCCCGGGTGGGGAAGGAGCCCGTCGCTGGGGAGACCCGAAGGAGGAGGGAGGGGGCTGGTTGGGGGTGGTGGGGTTCAGCCTGGGGGAGGGCGGCGGGAGGGGCAGAGGAGGGGGAGGGTGGTTGGTGCTGGGAGGGGTGGGGGCCAGCCTCTTCAGAGGGCCCCTCAGGCTCTGGTCCACCTCGTCCAGGTTGATGTCGTCCAGGTCAGTGGTGGCCAGGTGGAGGCCCCCGGGGAAGCGCCTCACGGTGGGCTCGGAGGTCGGAGACAGCGGCGGGGAGAGCTTCGACGCCACAACACACGAGAAACAGAGGGATTAAACGGGCACCGGCGCCCGCGCGAACGCCGCGAACCCCCCTAAAGAGCCCGACTCCACAGCTCTGCGTGGCTCCACCCTCCGCCGGTACCTCTGGGGACTCGTTCTCCACGCAGGTGATCTGTTCCAGCCGGGTCTGGCAGAGGCGCTCCACCCAGTGCTGCACCTTCTCCGACTCCTCCAGGTCCTCTCTCTCCGTCTCTGAGACCTGGGTCAGACCCGGGGTCCAGCAGCATCACACAACAGAACCAGACCCTAATCCTAACCCTGCACACTTTAACCTGCAGCGCTGCACCTGCAGCTACTCACAAACCCGTACAGCAACCGTGCGCGCTCCCACGTTACAGTCAAGCGTTTGCTCGTGTACCTCCTGGACCAGCCGGTTTATCTTCAGCTGCTTCTCTCGCTCGTACATCTCCTCTTTCTCCTTGGCCAGCTTCAGCTCAAACTCCATCTCCTTCTTGTTTTTTCTCTGCTCCTGCAGCGTGTCCGTGTTGGACACTTTCTTCTTTTTCTTTTTCTTGTCACCTTTCTGAGGTGACACAAGCGGGTCAGTTTAAAAAGAGAGAGAGAGGAGAGGGTGGGCATCACCGCAAACCACACAGCAACGACGCACAAAACCATGTCTCTTTGTTTTTAAAGACTCCACCCCACACTGAAGTACAGCAGCACGGTACCTTGCGGATTGAAGGCAGTTTCCCCTCATATCGATAAAACCAACCAAAGGCTACAGAGAGAGATGAGAACGGGTCACATTTACTGAAAGAAAGCGAGCCCGAGCAAGACGTTCACGGAGCATCTAAACACATCAGAGTCACACCAACACAGCCTCAAGGAACAAGGTCCCTTCATCTCAGAAAACCAGCCATTCAATTTGCAATTTGTCTGAAAAAAGCCTTTTTCTTCCTTCACATTGGAGGATTTCATTTGCTGGCCTCAGCTGTGCCGTCAACGTGGTTGTCAAAGGAACCCCAGCACTCTGTGTGTGTGTGTGTGTGTGTGTGTGTGTGGGTGTGTGTGTGTGTGTGTGTGTGTGTGTGTGTGTGGGTGAGAGCACTGATGGCAGCTGTGGCCCCAGACTCACTCGTCTTTCCTGCTCTTCCTCGTCTTCCTCCGTTAAGGAGCTGGCTTCATTCACTTCAGACAACACAGCACACAGAGAGAGAGACAGAGAGAGAGAGACAGACAGACAGACAGACAGACAGAGAGAGAAGGAGTGAGAGAGATCATGCATGTAAACAGGTGAATGAAGCAGGCAAAGTGAAGATAAACATGCAGGTTTAGAAGGTGGAGGCGGAGGAACAAAGAGGGTTTCCAGCGTCCTTACGAGAGCTCTTGGCCTTGGGGCTCTGGGACCCTTTCTTCTCAGGCGGGACAGGCGATGGGGTCTTAGGAGAGCGGGGGCTCTTGGGCCGGGCTTTGGGCCCCCAGTCCTCCTCCCACTCCCTGTTGTGCTTCCGCTCTATAGCTTCGATCCTGGCGAGAAGCAGGAGGCGTTACACACGCCAGACACGTGAATATTCAAGAGCAGCTGCCTACTTTTCCATCTCCTTCTTGTAGCGCTCCTCTTCCTCCGCCGTTTTCTGGGACATCTCCAGAAGCCTCCTGTCGAAAGGAACGACGCCGATGCGGTTTCTTAAGGGCCCGCGACGGTCCCCCCGCCGCCCCCGAGGGTCACTCACTGCTTCTCCTTCTCCTGCTGCTCCTTGATGATCTTGTTGGTTTCCAGCGCCACCTTCTTCTGGTGCATCAGCTCCTGTCTGTCCAGCTCCCTGCGGGCCTCCAGCGCCAGCCGCTCCTCGTCCGTCATGAACAGGTCGCTGCCCTGAGGGGAGGAGGAACGCCGGTGGGAGCTGCTCCGCCCACCGACCAAAGGTGAAACGGAGAACTTACAGCTCCCGTCAGGACGGTGATGGTCAGGCTCCTGCTGCTCTTCAGGACTCTCACAGCCTGGCGGTAAAAGGAGCGAAACTCTTTCACGAGGGAACGCTGCGTGACGGGCCGACATCGGTTCTCTCCCGAGTCCCACGCGTCTGCAGGAACGCCGCGCGCCCGTGAAACCCAACGACGCCAGCGAGCAGGCTCACCTCTTGGTGGTCCACGCTGGTGAAATCCACCCCGTTCACCTCCACGATCTGGTCCCCGACCTGCAGACCAGCAGCGGATCAGCGGCGGGACGCCGAGCTCGAAGCGGCGTTGGGGGCGTTTTCGAACTCACCTCCAGCCCGACCTCAGCGGACAGGGAGCCCGCTTTGACGTTGCTGATGTAGATCCCGGGTTTCTGGATGGGGCCGCTGGAGATGCTGATGCCCATCCCCCTGGTGCCCACCAGGCTGAGGAACACCTTCTTCTCCTTGATTTCTCTTCCTCCGACGGACGCCAGGCCTGCGACGCTGCTCTTTTTCTCCTGTGAGGGAGCAGGAGGGGACACGGGCGGTCTGAGGGCGCCGCTCGGGCTACGGGGACGACGCCGACCTGGTACGCACCCCCGACTCTGATACAAACTGGTCGACGAACTGCCACTTGAGGGCGTCGTCCGGGGAGCTGCGGGTTTAAAACAGGGTGGTTAGAGTCGCTCTGCACGTGTCCCAGCAGGAACGAGCGCTCATGAGGTTACCTCTTCGCCGGGATCATCCCCACATCTGTACAGATTAAAAACAGGATTAGCGGGGAGCGGCGTTCATCGATCGCAATGCTGTTTGGGAAATCGAGTTTGGGTCTGACATACGGCGGACTTTGAGGGACACGATCTTTTTGGTCTTGATGAGGCTGATGACCTCCTCGTGGATGCAGGAGGAGATGGAGTATCCGTTGATGCGCACAATCTCGTCGCCGACCTATCGATCATCGTCGGGTTGGAGGGAAAGGACACCTTCACAATCAATGTCAGGCTGGGCCTTTGCTGTCCCGACAACCGGCGTCCCGTTATGTATAAATGATGAGGCCAGAACAGCCTTAGATTTATATCCTACATGCAATATGAATATGATAGAAAATAAATGTTTCAAGACTCGTTTAGATTGAAAAATATAACCAGGGTTAGAAAGTGAAAAAGGTAATTATTTTGCGTTGTGTTGCTTGTAAAGTATTAAAAAGTAAAAGTGGAATCATTTTTGTAAAAAATTCACCAGGACTGAAGCATCAATCTAAAGTCTCTTATTTTTTATTTCATATATTTTAAACTTTACGGTCGCTGTTATGATCAGTTTAACAGCAGTGTTTTAGCCCCACCTAGTGGACCGTTGTGGTATTGCAGACAAAGACGAGGCCGCAGGAAAATAAACTTTAAAACGATCGATTATGCAAAATTGATTGATAGGCAGGAAAATAGGAGAACTGAAAGAGAGCGACGACTCACCTGCAGGCCCACATTCCCGGCCTGGCCCTCTTTGACGATCCTCGATATGTAGAGACCACAGCCGAACTCCAGGCCTCCTCGCACACTCAGACCCAGGCCTTCCCGGTGCGTCCGATCCAACCGCACCTCTTTCAGCTTCCTGCTCCAAAACCGCGCCGACGAGGACGAGAGGGAGGCGTCGAAAGACGAAGAGGAGGGGGGGGGCGAAGCCCTGGATGTGCAGAACTCACCGTGACCTCTTGGGCGTGAGGAGGTCGTACTCCACCTGGTGTTTCAGCGGAATCAGAGGCCGGATGGCGTCGAACAGGGGCAGGCGCTTCGGCTCGTTGATGACCAGCTTCAGGTCCCCGACCAGCACGGGGAGGTCCATGGACCTGGGGAGAGCAGGGAGGACACGTGTTCACACCCCGGGAGGTCACCTCGACGGTCCCTCCGACGTTCGGGATCGGCCGGAGCGTCGCGCGAGTCGCCACAGCTCCCTTTACCAGATCGGTTTTTCTCTCCTCAGACCAGGTGATGCGGGCTCGTACGGAACCACGCGACGGTTCAAAGGAAGACAAAAGGCGCCCAGAACAGCAATTACCGCGGCGCGGCTGCAGCTGCGGTATTAAATCTGCCCGCCGGGCCTCCGCTTTGAATTATTGATGGGAGCTAATTCGGCTTCATCTGGAGGGTGAACCTGAAAAGGGGCTTCTGTGGATACCTGGCCAGGCTTGACGCAGCACGGTGGAAACTGATCAGGGGCTCAACCAGCATGTAAAGAGATTCACTGAAACATGGAGCGGCCTTGAGACACCCCCCACCACACACACACACGCACACACAGGCACATGCGCGCACACACACACACACACACACACACACACACACACACCATCACCGCCCATTAATTCATTCAACAAGACAGCAGGAGATGAGAATTGTTGATGGAGCAAGGAAACTCGACAAACGTAAAAGTGATGGAAAAATCCTTAAAGGTACATCAGAACACACACACATACACACGCACACACACACACAATCACCACACATTCATTCAATCAACAAGACAGCAGGAGATGAGAATTCTTGATGGAGCAAGAAAACTGTAAATCAGCCTAAACAAATCAAGTGGTGGAAAAATGCATAAAGGTACATCAAAACACACACACACACACACACACACAGACACACACACACCATTCTAGTGTGCAGATGTGTGAATAAACATCAGGGTTTTGGTGGGGGGGGTCAGTGGGACTCACTGGTGGTACATGCGGAGGACGTCGTACAGGTAGTCCTTCTCAGCTTCATTTTCAATCAGAGACTCCACCTGCAGCAAAGCACAAACATTAGGAACCGCTGCTCTTCACAGGCAGAACCAGAACACACACACACACACACACACACACACACACACACACACACACACACGCACACACACACACACATTCAGACCCATGAGGGCTTCATACAAACCTGATGGCGACTCAGCTGCAGAAGAACTGTTTTGAGGAACCGTTTAGGCCAGTCACTGATATAACACATTTCTCCCCCCGGTCTGACGCCCCCCTCTCTCCCCCTGCTGTGCAGCCTCGACCCTCCGACCCCCCCCGTCCTCAGGTGAGAGGTAAAACGGAGCCGCGTCAACGACCAGACCGCCCAGACTCCAACCCTTCCCTGACCATCAACGCTCTGAGGAGCGAGGAGGGACGGAACCAGGGTGGGGGGGGGGGGGGGGTGTCATCTTACATCCCATGACAGGGAGAGGTGAACATTTACACCCAGCACTCACACACAAACACACACACCTCAAGCTCACAGATGCTTAAACACACAGGCACGTATGTAACCTTTGAGGAACGGGCAGATTATCCATGATTCAGCGGGCGTGCTGCACAGAAGCACCGTGTGTGTGTGTGTGTGTGTGTGTGTGTGTGTGTGTGTGTGTGTGTGTGTGTGTGTGTGTGTGTGTGTGTCGTGATGTTTATGGCTGTCATAAATGTGCCTTGTGCAACAGCCACAAATGGACCTGCAGACTTTGGCACCATAAAGCAGGTCTGCTGGTGCAGTTTTCAGAGGTAAACCCGCCTGCTGGATCCCCAAACCCCCTAAATGAGCTCAGGGGGACGAGAACAAGTTCTAAAAGCTTCCAAATGGACAGAATTCCCGGCGTCCTTAATTCCATCCGCCAACACGCAGTGACAGGAATGCCCCCCCCAACAATAAAACAAAGGCCCCTCGGGGCTCCGTGGCCCCTCTTCCTCTAATTAAACCCGTAAATTGTGCCATCTCTTCCGCTCGGCCGCTCAGAAACGACTCGGTCCACATCCCCGGACGCTGATGGCCTTCGTGGGGAGGATCCCTCACGGCTGGGCCTGCGCGCAACGGGCTGGAAAGCGCCTCGCACGTATCCGGTTCCCTTCCCCTCGGCCCCCCTTTACGCGTGTTCGTGCTGCTCCGGGCCGCGTTTGACCCCGAACTCGTGAAATGACGCGTGGATTTCGCGTTTTCGTGGCTCAGAACAGGTGACCCAGAGCTGGAAGAGTGATGCCAGCTGAGAAATGACCGGTTCAAGTCGCGAGTTCGTGCTGTTATATCCACTCACAGACGTATGAAATAGCCTACATGGTCGATTTTAGGGGCGAAAAGGTAACAGTTGTTGTGTTATTTTGCGTCGGGCTGCGGACCGGGCCTGCGTCAGCTGCGTAACATCCAAGTGGAGACGCGCAGGTGCGCCAAAGAGCGCTTCGAGAGATGTTTCCTTTCCGGATGCCGAAGTGATCGCGTCCTCTTACCTTGTGTCTAAACTCCCGGGCCACTTTCCGCTCCATCGCCGAGAGGTGGTGATGATTTAAAAAAAAAAAAAAAGAAGGAACAAGACAGGGAAGAGCGTGAGGGGCTCAGGTGAAGTTTGAGGACCGCAGCGTCAAGTCAGCAGTCTTGAAAAGAAGAACATCCGGTCAGGATCTTCACAATAAGATACACCCGCATGTCACACTTCCGGTGTGAACACTTTCCAAATGTCGGTTGTCCTTTATTTAATTTTTTTTAATTTCAGTAAATGGACACCTGATTTCTTATAGATATTATGGGTGATCTTAGTCTTGGTAGTAAACTTTTTTTAAAAGAGCATTTGGGGTTTGTTTAGAACAAATATCTATTTTATATGTTCTGTAGGCCCATAATGTTAATTTAGAGTTCTTATGCCCATTGCCTGAATTTATAGTATGGTTTTCGTTATCTTTCATTTGTTTGGCATTTTTTGTTGGACTGGGATAATTTTAAACAGTTTTATGGGAGCTTTTAATCCAAATTGTGAACTAAAACAAGACTTCATTGGATATTCATTGGAGGACTGTAAACTACTACCTAAACTCGGTTTCCTCAATTTACTTTCCAAGGTTACATTGTTCAGTTGTCCTACACACGGTTAGTCACTTTACTGGTATTTAGTTTATCTTAGTCTTTATATTTGCGCATATTGATGTTGGAACAATCTAAAAGTGATGGAAAGTCAGGTGACGTCAGTGGTCCGCAGTACCAGCGGTTGGCCGCTAGGGGGAAGCTCCGAGTTATTTATCCTGTCCGGCGAAGAAGAAGAAGAAGAAGGAGAAATAGAAAAAAAGAAAACAAGAAGAAGAAGAAAAAATAAACAAGTAGTCGAAGAAGAAGAGAGGTAAACTTCCGGGAGTTTGAACAGATTGTAACTAATTTTTCAGCCCTTTTGACAAAAAAAACCCTGTGAGCAACAAGTTTAAATGTTTTCAATGTGTATGCCAGAAGCCATATATTTAATGCATAGCTAAGCTGTTCATCGTGTGTAACTCACATAAATGTTTTTATCCCCATTCGTGAGTTGAAATAGACGAGACGGTTCTGATGCTGCACGATGAACACTTTAATGTCGGTCTGAAACTGCACCTTACGGGGGGTTTTGTTGGGTTTTTGTTTTTGTCAATAGCGCCAGTGTGTGTGAACGCAACGTCGGTCTGTTTTTGAATATCCCGCTTCTGGTGGCGCCCTTAAAGTAACGGAATACGAATCAGAACTGGCTTCATTCGAGCAATAAACTAACCCAAATCACCCAAAACGACCTTTAAATACAGTCCGTTTGTTTGCTACCGATACTTTACACACCGTTTATTACTTTTTTTCCAGTTGAAAAGAGGAATCGCCGTGTTGTCGGGATGGGTTCTCCAACCAAGGGCTTAACACCACGCAGGTAAGCTATTGAACAAGTAGCAAATAGACCAGATAAACACATTATAACATGGTTTTAGGGTTAAAAAACTTAACCCTCATCAGTTATGAACAGCTGTATAACCCCAATAAATAAAAATGGAACACTTCTGTATCATTATTGCAATAGTAACGTGATAGTAACTAATATTGAGGGACATAAATTAAATGTCCTTCTGCTTTATCACATCTTCACGTTTTCTGTTTTTCTCCACCTTTGTCTTTATGCTTCTGGCTGCATCTGTGGTTTGTGCACTAAAAGAATGTTTTCCCTTCAGACCCAACGTTCATACGCCTGGTAAAGAACCTGACTCCCCGATTCCCTCCATCCAGGAGCGACTGGCGTACTTGCGCCCGTCCCGGGAGCTGCTGGACTTCTACAGACAAAAGATCGCCCAGTTTGACGAGGAACATGTGGAGCTGCTGAAGCTGCTGGAGAAACACAGAGGGAGCACGGAGGACCAAGTGAGACACGGTGAAAGTGTGCGAGCCTTCGAGGATGCCTGTGTGTGCACACCTGGATTAACCCCCTCACCTTTCAGCACAAGCTGCAGTGGGACATACGGCAGCGCGAGGGGGAGATTGCGGAGTTGCAGAAAGCTCTGAGCGACATGCAGGTCTACCTTTTTCAAGAAAGAGAACAAGCTCTCAGGCTTTATGCAGAAAACGACCGGCTGAAGATCAGGTGTGTGTGCAGCTGATGAGGAAACCTTAAGATGGGTTATGTTGAACTGTATACATTTAAGACTACATAAAAAAGTAACAACTATATAAAACCAATCCAAAGTCTGCTGTCATACAGAGAGTTGGAGGACCGGAAGAAAATCCAGCACCTCCTTGCTCTGGTGGGTCCTGATGAAGGAGAGATCACGTATTTCCACCGGGAACCTCCTCACAAGGTTTTTGTCATCTTCAATTTACAAGAATTTTATATCGTCAACAGCTGCTGGAGGAGCTTCCTGCAGAATGTAGCTCAATGGTTGTTAGGTTTCCATGTGGTGTTAAAGTTAGATAAGATGAGGAACTGATTTTGTTAAAAAGTCTATGTAAAATATGCAAATAAGTAAAGGAAAAATATATGTTATAGGTCACAATCCCACAGAAGAGAGTTGACAGCCAGGTGGAGGAACACCTCAGCCTTCGGCCAACAAAGCTGAGACCTGCTGGGACAAGAAAAGGTTTGAAAGCGTTCTTTACGATTGCAGATGTGAACATTTTCTCTTTCATTCATGAAGAAATTAAATGCCATCCGATGTTTTTTGGGGATTTGTGTAAAAACGAAATAGTAGACGTTGTTTCTGGACATTGTTTGCGAATCTCTTGGATTAATTTCATAATCATCTCAGCAGAGATCAACAGGAAAAAAAAATACGCAGAGGGAGAAAATGGAGAGAACCTCGAACAGTACAAGAGTGAGAATCAGATGCTCCTGCTGCAGGTTAGCTTTAGATCTCCCTCTCGGACTCGCTTGTCTTGACGATTTCGAAGGTGGTTGCAAACCAACGTGTTTGTCAGGTGGAGGCTCTGCAGGTGCAGATGGAGGACCAAACCCGACTGGCGAAAGAGCAGATCGAGACGCTGATGGACGACCGGCGGATCAAAACGGAGGAGGCAGAGGCACAACGGAACAGGGATCAGGACCAAATCGGAGCTCTCACCGACAAGTGGGTTCCATTTAATAAAAGGGCTCTGTGGTCCCTTTTAATCAGTATTCTAGAACCTGTGACTCTACCAGTGATCGTTCCTAATTGTGACGTTGTGACGTGTGTGCACCCGCAGACTCCAGCAGACGCAGAACCAGCTGTACGATTGCACCAAAGACCTCCTCCAGCTGAAGTTTGACTCGCACGCTCAGGAGAAGACCTGGATGGCGGAGAAGGATCAGCTGCTGAAGAAGATGGATTCCTGCCACAACTGCATGAGGATGTCCGGACACACCGGAGCAGAGGCTGGACGGTCGTGGAAGCCCGGCAGCAGCCTCGCTCACCCTCCGTCAGAGTCTCAGCCGGCACGTAAAGAAGGCTCGAAGGTATTTTGTCCCTCCTAATGCTTTAAAAATGTGGAAGAGATGTCTCCTGAGGTATGTTTTTTTTTTTTTTTTAGCTTTGTAGAAAGTAATATAAACTGATTCTCTTAAAGTTTATCTCAGTCTAGCGCTTCTCTGGACGTTCACAGACACACTGTGTCCAGTAGGTGGCAGTCACTACACATATTTAAACCAGGGGAAGCCCGAATCCTTTAAAAACGATGTCAAATATGTGCAGCTGCTGCATAAGTTACATTAGTTAGGCTGAAATAGGCAGTGTAGGTATTTAACTACTCGTTTGTTGCTATTTTAAAATAGAAATGTGCTGTATATTTTCCTTTTGTTCACCAGTTGTTTATTATCATTATTAACAGGTAATGCAGGATAAATTGAAACAGACTCACCGTTTGGCAGAAATGTACAGAGAACAGTGCGTTGCTCTGGAAAGCGAGCTGGCTCAAATCAGAGAGGAGAGGGACGCGGGCCGGGAGCTGTATAAGGTACCGGCGGTGGATGGCCGTGTTTTTGTGAGAGGCTGTTTCAACTCTCCTGACTCCATCCTGAGTGACGGTCTGAAATCTCTTCGTGCTCAGGATCGCTCGGAGAAGATGGCCCAGCGTCTGCAGCTCATGGCGAAGCGGTACGAGGCGCTGGAGAAGAGGAGGGCGTTGGAGGCAGAGGGCTTCAAGTCGGACCTGAAGATCCTCAAACAGAAATTCAAAGACATAGAAAAACAACTCATCAAGGTACGGAACACATCTGCCTGTGGCTGGCACATCTGTGTGGGCCAATAATCGTCCTTCCTGACACAGTTTGACACTCGCTCGCTCCATCCCGTTGTTGTCTTTGACTGTTTCAGGCTACCCTGAGCATCAGGCCCAACCAGGACTTGGCTGTTCTGCACGAAGTACGTCAGACCAGCAGCAGAACAAAGAAGGTTCAGGGGGAACTGATGGCTCTGAAAGCCAAGATCTATGGACTGGAAAATGAATTAAGATTCAGTTGAGGAAAGGACGCTCTACATCTTTGTTTTTATATTAACTCCCTGGATGGAGTTGATATTTCTTTTTTTTTATTCCAATAAAATGATACGTGTGTGTCGAAACAGTGTATGTTTTCACGTGTAGTTAAGTTTCTCTTCCCAAAAATGACCTCCCGTTCAGTATCACTTTCATTTCTTCATCTGTCCTGGCTGAGCTCCTCCGAATCTGATTGGTGGAGGAGGCGGCCCGGCCGGAAGTCCCGCCCCGCCCCCGCGGCCGTGCGCATGCGCCGTGTCGGTGTTTAGTTTAATGAATGATGGTCGCCGCTGCGGCGGCGTGACGAGATAGCGACGATTTAATGTTGACTTCTGGGACAATGACCCACGCCTTCGCCCGGTAGAGTCGCAAGGTGAGTCGGCGTCGCGGCCCGCGGGGCTGCAGCCTTCCCTGCCCCTCTCTCTCTCTCTTTGTGTTGACAGAAAGCGCAGAAATGCTGAGGTGCTTGAAAACCGCCCTGCGGCTGAAGTCGGCGGCGAAACCTCTGAACCCTTCACCCTGGAGCTCACGAAATTACAGCCCCGTAAGTGGATGCTTTCCTCGCACCCGGTCGTGCAACCTTCAAAGTAAAGGAAGGGCTCCCCGAGTGTGTTTGACCCGGCTGTCAACGTCAAAGGGCAAAGACATAAGCGATTAATTTGCAGAACAGCTGGTGTTTGTTATGACATGGTTATGATACCGCTATTACCATCCAGTCGTCACTTGTCCTCTTTCACCTATAAGCGACTTGATGACGGTGTGTCTCGTTTATTTAGCGCAGGAACAAAGTTCTGCCTAAAAAGATGAGATTTTGGAGTTATCAGTGTGTGTGGTGTCAGGACGGGTTAATCAATAACCTCTTGGCTTCAAGCTGCGTGCGCCTCCTTTCTCCGTCTCCTCAGGGCCCCAACTCCTTCGGCCTCCTCTTTGACATCGACGGGGTGCTGGTGCGGGGCCGCACGCCCATCCCTGCGGCCAAGCAGTGCTTCCGGAACTTGGTGGACCGCGACGGGAGGTACAAGGTCCCCGTGGTGTTCGTCACCAACGCCGGGAACAGCATGAGGCAGGCCAAAGCCCAGCACTTGTCCCACCTGCTCGACGTGGAGGTAAGGTTCACGCGTCCTCCGGCTTCACCCTCCGCCGCTGTGGCGTTAAGCGACGTTGTTTATTTCAGGTCTCCCCGGACCAGGTGATGCTGTCCCACAGTCCTTTGCGAATGTTTACCCAGTTCCATAAAATGCGCGTGTTGGTGTCGGGGCAGGGTCCCGTGGAGGAGGTTGCGCACAAGTATCCTCTGTCGGTGGAGTGTTGACCTTTAAAAACGTGCGTGGTTTGTTGACACAGGGCAGTCGTGTTCAACTTTGCCATCGGCATTCAATCTGTGTCTCCTTTCTTTCCTCTTCATCTCTGTGTCAGTGAACCTAGTTAAGAGGGATGGGACAGCGGGAACCTCTGTGTGCGTGTGCGCGCGCATGTGTGTGTGTTTCTTTCCTGTTCCATGTCCATGTGTTAGACTTTAACCGTCCCTATAGTCTGGGCTTCCAGGATGTTGTTACTATCGATATGCTCAGAGACGCATACCCAGTACTGGATGTTGTAGACCACAACAGAAGGCCCAAAGATAGTGTAAGTACTAATAACATTGACCCTTGTTGTGCGCGTTGTTGCTACCGGTGACGACAGTATCTTATCACTTCTACAGATTCCACCTACGAAGGGCTTACGGCCAATAGAGGGTACGTTCCCCACAGTCGACATTTCTAATAACATCTGCCTCACGTAACATCTGCACCTTCATCGACAGCTGTTATCTTATTCGGGGAGCCAATCAGATGGGAGACCAACCTCCAGCTGATTGTCGACGTGCTCATGACGAACGGGAACCCAGACAATATTTGGAACTCGGCACGGTATCCCCATATTCCCGTCCTGGCCTGTAACATGGACCTGCTGTGGATGGCAGAGGCGAAGAATCCCAGGTACCGTGTGTTTGAAAACAAGATATGAGACATTTGATAGTTCACTGTTACATAAACTGTTTCTGGTGTTCCAGGTTTGGACATGGGATGTTCCTGGTGTGCCTGGAGAACCTCTACAAGAAGGTGACCGGCCACGAGCTGAAGTACGAGGCTCTGATCGGTAAGCCCAGCGTGGTGACCTACAACTACGCGGAGCTGCTGGTGAGACAGCAGGCCGAGAGCCTGGGCTGGAGCGCTCCGGTGAAACGGCTGTACGCTATCGGGTGAGCTATCAAACCCACATTTCAACTGAGTTTCAATCTGACGTGACCCTTCGTTGGTCTGAGATTTGGCGACACCTACTGGTGAGAACGTAGATTTTGAGAAGTGCCTACAAATATTAATAAACCAACGGTTTTAAAAAAAAGAATTGGTCTTAAATTTATGCTGTAAAAAGTAATGACAGTAAAGAGTTATGGCCCTGCTTAGGTCTGTCCATTCAGGGCTGCTGTAGAGACATCATTTCTAATTATGTACTAATTATCCAGATAAATCATTCAATATTTAGCACACTGGGGATGGAGTGTCAGATTAGATTAAACCCACGACATAATCTCTTATTTAATAAATTAGAGTAGCTCACACACCCGCAGTTATACGATAAGATTTAAAGTTCCAAAAACTTGCTGGAAGAAATGTAAAAACCTTCAAAAATAACTTGGCACAACCTTGAACATTCCATGTAAAACAATAGAACCGTGTCTTTAAACATGTAGATTTACCTGTTCTTGTCCCGTTGCAGTGACAATCCCATGGCCGACATTTACGGAGCAAACCTCTACAATCGCTATCTCCAGACGTCCAAGGCCCAGATGCAGGCGAAGAGTGGGGCAGACCCAGACACCGTTGACGGCGGCCCCGCCGCTGAACTGGACCTCCCCGAGGCCTGCCACTCCATACTGGTGTGCACAGGGGTGTACAGCAGGGAGCAGGAGGAGCTGCCCTCCGACCCCTCCCAGACGGTCACCGAGCAGCGCATCTTCCACGGTCACAGGGACTTCAGCTTCGACCCGTGTCTGACGCAGCCGTGCTTTGTGGTGCAGGACGTGAAGGAGGCGGTGGAGCTGGTGTTCCAGCAGGAGGGCTGGCCTCTGGATTAGGATGAGCGTTTCTTTACCTCGCAGCCGTCCTCTTAACAGCGCTCACCTGTTATTAGACCTAGTTCAATGGTTCTCTTTTCTAATCCATGCCTCTGCGGAGGGGAGGGGGCATGTTTATACACGGTACAGGTTAAACTGGCTACACATAACAGTGTGCCATACTACTGCTATTTTCCTTTTTGAAGAGAAGACGTAAATCCCTGTGTTTTAATTCTCTAATGTACAAGATTGAAACTACTATATTTTACATTTTTGTACTCACATTTGCTAAACTAGTTTCTGTTGTGTTGTCTTTTAATCACAGATCTTGTTAATGAGACTGCAAAGTTATAATTTAAATTGTATGGAGTCGAGTAATTTTATTGTAGAGTTGTTGTGCGAGTTTAAAATGATCGGTTTCCACTGAGATGAAAATGGTTTTGTTGTTTCTAGTTTAATGAAGATGCGGTTCTGTAATCAGGAAACTTTGTGACGAAACAAAGTGAGCGATGCAGTAAAAGAGCTGCGTTTGTAACAGGAGAAACTATGGAAATCTACAAATGTAAAGAAATCAAACACCAAACACGTCTGAGGGTAGCTTTGTGTGTGTGTGTGTGTTGCACTACGGCCATTGCACAGTACTCCAAAATCGGCATAAATAAAATTCAAAAAAACGCAAAAACTCACACATACGTTCTCACAGCACCGGTTTCCCTTGAAAACACCTGAACCCCCCCCCCCGTCGCCACCATCAGCATCAGCACCCGCACTTCTTGTCCGCGGCCCCCGCACCCAGGATGGAGTGCGAGCTGTTGCTCAGCATCAGCTGAGGCGAGTCACGGAGGGACTCCTCCGCCACGCTCGTGCCGTTGCGCGCCAGCAGCTCGCGGGCCATGAGGGTGAAGGCCGCGTCCACGTTCTGGGCCTCCTTGGCTGAGGTCTCCAGGACGGCCAGCACGCCGTTGTTCTCCGCCAGCGTGCAGGCGTCCTCGAACAACACCTGCCTCTGGGCCTGGAGGTCTGACTTGTTACCTGGTGGGGAGCGGGTGTCATTGAGGGATGCTCTGGGAGAAAGAAAGGGGGAAAAAAAGCTGCAAGATATCCACCGACCGAGTCCCGGTTTTGCTCACCGATGAGGATCAGCACCACGCTGGCGGCCCCGTAATGCTCCACCTCCCTGATCCAGTGGGAAACGGACTCGAAGGTGCCGCGGCGCGTGATGTCGTAGGCCACCATGGCCCCGTGGGCGCTGCGGTAGTAGCTCTGGGTGATGGTGCGGAACCGCTCCTGCCCCGCCGTGTCCCACACCTGCATCTGCAACAGGGACGCGGGTCAGTCGCAACCGCAAGATGATGGGAGCGCGGGGGGGGGGGCAACCCACCGCCAGACATGCACGCATGCTGATCCGTCGTGGGACAGTCGTGAGCAAGCACTCGACAGATTAACACACCCAGAAAGCTAACAGAGACACCACTCCTCTCTTGTAAAGAAAGAACAGCTGAGAATAAGCAAATGAGTGTTTACACGAGGCATCCCGCTCAGTCCTGTTTTTGTGGAATTAAGCAAATTCCGACCTCCAGAAACAGGTCTGATGGAGACTCGAGCGAGCTGAAACGGAGCAGAATCGTTCGTTTTGAAGACGCGCATACCTTCACCCTCTTTCCGTTGACGTCAAGAGTCCGCACGGTGAAGTCCACCCCGATGGTGTTCTGCTGCTTCTCCATGAATATGCCAGACTTGAAGCTCTGGACCACGCAGGTCTTCCCCACGTTGGAGTCCCCGACCAGGATGATTTTAAACAGAAAGTCGAAAGGGTCCTCGGCCTCCGGGACTGCCGACTGCATGGTGTAGGGGAGAGATATAAACACACTCGCATACGCAGAGTCTCAAGCACCTGAGCCAGGAGCCAGTCTCTGAAAAAAAAAAACTGGTTTTCCACCAAGTTGTGTCAATAATACTGTTACAGACACAGCAGTCACATACTGGGAAGGAGGTAATTGGAGTGGATGTAACAGAGATCCAGCTGAATATGTGGCATCGGGGAGGTTAAAATGATGGAATAATCCCTTCTCCTGCAACTCCGACAGGAAACACCGGGCAAACAGAAAAGTCCAGAAAAAAAGTCCAGTTCTATAATCCTTGTGGAAAAGCAGTGCTCGGAACAGCATTTCCGTATTTGAATGACAACATATCTGCCCGTCTCAAGTCTGGTCTTTAACTCTGCCCTTTGGACCGTCACTCTTTCTAGTTGGGGACAGCTGTGGCCACACCTCTTACCTGCCTGGAGAGGCGTGAGCTCCAACCACCAGCCCACTTGCACCACTGCATCCCAGGACACTCTTCTGACGCTCAGATGGAAAGAACAGCTGGAGCGGGGTGGGGCAGGAGGAGGAGGAGGAGGAGGAGGAGGAGGGAGGGCAGAAATTTCAAGGTCCCGAAGTCACTTCACAAATATGTCGACGTTTGACAGAGTGGGATGTCTGAGGCTTCGCTACTGTAACACAGAGAGTCGGGAAAATACCGGACGGCGGTACATCTTTAATGAACTCAAGCTGTGTTAACAAGGCTCGCTGTGCAAATACCCCCAGAGCAAACAGCCCTAATGATTGTAAACACTTAACAGCTGAGCTTTGGACTCCAGAACGGGGGAATCGTTTGTTACACACTCAGAAAAAAAAATCCCTTCTTTATAACCCCCCCCCTCCCCTCCCACTGACTGTCAACGCATTCCTGAGTAACCGTCGGCAACACGGAGAACAAGTGAGAGCAGAACACAGCAGGACTCGCGCACATCCGAACACAAAACATCGTTTTACCTCAAGCCGCATGTGTTTGTATCACAGTGGGATGTGAGGACAGAAGGAACAGGCTGATTCTGAATCTCAAACAGTCCTCCTCCCTCCCTCGCTCGCTCTCTCGGCCCACCCCCTCACTTGCTTCTGTCGTCATCTCGGCCCACACCAGAACAAGAACACAGCTGGACACGGAACAATGTGCGAGTGTGAGGTGGCACTTGACCAAGCCCGGTCTATCTTTGGCTGCGGCCTCCAAACACCATCGCTCAAGCACGTGCGCCTGACAGCATAAAGGAAGGGAGCACTTTTAATGCTCGGGTTATATCTTACGATGTAAATTCATCAAATGAAGCCTGAATCCGTCTCAGAATGCAGCTCAAAAATCATATAAAACTCTCTCATTTCAAAATATGCTACAAAAAAAGGAAGCAGAAATCATCCAGGAGAGGTGAGTTCTTGTTGAGTCACAGTGAATTCCCGACAGAGTCGGTCTGCTCCGTCATCTCCAGTGAAGCTGTCCTGGACTCGCAGACGGTCTCAGTCGGGAAGCTGCGCTCTGTTTGGATTTCTGCGATCTCCGAGGCCTCCTGCCGATGGTCCCCTCCTCGGCTTTTTCTGGAGGAGGGATGTGAATGGGCTTCCAGGGAATGGGATTAAAGTAGCTGGGCGAAGGAACGGACCTGTCGAACGGGTCTGTGAGAAATGGAGCACAATGAAACGGTGACGTTAGAGGGGGAATTTTATTAAATGTAGATCATTTATTATGAACTCGTATTGTCTTATTACTACTTGTAAAGTAAAATAACATATTTCTCTTTTGTGTAGATATTTTTCGAGAGTTTTCCAGAAATGTAAAATGTTCCTACTTGTTGAAGAACAGGGTGTTTTGGGAGCGTCTCTGCTTTTTTCATTTGCTTTTGCCAGCCATTCTTTAAATTTCTCTTCCGCCCTCTTGCGGCGCTCTCGCTCCTGCTCCTCCTTCAGGGCAGCTTCTTCCTGTCCAGAAAAACAAGTAAACATATCTAGTTGTGCTCTGTAAATAACATCTTGCTCTGTGGAGGTGTGCTGTTGTTGAACCCAACAAAGAATTTAAAGCCCATCTTACTTTCTCTTTCTTCTCCGATTCCATTTTTTCCTGGTTCTTCTTCTTCAACCAGTTTTTATACTTTTGCTGAGCTTTCTCTTCATTCTCCCTCTCTTTTTCCCGCTTCTTCTGCCTCTCCTCCTCCTCTTTTCTCTGCCTTGCCAGCTGGTTTTCTATTTCCTGAACAAAAAGGGCGACTCGGTAACAACGCAAGTCTATTTCTTAAAACAACAAGTCAGGTGGAAGGAAACAACTTTCGTTCCATGAGATTTTTTATTTAAATATAACTACAACATGCTTGTTTCACAAAAATCGAATTGGGAAAATAGTAACTGGACTGAATTGGCCAGATTTAAGCAGAACAAGGACATCTGGGTTACTGAATTTGAAGGGGTGGTTACCTACCTGTTCTTTCTTCATCGTTAACCACTCCCGAATCTTCTCTTTCATGACACTCTTCTTATGCTCTCGCTGCATTTCCTCTTCTCCCTTTCTTTCTTTGAGTATACTCTCCTGAGAAACACAAAAGTTTCCATTTAGAAGCAGGACAAGGGTTCGGCTATTTAAAAAAAAAGAGAGAATGTCAGGAAAATAAAGGTAGATATTGAAGAATCGCTTGCCTCCTTTGCTCTCTTTTGCATATTGAGACGGTCTTCTTTGGCTTTCCTGACCAGCCACAGCTCCCATGCACCGAGGCCCGGGGAACACGCAGGCTCCTCGTTTCCATCCAGCATTTGATCCGAAGGTGTTCTCGGCAGCTCACACCTGCAACCAAATAAACAAGTCAACATAAGCACCAGCTCAAACCAACCAAGGGGACACGGGGGGCTCTGCGGGCACCTGACTGGGGACTCGCTGGACCGGATGCTCCGGACAGGAGAGCCGCGGGGCTCCGCGTCGTCATCGCTGCCCGAGCCGTCGCTGTAGATGGGGGACAGCAGAGAAAACCTCTCCTCGTCGTCCGACAGGACCTCGCTGTCCAGGGGGACGGAGGCGGAGGCGGGGGAGGCTCGTCCCCGGCCGGCCTTGACGGGGGTGGAGCTGCAGCCGTCCGACGGAGGGTCCGGCAGCCTCCCTCCAGGCATGTCCGCGGCGGCTCACCAACACCACCCCGGCCACTTTATCGAGTCATGAGACGTCTCTGCGAGGTGCAGCACCCTCACCGGCGAAACAAATCAACACCGCGGAGCTCTGTTGTGGTTAGCAAAAAAATGTTGGCTAATGTTAGCGCACCAGCGAGACGAGCCGAAGTCAACTTTGATGAGATAAACTTGTGATGTTTCTCCTATTAACTGCCGAAGTTGCGGAAAGACGATCGAATACGACGTTCTTTTCTTAAATCTACCCGCTTTCTTGCGTGTGTAGGAAAGCGTAGCCCCCGCGCCTGTTGTGTTCGCTGGCTCGGCGCGCACAACATTTACCATCATGCACCGCGGCCCAAACTGACTCCGTCTCCATGGCGACGAGCGACGCCTGCCTGAAGTAGGAAGCGGTGGGAAATCTCACAAATGTCACGATTTTTCGGGGTTTTACTTTAACATTTCAGCGAAAGTTGTGTTTTGAGCTGTCAAGTGTTCTAAGGAATCTTCGTTGCCTTAACAGAATGGGATATAATGTAATCCTAAATTTAATTTAAACTATGTGTGAACCCAGTGATAATATTTTTTTATTCGTCAAAAGTAAACTGTGTGTCTTTGGGATGGTATTACTTCTTTGGAAGTCGTAATGAAGCAAGAATATATGTAGGAAAATATTTAAATTGAAACTGATTGAAAATAATGAATTTGCATGTTTCGCCATGTGTCCCTCGGGGTCTGGAAACACGAGGGTGTCAGCCTGTTCGACACAGTTGGGTTTATTTGTCCTCAAATAAATGCCTGTGTTTTGTAGTTCTGGCTATGACCCAGCCGAAGTTGAACTGCCCCTGCACCCCGTCTCTCTCCCACTTAACATGGTCGGTCTAATTACCAGCAGGCTCTCACGAAGGCAGCCGTGCAGTGAAGGGCTGCTGTCACGGCCCGGTGAGACATCTCATGAGCGGCTGCAATAGTGTGCACTACTAAATGATTTCATGCTGTGTTGTGTGTTAGGAGTGTTTAGTGTTGAGTGATTAAGACCTTCAGTTCTTTCAAGGGAGGAGACTATGTGACAGAAAGTGTTTTTCTGTGACCAAATCGACGTTTTTCTGTTTGTGAAAATAACTCGAAACCTTACGAACAGATTATAGTGAAGTGTCCAGCAAATGCTGATACTGGTTCAAGGGAGAAATGATTACATTTTGGTGATGTTCTGGATTCCAGAGGGACTTTGACATTTGATCATGGCTTCCATAAATCCAAGTAACCCATTTAAAGCAACCTATGTTGTGCAACCTTGGATTACTATTGATTATAAACTACTATTGATTATAATATACTACTGGTGTAAGACACAATATGTGGGGAAATGACCTGCTTGGCAGAGGTCTACACTCCCCAAATGCTTTTTATTTCTAGTTTCTTCTGTCACCAGTAGAAAAAAGTAGTTATGTCTGTTCTCTTTAAGTACTTTAATCACCATAATAAACGTTAACAGTGAAATAATTTAGTAATAATTTGCTAATATTTTACTAATAAACTCAAAGCCACCACTGATACTTCACGGTATAATAGCTACAGCACTAATAATGCTTTTTAAAAATCCTGTAGGCTTTCATTTCGTAGCTTCTAATTCTCTGCGTTACCTTTGTCTTCAGTTCAGTCATAACTGTCGCAGTAATTATCGCATGTTTGTGGCTGATTATCTGAGGAGCTCTATCCATCATGCCTCCTACCTACAACTTTACGTAACGCGTCACCTGTGAGGCCTCTGCACTCCTGAGCAACACAGGAAGGTCACCGGCGGCCAGCACGTGCAGATTGCAGGTGGGCGTGTCCGTCCTACGTGTCTGCAGCTCGCCGCCCCGCGGAGTCGCACCGAAGTGAGGAATTGCAGCCGCGGCCTCGATTCTAGGCGGCCACTCCGAGCTCTGCGTAGTCCAGTCCTGCTTCCGCCGCGGCGCGCAGCTCAGCGCTCGGGTGATATGGGGTCAAAGGAGTTCCAGGGACTGTCTGGAGGCGGGATCCCCCCTCACCGGCTCCCCAGGGGCTCCACTCCGGACCCGGGACAACCAAGGAAGTCTCGGAAAAAGCTCCAAGTAATCGTCTGCGTCCTGCTGGTGGAACTGTGCGAGAGATTCACCTTCTTTGGGATCGTGTGCAACATGATCCTCTTCTGCACGGTGAAACTGGGCTACGGCAACTACCTGGCCGCCACCGTCAACCTGTGCTTTGTAGGAGCCAGCACCCTCACCCCCGTTCTGGTCGGCTGGTTTGCAGACACCTGTTTGGGAAGGACCAAAGTGCTCTACTTGTGCGCTTTTCTGCATTTCTTCGGTAATCCGTCCGCCTTCTCGCGCCTCCCGAGGCATTTTGTCGCGCCCCTGCCGCCGTACGCCGGCCCTCCTATGGACTCCTGCTCCCTCCTCCCCCCTCAGCCTTCTCTGTGTTGCAGGCACGGCCATGCTCCCCGTGGTGGCGTTCCCCTTCGAAGATTTCTACATCGACACCCATCACATAACGCACCACCTGGAGCCGAGAGAGCAGCAGATGCTGTTCTACGTGGGCCTCCTGGCCGCCGCCCTGGGCATCGGCGGCATTCGCGCCGTGCTTTGCCCCATGGGAGCCTACAGCCTGCAGGGCTACGATCAACACCAGCTCCTGTCCTTCTTCAACTGGTAGGTGGAGCTGACCCACGGAAGCCTCCGCGCATCCACCCTGAGCGCAAATGTTGGATCTGCTTGCGTCTAGGTTCTACTGGTTGGTCAACCTGAACTCCACAGTGGTCTTTCTGGGTATCGCTTACATCCAGCAGTCTGTGGCCAAAAACCTGGGCTTCCTCATCCCCTTCACCTCCGTGCTACTGGCTCTCATAGCCATACACATGATGCGGAACAAACTCACCTACAAACCTCGCAAAGGTGGAGGGCATTTGAGTGTGAACCTGTAATCAATCATGCTGAGTTCATGACTTATTTCTTGTATTTAATTTTTTTTAAAGGTGGATCGTTGCTGACGACGCTGGGAGTCTTCTTGAACTCACTGAAGATGTGCTGCCTCCACCGCCGCCACCTGAGTGGGGATGTGGCGTCCTGGCTCGACCGAGCCAAGGAAAACAACGGCGGCCGTTACACCGAGACGCACGTTGAAAACGTGAAAGTCCTGGCGAAGCTCTTCCCTCTTTACGGCCTCCAGCTGCTCTACAGGGTCTGCATCACACAGGCAGGTCTTTGGGGGGTTGTTCTGGGCGAACCAGAGGAATCGCTTCTCCACTAAAACCGGGTCCCCTGCAGATCCCCTCTGGTTACTACATACAGACAATGAACTCCAACCTTCACCTGCACGACCTGCTGTTACCCATCGGCATCATGAACGTGATCAGCATCCTCCCTCTGCTGCTCCTCGCCCCGTTGATGGAGCTGGTGACCACCTGCTACCTCTCCATGGAGAGAACTCCTTTGGTGCCTTCAAAAGTCATCAGTAAGCCCCCCTCCTCCCCCCCCACTCTACTACCGATGCACACATGATGTAAGCGTCTAAATGGTTTGTCTCTCTCGCTCTTCTTTTCCTGATTCCTCCTTCATTCCTCTCCTGTAATGGTTCCGCAGCCCCCCCTCTCATTGTCCCTCCCTGTCCCTCCTCCCTTTGCAGCTATAGGCCACGCGTGCGCCACTCTGTCCGTGCTGGTGGCGGCTTTGGCCGAGCTGCAGAGGAAGTCCTACGCTCTGGCGGAGCAGACGCTGTCCGGGAAGGTGCTGCAGGTGTCTTCCATGCCGTGCTTCCAGCTGGCGCCCCAGTACATCCTCCTGGGTCTGGCTGAGGCTCTCGTCACCCCCGCGTGTGAGCATGAGAGGGTCGGCCCGTCCTGATTCAGAAACCTAGTCGGTTCTGTGGGTCGGTAACCGACCTGCTGACGCCGATGTCCCGTCCCGTCCGGCAGGTTCCCTCGTGTCTTTCCAGCTGACCCCGACCCACTTGAGAGGGATCTCGCTGCACTTCCTGTCTCTGTCCTACGGAGGCGGCTGCTTCCTCGGAGCGTTTATAATTCAGCTGCTTTACCTCGTCTCAGGAGGTAAATTCAAACACAGCTACTCGTGAACCATTTGCAGGTTCCTTTCACATTTACAGCGTAGATGAAAAGCTTTTTATTAATAACTGTTATAAAACTACTATAAAGACGAGGTGTTGCAATGCTTTAAAGAAATGTTTTATGAGTCAGACGTTTTGCAAGAAGATTTTGATACGTGAATTAAGCAGAATCATAACTTGAGCAAAATTCTGATGAAAAGATTAAATTCAGACTCAGTTATTCTGTTAATCTTTAGTACTGAAGTTTAACTTCCATTTTATCATCTTTCTGATATGCCTACCATTACAGGTAACTTCTATCCTGACACACTGCATGAAGGGAATCTGGAGAGATTCTTCTTCCTTCTGACCATACTGATGGCTCTAAATACTCTAACGTATTGGAAAATATCCTACAGGTAAACCAAAGTTGTACGCTGGACGTCGGTTGTGGTTAGTAATCATACCTTCACCCCAAATTTGCCTGCTGTCCTGCAGATACGTTGACCTGAGCGTGCAGAGTAAAACCCTGACCGTCAACCCGCTGTCTGAAAAGCTGCTGCATCACCAGTCCCGGGTGCGCTTCTATGACACTCTGGATCAGTCCTACACAAACGCCTCAACCGAATCGCTTTTATGACAACCTCTGTCATCGACCCTCAGCAGTGCTGGCGCTGCCTTTACGGTCAAACCCGTGCAGGTGGACCCCTTGGACGTTTATTTAGTTTGTTGGTGAATTATTCCTGCAGGAAAACATAAATATGACTAATTAAATCCAACTTTATATGATAGGTGACCCAAAATCTCATTTCCACATATGTGGACGCCAGGTCTTCGGGGGTTAAAGAGGCATTAAACCACTTCCTTGGTCGATATTATGTTTGATCTAAGAGCAGAACAATATAAGACACATTACAGATTTCTATTTATACATTTCATAGAGTACATTAGTCCACAGTGAATCAGCAAGCCCTCCCCTTCACTTAGGTTTGGTCCAGCACCAGACTACCATCAGATAATTAACTAGGAAACCTGTTTGCAACTAAAAACGTATTTTCTTCTCAAGTTAAAAATTGAAATGCTGCAAGAATTGCTTTTTTTAATTGAAAGTGAATATCTGTGATGTTCACTCTTTATCTGTCTGCAAAAAATGTCTATTTGGCTTTTTATTCGTTTTATTTACGATTGCCACGCAGCCATTCTTTGTAGGTTTAAAATTAATTTATATAAAACACCTATCAGCAAGCTGTACTCAGAAAAGAAACAGAACATCTCTAAGTCTCAGCTCGACTCATCAAAGCTGCAGGCTGATTTTTAAATGTGCACAGACAATCATGATCCTCACTTTAATGGTAGTTTCCTAACAGATGCCCCTTACTCCTGGCCCCAGCAGTCATTTACCCAGCTGCAGCAGATGGGGCCACATTGAAGAGATACAGGGTTATTTCATGTATCCAAGCAAGTCTTCTAATATTATGAGGCTGTATTCCTTTTGTTAATGTCATTGTACTATAAAGAAAAATAAAACATGTTAATTAGAGAAACATGTGGGCATTTTATCTCTTCCGTGACAGTAACAGATACAGACAGATGACACGTTTCAGTCAACTAGCCAAAATAAAGAAAACGAAAATGAAACTTTTAAACGTCTTCGACGGAAAGCGAGAGTTGTTTGGTTTCCATGGATACGCGGCCGCACATGCGCAGAGGCGACGCGGAGCAGCTCCAGTTGTGGAACAGACGTGGCGTTAAAAGGGTTCTTTTAGGACGATGGAGCTGCCGGGATCCTTCAGGAAACAGCTGGACTACTTCTCTCGGAATGTTTTATTCGACTCGAGTCGCCCTTCTCCCCCAGAAAACGACAGGTTGACGTCACACGGTAAAGGAATCCAGAAGGCGGCTGATGGGCAAATTAGCATTAGCAGCGAAGGGGGGGCTGGAAAAAAGCAAAATAAAGGCTGGATCAGGGCGACTGATGTGTGTGTTCCACACCGAGTCCATATGTGTCACCCTGGCCCGTGTGTCTGTGCAGATAATCGCGTTCTGTCGAGCCTCCCGCTCCAGATGTCCTTGTACTTCGACGCGTGGTTCTTCCCCTTCTGGTGGGTCAGCGAGAGCGTGATGCTGCACGTCAAGGTGAGGATGCGCACGAATCTGCTGCTCTCGACCCACAAAGGCCGTCCGCAATGAGCTCCAAACACAAAAGGTAAAAGGCGACTGGTGAGAAGTCGCGGTGTTTGTGCGGCTGGTTCAGAGCTAAAGCAGAAAACGAGGTTGTTTGTTGTTTAAAGTCCTTCACCGAAGGCTGCTGTTAAAGGGTTCGAGCTCTAAAACTCTTTTAAGGTTTTGGGTTTTCTTGTCTTTCACCAGTACCCTGCCCTGTCCGACCCCTACAAGTTCATCCTCATCACCCTCCTCCTCCTCATGACCCTGATCGAGACCATCAGACTCTTCCTCGGTTATGTTGGGAACCTGCATGAGAAGGTGGTGCACACACACAAACGCTGTTATGTCAGGACATTTAGCTTTTGTCGTTCTTACTTAAGGCTACGCAGTATCCGTGCACTTTTAACTACTGGCCAAAGCAAAAGTTAAGGATTATTTCTATTTTGTCCCTTAATAACAGCTCACTCCAACATGGACTTTTAAAACACGTGAAAATGATCTGTCACATAATATGGATGTTATGTTGACTTATTATTTATTTATTGCACTGATTGGTTAATGACTTAGCAGTAACCCAGTGTCTTGAAAGCAATGGTGCTCTGTAACTGTAGACTTTGTTTTCCTTTACTGTTTCGGAGGTGCCAGAGCTGGCTGGGTTTTGGTTGCTGACCATCCTGCAGCTCGTCATCATCCTGTTCCAGCTCTTCTATGAAGCTTTTATCATTCAGCCCCTGGAGAGGGGCATCCACAGCATACTTGCCATATTCATACTCACACAGGTATGTCCTTTTAAAATGCTGCTTTATTTTTTACCATCGCACAAGCGGGGTCGAGATTGTCGTTGAATTCATGTAGACACTTTTAATGTGTCATTTCTTTTTTCTTCCTCCCTTTTTCAGACCATCTTTGGTTTCCTGGCTCTCCGAAAAATAGTCAGACACACACAAAGCCAGTTTCGCCTCCAACAGTTTGCGTTCTGACTCTTCTGCTCAGTTTTCAGCTCAGTCAGTTCCCTGAGAGTTTATTCTGATTTTCTATACTAAACTGAGACTCTGTAAAACACTGTACTATTTTTATAAGCACTTTTTTATTTTTGTTGACCAAAAGCGGGGTTATATTGTTCAATATAAAGATGTATATAAAACAATATAGTGAATTTGATGCCGCATAAGATTACATTATGTTTTTTGTGTTTTTTTTATTATCTTGGTGCTACAGATGTTCTTTGTGAAGACGAGTACGAAAGGTATTTTTGTATGTTGATGCAGCATTTGATGTATTTTGGCATCGTTGATCTCACTAAAGTGTACTTATCAAGCGGTGTGTGCATCATTTATTAGGCACTAAAGGTCAAAGACTTTAGCGTTGTCATTAACCCTTTCTTCACCGCTCCTAAATCCACCTGATCACAAACGTAGAGCTTCCCGTCATGATCCATCTTTTCACCTTAAATTTTGTCAGCGACCACCTGATGTTTCTGGAGTGTCCTACAGCAGCGGTGAGTGCCAGGCTCTTCTGACTGATGGCGCTCGTGGAGCGGTCAAAGCCCGACGCCCCCGTCCAGACTGGACGCGTTTGTCCTGCGCGTCGCCCCAGGGAGGCGCCATCTCCTGAACCGAAGGCTTTCCCAGCGGCAATAAGACGCCGACGTAACCTTTGTCCTTACGCAGGCTGGGGGATGAAAAGAAAACGTGGGGGTGAGAAGAACTGAAAAAGCAGAATATTGAGGTCTTTGTAACTGCATGGGTAGAACATGAGGCACTAACAGGCGTGCTCTTGGGGGCACAAACAGGCTGTTGTGGGGTTTGGGCTCCGCAGTCAGGCCTGCAGGGTGGTTCTCCTGCTCCGTGCCCTCGCGCTTGATCTTGCTTGCGAGCGAGTCCTCGGGAGCAGAGTAACGCAAAGAGGTCCTGTCTCCGGGACGACGCTGCCCGATGGGTCGGTCAGTGGTTAGAGCTGACAGCAGACACTTGGTTGGGATCATCTTCCAGAACACGGTGGACCTGTACGGGAAGGGTCACAGCGAGGATACGGGAGGGGATCCCTTTAGCTACAGGTGAGAGGGGTTACCTGTGGGGGTCGGTCAGGGAAGGGGTCAGACCTGAAATCAGCAGATGAGCGAGATTAGGATGGTTCGCTGTGAGAAGCGCGACCGTTCGGTGAGACAACAGACCCCTGCGGTGTTTGTGGGGGGCGAAGGCGCGTTGGCTGGGAGGCTGCTGCTGCTGCCCACTGGGGTGAGGGAGTATCGCCGAGCGTGGAAGGAGCGCGCTCAGGCGCAGCATCTGACAGGAGCTCCTCGACTCCACACGTCGGTCAGCTGTCAAGGAGACAGTCGCACTCATCTGACAGTGACAAGCGTATTTTCGAAGTGTCTGTGTTTAGCTGTCGAAGAGGAAAATGACCTTAACTGAAATGTTACAGTGTGTGAATAATACACACACAGCAAAATTAAGTGAAACAAAACCTGTACATGCTGTCTTCCTGTCCTCCAAACAGCTGCCCTAAAACAACGTAGTCACAAAAATACTTTCATTAAATTCTTAAAAATATTAAAACTTTCAGTGTGTAGGATAACAAGATAAGACTAGCTAAGCCACAGATGGTTCTATGGACCAAAACACACTTTGTAACGATACACTCTTACCGTGATGATGCGTGTTACTTTTGACTGAAGTGCGCTTATTAAAAATATGACTGATGCATTCCCATTTGACTTTTAATAATTCTGGATCTTTGTTACCTCAGTGGGCTTGCAGCCCCGCCACTGACTGACATCCCCAGGCTGAGAGGTCTGCGGGTTAATCCCCTTCACATACAGACAGAAACATCAGGAGAAACATTTGAAACCTCTTTTCACAGGTTTTTTATTTTTACATCATACCTGGGGTTTTTTCAGGCGCCTTCTTTCAGCTTTCTGCTGGATTATCCCTGTGTCGCCATGGTGACTGCTGGATTCCTGCAAAGACTGTTCCCCTCTGTCAGTACCAGGTTTAGATTTCACCAGTAGATGGGCGTGTGTGTGTTGCGATAGAGCTCTTACTGTGTTGTTAAAGTTGCTCTGCACAACTGTCGGCTGTGTGTTACTCCTCGGTCTCTCCGCTCGAAGCCTGTTCCTCTCTTTGAGAGTCCTCAAGCGCTTCTTTTTCTTCTTCACCCGGGTTTGCTGCTCAGCACAAGAACCAAGACTGATCAATCAAATGTGATATGAACATCATAGTATAATCAGAAGGGCGGACGGGTGCCAGCTCACGCTTGATTGAGGCTGCTTCAGTAAGTGAACCGGTAATCCATCAGAATCTGAGCTATTGGAACCACTGGTGCTGAGGAAACAGGACAGTTCCAAGCTGAATAAAAGCATGTGGTATTTCCAATCACATTGTGTAGGTAATAATGCATGTAAATGATTGTGTTACCTGGTTTCCAGGTCAGACATGTTGACCTCAGAGCCTAAATCTCTGCCCAGCTTCTCTCTGATCCGCTTTCTCATCAAAGCTGCCAGTTCCGTCAGACAGTACGTGATCTGAAATTAGAGGAAACCCATAGATAAAACACTAAATTCTTCCTTTAAGTGTATAGAATTGAATAGGGGTCCTGTTGTTTTAACTCTACCTTTGCTGGATCAGGGTCACAATAGTCCAGAAGTGTGTCACAGAAGTAAAAGCCAATGGACTTCAGGTCCCTGGTGGTAAAATGAGTTCCTTTCCTGTCACCTAACATTGAGATGGACAACAGCACCAGACTCAGTTGGAGCGTAAATGGGCACATCGGTAAAACACAAGCTGACCTAGTGTGGATCCTCCAAAGCTGGCTTCCATTGTGTAGCTGTTTTTGATGCCAAGTCTCCACATGGCGATGCGCCCCGTTCCCTCCTTACTCTTTTGCACCCGGAACTTGCAGCTCTTAAAGGAGAACTAAGGTGGAGCACGTTAGAGACGTTTAAAATCCAAGTGATTATCAAAGAATTTACAATAACATCACGATGAACACATGCACATTTTCAAAAAGTCTACCTTGTTTGGGGCATTCTTGCTCATCATTAGAGGAAATACTCTCTCTTGAAGCTTCAGGGGATTGTGTCCTCGGGTGTTGCAACCATACATGAAGACGTTGTTCTTACGGTTGTGACCGTGAAAGTCACAGTACAGGACAACGTCTGTCTCATTCACCAGCCTGGAAAACACAAAGCGCATCAGAAAAGGTATAATTAAACCTAGTTGCTGCGACCGATTGTCATGATAAACCAATGTTTGCGCACATTTGCACACCTGCAGCCTGTCATACCTTTCCACCATGTGCCTGGTGTGCCACACGCTGGGAAAGGAGTCCCTGAGCCGTGTCTTGTAATTCCTGTTGAGGTCCCTGCCTGCCAGAGAGCACCGGTAATTGCCCACAATCACACCATCAGGATTCAGCATGGGCACCACCTAGGAGAGAATTCAAATGAGAATACATTCAAATCCAGGAAATCTCCTGGAGTGCACCATTTCACAGCTGCTTTTTAAGGTGACTTTCCTCACCTTAAAAACAAAAGTGTCTCTGAGTAGCTTGGCATCGTCTGAGTCTCCAAGCAGGAAGTCTAGAAACCCCTCCATCATCCAAGAGCCGTTGGTCTCTCCGGGGTGAACTCTGGCCGTCACCACCACAGCCCTCTTGGTCTTGCCCTCCGCCGCGCTCCCCCGCGACGTCACCGTCACCACGTACACGGCATTCCCAGCAAGGCTGTGGCACAGCACGCGTAGCGTACAGTATGAGGCAATCACTGGGTCGGAAGCGATGCTCCTGAGGTAACGCTGCAGGTGCGAGTAGGTGTAGGGGTAGCAGTGGGCCAGGTAGCACGTGTCTGAGTCATATGGGAACTGGACAGTCCAGGTGAGGGAGTGCAGGGTCACCGAGTCACTGTTGTTGACCTTTGAGTTCTATAAAGAAACTTTTTTTAACAACCAGCATGTTCTGGAGGCCAATTCCAGTGCGACAGGAAGTTTATGTACCTGATTGCAGCTGCGGAAGTACCTGATGTTGGAACCAGTGCGCTGCCATCCAACGCTTTTTTCTTTGGCTGCCCTCTCAGAATAGAGGAGTGGTCTCATTCCCTGAGAATACAAGCTGCTGCTCTTCATCAAGTTGATGATTGTGAATCGGTAGTTTGCTCCGGCCTTCATGTTCCGGACCCTGAAGTAAAACCACTGAGTGTGCTTCCCAGTGTACATGTCAGCGCGCAGCATGAGCTCATACTCGTACAGGCCCCTAACAGAGAAGCAACATGAAAAGCAGGGGGATGGAAACGAAGCAGAAGTGAGAAATTATAAGGGCTGACAAGCTTAGATGACACAAGAGTAGATAAAACGTACACTTGGACAGCCTTCAAAAGGTTCCCACTTTCAAAACGAGACTCAAACTCGAGTGTTGGGTCCGTTTCACCGATAAATGCAGTCTTCTTTATGAGTCCCCTGCTTCCGCCGATGCGCGAGCAGGTGAAATATGGATGTTCTGTGGCTTCAAAGAGTTGAAACAAAAGTTCAATCAGACGTTACATTTTTTCAAATGATTTGATGCAGTAATGTGTTGTGTAACCAGGTTCCACGTGTCAGAAATTACTGTGATCAACGCAGTACACCACTTTCCCCTTCTCCTCTCCAGCTGGCATGGGTGTCTCCTCTTGCCCAGTGGCCCGATAGAAAGGTTCTGGTTCTGTTGGGTTCCACTCTAGACACAGGGTTTCTTCATGTTAAAGTACATGTGTCTTTTTTTTTCTTTTTTCCTCAGACTGGTGGTTTATTCAAAATATTAAATTACCTATGTGATGGATGGCGTCACTGATGACCTCACATTCTACAGGCCAGCGAGGGCAGATGATGGACTGGAAGTTAATCAGGTCCAGTGGTGCCCTGAGACTCACAACAGGCCGACCAGCTTCAAAGTTGATGAGCAGCTGCCTGGTCCGCAGCACTTTATTTAGATGTATAGATACTGTGAAGATAAAACACACTTTTACTGCCATATGGACATACATGTCTGCTATCTCAAAGAGCTTACTGTATTGTTAGGGCTGAAATGAGACAACCCTTCTCAAAGTACCTGAGTGAATCAACAGACAGACACACAGGGAGAACGAACAGCAGTTCCCTCAGGAACACCGCTCCGTCGTTCTGTCTTACTGCTGCACGTCTCCTCTTTTTATTCAGTTCTTGACATAAGAATCAACAACTTCAACGCAGTGGTGGAAGGTAGAAACTTCTTGTCTCACACTCCGTGGTGCAGGAGTGGATACTTTATGGCCTCACCCCCATGCCAGTGTTGTCCGGCTTCACTCCCTAAAGGTTTCTTTACGACTTCTCTTCCTATGTAAGTGTTTTATGACTATCTCTGGCTTCACTCACTTCAACATGTTTGGAGAAAAACAACCGGTTCTCAAGCCAGTCACTTTGTCTGTAGGTACAGAGGTTACATAAACGACACTTGGTTATAAGTATATATGTTTAAATAGATGCATTTGATAGATAAAAACATTCTCATGGTATTTGTAATGTAAAATAATCCCTAAATAGCGATTATGTTGCTCCTGATTGCAGGGATTACCTAAATTACATGCTTTGTTTTGCGTTCATTAATTTATAATGATCTTGCGTGACAAAGCAGATCATATATAATATATAAGGTATACAAGACTTAAACATGGCTCTGTATAGCAGTGATCCCCCACTTCTCGGCAACAAAACCTGATCAATTTGAAAAGAAAATTACACCTTTTGTTCCCCACAAACATTTCAGCACCTTAACTACAGTAAGTGCGTGCATACGACCTGATTTACTGTAACTTACAGAGATTCCTCTCCTTTAATTTGTCGTCTTCTTCTGTGTTGGAGTCACTGGAGTCTGACTGCTTCTCGCGGCAGACATCCCACCAGGTCCTGACAGCAGAGGTGGTCGAGGCTGAGCATTTTACCTGATTGGAAATACAGTTCACGGCCAATAAATGCTTTGTCCTCGACAGGATACCAAGGAGATTGACAGTATTGGTTCAAGGCAAATATCACGGCAACCAGTGATAATGACGGGCGACTATAAGTGCATATAAAACAGTTATTTTGGTGTATTTACCTCGGATTCTCATAAATGTACATATCTGTAAAGACGACTCATGCATGCGTGGTTCTTTCAAAAGTAATGCACTTAGTAAATTCTCCTTATTATACTTGCATAAAAAACGTTTTTCTTAATAAAACTTACGTGTGAGGCGTTGTAGTTTTGAGTTCTCAAAGACATCACGTCTGAAACTGAGGGTGTGACGTCACCACCTTATTTCTGCGCTCGACAACCGCGACACCGTCAATTTACACGTAAACGCGCCGATCTAATGCTAAAAACGCATGTTCATTTAATCTGATGGTCTCATGAGGTAACGTTACTTTACAAAAATTGGTTTGGTTACAAAATTGAAAGCAAAACTAGTAGATAGCTTAGCCGGGCACGAGACGAAGCCATCCCGGAAATGTCCAGTGGAAGTTCGGGTGTTGCCATGGGAACGCCTCACCAACACACCGGTTGCCGGGGCAACACCTCGCCAGGACGCTGTAGCTTAAAAACACAACCGAGCTTTAATTAAAGTTAAACAAATGTCAAGTCAACAAAAATGTGCGATGTAGGCACCGTGTTACCAGATAAACATAATGCAAATAGACTTAAATTATAAAACTTCACACAACGCTATGCTGAATTGGCCCTGATTTAAATACACAAGTTGTAGCATACATATGTAACACATATGTAACACAGATATTTCACTAAATAATGGCCGAGGTAAAGCATGACAAAATTACAAACAAGTTGACTTTGTGAAAAAAAATTTAATAACTTATTTACAAAAATGTACAATGCTTTATGTCCCTTCTCCAAGAAAAAAAAGGTAACTCCTGAATCCGTTTTTATGTATGTACACAATTGTAAAAATGGTCAGTAAAATAGAATGGTCCTTCACAACGAAGTGTTGGTCAATGTTTGTGAGGTCCATACAAAAATGTTGGTGAGTCTGTGATGAATGTCAGACATTTGGCACATTTACAGACTACAAAAGCCACAAAATGACAATCAAACTCACTTCATAAACAAAAAAACAATTAAAAAATAAAAATAAAAAGCCCACTGATCATCGTCTTATAGTTTTGGAGTGATTTAAAAAAAAAAAAAAAAAGACAGCGGATAAATGCGTGCCAGAAATCACGTGTTCATTTTTCGCCGCTTTATCCGGTCTCGCCAGTCTTCAGGCAGTGCTTCAAAGTTGGCATTCTTCGAAGCCTTCCCTCTGTAAAAACACACACAAACTCATTCAAGGGCAAATTAAAGAGCTCAGTAAAAGCCACGGCTTCACTCCTCGATACGCCGCATTGCCGCTACATTTAGACAAACGCACGTGAGGATCTGCTGATGCTTCCACTCCTCGATGCTCTTCTTGTTCAGCTGGTCTCTGTCCTCGTCGCTGGAGCTGGATTTCTCCTCTTCGTCCAGCTCCTTCTGAATGCTCTGCCACTTCTTCACGAGCGACGGCATCTTGATTTTAGCCTTCTTTGACTACAGAGACGGGGGGGGTCAAAGAGATTTGAACCGCGCCGCGCTAAACTTGAACGGCGGCCCGGGACCACCACCCACCTTGTCCTTCTTTACTTTCTTGGTTTTGTCCGCGGGAAGCGTCTTGGGAGGAGCGGGCTCGGAGGGCGGCTGGGGCGGTGGCAGCGGCGGCTGGGGGGGTAACGCCGGGACGGGCGGAGGGGGAGGTTCACAAGGGACCAGCGGGGCGGCCACGGCTTGCATGCCCCAGTAGGCCGCGGGCGCCATAAGAGGAGCTGCAGACAGGGGGAAGCCTTCGCGCATGAACGTGGAATAACAAACCCCTCAGAGCTCGGAGGATTTCAGTATTATCACGCGCTTCTCGAAACGCGTGATAATACTGGGTTACGCGGAAGGCGCAGGCGTCCCGGAGACATTGGTTTTACCTGCGGTGACGGCGGATTGCGTGTAGAGAATGGGGCTGCTGCCAATAATAGCTTTGTTCTGAGCGGATTTCTGACGCTTCTGGCCCTTTATCGAGGGGGCCCAAGCCTCCAGAATCTGCACGGTTGATAAACAGGAGGAGAAAAAAAGAATTAACGGGGTGATGGAACACCGATATCGCGACTAAAAACGCTGAAGAAGCCGCATACGTTTATCCCCGTGGGGCCTGGGGTTATCGCGGACCTAACCGCGTCTTCCTCGGTCCCTGGAGCCGGGGGCTCCGTGTCATTATCATCGTCCATCTCCATCTCCACTTCCATTATCTCCCCGTCGCTGTCCGGGAGAGGAGGGGGCGGAGGCGGGGAGTCCGGAGGGAGCGGCGGAGGCGGGGGGGCGCAGGGAGGAGGGGGCGGGCTGTCGGGGAGAGGGGGCTGAGATGGGGACCAGAGGGACGACGCGCTGGGCTGAGGAGGCGCCGATGGGGCTGAGGGAAGGAAAAGACGGCGTTAAAAACATCTACGCGGTCGTGTAACGTGGGAGTTACACGGTGGTAGTTCAACGTGGTAGTTTTGGTACTGACCCGCGGGCGCGGCCCCAGGCGCGGGCGGTTTTGTGCTGGACTGGTCTGGCGCCTGCGTCTCGGTACCCTGGCTGCCCTTTGGGTCCTCGCTATTGTCTTCCTCGTTTGGGAACTCCCACTGGGAGGCACTGGTCCGATCGTTCACATAGAAATACCGCCTGTGCTCTCTAAAAAGTGGCACAACAGAGATAGAGGGCAAGAGTCTCAACGCCTGGTGTGGGACCTGGGTTTCATGGCATCGCACCCTGGGACAATGGGCCAAAAGAATGGATATAACGGGCACGGCACAGGGGGTTATTTTTTTATTTTTTTTTATGGATGGCAATTTCCATCCATCCAAAAACGGGGCCAGAATTAGGTGTGGTTGTGGATGTGGATAAGGAACCCACCTTGGTCTCATAAAACAAAGAATTCAAAACATCTCAAGGTCCTGAAAGTAGTAATCAGCAGCAGCTCACACCATGGTTGTCACATTTGAACTAATTAGGACAACCATTCCCTCCCAGTCACAGGAAAACACCAGCGGAAACATCACCATAGGTCAAAAGATGCACAACATCTGGATTTACATCAGAATTAAAATGTTCAAAAAATATAAACAGGAAGACATGAAGTAGAGTAGGTCTGACCTGCTGGATTCCCGTCATTGCTCCGTCTTCACCTTTAATTTGATGCGTGACACTTCCCTCTTCCATGGCGTCAGTCACCATTGCATTCTGGGGGGTTCGGTCCTGTAAAGTGCAAAGCTCTCCCACAAAACCTACCATAGCCCCCCGTTTTCCACTGACTCTACCCATAGAGAGTCTACGAGATGCCCTCACAACAAAGGGCTTTACAGTCCGAGTTCTAGGACCGGGGCAGCAGGTTTATTTAACAGGAGGCAGGCTGGCCCAGACTGGATGCTCCCGGACCAACACGTGCAAAGTCTGGGAAGTATTTTGATCCTCTCGGACTCCCCAAGTCATGTTACAATGTCTGTAACTTTGGAATTGTGGGGGCTGTAGTCGCATGGTAAGATTTTTGGGGGGGACGCGGGTGTTTAGAGATGCGAAAGGTAAGGAGCTCGTACCTGTCCCAGTGGCAGGACCAGCCTTTAGGGGTGGCGTTAAGTTCGTAATATTTTATGTGTTCAGCAGCTTCCTGCAGCCGTCGGCGCAGATAGACCCCGTCCAGTGCCCCTTCCCTCCAGTCAGCGATCCGAGTCTAGATGGAGAGGACGAGACCAGAGCGTTAGAGGGCCAAAGGGAGGAAGTGACAAAGACAAAAGAGACACGAGTAATTAGAGAGCGATTCCAGCAGTGATAGATTGTTTGGAGGACTTTAAATATTAACTACTACCACGTCCGTGTGTGGAATGTAACATACTGAGAATTTTAATATTTTAAAAGCCTTAGCTAGAATAGCCACGGTTGTAAAGCAGAGCATTTGTCAGAAGCGGAGCTGTCGTCTCTTTACCTCTGTTTGTAGCAGAAGCAGCTGAAAGTTTGAGATAGCTTTCTTGTTGATTCCCAGGAACTCCATCTTGCTGATCAAGGTGTTGGCCAGTTGTCCAATCTGAAACTGCAGGCATTCGCCTTCAAAACAAGCCCGAGCCTCAGACCTCATCCCTGTTCCAGGAACATTCCTCTACCTTCAGCTCGGGTGTTTCTACTTTGACCTCGGACACTTCCACCTCTTCTTTAACCACAGGCTTTGAAACCGGTTTCTCCTCCGAGCTCTCGTTGTTTTCTCCTTCGGCGATGTTCTCCGAGGTCTTGGAATTTGCTACAAAGAGAGTCACGGTAGCACACGGGAAATGTTAACAACGGTACTCTCACCACCTTCTATCGAGCGAACAACGTTCTTGGACTCACCGGTCTCGGTGTTGTCCACCAGATCTGAGCCTCGACTATTAGAATCGGGGCTGGCGACACTGGGGAAAATAGCCTTCCACCTGTTTTTCTTCAGCAGAACACCACGAGTACCAGAGGCCTCTTGGCTGGTCTCGGAGCAGGGGCTGGACCCTCCGGCGCTGCCGTCGCCCTCCTCCAGGGCTCGTAGCTCTGCCTGATAAACGCAAAGAAAGGTTTAGGCCACACCCACTATATTTAGCATTAAGTGTAAAATAATAAAACGATACACTAAAACTATACTAGGATACATCCTAGTTGTAACGAGAGTTCAATCGCTTCTACCTTCTTCCTCTCTAGAGCCAGCTCCAAATCCATCGTATCCTCTTCGGCCTCCTCTTCAGCTTGCGACGTCTCTCCAGGCGGCTTCTTGGTGTTCGCGCTTTTCTGATCGGCAGGCTCGGGGTTCGGCTCTGGTACATCGGTGGCAGGGGTTTCAGCGGGGCTGACGCCATCTCCATCGGTTTCTGAACTCTTTTCTGGCTCATCCAAACTTTTGATGAGTCTTTTTCTCCACTTCTCTTCTGCTTCTTTCACTTCAGAGGGTATGAGAGGACCCAGTAGTGATGCGGCCACGCCCTGGCGCTCCTCTTCTTCACTCGTGAGGCCCACAACACTCTCAATTACTTCCTTTTAGATGCAAAAGAAAATCATTAAAATTAAGAACCACTTAGCTGCACGGGATAAAGCTCATTCACGCGTGCATGGAACTTGCCTTTGGCTTGTTCTCCTTCGCTGTGGTCAGGCTGGCAGTGGAGGCAGCACCGCTCTCCTCAGCTTGATAACCAGCATGTGTGGTACCATTGCCGTTGACACTAGCACTACTAAATGACACGTAAAATGAAAAAGGTTCCATAAGTACTGTATACACTTCTCACATGACTACGTGTTGTGAATTTTGTAGAAAAAAAAAGTACTAATCATTTGCTTTGCCCACCTGTTAGGGTATTGTCCCAGGCTTTGCACCTGGTTGGCTAAATAGTGCGGCAGCTCCCAGGAGACCTCGTTGGTCAGCGTGTTCCAGTAGTAGTAGCAGCCCGAGTTCTCATCCCACACCTCCTGCCAGTCTCCCATCTCCACACCCACTGTGAGAAAACATAACAGTTTTCATTCATAAGGTTTTTTTATGTTCTATATCTTCACGCAACACTGCCAAACACAAGGCTGACAAAACCCAGTGTTATTCCTTAATCAGTGCGTAAGGTTTGTGTTCAGGATTTTTCAGCACTTAAAAAAACAGCTTTGTTAAATTGGACAATTGGAACACTGAAATGAAGGTCTCTGTGATAAATAAATGGACAACTATTATGCAGATCTCAAAACTAGTGCTCGTACCTGTAGCCAGTGAGTACTGGGTGTTGTACTCAAACTCTGAGCTTTGTTGCTTCTGTTCTTCACCGGCAGCTGACTTGTTGTTACCCTGAGGTTTGATGGAATCGGTTGCTGGAACTGAAGATTGGGCCGCCGTCTGATCTGAACTGGGCTGAGTGGTGATTGCATCGATTTCCTGTGGTGGACAAAAATTAGCGGGAAAGATTTAATGACAAACATTTGTCTCCGGTTCTAAGAATGAGCCACATGATGCTTAGAACTACTTGAATGTAAGAATGCATTATTAACCGAGACCCACAAAAAAGATTATAGTGTCAAAACGATTACGTTGACATCATCTGCTTCAGCCGGGTGGAACCGACCCTCCGTTAGCCTTCCATCAAACATGAGGAACATTCAAAACTGCTGCTGAGCCCAAAAAGAAGTGTATACTCACAGCCATGAAATTGGCCAGCGTGCTGTCAATGTCAGCTGATTGGTTGAGTTGGGAATTTGCAGTGGTGGTGCAGGTACTTCCAGAATCCTCTTCATCGCTATCTTCATAGGCTCCAAGCAAGGACAAGCCCTCTACGAGGGAAGACAAAGAACACACGGCTTAAAAACCCCTGATAATCAACGACCGGAGTGGGTGGAGGCAGACCACCTTTACCTGTAGCTTTGACTGCTGAAGTCTTCATGTTGGGGCGAATCTGTCTCGTCACTTTGTTGCTGTCGCCTTCCTGTTCATCTGTGGGGGGGGGGGGCAAATTGTTGATTTCAAAGAGTCTGACCATCGGACTCGTATCAGCCTCAATGATTGTTTTTCATCTGATACGTACTAAACTAGAAACTCACTAAAACATTGCCGATGTTGTTTAATCACCTGAAACCCAGTCAAACCTCAATGAGCCCAACAATCAGTACGTCCACTAGAATAATTTTCTGAAGATTAACTGATTAACTGAAGTGCGTGTGAACGTGTTTGCCTTGGACGCCCAGGTGATGCGACTGGAAACCCTTTTCCCCAGCAGGTCTGTGCCTTGAGATAAACTAGACCAGCGATCTCCAAACTGTTCCCCAGAGGGCCGTGAGGCTGCAGGTTCTGGTTCAACCCAGCAGCACCAGACTGGAGTCGCTTCATCAACTCATCTGAGTCTTCAACAGCTGACTGGTCGAACTGGGTGAGCTGGACTGGTGGGACCAGAACCTGCAGCCTCACGGCCCTTTGGGGGAGAGTTTGGACACCCCTGAACTACACAAAACACGAACGCATGCTCCACAGACCCCCCCTAACTACTGCACGACGGCGGAACAGAAGCATCCCGGACAGACACGCACGCGTAGACACGCACATTATTACAAAGGACACGAACGAATCTGCGCGTTCGTCGTGTTTGTAGCGCCAGTCTGCGACTGTGGGTGTTTATTATCGTTATCGGGCGGAAACGGGGGTCGGCTGAGGTGTCGCCCCCCGGCGGCGGGGAGGAGCAGGAGAGGAGGACCCGCTCCGGCCACGCACCCGATCCACGCAAAGTGGAGCGAGGAGAGGAATCGCCGGGGGAAAGAAAAGTGTCGTTTTGAGCCCGGCTGGGCTGAAATGTGAGGTTAATTAATTGACTGATTTGGTTAAATCAGCGCTCTCGACCAGCTCCAGCTCAGCGACTGGCGCGCCAACAGAGGCCAAAGCGGCCCCCCCGAGTGCGTTCAGGGTGCTTATCTGGTGTTTACTTAACAAGAAACACGCCATCAAACAAACGGGGGAGGAGGGGGGAGGCTGTGTGACCCCCCCTCCCCCCTCGGTCCCCCTCGTTCTTTATTCGTTAGCATGCGGCTAACGCGGAGCTAACAACCCACCGTCTGACCCCGACGGCGGCTCGTCGCGGTCGCCGGCGCTCCCGCTCCGAAGCCCCGGCGGCGAGAGCTGCAGGATCGTCCTCCGACCGGCCGCGGCCCCGGGGAGACGACTCTTCTTGCCCATCGATGTCGATAAAAGCCGACGTCTGCTTCGCTGTCGCGGTGGCGCCGATGCTTCTTCTTCTACGATTGCTTGTTCCTGCTGCCGCTTCTTCTTCTTCTTCTTCTTCTTCTCAAGAAAAATGTAATTCTACTTCCGGCTCACGGGGTCATGTTTTCACCTCGCTAATGCTACCGGGACGACAACAACAAAACAGGACGACGCCCATCTTTTACCGGTGATATTCGGGCTTTTGTCGATTCCCTCGCCCGGTTCTGGGGCCGATGGGCGGTCTGAAAGGCTGAGCCCGGGGTGTTTTAAAGATGGAGGGAGCGGAGATAATCGGTCCCGGGGCTGCGGGCTGGAGCCGCCCACCGGTGTCACATGAGCGCAGAGACGGTCCTCCACGGCAGCCAGCCGGGCTGGAGGGGGAGACGACCGCCCAGACCAGGACCGGGAGGAGAGCGGCGAGCTCGTCCGGGTCGCCCACGGTTCTTGGGACGATGGGGCCGGTTCTGCACTGGCTGCACGACGTCGCGGCCGTGACGCTCCTCAGGGCCCGGAGGACGCTGTTCCAGGCTGGAATCCTCCTGTGCATCCTGGTGCTGCTGCTCTGGGTGTCCGTGTTTTTGTACGGAAGCTTCTACTACTCCTACATGCCCACCGTGAGCTTCTCCACCCCCGTGCACTTGTACTACGCCTCGGACTGCGACGCCTCGGAGTCGACGCTTTGCTCTTTCCCCACAGCCAACATCTCTCTGCTGAGGAACGACCGGGACCAAGTGATGGCCTACGGCCAGCCCTACCGCATATCTCTGGAGCTGGAGCTCCCAGAGTCCCCGGTGAACGAGCACCTCGGCATGTTCATGGTCAAGTTCTCTGCTTACACCCGAGGTGGAAGCGTGGTGTCGTCCGTGGGGAGGTCGACCATGCTGCACTACCGCTCCGGCCTCCTGCAGACGATCGCCACCTTGGTGTTCTCGCCTCTCCTTCTGACCGGGATGGCCGAGCAGAAGCAGCTCGTGGAAGTCGAGCTCTACTCGGACTACAGGTCGAACACCTACCTTCCGACCGTGGGGGCGGTTGTCGAGATCCAGTCCAAGCGGGTGCAGATCTACTCGTCTCAGCTCCGCATCCACGCTTACTTCACCGGCATAAGATACGTCCTGTACAACTTCCCGCTGACCTCGGCGGTGATCGGCGTGGCCACCAACTTTGCCTTCCTGAGTGTCATCGTGCTCTTCAGCTACCTGCAGTTCATATGGGGCGGGCTGTGGCCCCCGGATCAGGTCAAAGTCAGAGTAATGATGGGGGACAACACCCGCACGCAGCAGAGGAAGGAGGAGGCTCGGAAGCGCATGGAGAAGGAGAACTCTCAGAAGGACCTGACTTCTCCCAAAGTTATCGGAGCAGTGAGCGAACAGCCGGACGCCCGCGGAGTTGACCCCGAGCCCGCGCCCAAGGAACCCCCGACGACCTCGGATACACCCGGAGATGGCGCGCAAGGTGTCAGTCGGGAATTGCCTCCTGACACTGTGAACCCCGAGGAGTCAGGCGGCTCTGAGGGGGTAACCGGGTGCCAGGCGTCTCAGCCGGTCGAGACGTCTCTGAGACAGAGACCGGGGCCGTGGATGAGCCTCTGAGTCCCCCCCGCCTCGCCCGTGCCCGTCGATCCGGCTCCGTGTGCCGGCTTAAATACACATGCATGACAGTCTAATCTAACGTGTGTTGTTTTAGCAAACCTGTTACAAATCTACTGTTTATCGTCTCACGGCGGGACCACTTAAGCTCGTTTGTTTCTTTTGTTCTTATCGTCCGTTTACTGGGAACGACAGTCGTGCTGCGGTTGTCTTTGTCCCATCTCGAGTTTCTTTTTCCTATAGACGCACACTCAGAGACAGCATTCCAGCTCTGACTCAGTGGTTTCATCAGTATTACGAGCTGCTTTTAGAGTTGAGCACCACAGATGTCCACGCGCTCGGCGTCGCCCAGCGTGCTCGGTTTGTCACGCCACGGTCAGCCTGATGTAAGCAGAGCACGTGGGCCTTGTTACCGCCTCAGTCACGCTGGTCCTGTCTTCAAATGTAGTTACACTGTTCTTTGAAACGCACTCGGGATTTCCAGGGTAGTTTAACGCATCTTTTGAAGGATGTCAGTTTTAGCCTTGTGACATTAACCACATAAGCTTATTGATAAAAGTGTCTTTGTTTATAGCAACCTCTATAAAAAAATGTATAACAGGCCCAGTTTCGAGGGGGCTGAAGGCGCGTCTTCATCTCTGAAATGAGAGGCGTTTTGTTTTCAGTGTGACGGCTGATTTCACAGCAGATTCACTCGAAGCGTTCGTGCTTTCACAGAGCTGAGGTAGTCAGTAGACGGTTGTGTTCGCGGCCCCTTACGTGCGCAGTCTGCACGCCACAGCTGAGCCTCGTAAAACCGGTATTTACTGTAGAATTTCTCAGAAAAAAAAAAAAAAAGGACCAGATGTACCAGAGTAGGCCCGAGGTCGCTGAAGTCAGTTTAGCAAAGGAGATGATTGTATTTATGGAGTAGTAAAGAGGGATCGAGACGCGAGTGCTTTGGTTCTTAGTGAAGTGAGGAAGCAAATGATTCTGTTGTTTCCGTGTGTTTCCCCGGAGGTTCTATCAGCAGGTTTTATTTAGTCGCACTCTTGTATTTATTTTCTCCCTATATATGTGGACCCCACCCCCCCAAACAATAAAGCACTCTGCTGACACTTTGTGTCGATGAGCTGTGTCATTTTCCATAATGAAAGGGACCCATCCTCCTGCATGGTTTAAACCGATGTATTCATCGATCCACTATGAAAGAAAAAAAGATTATATGTATGCTTGTTGTCTAAACTTTCTAATTACTGATGGATGTGGAAATCAAGACAATAATCGGGTTTTTTCATGAAGTAAATGGACGGCAGCGCTGCAGTTACAGAGCAGGGCTGTGGTTACTGAGGCCCATTAGCGATCTTAATTCTGCCAGATGAATTATACATTGGGCTGAATGAGAAATGCACTAATTGACTCCCATCATCCATCACTGGTATTAAAAACCTCGCTGTATTTAACCTCTCTTTGGGTCCAGCCTTCGCTGCTCCGCGCCGGGATGTGAAGACGCAGATAAGGCGCAACGATTACACTTTAAACCCAGAACGAATACAAAATAACAGCATTTCCTCCACCTCCACCGCTTGTGACGAATTCAACAAAGATTTTTCTTTGTTGGAAAGAAGCGAAAGTTGTTTTTTTTTAATTAATTTAAAATACCGGTTAATGTCATATAAACACACCATAAACACAAGCAACTATTCTAGGATTCCAGGTGGAGGGGCTCTGAGCCTTTCTGGTAATATGCACTCACGACCTACGACCTACGTAATAACAGGTTTAGCTGCTGTAATACACCAAAGCGATCCGTCCTCGAGGTCGCCCCCCCCTCCACACGAGCCGCCCCTCAAACCCCGACCGCCGCTGCGTTCCCCCGGGGCTTCACGTCTCCGCGTGACACTCCTCCCCCTCCCTGGGGAGAGCGTCCGCCGCCGCCGCCGCCTCCGCCTTGGGCCCGTCGTCCTCCCGCTCGTCGGCCGAGCAGTCCGACCAGCGCCCGACCCTCCGCACCCCCTCGCCCACGGCGGGGGCGTTGAGGCAGGGGTTGTGGTCGTAGATGACCAGCTTCAGCCCCTGCATGCGGGACAGGGGCGGGAACTGGCGTATCCGGTTCCGGTCCACGTCCACGACGGCCAGCAGCTGCATGTCCAGCAGCACCGGGGGGAACTCGGCGAGCTGGTTCCCGGCGAGCCAGATGCTCCGCAGCTCCTCCAGCCGGCGCAGCTCCCCCGGCAAACTCTGTATCTGGTTGTAGCCCAGGTGGAGGGTCTTCAGGTTGGGGAGCTCGCAGACCACTGTGGGGAAAGCGCTGAAGCAGTTGGTCTCCAGCCACAGCGTGCTGAGCTCCTTGAGGTCCCGGAGCTCCGGGGGGAGGCGCCACAGCCTGTTGCTGCCCAGGTAGAGGATGCTGAGCTGGGGCAGGCGGCAGACGGCGGCGGGCAGCTCCTCGAAGCGGTTGAAGTCCAGCGCCAGGAGCTGCAGCTTCCTCAGGCCCTGGAGCTCCGCCGGGAGGCTGCTGAGGTTGTTGCCGCTCAGGTAGAGCTTCGCCAGCTCGCCGAAGGCGCAGGCGGCCGCCGGGAGACGCCGCAGCTGCCGGCCGCTCAGGTCAAGGGTCCCGTCCGGCGGCATCTCCTCCAGGTCCCCCGCCAGGAAGCGCTGGCAGCGCTCCGAGGGGACCAAGGCGACCGCGCCTCGCACGGCGTTACCCATCCCGGCTGGCTGGCTCCGACGCCCTCTTCATGGGTTTGCGGGCTGGGGGGAGGGCGTTGACGTCTCTGAGAGAACCGAACGGCGCCCCGGTAAACGAACGCCGCGCCTCCGCCCGCCGGGGCTTATTGATCTTGAGCGAACGGGGAGAAAGGGGAAGAGAAGTTTGTGGCCCGTTAACGACGACGGTGACTCCCAAGACCGCGTGGGGGGGGGGGGAGAGAGCACGGCGAACGTACGCACCCTGCCATGTGCTCCCGCCGCTCCGCGCATCTCCTGCAGGTCGCTCGCCGCCTCCTAATGAGCCGAGAGGGTCGCTCCCGGCAGATATTCCCCGGCGCGGTCCTCCCGCTGTCCCTCTGTGGGCGAGCCGTGCCCTGACTTTCATGGTGATAGCAACAGCTCGAGCTGCTCTCTCTCCTCCCTTTTTTGTGCCTCACCCCCCCACCCCCACCCCCACCCCCCTCCTCACCTCCACCCTCCTCCGAGATGACGGCGATGGGAGAGGGAGAGGCGCGGGAAGGGCCCAGGTGCCGTGGGCGACTGCCAGAAGTGCACTTCCGGCTTTGCTTTGTTGGATTTGAATCTCCCTTCTGTTCTTTTTTAAACGCACTTTATACCCCCCACCCACCCACCCCCAATCTTATCCCCCCCACCCCCAATCTTATCCCCCCCACCTGCCCGAGGTGGGAATTGTTGGGCCTATCTGGCATTCCTTCACCAGAACTATTTTCCAGCCGAGATAAAGCCGAGGAGGTATTTCGTTTTCGTCCCTGCTCGCCTGTTTCCTCTCCGTGACAGGTCGCCTTCAGCACTTGTCCTTATCTGGGGGGGCCTCGGCCGGGTCAAGAACATGGAAACATGCCACGCGATTGCCAACTGAGGCGATCGGCGGGGGGGTTTACGGTGAAAACAACTCACGGGAATCGTGTTTTGGGACAAAATAAAGCCGTCTGGCCACACCTGTCCCAGAGTGCTTTGGGCCTGCGCGCATCCGCCTCGACGCGAGGACCGTCGAAAAAACGGGGGCGACCTCTGCGGCGCCTCGCTTTTGTCGCCGGCTGCGGCATTCCTGCGCACCGGCGCAGACCGGGAGCTGTGGCCTCTGGCCAGCGCGTTGTTTCGAAGGCAAAGTTCAACACTCTGTGCGTCCATGTGGTTCAATCCAGAGCGGCGATCCGGGTTCAGGGGTGCCGCCCTTGAGAGGCTGGAACGCGGACTTTATGTCGGGATCAGAGTTTATTTGAAGCATCGTTCGCTTTTCACCGCGGTGAATAACAGGACAATTAAAAATGGATTATACACTAACATCTGTACATTCTGCTGTCCTGGTCTCAACAGCCTGTTCATGAACTCTGTCTGGATGAACAACGCTCCAACCGTATTCCCAACCTGTCCCATAAGATCAGTTCTATCCTGTATAGTTTTTACTTTCATTACCAATGTGTGTGTGTGTGTGTGTGTGTGTGTGTGTGTGTGTGTGTGTGCGTGTGAGATGTCTGTCCATCAGCCTCTCCTGCCCTCCTTCTCTCTCCTCTCTTTCCACCCTGCGGGCCTTGATGGGCCTCTCCTGGTTTCTGCTCAAGGTTTCTTCCTGTTAAACGGGAATTTCTCGTCGCCACCTCCGTCCCACCCCGGACGTTTGCAAAGCGCGGCGTCGCATTGTCATAAATAAATAAAATCGAATTGAATTCAGACAAGCGATACATATTTTATTCAACAAACCCAAGATGCGATAGTTTAAATGAATTTCAGATTTGGTGGAGGTGGTGGTGGTGGGGGGGGGTGGATTATTATTATTTGTCCCCTTTGCAGATGTGCAAATAGGACTAAGTAAATAACACTAAATATAACGGTGGGGTGTAAAGAGTGACCCCCCCCCCCCCGTCGGTGTGGATCTATTTTGTGTACGGAAGTAGTCGGGGGGTCAGAGGGTAAAAGGCTATCCCTCTTTCGGTTCTCAGTCCACAGCCATCTTGGATCTAACGAAGAGAAGGCAAATTGATGCGGTGAGCCTCCACAAATGGTTTCCTTCACACCCCCCCACGCCACCAGCCCGCCTTTATATCGGCTTCGAGCCCTCGTCGGAGGAGCCCGGTCCGAGAAGTCTTGTTTTTTTTTTTGGTGGCGGCGGCGGGGGGGCTCCGGGGCTGTAACCTTCCGCCCCGACGCTCCGGGGGCAGCTGCCCGCAAACGGGAGCCCTTCCCCGGGCAGGGGGACGCGGCGGCTCCCGCCGGCCGTCTGGAGGTACCGGGGGAGGGCTGCGGGGCTGGGCTGGGGGACGCCACCCTCCTCCTCCGTGCCCGGGTCGCCTTCGTTGTTCACCCCCCCCACCGGTTCGGTTCTGGTTTCTTTCTTTTCGTCGTCGTTGGCGGTTTAAAGCCGGATGACGAGCGGCTAGCCGCTAACGCTAGCTGCCCCGGCGCTGGCTAACTAGCGCGCTAGCTCTGCATCTGTTGTTGATGTTTGTTTGTTTGTTTGTTTTTTTTTTCAAAATGATCGGATCTGGGAAGTCCCCGGGAATTAAGGTGGATAAACCCGCACGGGGGATTAAACGTAGGGGGTTGGAGGGTGATCGGCGTTTCTTCTCGCGTTGGAGAGAAGCGCGGACAAAGAGCGCCTGCTCGGTTTGGTGGTGTTTCTACTAAAAGCATCACCTTCCAGGTGTGAGGGTCATCGAACCAGGTGGGCAGGGTGTCCAGATGTTCTGCAGACGTGTCACTACGGCGCACCGCTGACAGATAAAGTTCTGGTGCCACAGCTGTGCAGCACCAGGAGTGCAAAGTTATTGGTGTTTTTTTTTTTTTTTTTTTTCTTGCAGAGAGAAGTCAGTGTTTTATTGTGATCAGAGCTGCCAGGCCCCGTCTGAAGCTCCCACACTTAACAACCACTCTGTCTTTCCTCTTTTTTCCAGGTGACAAAGGCATGTTTGGTGCTAGAAAAAAATTTGTAGAGTTCGTTGAGGTAGTCGACAACGACTTTCCCGATGAAAGCATGTACTACAACCAGCCGTCGATGTTCCCACATCGGTCGGACAAAGACGTGAGTCCCCACCCCCCACGTGTCCAGAGGAGTCCGTGCTTTTCGGTAATCTTGCTCTGTCCTCAACCTCGTGCTTTCAGATGCTTTCATCCCCCTCGCCGTCGTCGTCAAGTCAGCTGTCGCAGCTTGGTGCAAGTTTGTATGCTCCACAAAGTACGTTCTTTTTCTAAATTATTTATAGATTTGTCTGACACCATCACGTGTGGCATCGGGATAAATGTCCGTGTCTTTCTCCAGGTGCACTTGGCTTCTCGGTGAGGGGCATGGGAAACAATACACCACAGCTAAACCGAAATCTAACTCAAGGCACGCAGCTACCAAGTCATATCACCCCCCACGACGGGGTCCCCACCATGTCCCTCCATACTCCTCCATCTCCAAGCAGGTACGCCCGAACGCAGGTTGGCCGCGGGCTCGGTTCAAGCGCGCGCCCCCCTCATCGCCGATTGCCCGCCGTGTTTGAACAGGGGGACGTTGCCGATGAATTCGAGGAACATGCTGAATCACTCTCAGGTCGGTCAAGGCATCGGGATGAGCGGCAGGACCAACAGTATGGGCAGCTCGGGGTTGGGCAGTCCCAACCGCAGCTCGCCCAGTATCATCTGTATGCCCAAACAGCAACCAGCACGCCAGCCCTTCACTATAAACAGGTAGATTCTGCTCCGGTCACACGCGTCCGGGCGCCCCGCTGTGGCCTCCGCTGTGGCCGAAAAAGGTTGTTCTGAGCGTCACCTCCGGTTTTTGCTCTCTCTCCGCAGCATGTCGGGGTTCGGCATGAACCGCAATCAGGTTTTTGGGCTGAATAACAGCATCTTTAATGGTACAGGTTAGTGTGCTGATTAATGTGCACTTATTTCCTTCCCGCACGTCTCATCTCAACGCCATTGCGGCCAGCGCCGCGCCAAAGCTGACCAGTTTGTAACCCCGCTGTTGATGCAGATGGGAGTGAAAACATAACGGGACTGGACCTGTCGGACTTCCCCGCGTTGGCGGACAGGAGTCGAAGAGAAGGGACTGGAAACCCAACACCAGTGCTCAACCCGCTGGCTGGCCGAGCTCCTTACGGTAGGCTGTTAGTCCGGAAACGGGTCCTTTTGTTCACCAGCAGGCTCCTTCCCCTCTTTCAGGGAAGAAACAAATCACATGAAAGCGAAGGATGGAGATCGAGTGCTGTGTTGATTTACGGTTTCTCCTTCACTGTCTTTAAGTTGGCATGGTGACGAAGCCGTCGACCGAACAGACACAGGATTTCTCCATCCACAACGAGGATTTCCCTGCACTGCCTGGCCCAAATTACAAGGACGCCACACTGAACAACGATGAAAGCAAAACTGTGAGCACCAGCGCTTACACCCACACCCCCACAGCCCTCAAAAGTACATCCAGGTCGCGCGTCGAGCAGAATGTTTAGAAGAACGTTCTTTCCTTCCTTCGTTTGTTAGAACTTGAACTCCACAAGCAAGAGCACGTCCAGCGCAGACGGGCCCAAGTTCCCCGGAGACAAAACTGCCTCAGCACAGAACAACAACCAGAAGAAGGGGATCCAGGTGTTGCCTGATGGTGAGACCTCAGCCCCGTTGGGACGTCTCCTCGTGTTCACACATGAGTAGCGATGAAGTGATGTCATCACGCCTTAGTCGTAAACCAGGCGTTTCGGTGGTCCGTTACCCTTGAGCTCTGTCGCTGCAGGCCGGGTGACGAACATTCCCTCTGGGATGGTAACGGACCAGTTCGGCATGATTGGCCTGCTGACGTTTATCCGGGCGGCAGAGACGGATCCAGGGATGGTGCACCTGGCTCTGGGAAGTGACCTCACAACACTGGGACTCAACCTGAACTCTCCAGAGTAAGACAGACGTTCACCCTTCGTCCCGGTTGGTCCGCCTGTAGCGCAAACACAGAAGGTTACCGCGACACGGGCTGTTGATGTTTCATTGAACTCACCCAGGTCCTCTGCTCTGTGTTTACTTTACTGATTTGATGTCAGAGACAAACCAAAACTTTGCATCCCGACAGAAACTTGTACCCGAAGTTCGCGTCGCCGTGGGCATCCTCGCCCTGTCGACCTCAAGACATCGGTTCGTATCTGTTTTCAAGCTCGCGCGTTTGTCGCGTCGCCGCTGCGCGTTTACCTTCACGGTGAAACATTCTGTGGCTCATCATCAACACCTTGTTGGTTTTTCAGACTTCCACGTTCCCTCCGAATATTTAACCAACATCCACATACGGGACAAGGTAACCGAGCCCTGCAGATAAATGCCTTCACCTCTTTTTTGAGTAGCACGCATGGATACGTCCACAAACCTGAGTCTAATCACTGTCCCACCTCCCTAGTTGGCGTCGATCAAACTTGCTCGGTATGGAGAAGACCTGCTGTTCTACCTGTACTACATGAATGGAGGAGACCTGCTACAACTGCTGGCAGCAGTAGAGCTGTGAGTCATCCTTCTTTTATTCACCGAAAGTTTTTGCTTTATGGGATTCCCTGATTTTTTTTCCTCAGTTTGACTCATGACGCGCTCATCCTCTGTAATTCCACCCTGCAGCTTTAATCGGGACTGGAGGTATCACAAAGAGGAGCGGGTTTGGATCACGAGGGCGCCTGGCATGGAGCCCACGCTAAAAACCAACACATACGAGAGGGGAACCTACTACTTTTTTGATTGTCATAACTGGAGGAAAGTAGCCAAGGTGAGGATCTGTGTTTGGTGCTGCCTTTGGAGACGATATGAAAGAAAAACCTCTTTTGGGACACAGGAGGTGCTCGGAAACACTGCCTCGGTTCTCTGAGAAATGCTGATTACCTTTTCGGTGGAGTTTTTTCCTCTTGAGGAAACTTGGTGACTAAAAACAAAGATGCGTTGTTAACATCGTCACCCCAAACCACACAAAGAGCACCAGTCCCGACACCGCAGGCACGCTCGGAATCTCAGGAAATTTAACTCCAATGTAAACGTAATTGTGCACATTACAGCTTTTATCCAATCATGTTCAAACTGTGTTCGCAGGAATTTCATCTGGAGTATGACAAGCTGGAGGAGAGGCCACACGTGCCAACAACATTTAACTACAACCCAGCCCAGCAGGCCTTCTAAGGCCCAATCGGTCCAATGGCTGCAGCTGTTCTGCACACAACACTGTCATCCGGGAGGGGGCGCTGTGGTCCACACAGTTGGTTTTTATTCTTTGACGATTTGGCTCTTTGACTGCAGGGGTCATCGCCTCCACCAGTACTGCCCTGCCTTTCCAAAAACGACGTTCTGCCCAAAACATCAACACTTGTTCTACTTTTATTCTCTATGTTCCCCTTGTTTAGTTTTTTTTTTTTTTTTTTTTTTTTTTTTCCTCCTCGAGCAGGGTCTGTGTTATGTTTACGTCTCCGAAGCTCGTTTTCTGGCTGAAAAGTAAAAGACTGACCCTGTGTGAGGTTTTTACGCCTCGCATTCACTGATGTTGATTCCCAGAGAAGGCAAAGGTAACATTTCCAGATGCAGGTGAAAGAAATGCAATGTTTATTGTTGCACTATATTTAGTAATAAAAGAACACAAAATTTGTTTGTGATTATTTTTTTTGTGAGCTCCTCGCAAGACATTTTTGCCTCATGCCCCCCCCCACCCGTCCCTCCTGCCTGTGTTCAGTTTTTCCTTCCTCTTGCACCAACGACCTTCTCCTGTTTGCCCGTCTATCGCTCTGTTGTCCTGAACGTGGACACAAAGGTTCTTTTAGAGGCTAAGCAGAAAAACAAAAACTTTCCAGTCTTTGTTACAATTTTGTAAGAAATGTGTACTTTTTCCTTTGCATCACATAAATTAGTCTATGTATGAATGTGTATATATGACTGCTATATATATATATATACATATGTATGTATATATATATATGACATCTATTTTGGAAGAAACTTTGCCCTGCCTTGTACCTCCTTTTTATGAGGTAAGGATGCAATTTGGATGTACCATCTCTGGATCTGCTGGACAGGGTGTTGCACGACACCATGGGCACTTATAACATTACGGAATTTAAACATTGTGTAAGGAAAGGCCTGATGCTGTGCCAAAAAAAGGAATTACGACCATCCCTCGAGTCTTAAAATAATTAAAAAAAAAAAAAAAAAGGACGTTTGGATTCGAGCCGTTTCACAGCAGCCATCAGCAGCATTTCGTAGGAAACGGAAAAAATAATGTCAATCTGGGGAGAAAAAAAAAAATCCAGACCGATCTTGTATTTTCTGAAGTGAACAACTTCTGATGTTTGTATTAAAGCAGAAAAGGCTTTCCTGAACTCGTGTCTGCGTGATTTATGCTCCCTCCAAGTTCAGTCCTCTTCCCCCGGGCCCAAGACGTCTTGAAGTGGCGTGTGCGCGTTAATGTCCTCACTGGGCTCTTTATCCCGTCACCACAGACATTCAGCTGAAAGGGTTTTATTCAAGACTTGAAGGAAAGTTAATGGAATGTAACCCTGTGATCCTCTGGGAAGATGCACCAAAACTAACAAGATTACCTAAGAATGTAACAACCTCGAGGATGAAGAAACTTTATCCAGATAAAGGCACGTGGACATTTCGTACAACTCATGAAAAAGACAAAACAAGTTTAGTAGCAAGATGATTACACAATGAAAACATTCAGATGGTCATCGCTCTCCTACGATTACACAAAAATATGAGCAAAGCTACCATTCGAAGGCCATGAGCAGTAAGTCACAGATAGCATTTGGCAACAACAAAGAAGTACAGAGTAACAAAACCGAGTCTCTACCGGAGGACACACGGCCGAGGCTGCTACCGTAGAAAAATAATTCAGCTCAGACGAGTATCAAAAGGCAGAAAAGAGTTTCACTCCCACACCACCTGTTGGTATAAATGCTACAAATCCAGTCTGAGGGGGGGTTAGCCGCCATCATTGCTCCAGAGCCGATCGTTTCTGGAGAAAAAGGGGAACGTCGCATTTCTCTAAGTGAGGCAGTCTCCGTGCTGGGGGAGTCTGGGCCGTCTCTCCCTCAACCACACACACACACACACACTCACACACACTCACACACCCTACAGAGCATTCTGCTGCAGGAGCTCTTCTGTACATGTTTGGGGTGCACGTTCTGTCACAGTGAGGGTCACTTTGTGGCGGGTTCGGATGGCGTGGAACCGTCCGGGGCCCCTCCCCCTTTGGCAGCTTCATCTGTTGGGAGCAGAAAGGCGGATGTAGAAGCACATTTGTCATCCTTCATTAGTGGCAGGGCTAAGAAAAGCCTGTATGATGATTTTGCATAATTAAAGAGGCCATCGGTTATCACAACGCCTCCTCCCCCTCACCCTTGTCTTTCTTCTCCTGGGTCTCCTCGGCAGCCGTCTTGTCTGCTCTGAAGAAGATCCGGGCGCTGCTTAGCGAGAAGTAGAGCAGCTCAAACTCCTGGAGAGAGAACGGCGGCAAGTCGGCCATGAACGGTTTGAAAGTAGCCTGCGGAACCTGCCTGAGGAGGTTCTGAATGTACCTGCAGGTACACGTCCAGCCGCTTCTGCGTGAGGTTCATCGTCTGCAGCAGCTTTTCATCCTGGCTGGTCGACTGGACGTTCTGCTCCTTCACCACGGCGTTCATTTCCTTCCTGTATTTATCTCTGACGGACTGGAACCAGTGCAGGGAGTCAAACTCCAGGTACTGGTCCAGCAGCTTCAGTATGTAGGCCACACCTGCGGGAGCGAGGGACGCAGCCGTCAGGGATGAAGCCCTGATGCCGCTCAGACGTGGGCCTCTGAGTTTAAACTGCAACATACCCATCGCAAAGCCATCGTCTGTGAACGCAGCTCCTGTTTTGTTCTTCTTGTTGAGTTTTTCTTTGCAGCTGATGGAATGTTCCACGAAATTCACCGTCTACGGGAGAGATTTGTGGGTTTTTCTGCAATTGAAACTGCTGCACGGGATGCAACACGTACAAAAGCAGAGCGGGTGGGACCACAGGAGCAAAGGAAAGGTGCTTGAGCTGACCAGTGGGGGTACGATCATGTAGAAGTTCCTCAGGTGCATGTTCTTGGCACTGCGGAACTCAGGAGCAAATACCGCAACCAGCATCTTGAAGTACTCAGTCCCCTCTGCAGAGTTGCTGGTCAAATCCCCCAACACTGAATCTAGAACACTACAAAACAAAAGATAAACGCGTGTGTGGTACAGTCGTCTTACGCTGTGTTGCAGCGCCCCCCACAGGTGTTAAGGTGGAATGAAAGCAAACGTCACAATCACCGACTGTAGGAGACTGGGACGATGGTCTCAGTGTGGGGCGTGTTTCTTTAATACCTGGCGGCTTTCTGAGTCTCCTCCGACAACCCTTCCTCCTTCACCAGCTCTTCAAAGTTGACAATGTCTTCAAGGTCAGGGACAAACCTTGAGAGGCACAAAAAAAACAACACCTCTATTGGCAAACGCATGAACAAGCAGAAGGACAGAAGCAGCTCTCAGTACCTGATGGCGCTGCTGCAGCAGTGGAGGCCTCCAGAACGGATCATACGGACGTAGCCCATAGCGTTCCCTGAAAGAGGTCGGTTTAACAGCTTGGCCTTTTGGCGCAGGATCGTTCATAGACGCTGAGCCAAAACAGTGAAGATCAAAAAGCGTCTCACCAATATGGCTGATGAGCTGTCTGAACTGGTCCAGGTAGCTCTGGCCATCGGGAGTGATGCCCAGCTTCCTGATACCCCGATTAAACTTCTCCGCCCGCTCAAAGGGGTACTATTAAAAAAACAAAGTGAAGTGGATAAAAACTGATGGACATGTTATTAAGCTTGAGGGAACGGCTACACAGAGAGTCTCTCCACCTTCTGGTCAGACTGGTCCTTTGTTTCTCTGAAGAATCGGATGTCCTTGATCAGCCTGGACTTGATGTGCTCGTCGTACATGAACTGGCTGAATATGTAAAACTTCTTCCGCAGGAACTGGTAGGTGAAATTAACCTGATGGAACGAACCGACGAACAAAGGCGGTCAAACCCCGGAGGAAGACGCCCCGGCGCCGCGGGCGTCCCTGCCCACTCACCGTGGTGTTCATTATGCCCGTGCCGTGGGTCCGGATGGAGTTGGCGATGTGGCGGATGTTGATGGTGTTCAGGTGCTTGTTGTTACTCGCCTTCTCGATGAAAATCTTTCAGAAAGAAAACAGAGTCTATGACACAGACACAAACAACAAAAAGAGGGTGACGTACAAGCCCCACCTGGTTGTTGAGGTTGTAAAGGTACCGTGAGACAAATACGTGAATATTCCTCATGATCTCCAGGACATCCAAACCCTGATGAGACCAGGTAGACTCTCAGTTAGAAAGAGCGCGTTTCACCTTCACGTCTTTGTGACGACACGAGCAGTAGCACAAAGACCTGCTCCAGGGTCTGGCTCGGCAGGTGCGCCTCCGTCATGGGAAGCCCGTAACGCTGCGTGGCGAGGTTTCTCATCTCACTGTAGGTGGCCCAGTCGTGCAGCGCAACCGTGGTCAGGTTGTAGAAGGTCTTGTCTAGATAGTGGGTCACGTAGGCTACGGGGGGCACAAGAGGACGTAGCGTCAGCCTCAGTGGTTCTTTCGGTGGTGACCACAGGGACCCCAAGGAACACTTTACGCTAGAAAAGGAAACATCAGCACCTTTGATGTGGATGAAACGGTTGAAGAACCGGATGGGTTTGAGCGAGAAGAAGTGGGCCAGGTCCTTCATGCCAACTTTGAAAGGGTTCCTGTCATCCAACTTCAGGTGGGTGTGAACGGACAGACGCAGGTCCTTCTCGATCTCTTTACATAGCTTGTCCAGCAAGTGCTGCGGCAGGTTGAAGGGAAGAATTAGACATCGCCCAGAGGTTGGAGCTGTTGTATTTGATCTCTTCTCACCTCGTTGAACACGTCCATGATCTCTTTGTCGTAGCTCTCCAGCAGCTGATCACATGACTCCATGTGCTTGGCGTGCAGCATGGACGGTACGCTGTCCCTCAGGGCGCTGAACATGTACTGTGACCACAAGAACACCAGTCAAGAGAGGACGAGGGGGAAAATTATTAACAAACCCTGAACATAAAGGAGACGACATGATTTCGTGCAGGTACGTCTGCTAAGTACAACAAAGGAAGCAGAACACTGGCCCGAACGCTGCCGTTTGTGTGTAACTTTATGCACAACAACCAGCAGCAACTCACATGTATCCGCGCTGCGTCTACGGCGTTGTCGTACACGTCGTCTAGGTAGATGGGAAACACAGCTCGGTGCCAGTAAAGGAAGCTACAGTCGCACTGCAGCCTGACCCTGAGAGACCAAAGACACCGGATCAGCTTGAGAGTGACGGTGATGCCCGGGGGGCTGCAGGAAGTGACCCACCTCTCGCTCAACTCGCTGATGAGTTCCAGCTTCTTCAGGACAAGCTGCAGCGGCAGCAGCTCCTCATCTTTGAAGGTTTTCTACGGGGCACAGGTTATTCGATAAGAGAGACCCGCGAGATAAGGGAGAGCAGAAGCGGCTGCGCTCCGGCGGATAAGCACAGAACGTACGAGCTGAGTGCCGACACACAGCGCCAGGGACACCACCAGCAGCCGCTCCTTTGTGCTCGGTCCATTCAGGGCGTTTTCCGCCAGCACCAGCGATGACAGGACATCCAGACGCTGCTCGCTGTACTTTTTGTCAGAGATCACCCTTTTCTGAAAGAGGGGAAACAAGAGCATTGAAGTTTGACTTTATTAGAAAAAAAAAAAAATCTCGTGGGAAACGGGGGAGGGCTTCCTTCACCTTGGCGATGCCTATGGCATTGAGGGCCTGTGACTGCAGCTGCTGCATGATATGAGAGACAGAGTCGGCTACAACCATCGACCGCCTGTGGAAAGTGTGCTCCACAGCCTGGAGGTGGACACACACACACACACACACACATCAGAACGATATACATAAACACACAAATTCTGTTAGTTGAATCATAGTAAGTGGACTGGTTGAGCTTCAACTGATGAAGCCTCTTGGATGAGAGGCGAAACGTCTACATTCACAGACATAAACACACAATCTTCCATCCTTGTGAGGACAACCACAATGAAATACCCCACCATTGAATAAACAAGGTATTGCTATCATTTTATTTTTCATTCTGCCACGTATCTTATGGGTGCTTCTTTGTATCTTTTTGTCAGTTTGCCTGTGAGACTGGGTTGGCCTGACCTTGTCAGGAAGGGAGTAAGAAAGACGGAGGGGGAGGATGTTATGATGAGGGGGTGACACTGTAGTGTATGGCCCTGGGCAGTTAAGTTGACGGATTGGAACAGGTGCGGATGAGCAAAAGTGGGTGGACAATGGCCAAGCGGATGTTCGAGCCAAACTGTTTACAATGACCTTAAGGTACATCCTATGCATGACAGTTTTGGTTTACACAATCATTGTACAGAGTCGTTGTAATATGATCGATGAATGACAATGTGTAAACACACCCCTCGGAGTAACGTAAACCCCACCTGCTTGTGGTTGGGGAATTTTAAATAAAAAAATACAAGAAGGGACCGTTAGCCTCCGATAAGATCGATGATAAGCAAATAATAGTGGCAGGTGGGGTGGAAAGTACCAAACTAAAAGGAGGAGCCCGGGGAGGAGAGATTCCGGGCCCCAAAATGTATAAAAGCGGGCTTTTTCACAGTTTTTCAGACTTAGCCCGGGCTACTTCTCATGCATGGTGAATTGTACTGATTGACAATAAACCATCATCGGACCGTGACCCAGCTGACCCTGACTCATCATTCGGACCCGTTGTGGCAACTTTTCTTTGATCCATTGGCACTGACTGGCGCATAGACTTAGAATAGTGTACAAGTTTGTTAGAGTATTTTAACGTGAAGACCAGACACAACAACACAAAGACAGATTAGTTGAGAACCAGATAATGGTCCCACCAGCTGCCAACAGGGTCTGCATTGTATCTTTACTAAATGAACCACTTATCCTTCAACTGTTTTAACTTCACAGTTGTGATTTATGACACTGCTCCTTCTTACAAGAATATGTTCCTGATTTCTGAAACATTTCTCAGACACAAAGGCACCCTTACCCTAACGCCAATTCTAACCTTTAAGACTACATCTTAATCCTCAAACAGACAGAACGATGTAGGACAGACACACACATGCACACACACACCTTGAGCAATTCCACCAGGCGACACAGAGCTTTGACAGAGGTTTTAGTCATGGGCCGCTGCATTGACATGTGCATGTTCATGGTGGTTCTGATAATGGTGCTGATGCTGTACGCATACAGGACTCCCTGTGAGGAGCACAAAACATGAAGAGAACTGTCAATGACATCATATATATACGTACAATTTCCTATGTGAATTATAAATAATTATAGAAATTATGTTTCATGACGAGAAAAATGATGATCTCTAAAAAGTACCTGCACAAACACGTTACATCTGCTGTTAAGGTCTTCTGTCAACTTGTCATTTTGATGCTCCTTGGACAATATGGACTCCATCTTCATCATCCACGATGCTACGAAGACATAATAAGACTGAACGTCCCTGGAAAAAAAAAAAAAGATGAATTTTGACTCTGAAAGTGAACATTTTATTCTGACAGATTAAAGATGAAAGTGATTTGGCACCACTGACTTTGTCAGCGTCTGAGCTCTTTGGAGAAGGTAGGCGTCTCTCTGGGCTCGGATGCTCTGCAAGCTTTTCTTATCCATCAGCTTCGCTGCAGCTGGGACCTTATTGATGAGGAAAGTGTCAGGAAACCAGATGATGTTTGCAGCCAGCGTGATGGCGGGAACCTAGAGGAAGAAGACACCAATATGTCACCAATATGACGCGAGACCTTTGGACAAAAGGATGATGAAGAAGGGCTCCTGGGAGGGCCCCGAACACAACCATTTACCTTTTTGCAGACATCCAGCAGTGATTTGTAAAGCTTCTTGTCCACAGTCCTGAAAATGTGGAAGTGAAGCACAAACAGACCACAGATGAGAGAATATCTATCCCTCTGGTCAATCTCCGATGGTTCACCTGAAAACACATATGGACTTTACTAGAAACATGCCCCAAGGAAAAAAAAACCAAATGATCCAAAGAACAGTAACGGACCTATTTTTGACTCAACATTAGTGAAGATGGTGCGAATGTTGAAGGCGAACTCCTCAGCAAAGGCGCCGTTTTTGGATACAGAGACTCCTTCAGCGTCGAACCTCTGCTCCACACAGGCCTGTCAGAAAGAGTGATCATCGCGGGGTTAATGGTGTAAACACATCCTCAAGGCAGCGAATAAACACTGGAATTCCAGTTCCAACAACGGCCACCTGCAAGATCATGCCATCCAGGAGCTGACCCTCAAGCTTAAGCAGGAGCTTCTCGAACGGTTTCAGCTTCTCTTCAGGGATGGAAAATTTTCCAGGGTTGTGGTGCACAGATTTTAACAGCCTGTCAGAAAAAAGAAACATTTAATTTTGCGTAAAGAATCCGCGATCACCTCACTTCTAAGAGCAATCTAATCTCTGAACAAGTTTTTATACCCCTCGAATTTGGCCGATTCTACTGATCGATCATAACATAAACAACCATGATGTCAAATGAGCAAACACAAATCAGCCCGTTCAGGACAATAGACGTCTTGTAACTCAGTATCACTCAATATCAGTTTAAGGTGAGTTCAGGAACACCTTATGATTTGAGGCTTGACATCAATTCAATTCAATAAAATCATAATAACTAATAATCTCAAACAGTAGCTAATTAAATCAGAAGTAGCTAATTAAATCAGAATCACAGCAGGATTAATATTGCAAACACACTTAAATCTTAAACATGAATCCAAACTGTAACAGTAGAAGGGAGGCCCCCATGACCCCCCCCCCCCACGCCACCCCAGAAGGGATAGACTCATTCTTTGCATATGTGCAGACCTTTTATACATCTTCCAGTGATCCTTCAGTGTCGTGTGATTCTCCATAATTTCATCCAGTGTAAGAAGAACGATTAACAACTCCCCAAGGTGCTCATATACGACCTGCAAGGAAAATACAAAATGGTTAAAAAATGTATTTATAATACAGTCATGATACAGATTATATAATTGAAAACACCTATCAATATTAGTGACTAACAAATAACATACTAAAAATATATAAATATAAAAAAATACCTAAATACTAAAAATACACAAATCCTCGTATATTCTTGGATTCACATATTTAGACTAAAGGGGTGAATGATGGGAAATTAAATTAAATGTTGGGGACTTGGGACACCTGAAGCCGAGTGGAAGCCGTGGGTGTGCATTTAAAACCACAAAGCCTCCATGAACATACTGGTCAGTAAATAAAGAGACTCTGGGGCGGGGTGAACCGTCCCCTCAACACCCACCTGGAAATGGACCCCAGATGACTCTATAACCTTTGGTGCACCCCTACACCACAAGAGGAGAAAACAGGCAGTTAGTGTTTGTTCGACAAATGGAATTTTTCCTTTTAATTCAGTGAGCATTCAGTTACGACCAAGAGTGAAGTTTTAGTGGCTGCATCTTACTTGTTGTTATTGTAGAGCGCGGCCAACTGGTGAACAATGTTGACCACCACTTCATAACATCTTGACACAAAACAGGATAGTTCCTATCAAAAGCAAACAACAGATACAAGCAGGTTACCTGGATTTAAAAGACTCTACATTATGTTTTTTTATTTCTATTTTTACCTGAAGGAATGAGATGAATCTTCCCATCTGAATCTGCAGCTCTCCTTCAACAATACTGGTGTCAGACACTATAACACAAATGAGCTGTTACATCTTTGTATAAATTAATTAATGAATAATGTCTAGAATAAACAAAAATAGTCGCACTTTACCTCCCTCTCCGTAGTATAATAAACCGTTGTAAAACTTGGTTTCTGCCTGAGATGAGATAGACACATGATTTTGTTACCACAGAATTGTGTAAATTCTGAACTCTGAATGGTTTTGTTTCAGGATACCAAGTGCAGGAAGGACACTTGCCTCATACTTAAGTGTTTTCACTTCACCGCAGAGAGCAGCATACACTGTTATGACTTTGTTTAAAACCTGTACACGGTATAAAAACAAGTTACTACCAAAAGCTTTAACATACCAAACTACATGATCTATTTTTATTTACCTTATTGTCTGTTTTTATTAATTCCAATACAGAAGACTGCTCATAAGGGAGGAGCTGAATGAGAATAGAAATTGTTCTAAAGTCAAATTCCACAGATATATGATAGTAAGAAGGAAAACAAAACAACTTTGTGAAGCCTTACTTTTAGGGCGATGGGGTCAAGGGTGAAATCCCAGACATCTCCGATGGTGTCATCCAGAGCCTCCTCAATGCCTCTCAGCTGGGACGTGTATTCCTCCAGAAACCTGCTGTAGCTCTTCAGCTGAACCTCCGTGTGGATTTCTGTAGGGGGATCAAATCACACACACACACACACACACACACACACACACACACACACACACACACACACACACGGCAGGAAGATATTAGTTTAAAAACACCCTGCAGTGTCAAATAAAACGACAAATACTAAAATTTGAGTGCATTTGCATAGGGTGCAAATGAGCACATGTCGTGGTTTAGTGACATTGCACATACAGTAAATATCCTTGATTTTACCCATCAACATCATCGTGAATGTTGCTGATTACTATCGGCTGCTTTTACGTTTCAGTGTAACAACAGGCCTGTGTCATCTAGACCACCAGCACGGCTCATTAGTAAGGCAGAGACCGCAATAGCTTGCTTAAAAAGAATCGATTTGAGCAATGTTTATTTTTTCCTTTGAGGCTGACAGGCCATTCACGCCAGCAAATAGACGGTGCCCGGAGTTTGAGCATCCTGCTAACCACAGAAGCTTGTGTTGGAGCGTACGCACGCATTGGTTGTTTTTAGCTCCTGGCGCCCGGAGGTCGCACTTACTCTGTGAGCCGTCGTCGAAACGGTCAAACTCCCAGTCATTTGTCATCGTTTCAACCGCCATTCTGGCAGCAAATGTTCCCCCCAAACGCGGCTGCTAAGAGACGCGCAAACACGGTCCCATGATGAGTCTCATGATTATGCGAGCTGTCGCGAGTGCTCATGGGAAACTGAGTCCGGAAGTGAAACCTCCCATCACTTTTTACGCAAAACAACATCCGATTTAAAAAAAATAAAATAAAAAAAAAAATAAATAAACAGTTTAACTAGACAAAGGGACGAAGGGAAAAAGTGTAGGATAATAAAGTATTATTATTGTGTTTGCATATCCTGTGTGTATAAGTGTGTGCGTGCGTGCGTGTGTATGTGTGTGTGCGTGCTTGCAGGCGGTTGTGAGAGGTTGTGTTGACAGTTGAGGATGCTGTGATGAGGAATACACACTGGAAGTGGGCTGTGAGAATACACACCTTCATCTCCTATGGTTTTACTTAGAGGGTAGGTTGTTTTTATCACTGTAACTTCTGAATGCTGAAATGATGCACGGAAACATGCTTACATAGCTGGAACGGATTATTTAAAGAAAAAAAAACACTCTATCAGCAGATGTAACATTGTGTTTTTCATAGATACGTCAATGTTTCAATGTATTGTCATTGCATTTTATAAAAGTTTTAAGTGAGAACTGCATCAACTGATTTTCTAACTACCAATAATCAGAAAATAATTTTGAGAAAGGAGGCAGAGTTCAAACGGATGTTGTCCTCCTAATCTTCCACATTAACATGACAGAATTCTTTGTGTCAATAACTTGAAGTTTTGAATTAATCAATCCTGCAAATACAATAAAATAACATGTTAAGTTTTTATAATAAGCTACTTATGTAGTAACCACACTGGGGGTATATATTTCTGCATTTTTTTGGAAAAAGCAAAGAAAACCCAACAAGGGATTAAAATATAACTTTTCTTCCACTACTTTTATTGTGGGGACTTATTTGTTCCATTGTTCAGGCGCCATGTCACCTGTTTATTTGACAGGAATGTTAAACTGAGGCCAGTTGTCTCTGACAGACAACAAGCTCAGTGTTGCTGATGAGACTCAGGCCCAAAGAATGATGATGCAGGCAGCCTGTGAAACAGCCCAAACCCATTCTTTCTGTCAGAATACACATTTTTTAACCCCTCTTATTTAAGTGTCATTATTACTGGGCTGATTTTGACATGATGGGAGACAGTTTCAAGCCCTCTGGCAAATGCTCCATATGTCTGTGACGCGTTCTTTCCGCACGCTGCTGCGGTCTGACGCTTTTCATTCTCTATTCCCCCCCTTAGTTTAGTTACTTGTGACTTTTCAACATCTTACCACCATGATCATTCAAGAACCACGAGACCAGCGGCTCTCCCCGGATGTTCGCACAGTTCTGAGCCCCGGTCCACAGATCCGACCCACCTTACCCAGTTCCACCAGGGACGCTCCCGCAGGCCAGGGTGGCACTCCTGGCACTCCCGTGTCCACCGAGACGGACTACCTGCTCCCAGTCGCACTCTACGGCGTGACGAGGGCCAGGAGGACCGCAATGGCCGCGGACGCAGGAGCCCCCGCAGAGACGGCCTGCTCCATGCTGGTTCAGATTTCGGTGCCGTTTCTCCTGGCTGGGCTTGGCACGGTGTTCGCTGGGCTGCTGCTGGAAGTGGTTCAAGTGAGGGATGAGAGTGATATCTTGACCCATGAATGTCTTCCTTGCGAAAGGGGAATCCCCTTTTCTTCTTCTTTATTGTGTTTTCATTGGCAGTCCTGGGATGTTTTCCAAGAGGTCACGGCGCTCCTGATCCTGGTCCCTCCGTTATTAGGCATGAAAGGGAACCTGGAAATGACCCTGGCCTCCAGGCTTTCAACTGCTGTGAGCCTCTTTTTAACCACCTCAATGTCTGAAAATGTTCCATGTTAAGACTAATGAGAGAGAGAATATGAACATACCTTCTGTCGCTTTGAGGGTCATGACCTCTGGCGTCACTTAAATTGAATCCTACGAGCATAATCAAGAAACAATGGCGTTAATGTATAGATTGGAAAATGTGTGTGTATGTGTGTGTGTGTGATGAGTTAGGGCGATTAACAGAGGATGTGTGTTCTATGAAGGGGGGAGGGTATTCTTCAGGAAAAGCGAGTGGAAGCTGGGGGAAGAGAAAATGCTAAACCGATCTCCTGGGAGAGGAGATTTATCGTTAGGGTTATAACATACAGCCGTGGTAAGAACATCCAAAATAACTAAAGACAAGCGTCTTGCTGTTTACCACCGCATGTCCATCCACAAAATTGTGCCCGATTTTAACTTCTGTTGTGGAATATCTTCAAGTCAAAGCTACTTCTTCTGGTTTTAAAACATCTCTCAATATCACTTAGAATTGCTGGGTCAGCTACAGCACAAATGCACAATGTAGAATCACCACAACAGGGTCGAATGATGAGTCAAGTTCAGCTGGGTCACGGTCCAATGATGGTTTATTGACAAAAGGTACAATTCACCATGCATGAGAGGTAGCCCGGGCTAAGTCTGAAAACCTGCAAGAACTTTCCCTCCTTTTATACATCTTGGAGCTTGGGTCTACCCCGCCCCGGGCTCCTCCTTCCATTTTGTCATTCTGTACCCTGTGTTCCACAGTTATACCTTTCTTTTACCATTTTATCCGTGGAACACATCACCAGTGTTGATTTTTTAAAAACAAAGTCCAAACCCTGCCCACCAGCAGGTGGGCTTTCACAGCTGACATAAACAGAACACGCATGTCCGATATAGTTGATACAGGCAGAATAATCATAAAAGATCATATAGATGGAGTACTCGTGTAAGTCACATGCACAACTCATAAAAGACCATAAAACATAAATGTAACACTTGTGTAAGTCACATGCACATGGTCATAACAGGAAACGGGCCATAAAACATAAATGGGATCGTCATGGGCCATAAAACATAGATGGGATATTCGTGTACGTCACATGCACATGGTAATAACAGGAAATAGGCCATGAATGGACCATTCATGTGCATTGCTCATATCGAGAACGTAAACATGTTGTTCAACTTCGTTCTTATCACTATATGATGGCTCAACACCTCAATTCCTTGATCTGACTACTACACTTCTCCCCCATTCGATGCATGTTGAATTGAAATTCCGCGCGAGAAAGCCTCAAACTCCAGCCATTGGATTGAAGTGTGTGATAAAGCTTTGAATGATGATCGGTAATTATCGGGAGACGGAATCGCGTCAGATTCGGGTTCTGAGAATAAGGTTTGAAAAACAGTCAATGCGGCTGAAGCAATTGTGTTGTTCTGAAACAGATCACACTTTGTTGTCTGTATGAGTTTGTCACGAAATGTCACTGCACCCCCTGCCATGATTTGAACATCATTTGTACAATAATCTACTAACTCGCGATTATAGTGAAATTCCAGATGTTTTACCGTCTCATACCATTGAAAGAAACTTTGAAAAGCTGTTTAGGATTCATTTCCTCGACCCCATACATCTCATACATCTCCCCTTACTTTTGAATAACCTGTAGATTTGTGTGGAAAGTAACCTTTTTTGAGCTTAGTTTTACAGCCTGATGCCTTCGGGAAATCCATGAGTGGAATGGGGATGAAGGAAAATTAATCAATCAATTTAAGGTGAAAGTCAGTGTCCACAATCAGAATTACTTTACTCCCTTGAGCCACAACAGAGAGAATATGAACGTGTGGTGAATTTTCTTTTTCTGGTGGTGGCCGAGAGGTGCGGATGAGAAAGGAATCTTTGTAGACACCGACTTGGATATAAGAGATGTTTATTGGAGAGAACAGTCAGGTATCAGTCGGACGCGGCCGTCTCGCTCGAGGAGGTTTCGTGGTCCTGATGGTGAAGATCTCCGAAGTGCTTACTTCGACAGCCCCCTTATATATGGTCAAGTAAACATGTTTATCTCATGACTTCATAGTACAATACTACCAACCAAAGGCCAGTCTGATAGGAGAGGAGCCTGACCTCCCTGACATAATTTCCTTACTGGGGAAAAACAAGACGTTCATCCCGAGCACGTAACGCAGGTGACAGGGACCATATAGATATGTTTGAGATTGGATGGCCATAAAGCAAGTTAAAGTCTTACAAATGTCAAGGCCTGTAGAGAAAAGATACTGATATTTTGTACTTATAAGGAATGTTATATGAATACGGCGGGTGGATGCAGTGGTACAATGGTCAAGGCCTGCAGAGAACAGATACGCAGGCTTCAGACACTACAAACATACCTTCTGTCACTTTCCCTGTGATGTCTGTGGAGTTGATTTTCATATAGAACATATATATCACAATTAAACCACGTGTAATAATCGAAACTGTATCAGATTCTATGAAATACGCCTGTAACTGTCACGAGGCCGTACTGGTCAAGATGCAAGGCCACGCGTCACGCTGCACAGGATGTACCACATGCTACCGTCGCACGGCCCAAGGCCAACCGAGCATATGTGCTGTCATCAGCAAATACGTATAGAGGTCCTGTGTGTACATTTCTTGGTCCTGATGGTGAAGATCTCCCAAGTGCTTACTTTATATGGTCCAGTGAACACATTCTTTTCTGATGACCTCATAGCATAATACAGCCAACCAAATGATATCCAGTCTGTTAGAAGAGGACCCAGGAGCCTGTGGGACTCCTTCACAGCATTTTCACATTTTTCCCCATCGGGGGAAAAATAAGACATCAATCACAAGCATATAAAAACACAGATGACAGGACACATATGGTGTTGTGGATTATCTTTACGTCAAATCTCTTCAATAACATTTGTATTTTACTTTAAAACAATGGGTCAGTAATAGCGCTAATGGATCGATGAAGAGTCACCACAACTGGGTCGAATGATGAGTCAAGTTCAGCTGGGTCACGGTCCGTTGATGGTTTATTGACAAAATGTACAATTCACCATGCATGAGAGGTAGCCCAGGCTGAGTCTGAAATCTTACAAGAACTCTCCACCTTTGATACAATTTGGAGCTTGGGATAACCCCGCCCCGGGCTCCTCCTTTCATTTGTTACTTTGTACCGCGTGTTCTTCCATTAGTTAACTTTTATCGTTTCTATCAGTGGTTAGCTATACCTATATATGTTTTTTTAAACAATTAATAACCTGCCCACATGCCGGCGGGACTTTTATTTCAAGGCTTTCCCTTGTACTTTTACTTAAGACTTTAAAGGAAAGATAAAGACAGCGAAGATGTGTTTGATTACAGAGATAAACATCAAGAGAAAAGGTAAAAAAAGCAATAACATGTTATTCAACCCGTCCATCTCGCTGTAAGTTGACTTACATAATCAATTCTTTCCAGGTTAAACTTTTAACTCTTGCCCCAAATTTCAACCTTTCACACTACAATGGAATGTATTTGACATAGTGTCAGGATGGCTGAGAAACAAGTGAGGGCCTTACAGCGGTCAAGGCCTGCAGAGAACAGATACACAGGCTTCAATGCTACGGTGTGTACGTCTGTGAGGAATGAGTTAGTGTGACTAGCGCTATGCGGGCATTCTTCCGCGACGGTTGGGGAGGCAATAGGAAGGAAATATATAATATATTCCAGCAAGGGTTCCAAGGGTTCCAGACATTTGTGTACTGCACTTGTAGCCTGTGTGACAATGTTCACTCCAAGAAACCCCTTAATATTCTTTATCCCATAATAGTGATTATAGTCTAAAAGGAGTGTTTTGTTGGAAGCTCGGTTATTGTCATTATCGATTGCACGGTAAAATATAACGATTTTACAATCCAGCAACTGCTCAAATTGCTCAACATCGCTGAATGTCACATCAGTGTGAGGGTTCAGACCAGCCCTAATGTGAAAGTCATGTCCAAAGCTTCGGCGTATGGTAACTCAGGGTTTTTCAGGGGGGCTAAATTTACAGCAAAACATGTCTGATCAGGGTACATATAAATGTTTAGCTTTTTTTTTTAAATATATTTCAGCCTCGAAGCACGATTCTATCTGTCCCAATTTATCAACGTTTAACTGCCCAGGGCTTTTAACTACACACTACAGATGCATGCAGAGAGATCCCTGCCTATGCTTGAACAGTTTGGATCTTATATAGCTGGAGGCCCGCCTCCAAAGCGCAGACACAGGATGCCCGCACAGCAGGCGCTCGCACCTATCTGGGTGGCTCCTGAGGCTGAGAGGCCGAGACACACACCCACAATCGCAGGTCTCCTTTGAACCCCAGAGCGCCTTTGTCTTCTGTGAATGCATGAGGTTTTTAGGATAAACTCCTGTGCTCACCCGATCTTCCCCACATCCTTCCTAATTTACATTTCTTTTCCTTTCTTTTACAAGCCACTGCACATTCACATATTCTTCTCTCCCAAAGCTGTTGAGCGCGTCGCAGCATAAACTGTCCGCAGGGCTCCATGCAATGTCTGACGCTGCGTCATCTAGCACTAATGATTCGAGTGAATGATATCTATATGTGTGTAGAATGTTCTGTAGTTCGTCATCTGTAGGGAAAAAAACTCTACTAGTTTGAGGCTGATTAAATTAAATTAAATTGAATTCAATTCAATTCAATTCAGTTCAGGTCCTTTATTGTCCCACAGGGGAAAATTTACAGTGCAGCACAAGCATGCAGAGAGAAAATAAGATAAAATAGAATAGAATAGAATTCGGAATATACAAGAGGATGTATATTTGCTTTATGAGGCTGAGGATGCTGTGTAGGGGAGGCAGGATGAGCCAGATTAACACTTTCATCAATCAAGTCTGAAGAACAATTGGAGAAGATTGTCACTTTCTGATTGATTGTGGTGCTGATGAGAAAGGAATCTTCGTAGACACCAACGTGGATATAAAGGATATTGGATCTCTTTTATATGGTCAAGCAAACACATTCTTTTCTGATGTCCTCATAGAACAGTATGGTGAACTAAATGATGTGGAGTCCAGTCTGTTAGAAGGGAGTGCAGGCACCTGTGGGTCCCTACACTCCTCCACGGGATTTTCCCATTGGAAAAAACAAGGCATTAAATCAGGATCACAGAGAACCCTGATATCAGGACATGTGTGGAAGATGTTAGAAATGGTACCAGGATGGCTGGAAGACACGATAAGGCCTTACAATGGTCAAGGCCACAGAGAACGGATACTAACGGATATTTTGCACTTATAAGGAGTTGTATGTGGATACGGAAATGGGAGACAGTGGTACAGTGGCTAAGGCCTACAGAGAACTGTTGGAGGCGCTTCAGACACTACACGATCCATTGTTTTTTTCATTTTATCATTTTTTAAAGCTTCTGTTATTGATATCAGCAAATGGTGTTTTAGAGAAGCGGGGGACAGTCATGGTAGCGGCGGTCTTTGGCCACGTACTGTGGTAAATTTCTTATGGTGGTAGTACATTCTCATTATTTTCTAATGACCTTACACAATTTAGCCAACCAGATGGTATAGAGCCCAGTCGGTTAGAAGAGGACCCAGCAAGATGTGGGGCCCTGGATTCCCAGACAGTAATTTTCAATCGGGAGGAAGGATTACTGAGCAAATGAAGACACATATGACAGGACACACAATGGACATATGTTCGAGATGGCGGCCACATGGCTGAGAAACAAATTAAGGTCATACAGCGGTCAAGGCCTGCAGAGAACAGATACTGACTGATATTTTGTACTTATACGGAATGGTATTTGAATACAGATGTTAAAGACAATGGTACAGCGGTTAAAGCCTGCAGAGAACAGATACACAGGCTTCAGACACTACACTATCATTAAAAAAATAAACGTACATACAGCTGCTACCCATGATGAGAAAGTTAAACCTGAGTGGACTTTGACGACCTATAGTTCAGATTCTGGAGCTTGCACCAAAGCTACTCACGTTTATACCAACCCTTGCCGGTATATATTATATAATATATTATATAATAAATATATATATTTCCTTCCTATGGCCCCCGACTGCCGCGGAAGAACGCCCGCATAGCATTAATCACGCTAACTCATCACTCACATCCTCATCCATACCTTGATGAGTATGTTTGTTTCTTATTATCTCCGCCCACCATCAAATGGCTCAAACAGCTTATCTCAGGAAACAGACTCCCCTTCTTAGAACACACATCCTCTCCATCACACTAACTCATAACACACACACACACACAAACACACACACACAACATTTTCCAATCTATACAATAATGCCATAGTTCATTGTTTCTTGATTATGCTTATAGAACACACATCCTGTGGATGACCCTTCTTTCCTCACACAATAACTATGTCAAATGTGACGTCAGAGTCAAAGTGACAGAAGTTATGTTCATATTCTCTCTCTAATGAGTTCATGTCACATATCATAAATTTGACAATTTTCTGTGAAAATTATTTTACTGAGCCATTAACAGATGCGACATTGTCAGGTGAACGCAGGACAATTCCAATCCATCGGAGAAAAGTGGAAGTTCATCGTCGGTAATCTAGCACTCAAGCAGGTACTGTGGCAACTTTTCTTCTTCTGGTGATCGAGAGGTGCTGATGAGAAAGGAATCTTCGTAGACACCGATGTGGTTATAAAGGATGTTTATTGGAGAGAACAGTCAGGTATCTGTCGGCCGTTTCGCCCGAGGGAGGTTTCGTGGTCCTGATGGTGAAGATCTCCGAAGTGTTGATTTCGATATTCCGTTTTATACAGTGAAGTAAACAATGTTCTCTCCTGATGACCTCATCACACAAATGGTAAACCGATTAAGGTAGAACCTGTTAGTCTGTTAGAAGGAAACCCAGGAACCTGTGAATCTCTTCATTTCGTGATATCAACTCCTCTTTAAGAAAAACAAGGCATTAAATCACGAGCACAGACGAACACAGGAGACAGAATATACAGATGGCTCCACAAGCCCATGTGAACATAGGAAACAGGACACAGCCACAGCACGTTTGATACAAGGTCAGGTTGACCAAAGAACAAATTAAAAGCCTTACAGTGTTCAAGGCTGCAGAAGACAGATACTGACTGACATTTTTATACTTATGTGAATATGATGTTTAGCTGCAGGTGTTGAAGACAATAGTTAAAGAATGATGTAGCTTTTCCGTCTTATTAGCAGGTTCATGCACATTTGCTCCTGTTGCAGTTACAAGCCACGATGCTCAGCCTGCTGGCCTTTGTGCTGTCGAGTGCGCTGGGCTGGATCATGGAGGGAAAGGTGGCCTTCAAGCACGTGGTGATCCTGGCTTCAGCTTGTATCTCCACTGCTTTTCTGGCTTCTCTGATTCAAGGTAGTGAAACAGTCTGTGGGAGAGGTGAACGTCACAGCTCAAAGTTTCAGCACCATTGGACGCACAGTCCAACAAAAGCTCCATGAAGAGGGGTCTCAACCTCTTTGACAAAAAACAGTTTAACTCACACATAAAAGATCATTTGTGCCAATAATGAATTATAATAACAGATTCAAGTACCTAACCCTAACAACTTACTTTACTGGAAAGCCACCAGAATGCTGTTCTGCCTTGCATTTTTTTTTTTTAATGTGTCCAGGCGTCATTATGGTGGGACTCATCTTCGGCTCCAAACGTTTTGGCTTCAACCCCGACAACATCGCCACGCCGCTGGCGGCCAGCTTTGGGGATCTCCTCACGCTCGCCTTGCTGGCTGGCTGCAGCCGTTTTTCTTACTCCATCATAGGTAAGAGCGACCAAGACAGTCACGCTCAAGAATAGCCAAAATGAAAATGTAAACAATAGATTTAAAAACAACCACCTTGCATTCCAACCTTGCTCTGTGGTGGCTACAAACAGTGTTTCAAGGAAAGTTTGTTATTTTGTCTTGACTGGTGTAGATGAGGCTGTTTCAAGGCTCAGGAGTCTCTTCTCTAATCTGCCCCAAATTTTTTTCTCAGCCTGCCCCTCTCTGACTTTGGAACATGCTGTTTAGCTGTGTGCGTGTGTGTGTGAGGAAGTCATGACCTAGAGCGGGTTAGAATGTCTGGGTCACTCCATCCTCAGTAGCACATCCGGTGTTGTTCAGCATCTCAGGATAGAACAGGATATTTCTGATAGACTGGACAATGGTTCATTGATGGAACTTTTAACTGACTTTGTGAGGTTGTTGTCGACCTCAGCTTCCTGCTCTCTTCCTTTTAACCTTCACTAATTTAATGAGTTCCAAGGACCCTAGCCCAGTAAATTATATGCAGGTAATCTCACTTCCGGTTTTAACGGCTTCTCTCATTTGGAGTCAGTTATGGCACCTCCTTTCCAACAGCAACTATCTGGACCCTGATCTCCAGTAATGATGCAGAAAGAATGATGCTGTAAACGGGAATCTTGTTGAAATAAACCCTTTTATTGAAACTGCAAAATGCAAGTTTTTATTTCATTGTGATGTTGTGGCTTTTTCCTTTTTCGTCTAATTACTCTAACAAACTTATACTTTTATTCTAAGTCAAAATGCCTAGGCCAGTGCCAATGAGTTGATGAAGAGTTGCCACAATTAATCCAATGATGAGTCAGGGTCAGCTGGTTCACGGTCCGATGATGGTTTATTGTCAATCATACAATTCACCGTGCATGAGAAGTAGCCCGGGCTAAGTCTGAAATCTCCAGCTTTTATACAATTGGGAGCCTGGGATTACTCCTGCCCGGGCCCCTCCTATCATTTGGTAATTTTCCGATGTTCTACCATTATACAACCTTGTTCTTATCAGAGGTTAGCTTTACCTTTCCATGTTTTTTTAACAAACAATATCCTGCCCCTATGCAGGTGGGGCTTTTCCATGCTTCCCATCTTATACATCATCGTTTAACGGTAAAAACAAACATGTTAAAAAGGTAAAGAGGTAATTAAAAGCAAACAAACAGTCAGCATATGTTGCATATAAATGGTCAGCATATGTTGCATTGCACAATCCTTTTACGTCACTACAGTGACAGTGGGGAGAGGAAAAAAATATCAAGGGGTAAAGTCAGTCCAGTGGGGGGGTAAAAAACAATTTTTCACTTTTCCCACCAGCACAATCCTCCTCCCCCTCCTCCTCCTCTTCCGTCTGGGTCACTCCATCCTCAATAGCACATCCGGTGTTGTGCAGCATATCAGGATAGAACAGACCAGGATAGAAGAGTATCAAACAGACTCACCTCACCTCACCTCCACAGCAGCTTGTCATGAACCAGGCGAAAACCCACGAGCGACACCAGAGTCCAGTTTGACACCATTTCAATAGCAGGGTTGTACAGGGACAGAAGGCAGGCGGGACAACGCTGGAATGTCATGAGAACACAGAGGACAACCTGGCGGGGGTGAAAAGTTCAGGGTTCAAATAGGCCACCTGATTGGCCTGATTGGATTCAGGTGCGCCGCTCCGCGGCGGATCAGCGGACAGCTGCACAGTGGCGTCTCACCCCCTGACTAGATGCTCTAATTTCCGCCAGTTTTAACAGATTACAACCTAGTTGGTTTGCAAAGATGACGCTTTTGTTTCTTCTGCAGATTCCTATCCTTCCGTGTTGTACGTGGCGACACTCTTCTGTTTGTGTCTGGTTCCTCTTTGGGTGACCATTGCCTCAAAACATCCAGCAAGTCAGTCTCTCCTCCACTCGGGCTGGATGCCCATCATCATAGCTCTGGCTATCAGCAGGTGTCGTCTATGTGGATTCAGATGATGTCTGGAATTTGAAGTTTACAAATGAAGTATCATATTAGAGATTTTTAATTGGATTGTCTGGGTCTTACCTCCCTGCTACCACCGCCACTACTAATGATGTCATCATCATTATGATAGTGTTGTTATTGTAACCTGACTTATTCAGATTACCATTAACCCTGTTTACATAGCCAAAACAATCAATACTAAATTTCAGCTGCACTCGTTTTCACATTTCAGTCCATTTATGAGATAGATTCATGATTAATTATTGGATTCTTTATGTTCAATGGTTGTATTTGTGCAGGAAAACCTGAGCATCAAAAATTGTTTTTGTTTGTTCCTTTTAGTCTTGGAGGACTCATCCTTGAAAGGACAGTGGCAGATCCAAACCTGGCAGGAATCATAGTTTATGCCCCAATCATTAATGGTAAGCCCTTTAGTCTTAATCACTTAATTCAATTGTGTGCAGTCAGGTATCAATCGGATGCGGCCGTCTCACCTGAGGGAGGTTTCGTGGTCCTGATGGCGAAGATCTCCGAAGTGCTTACTTCGGTACCCCCTTTATATGGTCAAGTAAACTAATTATTTTCTAATGACCTCCTAACACAATTTAGCCAACCAGATGGTATAGAGCCCAGTCGGTTAGAAGAGGACCCAGAAAGATGTGGGCCCCTGGACTCCCACACGCTAATTTCCTATAGGGAGGAACGGGACACTCAATTACTTTTAAAATAATTTTCAATAACTTAGAAACCTAGATTGCCACAAAATTATATTTTTCCTTCCTATGGCCCACGACACTCGCGGAAGAATGCACGCGTAGCATTAATCACACTGACTCATTACACACATCGTGTTTCCTCAATCTATACATTAACAAGTATGTTTGTTTCTTATTATCTCCCTCCACTGTATACTCCGCTGTTCCACACTCACTTCCCCATCTACACACACACACACACACACACACACACACACACAGACAGAGACACACACATTGTGTTTTCTCAATCCATACATACCAGTATGTTTGTTTCTTATTATCTCTCTCATCAAACACCTAAAACTGCTTGTCTCAGGAAGCAGACTCCCGTCGTAGAACACACAACCGTTGGTCAGCACATGTTAGAGGTCAAAGGGCCTGCACCACCTGTAGTTTTCTACTAGCTTTATCTATGGTTTAATTTATGACACATATCCTGTAGTCAGCACACTAAGTGTAAACAATAATTGGAGTTCCCAAAAGTTCCCAAAGGTCAAGGGATGCTGTGACCTTTATCTTTCCACACACACACACAGACACACACACACACACAAACACACACACACACACGCACACACACCCTGGGATTTCCCAGGGTCATCAATCATCCGTCACATTCAGTTCACAAAGTATGTTCGTATTCTCTCTCTGAAGAGGACCCATAGAAGACACATATGACAGGACACACAATCGACTGTTGTGGATTATCCTTAAGTCGAATTACTTCACTAAACTTTATATATTACTTAATATTACTGGGTCAGCTATAGCACTAAAAACGCAATGAAGAATCACCACAACTGGGTCGAATGATGAGTCAAGTTCAGCTGGGTCACGGTCCGATGATGGTTTATTGACAAAATGTACAATTCACCATGCATGAGAGGTAGCCCGGGCTAAGTCTGAGATCTTACAAGAACTCTCCACCTTTGATGCAATTTGGAGCTTGGGTCTACCCCGCCCCGGGCTCCTCCTTTCATTTTGTTATTTTGTACCATGTTTTCTTCCATTGTTTCACTTTTATCATTTCTATCAGTGGTTGAGCACCCCTGTCTAGGTTTTTTTGAAAATAGTCAATAGCCTGCCCACAGGCAGCATCATGTGTGGGTTACAGAGATAAACATTATAGGAAAAGGTACAAACAGCAAAATATGTTTTTCACAGAACAAACAGCAAAACATGTTTTTCACAAACAGCAAAACATGTTTTTCAACCGTCCTTATTGCTATATGTTGTTTCTTTACATTTACACAGTTCCTTCTAGGTTAAAGCTCATTAACCTTCAATCTCTCATACTACAGGACATATGTCCGAGATGGCACCCACATGGCTGAGAAACAAATTAAGGTCATACAGCGGTCAAGGCCTGCAGAGAACACATACATAGGCTTCAGATACTACAATTGTGATTCTTTTAAAATAACAGACACATTTTCAATGGGAGGTCATGTACGGAAATGAGGAGCAGACCTGCTCTGCCTTAAAACGAATCCCTGCTGAGGGAGCTGCTGTTGTGGAATATCTTCAAGTCAAAGTCTCTTCGTCGAGTTTAAAAATGTTACTCAATCTTACTCAGAATTACTGGGTCAGCTACAGCACAAATGCGCAAAGTGGAATCACCACAACAAGGTCGAATGATGAGTCAAGTTCAGCTGGGTCACGGTCCAGTGATGGTTTATTGACAAAAAGTACAATTCACCATGCATGAGAGGTAGCCCGGGCTAAGTCTGAAACACTGTAAGAACTTCCCCTTCTTTTATACGTTTTGGAGCTTGGGTCTACCCCGCCCCGGGCTCCTCCTTTCATTTTGTTGTTCTGTACCCTGTGTTCCACAGTTATACCTTTCTTTTACCATTCTATCCGTGGAACACATCATCAGTGTTGATTTTTTAAAAACAAAGTCAAAACCCTGCCCACCAGTAGGTGGGCTCTTCAGCTAGCATAATCAGAATACACATGTATGATATATATTTGATACAAACAGAATAATTGATACAAACAGAATAATCAAAAAAAAACATGTAGACGGAGTACTCGTGTATGTCACATGCACAACTCCTAAAGATCGTAAAACGTAAATGGGACACTTGTGTCAGCACCTTGTGTCAGTCACATGCTCATGGTCCTAACAGGAAAAAAGGCCATATGACATAAATGGAATCGTCATGAGCCATAAAACATAAATGGGATGTTTGTGTACGTCACCTTCACATGGCAACAACAAGAAACAGGCCATGAATGGACCATTCAAGTGACCATTCATGTGCTTTGCTCATGTCGAGAACGTAAACATGTTTTTCAACTTTGTTCTTATCACTTCTTATGATAGTTCACCATAAGTCCGTGATCTAACTTTGGTCTTTCACACTACACTGCTTCCACAGAAGGAGGTGCAGCTCAAAGCTCAGACCAGTAAACATTATCCACTGTGCAACCCTTCTCCAAGATTTCCCTTTTTTTTTGCTCTTCTTCAGGTATTGGTGGAAACCTCGTATCAATCCAGTCCAGTCGTATTTCTACCAGGTTGCATATGAATTCTTTACACAGAGAAGTTCCCGCAGATCAGAAGAAGTGCTGGAACCCTTGCTCTGTCTTCTTTGGTTCAGGTAAAACACTTGCACGCACACACACACACACACACACACACACACACACACACACACACACACACACACACACACACACACACCCGCGCATGCACACGCAGTTAGAGTTCACATGTGATTATATATGTGGATGCATTTGATAGATAAAGATATTCTCACAACACACACACAAGCACACACACACATGCACACACGTGCGCACACAGAGTTAGAGTTCACATGTGATTATTGTTGTGGATTATCTTTGTGTCAAATTTCTTCAATAAAACTTATATTTTACTTTAAAACAATGGGTCAGTAATAGCGCTAATGGATCGATGAAAAGTCACCACAACTGGGTCGAATGATGAGTGAAGTTCAGCTGGGTCCCAGTCTGATGATGGTTTATTGTCAATCAATACAATTCACCATGCATGAGAGGTAGCTTGGGCTAACCTCCCCTGAAATTTGGAAGAGATATGGGTGACGTCTTCCCACGGCTTTAGGGTATTGTTATTTAGTGTTTTTATGGGTTGGACTAGTGTATATGTGTTGTCTAGAGGATATGTGTCATAAATTAACTTGTAACTAAAGTGTGTAAGTGGTGTCTAGAGGATATGTGTCATAAATTAACTTGTAACTAAAGTTAGTAGAAAAACAGGTTAGCGGATATGGGTGATATTAAATCTTGATTGAGGAAACAGAGCATCTGTCAGTGTGTGTGTGTATGTGTGTGTGTGTGTGTGTGTGTGTGTAGATGAGGAAGTGACAGTATATGTGTGTGTGTGTCTGTGGAATCGAGGAAGTGAGTGTGGAACGGCAGAGTATTGAACTGTATGGCATATAAGAGGATCCACATAAGCGTGATCGTGGTTGTGAAGTGAACACTCTGAAAAAACATGGAGAAACTTGCAATGAGGAAAAACATTTGGCAGCTTGATGGTGATCGTGTGTTGTTAGCCTGTTGTGGAATATCTTCAAGTCTCAGAATTACTGGGTCAGCTACAGCACAAATGCGCAAAGTGGAATCACCACAACAAGGTCGAATGATGAGTCAAGTTCAGCTGGGTCACGGTCCAGTGATGGTTTATTGACAAAAAGTACAATTCACCATGCATGAGAGGTAGCCCGGGCTAAGTCTGAAACACTGTAAGAACTTCCCCTTCTTTTATACGTTTTGGAGCTTGGGTCTACCCCGCCCCGGGCTCCTCCTTTCATTTTGTTGTTCTGTACCCTGTGTTCCACAGTTATACCTTTCTTTTACCATTCTATCCGTGGAACACACCATCAGTGTTGATTTTTTAAAAACAAAGTCAAAACCCTGCCCACCAGTAGGTGGGCTCTTCAGCTAGCATAATCAGAATACACATGTATGATATATTTGATACAAACAGAATAATTGATATAAACAGAATAATCAAAAGAACATGTAGACGGAGTACTCGTGTATGTCACATGCACAACTCCTAAAGATCGTAAGACGTAAATGGGACACTTGTGTCAGTACCTTGTGTCAGTCACATGCTCATGGTCCTAACAGGAAAAAGGCCATATGACGTAAATGGAATCGTCATGGGCCACAAAACATAAATGGGATGTTTGTGTACGTCACCTTCACATGGCAACAACAAGAAACAGGCCATGAATGGACCATTCAAGCGACCATTCATGTGCTTTGCTCATGTCGAGAACGTAAACATGTTTTTCAACTTTGTTCTTATCACTTCTTATGATAGTTCACCATAATTCCGTGATCTAACTTTTGGTCTTTCACACTACAAGCCGAGTTTCGGAGCGGTGGGATATCTCCATTCGTCGAACTATATTCAGCTACGAGACCACGCTGGAGGTTTATCAACTGAGAATTTACCCAAAAGAATTTGATGGTCTGAAGACTGCTATTGAAGAATTTATGGACTATGTTGAATGTGTAGACAGATGTGAACGTGTACTACTGAGGTCTATGCCTGCAAGTATACTGACTCCGACTGATCCCGAAGTTCGCCCTCTGGGGGGTACTTTCATAGTGGACTGTTCGAGATCTCACATCTGGTTGTTGGTACGATTTCGGCGTGATTTTCACTCTGAAGAAAGACCAAAGACCGTGATGGAGAAAGAGCGCTACTACCCGATTCAGCTGGCATTCAAGGTGGGAGACTTCGCAAATCTGCGTGACCTCTTAAAAGAAATCGGCCGTTTTTTCACCGAGGAAGAAATGAAGCGAAAACGTGTGCTATTGGAAAAGAGGTTAACAAGTCGGAGCGGAATGGGTGTTTCAGGATTAACTTTCAGACGGCGTCTCAGACTGGATCCGTGTATCGAATCTGATGGACCTTGCGAGGAGGAGGAGCCTCTGTAAACCCGGACGATTCAGTGCAGATGCAGTAGAGAGCCCTTCCGTCTAACGCGCCGCCCCTTCCTGTATGAGTGAAATATATACTTTTATGCTTGAAGCATGAATAGAGTGAGTGCTATACTCTATACTGCTATACTATTCGCTGCACCATGTCGGATTTTTCAGTCAACGCTACAGGCTCACAGGAGCATGATCTTTACGGTGAAGAACTTCACAGACTGCGGCCGATCCTTTCTCAAGAGTCTTCAGGAGATTTTGGGGTGTATAAGCCAATTTTCCATGGTTGTCGGGAGGATGATCCAGCCCTTTGCAGGACGTGTAAAACTGAAGAAGAAGAACAAGAGGGGGAGGTACCGAACAATTGTGATGAAGGATACATAGGTGACATAAGTGGACCCTATGCTTGCGGATCTTCTGCAGACTCTCTCCACAAGGCGTGCGCTGCAGAGGATGTACCGTGCGGCCCTCCCCCATACTGCTCATACTGGGGGGATGGGTACAAGAGCTTTGAAGACCCTCTGGCGGCTACAGTGTAGACAGAGGCCGCTTTCAACAACCTTATGGCGGGCTATAATTCACCTCTGCCTCAGTCTCGTTTGTCAACGAGTGGGGATTTCCTGGATATCGTAAAAGCTTGTGTGGCTAGAGCAGTGCAAGTTGTCATGGGAGCCCACATAAAGAAAAACTGTTTTGGGTGTCAAGTAGATCATCCTAGTCAAAAACAGCATCCATGTCTCTACCCACCCAACCGTGGATATTTTTCTACAAACTTTGAAGAGTTAATGACGGACATACTGTCCTGGGAATTTCTGCCGGCTCTCAAGTATACGCTGGAGAAAGTTGGATTGGATATAGTATCGGCTAGAGTGGAAGGAGCAGCAGATGCTTTCCTGTATGACCTGAAGGGGGAAGAACACATCCTGGAAAAGGTTGAAGAGGTCACTGCAGCGTACACGGGGGGAGATAAGAATAGGGAAGATTTGTTGCAAGGCTTCCACAGTTTCTGGAACTCTTAATCAGTTTTTGAAGAAACAATGTGTAAAATTATTATTGATTTTTATATTCATTTTGTAAGTTTATCTTTTGTAGCTGATGTAACCATCTGTAATCAATGTTAATCATGTAGTGATTGTAATAGTGAATGTAATAGTGAATGTAATAGTGAATGTAATAGTGAATGTATTAGTAAATGTAATAGCATGTGTAATAGTGTGTGTAATACTGTATGTTTCGCATATGAATTAAACCCTAATAAACAATAAACTTAAACCCATAAAAATCATAGCACTCAAACATCTTCTGTTCACAATCAGACATGTCTTCAAGGAAGACAGACAGGGTATTCAAGAGAATATATTATGATCCGCGAAAAGCAGGATCGTACGGTGGGGCCGAGAGCCTTCAAAAGGCTGTAGAAGAGCAGACGGGTAAAAAGATTCCAATTGCACAAGTCGAGGACTGGTTGGCAGGTCAGGACGCATACACATTGCACAAACCATCTCGAAAAACGTATGCTAGAAACCGTGTTTTTGCCCCCCGCCCGCTGTATCAATTTCAGGCTGATCTTTGCGATATGACTGCGTTGTCTAAAGACAATGACAAGTTTAAATTCCTGCTTACCGTGATAGATGTATTTTCAAAGAGGGCTTACGCGCGTGCGTTGAAAAACAAAACGGCGACTGAAGTTGCAACGGCTTTCGCTTCGATATTAGACGAGAGCGGTATACTGACTAAAATTCAAACTGATGCGGGAAAATAATTTTTTAATCGGGTCTTTGAAAAGCTGATGAAGAAGCACAACATACGACACTTTGCAACCGGAAGTGAGCTCAAAGCTTCCATAGTTGAACGGTTTAACAAAACTTTGAAATCCAAAATGTGGAGGTATTTCACTGCAAAAAACACACGTCGATATATAGATGTAATTAGGGATTTGTTAGATGGCTATAATGACAGTTATCACAGTAGCATAAAAATGAAACCGTCTGAAGTAACTCCTGCCAAGACAGCGGAGGTGTTTGAAAATTTGTACGGTACGATTCCTCTGACCGTCAAACCTACAGTGTTTAAATTCAAAGAGGGGGACATTGTGAGGATATCAAAATACCGTGGAGTGTTTGATAAATCATACGAACAATCATTCTCAGACGAATATTTTATCGTGAATGAATGTATCGCTAGAGTACCGCCGGTCTATAAATTAAGAGATATAAGAGGAGAAATTTTGAATGGCGCATTTTATGAGAGTGAACTGCAGAAAGTGAGAATCACGTCGGACGCTCTGTTTCGTATAGAAAAAATTTTAGATGAGAAAATTATCATCAGAAGGCCTGTACTTTAAAACTATTTAATCGTTGTTATGAATGCTCGAAATGAATACTCTTTCTCACATATTTTTCTCAATAAAGCATTTTATTGATTTAAAAACTCACTGTTTTTCCATACATTTTTTCTTAATTTTTTCAACGACTGAATTCCAGCCATTTAGACGGGATCGGTGTAGACAGTCGCCATTCAGACGCTGTCGGGGAATAAAATGTTTTGACTTTGTTTGACGGTGTAGAAGTAGGGGAGCTGTAATCCATATCTAAAAGAGGTGTTGACAACGCCGATTTTCTCGCACGCCTTCTTTTACTCCGCCGTATTTGGGAATCTGGCTCACTTGAGGGCTCAAGCGGTCTCACCCGCAATTACTCATGCTCATGCGCATGCGTATTTGCAATCGTGGTTAAGGGTATATTTAACTTGGAAATAGTTTTTAAGAATTCGTCCCACCCGCGAGGTATGGTCCGTGCGTGAAAGCGTCTGTTTGACAAAGTCTTCATTAAATCAAAAATGTGCGATCCTTTAATAGTCTTATCTTGGACAACAATCTCCCCTGAATGATTCCATCTCAAAAGGTCTGAATTACGAAGCTTCTGGAGGATAAAGGTGGCGTTCTTCCGATTGCGGGCTCCGATATTCTGTAAAATATCATCTTCAATGCTATCGTGAGGTTTTTCCTCCTCTTCGACTCTTATACGTCCCTCATCATGTTCACCTCCTTTCTCTGCGGACTCAGTAGGTAACTTCAAGACTATTTCAGAGTCTTGACTCGACCGTTTTTTGAGTAGGGTAAGATATTTTTCAAGTAGATTATTATACTGTAGGCTTTTGCTGTACACCGTTCCCGGCTGGTTCAAAGCTCGTTCCATTTTCTCTTCCAACTCATGCTGTGCTTTCTCAGCAATGTCTTCGTTTCCCATTTTTTTCTTTGTTAAACTCTCCAGTTGTTGAGGGGAAATCATGTACATTTTATTAAATGATGCCATGATGCCTAAATGACGGCTGAATGAATTTACCTTCAACTAACTCCGAGCGGAAAGCAGACTGGTCAAGAATGGGACAGCGGCTCCTAATAATGGGAGGAGGAAACCCCCGGTCTGCGTCAGCACCTTGCGCTTGTGCTTCACTCCTCTTGTACCGTTAGCAAAAAGCTTGATAAACTTCTTCTGTTTATTCAATTTGCGGAATTGATCAGAGGTCAACGGGATGTTACCTTTCAACACATTAAGCGCTACTTCACAGAGGGCCAGTATGAGATCGTCAGATCCCTGACATAGAAAGATCCTTCTCTCCGTGGGTTTTAGAGCAAGCAAGGCTTTTAAAACCGGCAGATTTCTTTTAATCCGTTTAGACATTTTCGAATCACTTTTTATACTGGTAAACGACAGGCCACTGGTTAGGTAGTATCCCGCTTCTCAGCCGGTATTGTTCTGGACAGTCAGGTCTTAGATCGACGATTAAATACATATACGCATCTTTTGTGGCATCCTTAAAACTCTGTAGAAAATATTCTCGCTGCCCCGGGAACATCTGCTGAGCTAAAATTCTTATCTGTAATTTATCACGCGGAGATTTGAAGAGGACGATGTAATTTGTGTTTAAACTAATCGTCCGGCTGTGCTTCCCCTGCTGAAATAAGTTTTGAACTAGAAAAATGACCGATAATTTTCTATGATGTCTATACATGGTAAAAGCCTTCATTAATTCATCATGATTCACACCGGAATCCATACAGTCATCAATCACTAACAGATTATGCTGGTTTGATGGAAAAATATTTTCATCCGTCAAAGAATCAGGAATTCCTTCGATAAATTTAATCTTTACATTTTTAGCCAATTCCTCATACAAAGGCTGATAAGAGGAATACGCCCAGATGATTCGATCAGGGAGTCTAGACAAAGTATGTTCCATATTTTGAAGAAGCTGTTTGACAAAGAATGATTTACCGCTTCCGCTTGCTCCTACAAGCAGGGCTGTGAATGGGAGTTGGAAGCGGGGGTCAAAATAGACCTCTTTAGGCATGATCACCGTTCAGTCTTTCGGTAAACTGAACATTAAAGTAATGCGGTACGCTTATTTATCAGGGAAGAAGAGTAAGAAGTAGAGGAAAAATAATTTATTGATATACAAAATACAAGTGAATAAAACGGGAAACACAATATACAATTCATAGTAAAGTATAAAACACAATACAAAATATTCACATTCTGTTTATATACATAAAACATGAACAACATCTTCTCAAAAAGTTTTTCTCAAAAGAACTGTATAGAGAAGCCGTCAGGTCATCCCATCATAAATCTATGCAGTTTTATTGAGACAGTACACATGTCGTGTTTTAAAACCCAAACGGTAATGTTTTCCCGTCCACAAAGAGTCGCCTTTTGTCAAAGACAATGCCAAAATGGATCACCCTTTCTTTATTAGTGAGCTCAAAAGTTTTCAGATTCCTTGTAATCTTGTTGTAATGCGCGGCAATTTCACGGCGTGTTTCACAGAATGTTTCACGATGTGTTTCACGGTGTGTTTCACGGTCTTTGAGATAGGGTTCTACCAGGGCTGTGAGACTGTCAAAGTTGAATTTTTTACAATTTTCATAATTCTGTGTAATCCCCTTAGCACGTAGAGTCACTTTACCTCGCTCTGTTACATAGGCGTAGGATTTTGGACCCGCTGCAGTCCATGATTTAATAAAGTCGCCGTGGTCTAATTCAGAGGTCAAATCTCCTAGATAGTTTCCAAGCGGGGGGTTATATTGATCACCGGGTCTTGTGACAAACACTATTGAATCGGTGTCACAATAAAAAACCCTTTCTTGGAGTAAATCTAACTGCTTATACAATTCAAGACGTGCATAAGTGGTTGTGAACGCCGCAATAAAAACATTCACATCTCCAGGAGGTAAGACGCAATTAGAAGAATAGCGCCACTGGACCACTGCAACACCGTCATTAATGAAGTGAAACTGTGAAATCTGATATTTGCTGGAAAAGAGGAAATCAAAAAAACCTTCAGGTTTGCTCACCACTGTTGTTGTAAGCTGATTAGATCTTTGCGCCAACTTACCCCACAGTGAATTCAGTAAAAGTTTTGCAATTTGTCTTTTTGCAGGGTTATGAGCAATTTTCTGAGGTTCTAGTTTAATACCCTGCTTTTCTTGATATTCATCTATGTAGGCGCGTTGACTCGCTTCGTCATCAACTCCTGGAGGGTAACCTGAGGCTTCTTGTTTCTGTTTAAGGAAGGTGTAAATGTAGTCTTTAAAGAGTTTGTCTGATTTTTCTTCAAAGTGCCACACTTCATAAATTTCTCCCACAACGTATCCTTTCTCTATGGCCATCATTAGCTCAACACTGACCCACACCCCACGCAATGCCCTGTCTTCATCACTGTGTTTACATTCACTAGTCTGATTGTTCCTGAGACCGCATAAACGACATAATGTGAAAATAAGCTTTCCATTATCATTTCTGCTAGGAAGAACTGGGTAAAACCGTTTACGCGGGGGATAGACTTTAGCATGGATCAAGCCAAAGTAATTTTCGACCGCATCAAAATTGTTTCTGATTATTTTTGGATGTGAAAGAGGAAACGAGCGACAGGACATAACGTAGGGATAAAGGGAAGTGAAATCATAATAATTGATGACCTCATCACCCACGGCAACATGACACATCCGGATAGCAGCGGTTCTCCCCCCGTATAAAGCTTCTCTAGGGTCTAGAGGAATCGGTTCTTGAAACCTCTCTAAGAAAGATTTCACACCTGGGTCAGTTTCTTTTATGAAGTTCCACTCATGTTCCCACATTGTCACCACAGCATGAACATTGTATTCGGTTTTTAAACGGACAATTCTTTCCATTGTGTCTGAGAATAATTCACTAAATCGTTCACCTGTGAGAGGAGATTTATCATGAGGGTTATAACAGGATCTACAGCCGTGGTAAAAACATCCAAAGTAACTAAAGACAACCGTCTTGCCGTTTACCACCGAGTGTCCATCAGCAAAATAGCGTCCGATTTTAACTTCTCCCCCATTCAACGCATGTCGAATTGAAATTCCGCGTGAGAAGGCCTCAAACTCCAGCCACTGGATTGAAGCGTGTGAGAAAGCTTTGAATGATGATTGATAGTTGTCAGGAGACGGAATCGCAACAGAGTCAGGTTCTAAGAATAAGGTTTGAAAAACAGTCAATGCGGATGAAGCAATTGTAACGTTCTCAAACGGATCACACTTTGTTGTCTGTATGAATTCGCCACGAAATGTCGTTGCACCTTCTGCCAGGATTTGAACGTCATTTGAACAATAATATACTAACTCGCGATTATAGTCAAATTCCAGATCTTTTACCGTCTCGTACCATTGAAAGAAACTTTCTCGCTGTTTAGCATTCATTTCATCGACCGCGTACATGTCAGGCCCCGGATATCTCCCCTTATACCCAATTTTTGAATAGTCTGTAAATTTGTGTGGAAAGTATCCTTTTTTAAGCTTAGTTTTACACCCTAATGCCTTAGGGAATTCCCTGAGCGGGATGGGGATGAAGGAAAATGAATCAATAAATTTAAGGTGAAAGTCAGTGTCCACAATCAGAATTATTTTACTCCCTTGAGCCACCACGAACGGAGATATACCTTGCTTTACATAGGTATTTAAAATGATGTGATGGTCAAAACCCTTGCCATAATGGAAAATGAAAGTTGTGTTTTTGTGTGCTTTTTTTCGATAATGGTTGAGGAACATTAAAGCACAGTCAGAGCCTTCCCAGATCAGTTCCTCATTGTCTGACGATCGAGCTACAACGAGCACTGGAAGATGAGTGCCGGTGGTTTGAGCAGTCTCAAAATAAAAAAATACCAGCTTCGTTTCATAAATCTTCTCCTCAGGCATCACCTCTTTTATCCGCATGTAGCATATATGATTTTCTTCAGCTTCTACAGCAGGATCGCAGTTTTGATTGGCAGAGTCAGCAGCTGATGCTCTCTCTTCAGTCAACAACGGTGATGAGGTTTTACTCTGTTTACAGATCATGCAGCGTTTAACAATGCATCGGTGGACGTGAGGATTTTTAATAGAAGCGTAGTAGACCAAATTACATTTTGGACATTTTTTATTTATCTCGCAATTGGAGACTGCTTTTCCCGCCTTTGGACGCCATTTTAACTCACGATGTCGCTCAAAACATTGGATATTCATGCAAAACCTATTACAGCGCTCGCAGAAGGTTTTTTGAATTATACCTTCTTTACAGTTAGTGTTGCAGATATTACACGCCAATCCACAGAAATGCCGGTGCTGCATTTGGTAGCCTGTATGACAGTGTTCACAGAAAAATCTCACTCCGAGAAACCCCTTAACATTCTTTATCCCATAATAGTGATTATTGTGTAAAAGGAGATAGTATGTTGTTGGACGCGGAGGTGTTCCTGTTTGAAATGTAGACAAGTTTTTCCGTCGGTTATTGTCATTATCAATTGCACGGTGAAATATGACGATTTTACAATTCAGCAACTGCTCAAATCGCTCAACATCGCTGAATGTCACATCAGTGTGAGGGTTCAGACCAGCCCTAATGTGAATGTCACGTCCGGCGGTCAGAGTTTCGGCGTATGATAGCTCAGGGTTTTTCAGGCGTGCTAAATTTACAGCAAAACATGTCTGATCAGGGTTCTGTTGTACATATAAATGTTTAGCTTTTTTTTTAATAATTTCAGCCTCGAAGCATGATTCCATCCGTCTTTTACCTCCCCCACGTGGAGCTCTCACGATATTAACAATTAGCTCCAAGGATCCATCTGTGAACACCGACATATTGCTCTGCACTAATCTATCTAAAAGATCATGAAATTCCGACAGCTCACCGACTCCATAGCGAACAATTGCACTAACATCATCTTGCAGACGATCGGCATGTAAATTAACTTGGATGAGATCGTTTGGTGCGGCTCGAAGTCTTTGTATAAATTCTGAAATCCGTCCCTGTACACCTTCAGTCACATTCACATAAAAATCGTGAAAATTAGGAGTAGCAGATGGCGGTGGAAAGCGCAGGAAAGTGCGAATCTCAACGTTATTGAACCGATCTCGCTGTGTAACATTTACATTATCACTACTATTCATCTGATGACTGCCGGCGCCTGCGTCTAGAGAGGTTGACGCACGCGCCTCAGCCTCAGTTTCCCTCCCCGCATTCTCTTCACCCTCAGCGTTTCCCCCCTCATTTTCTCTTTCCCCAGCTTCACCACGGCCTTCCTGAAGCATGCTCTCTGTAGCCACTGCACATTCAACACATAGATCGTCACTAGGACTCCACGGTTCATTCATTTGCACATATTCTTCTCTTTCAAAACTGTCAAGCGCCTCGCAGCATAAACTGTCCGCAGGGCTCCATGCAATGTCTGACGCCGCGTCATCCAGTACTAGTGACTCGAGTGAAGGATATCTATATGTGTGTACAATGTTCTGTAGTTCATCTTCCGTAGGGAGAAAAACTCGACTAGTTTGAGGGTGATGATGAGGATGTTGTGTTGGGGAGGACGGTTGAGTCGCATTCACGCTTTCATTTACTGTTTCAGCATTCAAGTCAGACAACAATCGGAGGAGGTGTTGTGGGATCTCTAAGACATTGTCATTTTCTGATTGATCCATTCTTTTTTTTGATTATATAGTAGCGAAGTAGTAGGCAAGGTCTTTGGCCGCGTATGATAGCACAACGAGTAGTACTCACACCGAGGCTATTTCTAAGTATTTCTAAGACGTTGGCAAATGTGCGCAAGCATGCGTTGCTTTAACAAAAATGCTTTTGTTATGTTGCAACATTTGATTCAAAGTCTTCAAGATGTTGCTCTCTCTCACCCCCCACGTGTTCATCCGGGACTTCCGCAGAGGCTTGCTGTCCTTCCCACTCTTCCCAGTCAACCTCGAATGCAACGCCCACACCTCCTTCTTCTCTTTCAGACTCGTTCACTCTTGTTGGTAGAACTGCTGCAATTCCTGAAACCCAAAAAGTTGCGTTAATCTTCCATATTAAATCCATACAATTTACTGGTTGAGAAAAATAAATAAATATAAATAAACAAAATAATTAATTAATTAATTAAATTAAATTAAATTAAAAAAATAAATAAATAAATGTAAAAAAAAATTTAAAAGATGTGGAAACTTACGAGATGGTGTGACTGTATGAGGTGTCCAGAGATGACTGATTGTGTGAGATGGACCGGTCGTTGGAGATGATGGTGGGGTGGACAGGTCAATGGTGAATTGCTCTAACAATGGTACAGAAATAACAATATTAACTTAAAAGTAATTTATTGATTATTTTATATATACATAAATATAAATGATACAATATAATATGATAAGAGAAAAGAGGAGACATCAACTCACCCTGATTTGAAGGAGATGGAAGCAACTGGTGACCCTCACTGTCTCCCACGGTTAGTTCCCGATCTAAAATGTGGTGAAAATCACAAATAAATAACCTTATTCCCTAAATAAATACATCAATAATCTTATTCCTTTCATGATTCAATATTTGATATTACAAAAGATATAAATTATCATTAAAGAATAAACGTACATACATACAGTTGCTGTCCATGATGATCTTCTTCTGTTCTTCTGAAGTCAAAACGGAGTGGACTTTGACGACCGAAGGTTCAGATTCAGGAGCTTGCAGCTGAGCTAGTGATCGTTTAACCCCAGAGGCCCCGTATATATTGGGGAAGGATTTCCTGTCTTATTGATTACGCATGGAGGGGGTCACATAGGATGCAAAGTTGGCGAGAGTCTCTCTCCGTGTTTGTTATAACTTAATAACATAAATTATTCTTTCCCAAGGCGTTCTGCATGCACTCATTACGTTAATCACGATGACTCAATACAATCAGCCCTCTTTCTCCGATCGATACATTAATAAGCATGTTTGTTAAGTATATAAGAATATACGTATTTAAGTATGTTCGTTATATAAGTATATCATTATGTTAAGTATATAACCATGTTTTTCTATTTTCTACATAGCATAGCTATAGCTACATAGCTCTGATGTATACTCCGCGGTTCCACAGACACACACACACACAGACAGACACTTCCTCATCTACACACACACAGACACAGACACAGTGTTTCCTCAATCCCAACATCCAAGTCTGCCTGCTCCTTAAAAAACCTCCCTGACTCAGGAAACTCCCACCACTCATTTAATATCACCCATATCCTCTAGTCTGTTTTTCTACTAACTTTAGTTACAAGTTAATTTATGACACATATCCTCTAGACAACACTTACACACTTTAGTTACAAGTTAATTTATGACACATATCCTCTAGACAACACATATACACTAGTCCAACCCATAAAAACACTAAATAACAATACCCTAAAGCCGTGGGAAGACGTCACCCATATCTCTTCCAAATTTCAGGGGATTTCCCCCAAAGGTCATAAAAGGTCAATCAGGGTCATAAATCAACATTCACATTCACAAAGTATGTTCATATTCTCTCTCTGCTAAGTCTGAAATCTCTCTGAAAGAACTCTCCACCTTTTATATGATTTGGAGCTTGGGATTACCCCGCCCCGGGATCCTCCTTTCATTTGTTACTTTGTACCATGTGTTCTTCCATTAGTTAACTTTTATTGTTTCTGTTAGTGGTTAGCTATACTATACATAGCTATGTTTTTTTAACAATTAATAACCTGCCCACATGCAGGCAGGACTTCTTGGTGCAAGGCATTCCCTTGTACTTTTACTAAAACATCAAAGGAAAGATAAAGACAGCAAACATGTGTCTGGTCACAGAGATACTGTGGCAGTAGAGCAAACATGGCATTCAACCCGTCCATGTCGCTGTAAGTTGACTTACATATACAATCGATTCTTTCCCATTCGCCATTCTTGCCCCAAATTTCAATCTTTCACACTACATTATATATGTGGATGCATTTGATAGATAAAAATATTCTCACAACACACACACACGCACACACACATGCGCACGCATGCACACACACAGAGTTAGAGTTCACATGTGATTATATATGTGGATGCAGTTGATAGATAAAAATATTCTCACAACACACACACACACACACACACGCGCACGCATGCACACACACAGAGTTAGAGTTCACATGTGATTATATATGTGGATGCATTTCATAGATAAAAATATTCTCACAACACACACACACACACGCGCACGCATGCACACACACAGAGTTAGAGTTCACATGTGATTATATATTTGGATGCATTTGATAGATAAAAATATTCTCACAACACACGCACACACACACACACACACACACACACATGTGCACGCACACACAGAGTTAGAGTTCACATGTGATTATATATGTGGATGCATTTGATAGATCAAAATATTCTCACAACACACACACACGCACACACACACATGCACACACACACACATGCGCGCACACAGAGTTAGAGTTCCCATGTGATTATATATGTGGATGCATTTGATAGATCAAAATATTCTCACAACACGCACACACACGCCACGCACGCACGCACACACACAGAGTAAGAGTTCCCATGTGATTATATATGTGGATGCATTTGATAGATAAACATATTCTCACAACACACACACACACGCACACATGAACACACGCGCGCACACATGCACACACGCACGCGCACACATACAGAGTTAGAGTTCCCATGTGATTATATATGTGGATGCATTTGTTAGATAAAAATATTCTCACAACACACACACACACACACACAAACCAGCATCACCATCTGATGCACAGCTTTCTGTGACAGAACCGAATCATCGATCGGCTCAGATTCTGCTCCTCCTGGTGATCCCCGGTCAGTTGATTTTCTTCTATTCTTCCCACCTGATGAAGGGAGCCAAAACCATGCCGAGTTTCTTCTTGACGGTTGCCTTCTTGGCTGCCTCGGTGATTCAGGTGATTTAACCCCTTAAACCCCAAATCCCGCCTGACAAAATAACCCAAAAAAGTACGCATCATCACACTTGGATTTTTCCCACAGTGTTTTGTATCATTCGACTTATTCCCCTCTCATAGGACTACAAACATGGCCGCTGCCATGAGTCATTTATTTCTTCTTTTGGGCAAAAATAAACTTTAATCAGAGGTTTTATTACCTTTTTATCTGAGATTATTTTGCGTGTGATTTTCATCAGATTTTGCCCACCGTGTTTGTCTTTCAGGTCTTCTCCCTTCTTTGTCTAGCTGACTGCATGGTCCACTGTCTTTGGCGGAGGGGTAAAGACCCCGACACCTATTCGATACCCTACCTCACAGCCCTGGGAGATCTACTAGGGACTGCTCTCCTGACTCTTGTGGTTCTCCTCCTGTGGTGGGTCGGTGACCCCGGCAGTCTGTGAACATTCACAGCAACTCTGGTGATGACGTACATATTTAGACAGATTTGTTGCAGCTGGAAGCAACAAGAAGAAATTAGCCAGATTTAGTGACAGTTAAATTCGAGTTCTTCTGGTTGCAAATTTGCAGCCCTAATTCTGTGGAGGGGGCTCCTTATGAATATTTTCTTCCTGGATCTATGATGTTGAAACTGGACAATGGTTCAAGGAATATTGATGGAACTTTTAACTGACTTTGTGAGGTTGTTGTCGACCTCAGCTTCCTGCTCTCTTCCTTTTAACCTTCACTAATTTAATGAGTTCCAAGGACCCTAGCCCAGTAAATTGTATGCAGATAATCTCACTTCCGGTTTTAACGGCTTCTCTCATTTGGAGTCAGTTATGGCACCTCCTTTCCAACAGCAACTATCTGGACCCTGATCTCCAGTAATGATGCAGAAAGAATGACGCTGTAAACGGGAATCTTGTTGAAATAAACCCTTTTATTGAAACTGAAAAATGCAAGTTTTTATTTCATTGTGACAGTGGGGAGAGAAACAAAAAATCAGGGGGTAAAGTCAGTCCAGTGGGGGGAAAAACAATCTTCTGTTTCACTTTGTTTTTTCACCAGCACAACCTTCTTCCTCCTCCTCTCCCTCGTCTTCCTCTCCCTCCTCCTCTCCCTCGTCTTCCTCTCCCTCCTCCTCTCCCTCCTCCTCTCCCTCCTCTCTCTCCTCCTCCCCGGGAGGTCAGGAGACCCCGCCCTCCGTCTGACGTCACAAGAAGACGTCTTCGACCAGGACCATCAAAAGCTCAGACTCGGAGCCGCTCTGTTGTCCTCCATCCAGCCTCAAGATGACCTGATAAGGATTTTTTTTTTCTTTAAAAGAAAAGAGGCGATGGCCGGAACCGCTGGAAGGAGCGCTCAATTTAAAAACCAGTAAGTTTCACACACACAGTTCGTTTGATGCTTTGGTATATTTCTTCCTCAATGTGTTGGAAAAGCCTCCCGGTGCGTAGAAAGTGTTAAAACTCAGGTGAGGAGCCTCTTCGAGATTTGCAAATGTGCATGAATGAGGACATGTGCGCCATCGTTAAGCGTTAAAAACTCTGCACTTCTTTGGTCCAAGCTCTAATGACGCGATTACAAATTAAAAGTCATTTTATGGAGGAGACGTTGTCTTTTGAGGTGCTTCTCAAAATGAGCGTTACTAAAAAATATTTAGTTTTGCCTGTTTTTATTCTGTTCTGATTGTATTGATGCTGGAACTAAGGATGTTATTGTCAAAGTCTGCTGCTGCTATTATTGTGCATTAGACAACAGTGCAGTTTTAAGGCTTTTCTTTTTATGATTTATCCAGTGACTTGTATGAAAATGACATGTAACCGCATGTCATTTGATTTTTTTTAATGAATATCTTGCATTAAGATGGTGGCGTCACACTGACTGGGTAGACTGTTTCAAACATATTTAAAGTTAAATGGAAAATAATGTGATTCAGGCAGTCAGAAGTGATGATGGTGTGATATCTCTGGGTGAGCATTTAAGTCTTCAAACAGCTGAAACTGGTCACAATATAAAAATAAAGCTAACCATACGTCATTCGGGGAAAATGTAAATCTAATCATGAATCTTATTTGGAGGTTGGCAAAATTGTCAAAAATCAAAGTCCAGCTTTTCAAAATGGGAAAAAAAGAGCCCAGAAGACTCCCAGATTCAGCACAGATAGAAGTTTATTGTAAAACCTAAACTTGAACACATGCATTATAGATACGTGATGTCAATGTCCCAGCGGCGATGTCTCTTCACAGATGTTGGAATCCGGCTCGAAGGACCAGTTTATCTTAGAGTTGAAATGACACAACACATCTCAAATACCTGCGTGAATCAACACACACACACACGGGTAACCTTGCAAGGGAGAACGAGCGGCGGTTCACTCAAGAACACCCTCTGTCGTTCTGCTGCACGCCTCCTCCTTTTATTCAACCTTGGTGTACGTGTGCACTGTCGTGGAATTAATTCTTCCTTTGTCCTTAACAAGCTACACAAATCTTACTGCATACAAGACATTTATTTACAGAGTAAGAATTTGATACATGCTGAGAGCATGCAGAGAGGTACCTCTGCCGTTTACAAGTTCACTCGAGCTATATATCTGCGGGGGGCTCCTCCCTTAGCTACATAAGTTGTTTTGCACATTTAGTTACAATCTGACAAGAATTCCCAGCTTTTATACAATTTGGAGCCTGGGATTACTCCTCCCCGGGCTCCTCCTTCCATTTGGTACTTTTTACCCAATGTTCCACCATTATTCAACCTTTGTCGTTATTATCTTAGGTTAGCTGAACCTTTCCATGTTTTCTTTAACAATCAACATCCTGCCCACATGCAGGTGGGACTTTTCATGTAGGGTTTTCCCATGCTCCATGTTTACACATCATTACTCAGCATGTTAAAAGGTAAAGAAGGCGAACATATATCCAGTCACAGAGATATCATAAAGGTAAAGCAAACGTCACACAGGTAAAGCAAACTAATCAATCCTTTCATGTCACTGCAGGTTGACTTGCTTACACACCCGCCATGATAGGTTAATGTTCAATTTTTGCCCAGGGCTTTAACTTCACACTACAATGTACTGGCACTAACAACGGTTCACATACAGGTTTGCATAAAGGTCACTTGATTATAAGTATATATGTTTATAAGTGGATGCATTTGATAGATAAAAATATTGTCACAGCGCACACACACACACACACACACACACAGCCTCTGCAGCTTCACTCTGCAGAAACATCAGTTTTTTATGAGTCATTTAGTCGTGGTTCACTAGCAAAGTCAGGACATGGTAAAAACAAGACAGCCTTTTGTATGGAAATCGTCTGATGAGAACAAAAGAAACTCCTCTTGTGGTGCGGGGCTCTGGGGGAATCCTGCTGAGATTCTGTGTGTAGATAGGGGGGTTATCTGATTGTGGGAGACAGGAGGGTGACCTCCTGCCTGCATGGCAGGAGGGTGACCTCCTGCCTGCATGCTGAAGCAATTCCTCCATACAAATGGGGAACAGTGTGGGGTGAATTGGGTATTCTATTTTTATTTTTATCAATCAAATGCATCCATTTGTAAACGTGTATTTGTGGTCGGGTGTCCTTTGTGTGGCCCCGTGTGCTTGCAGACGGGGTGATCTGTGTGTGGGCCGTTGTTTTTGTCAGTACATGTAGAAGGGTGTGAAGCAGTAAAACACCCACTTCCTCCACATCTATTTTCACATATCTATTTTACTATCAAGCCGAAAACCTTTGTTCAGCTTTACAGCACCTTGTTGTCGAAGCAGATCCAGCCCATTTGTTGAGGGCTGCGTCCCCACTTCTCAGAGCCTCCTCCTTGGTCCAACGAAGCCGTCTGAGTTTTGGGGTAAACTGAGGTCTACTGTTGTATCACAGAAACTGGTGCAAGTTATCACCGTGCCGGTGAGTTCAGCCTGGTCTGAAGCTGCAGACTCCAGCATTAGGTCTGTAGTGTCTTTTTTCCTCATCTGGAAGTGTCAAGACTCAGACAGGAGCCCAAGTGCGACACAATCGTCAGTTCTCGCACCGCTTCTTTGACAGAGTTGCACAGAGAGAACCAGGAAGACCCGCGGGGAAGTGAAATCTGGGCGAGGGGGAAGTCAGAGGCAGAAGGCAGCGTGATCCACCGGGGATCTGGCAGGGGGTCGTGGTCAGGAACAGAAGGCAGTCGGGTTTACCGGGAGTCAGGCAGGATCGGGAAGTCATGGACAGGCTGGGTCGGGAACAGGCAGGCCACAGGATCTTAAGGACTAAGAATAGACGGGTTTTACCAGGGAACAGATGGCAGTTCAGGAACAGGCAGGGTCGAGAATGGGAAAAGAGAAAAAACCAAACACCAAGTCTTGCATACTACGGAGGACAATTTGGTGTCTGTAACTTGTTATCATGGGTTTTACCATTTGTTTTGGTCTTCTCTTAGAAGTTAGGCAGGGTGGACTCATTTACTCAGGGTAATAAAGATTAGACGCAGTTGACAGGATTGTTGTTTAGACAGTGGGGGCTCAGGAACCAGCAAGGCTGAGGGTGGTAAATATTAATTAGAAAGCAGTACATCATGCTGGGGGTGATGAGGTCTACTTGTCACGTTTTCGGGACAAGAGGGACCCAAACGCAGACACGGGGTAACGTGGGGAGAACTAAGGTTTATTTCCAAAATCAAAAAATACAAAATACTCCACAACAGGAGGGAACAAGGGGTCTCAGGCCAACACAAATCACCCGTATGGGGAAAAAAACAAAACAACAAACACTAATACCTGCAAATCGGAATGTCCGGGAAACGGACAAATGGGGAATCTGGACACACGGGAGTCAGGTAGTTACAAGGATACAGGCTGACAGGAGAGTCCAGGGTAAGCTGGAGGCAGGACCCAGAACGGGAGACAGGCGAGGGAGAAGTCCATACACTATAACAATCCACATACAAGTTAATGATCCGACCGCTTCTGCTGTCGGCCACGGGCCCTATGAAGGGGGGAGGTAATTGCGGGATGCAGCTCAGGTGCGCGACCCTCTGCTGGTCCCATGTCAGGGTTTGGCCCCGGCAGTTAACTCTGTTATTCTAGGGTTATGAACTGGCCTGGACTTCTGCTATATTTGTATCTTGAATTGATTCTATTGTTAAATGCATTTTTAAATTGGCATTTAACTTCTTGAGGTCTTCATTTAAAGAACACGCGGAATGGCAAATGAAAAGCGAGAGGTATTGCAATCCAACATTGGCAAAGATTAGGGTAAGACTAATTGCCCTAATTGACCTCCAGTGCGCGGGTGCGAGGGAAAGTCTGTGGGTGGGGCCGTCCTCTCCACAGCTGTGACAAGAAGGATCTAATTTGTGTAGTTGTGTTTCTGTTTAATAGTCAGTATCTTGCAGGGAGCGTCTACTTGTGGACAGAGAGTAGCTACTTTCAAGAGACATCTATCAGAAAATATGCCCTTTATTGATGATGCATGCTTTGAGAAACATCTATCAGAAAGTATCTCTTTTGTAGATAACGATAACACCTGTTTTCTTATCTCTTTTTTTAAAAAAAAAAAACAACCAAAGTGGTGCATCAAGGACAAAATGTTAGGAGGGGGCATTGAAGGGGAGGTGCAATAACTTTATGACACCAATAAAAATGTTTTTGTTGAGATTACGCTTTATAACTTAAAGATAACTTTATTCCACCAATTAAAAATATTTACATCAGGCTACAAACGCATAAAGAGGCATGAAGAACAAACACTCACTGCCAAGTTTGAAAGTATGAAAGTTGGTGCACAGCCAATCGTTTTTCAGTATTCCCAATGGATGCTCATATTTTTTCCACTTTTGTACCATCCTGTGCTCATTTGGATTTATTGCATTTTTCTGATTACGAAGATGGGGAGAAAATCCACGTCGGATCCAGCTTCCCACCTTCAGATATGGCTCTTTATTCTCACATTCTTGGATCCTCTCGCCTGAAAGCAAATATAGGAGAAGGCAACTTGGAACGTCTGTGTAGAATCTGAAGCCTGTGTATCTGTTCTCTGCAGGCCTTGACCGCTGTAAGACATTGACTTGTTTTACAGCCATCCTGACACTATCTCAGACATGTTCCACGTGTGTCCTGTCACCTGTATTTTTATGTGCTCGTGAATTAATGTCTTATTTTTCCCCATGGGAAGTTGCTGTGAAGGGGTGAAGATGATGGTGAAGATATCCGAAGTGCTTACTTTTGTACCCCCTTTTATATGGTCAAGTAAACACATTCTTTCCTGATGACCTCATAGAACAATACAGCCAACCAAATGGTATAGAGTCCAGTCTGTTTTAGAAGAGGCCCCATGCAACGGTGGGCCTCTTCACCCCGTGACTGCAATTTCCCATTAGGGAAGGACAAGACATTAAATTTGGCACAGAAAAATATAGGTGACAGGAAACATATGGAACGTGTTTGAGATGGTGCCAGGATGTCTGAGGAACAAGTTACGGTCTTACAGAGGTCAAGAGCTGCAGAGAACAGATACCCAGGCTGCAGATGCAAGCTGGTGACTTTACATATGGAATGGTAATTGAATGCATATGTTAGAAACATCAGTATAGCAACCAAAGCCTGCAGAGAACTGATACAGGTGCTCCAGATACTACAGTACCTCTCTGCATGCTTTCAGCATGTATCAAATTCTTACTCTGTTAATAAATGTATTTTATGCAGTAAGACTTGTTTAGTTTGTTGAATACAGATGTTAGAGACGATGGTACAGTGGTCAAGGCCTCCAGAGATTAGATACACATGCTTCGGATACTGCAACTTTTCAGCGATTAATGGAGGGGTCTGAGTTACTGGTATAGTTGGTGTGACATGAAATAGTTGATGGGAATGTTAACCTTTTGTTTTTGTCTCCCTAACCTGCCTCCTGTAAGTTATTCTCTCTCATAAAGCAATTTAGCACTTAACTTCACTTTCAGAGTGTTATCTGATCTTTTCAAGTCTTTGTTCAAGTTCACTTTTCATGGCAATTTCTTTTTCAGGACCACTCCCGAGAGATGGGCAAACCAGAGTCGCATCCATTGTTGAAAACATTGCTCCAGTCTGAAAACACCTCCGACAGTGGACCCTACTTTAGCGCTCAAATGTTAGGGATGCAGACAGCAACCTTTCATCACCTGGGAGCTGGATCTCAGCACCCAGCTGCTGGAGGTCTATACAGCTCTTTCTTTAGTTTGTTACGTGCCGGTCACCAAAGCACTTTAATGCAAAATGGGACCCCTATACCCTGTAATGGACTTCACAATTACTCACCCAATGCTTTGATGCACACCCACAATGTGAGTTTATATAACAGTGACAGCTGTATGATGGCTAAACAGACTCTGGCATACAGTACAGCAATAACTACCTCGTTTCCTCATGAACAGAGACTTTACAGGGTCCCAAACGCGTCTCCTTTCACACACAACAGTCATGGTGTTTACAATCTCTGTCATAGAAACAATAATACCCAGCAGCTAAAATCTAGTCTCCATACACACAAAAGTTATAACAGCAATCAGACCAGAAGAAACAACCACATTAACAATGCACCAAGTCAACAAGGTGTGCCAGTTTTTCAAGTGGATCAGAGCAGTGAGCAGCACCCAGTCCAACTTAGCTCCACATTCCATTCAAAAGAAGCCAACAAGCAGATTGCCATGGAGGAGATCTCAAGAATTGCAGAGGATCTAAGAAGTAGTTATCCAAAAAAACAAAATATCTGTGCTCCATCTAACAACAGTTCACAGCACAGAGGAGTGCAGTCAGATATCGCAAACCAACCCATGGCAACAAACACCTCCAACACCAACCAGTCTTCTGTGTGTATTTCCAGGGAAGCTTTACATGAATCTGGTCCTGTTATTTCCCTGACCCAGAACAAGGAGGATTCACTGCAGAAAAGCCAAAGTCCCATATTGAATTCTCCAATGATCAATCAAACCAATTCATCAGGGGAAGAGATGAACATCCAGACTCTGGAGACGGAAGTTGACCGCTCCGTCAACTCGCCTCCTGGCTGCACAAACTCAAAGACACTTGCCGTTATGCAGCCGCTGTCTCAACAGAGTGGTCAGGTTTCCAGCAACCACAAAGCCTTAAATACTGTCAGTTATAAGCCTGCACCTGCCACCAGCCCTTCTAACCCCCCCGCAGAAGTCTCAGAAAAACCAGCATGTGCACAAGATTTAGGCTCCAGAAAAGCTGATAAGACGTTAGTGGACCAGCCTGATTCACCAATGACTCCGCCATCTGATGCCTCCACCTCAAATGTTTCCTCAGATCCAAGGGTCATTTGGACAATTAAAGAGCTACGAGAGTTGATCCAGGTTCAAGAAGTGCAGCAAAAGCACACTGATATTCCAGCTGATTGGAAAAGGAATCTGTTCCGACTTTTTGATGAAAACTTTAAAACGCGCAAGTCACACAAACATCTCTCCCATTTTCTTGAAGAATGTAACACATTCATGAAAAATCATATAACAACTGACACTGTTATGACACAATTGAAGCCAGGCCTTGAAAACCAAACTGAACACTACCTCGTCCTCAGAGATGATTACCTTTATTCAGAGCCGCCCTTCAGATCCTTGTGGTTGAACGCCAACGACCAACTGGATGATATTGATAGAGAGTTTGGCTTCCCGTCATGTTTGAGGTACAATCACGCGCCTAAGATCAACAGCCAGCCAGGTGTTGTCGCCACGACCGGCGTTACCCCTGAGCAAACTGTCACTGAGTCGTCCCACAAAGAGTCATGGAAGGAACCTAAACCTGTAGAAGCTGAAGTGGAGACGCAGCCCTCCTCTGTTGAATCTAGTCCAGTTCGATCCGTTTCTGATGACGACATACAGGTTTTCAGCGATTCAGCTGACCCCTCCTACTCATTTGAAATCCAAGTTTTGCCCCCAGATGAAGCTAAATTGATCTATGAGCAGACAGAGAGTCCAGAGCAGCCCGGTGAAGCTGCACATGTTCAGACTCAGGTCCTGGAACCTCAGCCGGAGAAAGACGCCTGCAGTTCTGTGTCCCCAGGAGGAGCTCCCAGGCTCGATGTCGCTCTGTTAAATGACACTGACAAGACACCGGACTCTCCGACAGAAGAGATTTGCTGCCTTTCAAGGCTGATGGTGAACATTTTTGGAGCAAGCCTGTCTCAGAACAAATGCGAGTGCCGGGGTAAGCAAACTACCAAAGCTCGCACCGGCCTAACCGACCCTGACCTCAGTGGTTTAAGCACCTGCGCTGACTCTGTGAGTGTCCTTTTGATTAACTTCGCTGGTTCTGAGGGTGAGGTTGAAAATCCCAATGACAGCGGCATCGATACATCCGTCCACGCATCGGAAGATGAAGAGAAGAAATTATCTGATGTATCATCAGACTCTGCAGAACCTGAAGAACAAACTTCAGTTAGTAGAACAGCTGCACCCCTGCCAGATGTTGGTCTAATGCGCACAAGTGAAAACAAGCCAGCAGGACATGCAGCTTCCTCACTCCCTGAAAAGTCGCAGCTTTCAGCTGGCCTGGAGGTTTCAGCAGACAGGACTGTGAGGAAACAGTCGGTCTCAAAGATCAAAGCGGCACAGCTGGTGCTGTACGGGTCAGAGCAGAAAACCGTTATCGCCGGAAAAAGAAAAAGATGCTTGTCGTCCGAGAGCACCGTGTACGCAACGTCAATGCCTCCAGATGTTCTGTCTGTGCCCCTCCACACTTTGAAGAAGCAGTTCCGTGAACCTCTTCCAGAAAAATCGGTCAAAGACAAGGTTTTTGAAATTTGGAGGAAGAGTTTTCCATCGATGCCACTGAAGAAATCGTCAAAGAAGTGTGCCTCTTCACCCGGGGAAAAAGAGAAGTCGCAGGTTTTTCCCGAGAGGAAGACAAAGTCGAAGCCACTGAAATCCAAGCCGAGTCCCAAAGATGGCAACAAACACAGGCTGGAAACCAGTCCAGGTGAGTCACGATGTTCACACTTGAGTGAGCGAATGTTGGAAAATGAAAATAAAAACAAAATGTGAAGAGATGGTGTACGTCCTCATAGAGTGGGAGTGGGACCAACGGATTGTAGTGTGTGGTTAAAAGCCCTGGGCAGTTAAACGTTGATGAATTACGGAACTATTGTAATACAGTCAATGATTAACACTGTGTAAACACACCCCTCGGAGTAAAGTAAACCCCACCTGCATGTAGATGGGGTAAATTTAAATTAAAAATATGGAAGGGAACGGTTAGCCTCTGATAGGATCAATGATAAGCAGATAATAGTGGCGCATGGGATGGAAAGTACCAAATTAAAAGGAGGAGCCCGGGGAGGTTGTAATCCCAGGCCCCAAATTGTATAAAAGCTGGAGAATTTTTGTTGGTTTTCAGACTCAGTCCGGGCTACTTCTCATGCATGGTGAATTGTATTGATTGACAAACCATCATCGGACCGTGACCCAGCTGACCCTGACTCATCATTCGGACCCGTTGTGGCAACTTTTCATCGATCCATTGGCACTGACTGGCGCATAGACTTAGAATAGAATACAAGCTTGTTAGAGTATATAGACGTAAAGACCAGCCACAGCAGGATGCATAAGCACAAACATAAAGAAGAGGTCCTTTATGTGGCCTGTGAGACAGGGATTAGCTCTGGAATATGTAAAAAAAATGTTGATTTCTGATTTGTGTCATTTACCTGTGTTGAAGGCAAGTCCCGCTTGGAGAAGAAGAGCAAGAAGCCACCCAAGCACTCCAGGTTGAAGTCCTTGGAGAAGAAAAAGAAGAAACGATACAAGTTGAAATGACAGACACGTCTGCAACAGCTTCAAAGTGACTATGCAGATTCCACTTATGAATGTTATCTGTTGATGTTCAGTTCTTTTTTTAAAAGAAATTTCACACACTGGCTGTTTAAAATGTCTCGAAGGGGGTGTGTGCCTTTACATTTTCCTCCTTATTGTTCAGTGTTTTATCTTTGTACAATGCAAAACCATATATACTGTAGTTTTATACTTTATATTTTTTTACTTTACTGTTATTTTCATAACTCTTTCGCAACTTGCTGAATGTTATATTGTGTATATTTTCCACAATAAATGTAAAAATCCTCAATATCGATCTTTTACTTGACTCGAAAGAGGCTGCACGGCACAAGAGAGGTATTGGCCGTGGACAGCGGAGCACTATTTTGGCATTAATTAAGTACAATTACACAACATAAAGATCAGTCAACTTATGAACAAATCAGGGATGATAAATAATGTAACTGTCACTGAACATCAGCGATCAGCAGAGAAGTTGAGGTTTCAAGCACCGATGCCAACATTGTAATTGAATCCCTTCAGAACAGTGTGGTACATTTTCTTCTTCTGGTAGTCGAGAGGTGCTGATGAGAAAGGAATCTTCGTAGACACCGACTTGGATATAAAGATGTTTATTGGAGAGAACAGTCAGGTACCAGTCGGACGCTGCAGTGTAGTATGAGAGATTGATGTTTAATGAACTTTAAATGAACTTTAACTAAGACGGAATTGAAACGGCTGAAAGTTAAAGAACTTTAAATGAACTTTAACCTAGAAGGAACTGAAATGGTTGGAAAACATGTCTTACTGCCTCTGTTGAAACCGAACACATGAGGTTACATGCTGCATATGTTGTAACCAACACATGATGCTGCCTGTGGGCAGGCTATTGACTATTTTAAAAAAAACCTAGACAGGGGTGCTCAACCACTGATAGAAATGATAAAAGTGAAACAATGGAAGAAAACATGGTACAAAATAACAAAATGAAAGGAGGAGCCCGGGGCAGGGGTAGACCCAAGCTCCAAATTGTATCAAAGGTGGAGAGTTCTTGTAAGATCTCAGACTTAGCCCGGGCTACCTCTCATGCATGGTGAATTGTACATTTTGTCAATAAACCATCATCGGACCGTGACCCAGCTGAACTTGACTCATTATTCGACCCAGTTGTGGTGACTCTTCATTGCGTTTTTAGTGCTATAGCTGACCCAGTAATATTAAGTGATATATAAAGTTTAGTGAGGTAATTCGACTTAAGGATAATCCACAACAGCAGCTTGCCTGAAGGAGGTTGTCTTGGTCCTGGTGGTGATGATCTGGTACCCCCTTATATATGGTAAAGTAAACACATCCCCTCCTGGTGAGCTCATAGCCCACTACAACCAACCAGATGATGTATAGTCTGGCTTTGTTTTCAGAAAGGGCCCCGGAACCTGTGGACCCCTGGACTCCGTGGGATCTTCCCATCGGGGCATTAAATCACAGGCACAGAAAAACACAAGAGACAGGATGTATATGAAGATGGTTCCATGTTCACATGTGAACTTGGGAAGCAGGAAACAGCCGCAACATGTCTGATATTGTGCCACTATGGTGAGAAACAAGTGTGGTAAATTTTCTTCTGGTGGTCGAGAGGTGCTGATGAGAAAGGAATCTTCGTAGACACGACTTGGTATATAAGAGATGTTTATTGGAGAGAACAGTCAGGTATCAATCGGACGTGGCCGTCTCGCCCGAGGGAGGCTTCGTGGTCCTGATGATGAAGATCTCCTTTGGTAATCCTCAGTCCCCCTTATATATGGTACAGTAAACACATCCCTTCTGGATGAGTTCATAGCCCACTACAACCAACCAGATGATCTATGGTCCAGCTGTGTCTTTCAGAAGGGGCCCAAGAACTTGGGGACCCCTGGACTCTGTGGGAGCTTTCCCATCGGGGCATTAAATCATGAACACCGAGACAGGAGGTATATGAAATGGCTCCATGTTCACATGGGAACACAGGAAACAGGACACAGATGCAGCTTCTGATATGCTTCCAGAATGGCTGACAAACAAGTTAAGGTGCAGAGAACATATACACAGGCTGCAGCTACTAACTGGTGACTTGTTCTTATATGGAGTGGGAATGGAGTGCATATGTTAAAACAATGGTGAAGCCACTGAGGCCTTCAGAGAACTGATACAGGCGCTCCAGATACCACAACAGCAACAGTTCAGTGGCCATTTATTATGATTGTTATTGTGCAGATGAGCCATAACGCACTTTAACCGGACACTCGCTCGCTCCTTTTATTGCAGACATAAAATAAGTCACCAAAGTGTAAGACCTTTTCACAGTTCCTCAGACTCGTGGACGGTACAGCCAAACCCCGCTGCAGGTCAGTCCGTAGTTCTCCTCTTTAACGGACTCGGGCAGCTCGTACTGCTCCAGCTGCCTCAACAGCCCTCGGATCCCGTGGCCCTCGAACTGGGCCCTCCCGGGGTCTCCGATCAGGACCTTGGTACCGTGGCTTCTGGCGCAGCTGTCCAACCAGTCGTGAAGGCCGGCGGCGAGGACTTCGTCGTAGAACACGTCACCCAGGAGGATCAAGTCGACGCCTCCGACCGGAGACCCGATCATGTTCTCGGACACGCAGACGGGGGGCTCCAGGCCGTTCAGCTCACAGTTCATGAGGGTGGCAACGCCTGCAACTGCGACACGAAAGAGCAAATGGGTCACATCCTCCCACGTGAGCAACCTCACGGGGAACGTGAAACAGATGTTTGAAGGTGACCCAAGGGCACACGTCAGGTCTTCAGAAAACACGTGACATTTCAAATCAAATGAGCCTCTGCTACCACTGAAATCCTCTCCTGCAGTACCTGAGGAGAACAAGCCGAACGCAGCCTGTCCTCACTGTGTCTGCATTTCTCTTTTACCCCCTGAATAAAACGTAATGGAAATTGGGTCCCAAAGGAGGGAACTGTAATGAAAATTCGGTGCCTAAAGGAGGGAACTGTGATGGAAATTCGGTGCCTAAAGGAGGGAACTGTAATGAAAATTCGGTGCCTAAAGGAGGGAACTGTAATGGAAATTCGGTGCCTAAAGGAGGGAACTGTGATGGAAATTTGGCGTAAAGATAAAGACATTGAGTATGAGTCTTGTGCAAAGCATCGGCAGGAAACAGAGGCTTCCTGTTGTTCAGAGAACGATCTGTGTTCAACAGGATGTTCTCAGCCGTAAAAAAATCTGGTGCCAGGCAGATAGGTGTGAAAACACGCTGTGCAAGCATCTTGTGGTGGCACTTCACCACAAGAAGCCGGGCTCCAGCTATTAAAGATCAGAGCTGTGGGCGCGCAGGCAGAGATTTCTCTGTGTGCTTCCGTGCATGTATCCTGACCGAGTGACTGAATAAACCCAAACTCTTCCCCAGAGGGCCGTGCGGCTGCAGGTTCTTGTCCAACCCAGCAGCGGCACACCAGACTGGGCTCACTTCATCAACTCACCTGAGTCTCCAGAGAGGTGATTGGTCAAACTGGACTGGTGGAACCAGAACCTGCAGCCACATTGTGGAAGAGTTTGGACACCCTTGTCCTACGCAGTAACTCAGACTCTCCGTCTGCGTCTCAAGACGGCCAAAGCACCTCTGTCCGTGTCGTTGGCGATCACCTGAGCGGCTCCGCTGAGCTTCGCGGCGATGCTGGAGGCTCCGCAGCCGCTGCCCACGTCCAGAACCGTCTTCCCCCGGCACTCCTCGGGATGGTCCAGGAGGTACCTTCAACCAGATGTTGCGAAGCAATAAGGAGGAAGCAAAGGTGGAAAGGTAAAAAAAAAAAATAAACCGGTACCTCGACAGCGCCTGTCCCCCTGGCCAGTATATGGCCCAGTATGGGTCGTCGAAGGGCCAGGATTCGGGTCTTTCTCGCCAGAACGGGCAATTTGGGGTGAGCAGTCGCAGTTTGATCTCGGGTGTGAGGCTGTGGTGGCCAGACGTCTCCGTGTTCTCCCGAATGAACCTCCTGACGGAGCCGCTGGACCCGAAGCTCTGCACGAACCTGCGAACAAACCGGTGCAAACGCCGAGGGTTTCCCGGCCGAAGCCGTCCCAGCATAGTTCCCAGTTAGCGTTCCCGCTGCCCTACGGTTTCCTAACGGGGACAATAAGCGCCCATATCTGTACTTTTCTCCGCTTTCTGTCAGTGGAGAGAAGTTCCAAAACATAAACAGTTCCCACACGGACTGATATTAAAGGTGGACCGTCGTGCCGTCGACCTGCTGGAAACCGGATTGGACAAACGTTCCTTTTCAAAAAAGGTTCCCGCTCATTTTGACGCCAGTCACTTATATTCATCTTTTTTTTTATCTATATTTTAACTCTGAGAATCATGTCAGAATTATATGTGGACTACATGCACTGAAAAACAAACGGAAAAGGGAGAACATAGCCAAGGGTCTAAGTAAAATACTGTTTGAAAAATTCAGACCGATGGACTTAAAGTATAAAATCCCGACATATGCAGGTTGATGTGACTGAGATTCTTGCATTCTTTGAATGAGTCCATTAGAACTGGACCTTCAGCATGTTGTCAAACACAAAGCATGGAACCACTGACACCACTTGGAAAGGAAAGAGAGGACTGAAACACGACGAACAGGCGTGAGAACGGAGATGGAGCGTGGGTACCAGATGTCAAATTAAGATTTATGACCCGGAGGTCAGGAGGTCATCGAGGAAGGAGGGGAGGGGAGTTACAATGGCTGAATTGAATGTTGGGGGGGGGGGGGCTTGAATTTGGAGAAAATGGGTCTGAGTGTGCTTTGTACTTTTAAAGATGGTCCTCTGTTTCTGGACGAGTGTCCCCAGGCTCCAAAGAACAGGAGGAGGTGGATGGAGGGTCAGGGCACTTTGGGGCGCTTTGCTTATTTGGGTTACTTTGCTTATCTGAGCTGCGGCTGTACCAGCTGAAGGAGGCCCAACAAAGTACGCCGCTGATGCCACATCGTTTGCCATAGTTCCAGTTTTGGGGGGGTGAAATGTAGCCTCATGCACCGAGTCTCCGGGCCAGCGTACGAATGAGCGAAAAACCCCAACACTCTTCACGTCTTTCCCCCCGTTCTTCAGCAACGTGAGCGGCGAGCGTGTGTTCAACCTCCACTACTGACACAACCCAAACGCGTTCGTGGTCGACGATTCCCAGGCCCGGTCCAGAAGAAGCCGGGCCCCAGGGGGTTAAAGGTGACGGGAAGTGACCCAGCAGGGCTGGAGCAGGCGCACACTCAGGTGGGGGGAGGGTAGGTCTGAGAACCAGAAACTTTAACGGATGATTGTTTTGTTTTGTTTTCTTAACCGTTCCCCAACCGTTGTGTAACCGTTGTGAGGGATTGTGGTACCGGTGTTACCGGTTCATCGCTGCAAACATTCAGAAGGTGACGGATGGAACTCTCCGGGGATGGACCTTAATTGGAGCCGATGGGACCTGGTGAGAATGTCTCACTCATAGAAACGATGATGATGATGATGGTGACGGTGTTGATGTGTGTCGGATCAGTTAATTCAGTCCAATGCAGCCGTCTCGGGCGATGAGTGGAAGTTGTGTAACGCTCCCATGTGCCACAAGGTGGCACTATACGCGTGTGGGAAAGCTCACAGGTAAGACGACAATGAGCGTCAGGTGTGTGCAGAGCAGGCGGGGCAGTAGTTTTGTGACCGTGTGTGGGCTGTTATGGAACATGTCTGATGACATGTCTTTACCTGTGCGTAAGTATTGTGTGTGTGTGTGTGTGTGTGTGTGTGTGTGTGTGTGTGTGTGTGTGTGTGTGTGTGTGTGTGTGTGTGTGAAAATAAAAGGATCACAGAACTGTCATTAGTGGACGTTGGCTTCCAAGTATGAACACCCAGGAGCTCAAATGTCCTTGTGGTTTTGTTTGAAAACACTGTACATGCAGTAAAGTCGTTGGAATGCAGAAAGGCAGCTAAGGGGATTCACAATATTTAATGTGTTTGCGAACTCTTAGTTTTGTTTGCGTCTGTGTTTCTCTCTCAGGTCTTCTGTAAGGAGACCCCCTGAGGTTCCTCCTGTGTGCTGGTGTCATCATCATCTTCTTGGGTGGAGGAGATCGGTCTCCCTCAGACTCAGAAGGTTCTTCTGCAACACAAGATAAACGGTGATCAAGCTTCTGACACAGAGGTTTCAGCCCCCTGACTCAGTGTTGATGAGCACGCTGAGCTACACAGAAACATCTTGAAAACCGGCAGACACACGCGTGTTAGACGGATGTGATCTCTGCTGCAGCTGCCTCTTCAGGTCCTCTCATGTGTGATCAGGGTGGACCTACATAGTTGCCCTTGTTGGACCAGGCCGGAGGAACCTGGCACCTATCAGGGCTCTCAATGGACCCGTGCTCCTGCACAAAGAGCATGAAAGCATTTTTCAAGCACTTTTCGGTCTTTATCCACAGCCTTCCAAATGCCAGGACCAACAGCATCACAACATTTACTCAGACAAATGTTTCTTCCCATCAGTGTTGGTGACTTACTGCGGATGAAGCCGGCCAGCCAAACAACGGTGCGTGGGCGACACCTACAGGCCGACGCTGGTACTGCAGAGACGGGCTCAGTCAGCTCTGAGTTCAACATCACATCAGAGTACACGTGCATCATCCTCACCCGAACGTGCTTTAAATATTAAAATATACGATATAAACATAAGAACATAAAAGTAAGACGTGAGTGATGCTGCTCTAAGATGTTGATGGAGATCTGCTGACGTCTCACCTGGACCAGGTTCCAGGCCTCCATCATCTGATGGCCCCCAGGATAGAAGCAGGTCGGTGCATCCTGCGTGTGGTACGGAGGCATAAAGCAGGTGACCCCCGGGTAGGGGTAGTTCTCATCCAGGTCCATCTGGACTGTTTGAAGGTTTATGTAAGTGGGTGGGCTCTCAGGATTACTGGTGTCAATGTTCTTGTCAGCACTCATTGTTTAAGTCTAATAAAACAATAAGAACAATCTCAGGAAGGTAAATTGTTTGTGGAGTCTTCAGCTACACTTGTGCACATCTCACATGATGTTGCTTGAACCATAAAAATTAGTCCTTTGAGTCAATAAACATATCACAGGCCATAAGTAATGTTTGTGAAAATGCTTAAATATAGATATTTTTTTCGTTAAATGTAAAAATTGGACATAATAGGGTCCTTCCTCATGTGACATTGTCGCATCAAATCTATCTGCTGCACAAAATGATCATAAAAAACATCTGAAAATGTTTTCATACTTAATAAAATAAGCATTTTCTGCATGTTCAATAGATATTTAATTAGTTGTACTTCTCTGATTATCGCGGCTGCGTGTGACCAGAGGAGCAGAAAAAGAATAAAACCAGATGCACTTGTCCAACTTTCAGAGGCGCTGTCATTATGCCAACATATTCACTGTCAAAGGCCTTAAAAATAAGTAAAAGAAGCACTTGCCTACTCTTGTGTTCCTCATTTTTCCAGTTATGCAAATTTAGTAATTAATGTGCTTCTGGGGAATAAAGCTTTGTCGAAGAGTGAGCGAAACAGATTCATGCACAAGAAGAAGGTTTGTGTCTTAACTTATTTCGTCTTTAGCTCATTATTTAAAAAAAAAGTGAAGGAACTATTTAAACGCTCAGCCGTCTGTCCTGTTCTGTGTGCTCCAAAGAAAAAGGTAATTATGTAAAAGTGTGAAATTATGCTTCTGGGCTGAGACGAGTGCAGATGGTTTGGAGTGAATTTGATGCATGTGTGGGTGAAGTGTACCATAAGGTGCAAAATATATGCAGACATTTGCAGGGGTTCCATGTTTACTGGCTGGTTTTATTAATGTTCTTCCAGCCCTGACATTGATTTTCTGTCATTGTTGTGTTTGCGGTGACTCTTTTCCTGGAGATGAGAGGCAGAAAGCATCAGTTCAGAGTTATTTTTTAATCAAGGGAACCATGGAAACACCCAACATACACAGATGCACATGCACGCACCCAAATGCACACTATAGGTTTGTTAGTGAGGCCGGCTTTGGATTGGAAATAACACACATTTTGTTGGTCTTCTCCACCGAAGACAGAACAAACAGCAACAAAGTTCACAGAAGTTTTGGTTCCTTGAATCACAGACACCGTGGCCCAGCCGCTCTGCCAGCAGAACTGGGGGGGGGTTCAGAGTTATTTAGTGATGGTGCAAAGGCCTTCATTTTACTGTATCAATGATGCGTCCATTTTGTTCCCTCTGTCTGCCTGTTCAGCTACAAAGGTCAGATTTGATTGAGCAAAATGTGCTGTTGAGGTCCAGGATATGAGACTATTTTAAAGTTAGTGTTAGGACAAGAATGAGTTAAGCACATAGAAAAGAGACACTCAAATGACACAATTGATAAGAGAGGAGTCACACAAATAAAAAAAACTCATAAAAAAACCAAAATGTTTTCAATAGTGAAACAAAAATCCACATCCTCCTCAGTGATTTTGTCACAGGAGACTGAGAGCGAGCCGCCACGCCTCGGCTTTGTGAGATGTCTCCGCCAAACAGATCAGCAGGAAGCAGGAGGAGGTAGCAGCCCTCCCCAGTGGGTGCACTTACAGGAGACAGAGGGGGGTTTGGAAGAGAGAACAAGCGGGTGGCGCGCTCATCCCAGCAGGCTCCCCGCGTCGGCCGCTTTGAACCAGCCGACCGGCAGACGGCATCCGAGGAGGGCGCTCGGAGGGCGGGTCGCTGCTTGGTGCTGCTTCATCTGAAGGCGTGTGCTGAGAGAAAGTAGATGGTGCACAGTGGGGAGCATTTCCAGGTGGTTTCAGGTTAAAGCCCCACTGAAAAGTTTGGAAGAACACTGCATTCACCCCCCAAAAAACTAACCAAAAATTAAAAATTACACAGTTCAATCAATCAATCAGTCTTTATTTATACAGCGTCTTTTACAATCAAAAATAGTTTCAAGGCACTTTCCAGGATCCCAGGGCCTAACCCCAGACAAGCAACAGTGGCAAGGAAAAACTCCCCTTTAACAGGAAGAAACCTTGAGCAGGACCAGGCTCATGTAGGGGGACCTTCCTGATGATGGACAGATGGGTAGAGAGAGAGGAGGACAGGTAGAGGATAGAACAGGTAGAGGATAGAACAGGTAGAGGCTAGAACAGGTAGAGGATAGAGCAGGTAGAGGATAGAACAGGTAGAGGATAGAACAGGTAGAGGATAGAACAGGTAGGGAGGAGAGGAGAGGAGAGGAGAGGTAGAGGATAGAACAGGTAGAGGATAGAACAGGTAGAGGATAGAACAGGTAAAAGATAGAACAGGTAGAGGATAGAACAGGTAGGGAGGAGAGGAGAGGAGAGGAGAGGTAGAGGATAGAACAGGTAGAGGATAGAATAGGTAGAGGATAGAACAGGTAGAGGATAGAACAGGTAGAGGATAGAACAGGTAGGAGAGGAGAGAAGAGGAGAGGCACAGAGCATATAAATACACACAGAATGCATTTTATTGAATAAGCAGCCGGTTGAGTGGGTCAACAGGGTCGGAGGTCGTTATGCAGCTCTGAAGGCAGCGATACCCATAAATGAATACAGAAGGGGGGGCATAAAAACCACACAAGAAATAGCATCACTAGTGTACTGATGAAGCGGAGGAGAGGAGAGGAGAGGAGAGGAGAGGAGAGGAGAGGAGAGGAGAAGAGAGGAGAGGAGAGGAGAGGAGAGGAGAGGAGAGGAGAGGAGAGAGGAGAGGAGAGGAGAGGAGAGGAGAGGAGAGGAGAGGAAACCATGACCAGTGTGGTGACAGAGGCCTGTCAGGTGATCATGTTTCTGGACCCTCAGCCTATAGCAGCATAACTAGTATCTTAACCTAGTGATTAGACGGCCCCCTAAGTATGATAATCAGTCTGTCTATGATAGTAACAGGGACTACAAGGTTAGTGACAATAAGCTTAGCAGTTAAGATGTGATTTGTTTTGGGGGGGTGAATGTGTGTCTTGCAGTGGAGTGTTCCTCCATGTGCTGTAGCCCAGAAGAGAAGCTCATTTGTTATCACGACTTATCATTTAAATGATCCCAGTAATCTGCTTCTCACCTTAAGTGCGTCGATGCTGCAGCCAAAGGTCCTAAATCCCCGCATGGATCAGTTAAGCAGACTGAAGTTACACAGCTGAGGAGGACGTGACTCTGTGGAAACATTTAATGAAGCAAAGACAGACAGGAGCCTTTAAACCTTTAAAGCCTGACTCTTAAGCACACCTTTTGCAAACAGCACTTGCACTCACAGTCAGTGCTGTTTGCATTAAAAATATCACATTGGATTCAGTTCCACTGCATTTTAAAAAAATAATATGTTACAAATATTTGACTACAGCTGTAATATTTTTGTAGTATAATAGTTTTAATCTCTGGATTCATCTTAAATTACAGAAACTAGTACTTTTAAGATGCTCACTTCATTCCAGTAATTTAAAAGTTCAGCTGTTTGATCCTGCTGCTGCACTATAACTCTCCTACAGAAAGAAATCCATACATGTAACCTACATACATAAATAAATTGCTCTGCATGAGAGATCTGCACTTTCACCCTCTGTTCTGTTTCTAATACAGTCATGGTCTCAGATAAATCATGCATTCTCACGTGGATTGCATTGGAAAGCAAGGACAATGTTTATAAAAATACATCTAGATGTTTTCCAAGGTTGGGTTGTTGCTTTTCAAAAGGAAGAGGATGCCTTACTGTCGGGCCAGCTCAGAATATGTGGAGAATTTAATGAGAAAGAAAGCTGCAGATTCTGTTCTTTGCTGACTGGAATCACTCGCCGACCCATAACATGTTCTCCAGGATCAAAGTGCTGCTTAACGTCACTCTGGCGGCGACGTGGCAAAATAAAATAAAATATTCAGGCGTGTGCATGCTCACAAGGAACGAGGATCAAAACGGAGATAACAAAAGACCTCCGCTTATGCAAAGACCCCGGAGTGTCAAATGAAATCACGTCTTTATACTGAGGTAGGATTCAGGAAAACACCCACACCGGCAACATCCATCAGTAGTCGCTTCAGTGCAACAATCAGAACGACTGACAGTTATTACGGATAAACACCAACAGAGTGATCAATAGTTTACTTCCTTTAGAGGAAACTACCACATATTGCTACACAAAAACAATATCAAATGTGGCTCCTCGAGTTCATAATGAATGTGCCCAGTCTTCCTTTTGGGACTTTGGAGGTTTTATTGTTGTAGTTCACTCGCTGGGATGTCATTAGCGGGTCACGTGCTTCGTTGTCTAATCTCATTTTTCATGCACATGATGTCACACTAATGCTGTTTCGCTCCCGCCTGTCGCTGATGTCTGCAGCCATTAACAGTAATTCCGAGTGTCTGTGTAAGAGTGCTCTCACATAAACGAGCTTTTAAGCCTTGTTTGCCCAATTTTGTCCCTCCATTCATCCATCCAACCATCCAACCATCCACATCTCTAATCCAGCATCTATGTAAACAACATATGGCTCCTGCTGTTTGCTGCTCCTGGTAAAACCCAATTATCTGCAGCATCGAACTCTATAAGCTCCAGGAAGTGCCTCCTGCCCTCGCTCCTGCAGGAGCAGCGGCCGTAAAGTTTCTTGGTAAAGTGGCAGGTGTTTGCATGGACTGTGTGGTCCTAATTAGGGGGAGAACAGCAGGGTTCCCTCTCCAGGAAAGTCCCGTCCTCCCCTGTGCTGGTGGCACAGCGGGTTGCTCTTCAGCACAAGTACGCAGTTTGACCGTTGTCGAGTAAACAAGAGGCCTCAAATGAGCATGAAAGACATGGGTGGTGGAGGAAAACGTCTGTTGCTGCTATCTGATTACTTTAGTCGCATTACTGTGGCTTTTTTTCAAACACAACAAAAGATCAACAACTGCAGACCTCAAACTCAACAACAGAGAGGACTCTTTGGAAGGCAGCGCCTCTTTTTTTATTATGGCTCGGATGACATGTAGCTGCTCACCGTGGGCGCGTAAAGACCACGGGCGAGTTCTGCCAACACCCGGCGCACATCAAACGACAACAGGACTCTGACGGGGTCCTCTCCTGTCCCACTGACCCCACCCCGCCGCCCCTACACCTGTTTTCCCGTCCAGTCATCAGCAGGTTCCTCCCATATGAGCCGGACCTGCTCAGGGTTTCCTCCTGTTAAAGGAGTTGGAAGACCATTTTGATAGTGACAGACACCACATAAATAAACCTGAATTGAATTGGAGGCAGTGCATTTAAACAAACAAATAAATAAATAAATAGATGTGAGGCTAAAATGCTTTTCTGATTCGTGCACTACTTTTATGGACTTAAGGAGCATTTATCTATATCTACATAATGGAAAGTATTTTTCATATACTGAGTGGCTGAGAGTCCCTATTCATCTTTCAGGCTGAATGAACAAGAAAATTGTCCTTCCTATCATCCACCATCTTTTTAAAAATGGCCTTTATGAATTATGAAAGAAGGGCTGCTCAGCACCACCAGTGTCCAGAAGTCTGTTGTGTGTGAATTCATTTTTCTGGTGATTCATACAGAACAAAAATAAAGAAGATTAATATATCACATGCTCTTTGAGTTGTTATTCTTTTTCCCTTTTGTCCACGTGGCCTCTAAATAACCTCTTAAATTCTATTTTTTCGTGTGTTTTTTTTTTTTTTTTAACCTTTTTTTCTCTTGGCTGTTTATTCAACACTGGTAAATGCCATGATGACGAGTTTGCACATTTTTAAAAACGAATATAAGCAACAGTCATGTCTTGATTGTAAAAGAAAAATGAGCAAAAACTCATGTTTCATGTTAACCAAGCTGTTTTCTTTCTTTTTCACAGCTGCTGAATTCCTGAAAAACAAATCAAAACCTTGAGCTATTTTTCCCATTTTTCTGCCTGTCAGGGAAAATAATCACACAATCAACTTTGTACTAAAAAGGAAGTTTGTTTTTTTTAACGTAAGCCCGAAGTCCCATCTTTGAGGGGGAAGCAGAACCCAGGTTCAAGTGAGCAGAGAACAATGGATCACAACTCCACGTGCAGCTAAAGCACGGAGGACCGACCTGCGGTTCCCAACAAGACTCGAGGTCCGCGGGTTCCATCAGACCTAAACTGTCTGCCGGGACGCAGACAACGAGACGGTCTCACATTAATTAAGGCTGCCATATGCTGGCTCTTTCCCCGCCAGGCGGAGTCCCGCGGCACAGCAGATGCAACAAACTATTGGTTGTTCTGAAAATGAAATCTATCAGGAGTTGAATATGAGAGCGTTCCTGCCAGTTGATTTGTCTGCCCCGATTCAGAATCTCAGAGTTTGGCAGGAATCTGTCTCATTACTCTGGACGCCAAAGAGAGACATCTGCCCTGTTATTTCCTATAAGAATGTTGCAGAAGGAAATGTTGCAGCTTTTTTTTTTTTTTTTTTTTGAGTGGCTTGGCAATGCGGGATATCAGGGAAATTCTCCAAATGTCTGACTCCACGCTCATCGTCTCCAAACAATGATGTCGCATCTTGTCCCCGTTGGCCCTGTTGCGCTTAAATTCAGCCTCAAAAACACACCCCGTCGACAGGACTACCAGTGGCTGATGCACAAGCTCTCAGAACCCCACTGGCTGCGATCCCGAACACACTCAGTTATTGGGTTTCGAATCTAGAATCGCGCAAGCAGCTGCGGAAGAGCGGGTGAGACGCCCCGGCACAGCTGTTCAAAAGAAAGAAAGAAAGCAAAAAAAAAAAAAACAACGTGAAGAAACGGAGGGTGAGATTCAAACTCAGCACCAGAGGCACAGCTGCAGATTCAGATACATCTGAGTGGTGGATTCATCTTATACTGGAAGGAACAAAACACCAAGGAGTTTTAATTACAATTATTTCGGCGTGTTTTTTCAGACTGCTCCGGCAGACCAACTCTGACAAAAGCAGGCCTCTGGTCTTTGTCGACATGCTGGCGGACTTTTACCACAATCTACAGTGGAGGGTTTTTGTTTCAATTCTCTTTTGAGTTTGCAGTTTGATCAGAGGGGTCGATTCTTGCATCGTGGGCTATTGGATCAATAATTCCTCAAAGTGCTTCAGCGGGGATTAAGCGTCCTTCCGAGGGAGCTTCGGGGGTCAAAGCTCAGCTCCGTTAACAGCTAATTAGAAGGTTCTCCGGACGCCTGCGTTTCAGCAGACCAAGCAGTTGCGCTGGATTTGCATGAGCTCGTCAGTGGGAAAACGGTGGTCCTGCTTTAATAATTGCCTTCAAATGAGTTCTGGGGCCTCCAGCTGTCCTCAGGTGCTTTGGACTTTTTGCTGTTTTTGTCTTCCGTTGTTGATCGGCAGCGGCAGGCTGCGCGCCAAATTAACTCCTCGAGTTTTTTTACACACTGAACTCAGAGCGAATGATCACGCCGTGGGTCCGCCGGTCCTTCCTCCATTACCAATGCTACCGGCAGCCTCCTCTTCCCACGAGACGAGGACGGAAGGAGCACGGCGGGTTGCCCGCTCGGAACATCAGCCGCCGATCTGACGCCTCTCTGCGCTCGTTGTTTGCCCTCGGCTGGCTGACTGAAATAATACGCAGGCCGTCTCGGGTCCTTCGTGACAGACCCCCTTTGATTGCATTTATGAAATTCAATTTTGATGACATAGACAGATGGACTCTCTGTCAGCGGGGACTCTCGTCATTTGTTAGCAGCAGCAGGCGCCTCAGCCCTGAGGTAGTGGGGGGGGCACGGAAGTGATGAGGAGGGAATGTGCGAGGAGGAAGACGAGTAGGTTAAAAGCTACCTGTTTTGATGGATTCTTCCTGAATGCTGAGAGATAGACAGATAGATGGATAAATAGACAGACTCAGAATGTCTCCTGGATATTAATCAGCCTGTTTGTTTGATAAATTGCAGCCTTGTTCGGGGCCCCTCCTCCTCATGTGGATGAAGCTCATTAGACCGTAAACACAAATTACAGTTATAGAATAATTTTCCTGGACGTGAAACCTCATCATGAAAACCTAGTAACTGGGAAGCCATAATAATACCAGTAATATATATATATATATATATATATATATATATATATATATATATATATATATATGTATACATGCATACACACACACACACACACAATAACTCATAATTATGCTGGTTCACTCATGTATGAAGGACAGAACTTCTTTAATGAGCTGGAAGAACTGGGAGGGCTGTTGTGTGAAAAGCATACATCAGTTCAAACAGATGCAGAACATTATGACCACTTTAAAATGAAACTGATATCAGTATTGTAACATTTAGTTTTTAGATTATACAATATCTCCACCTCATGCTATATAAAATGAAATGTAAAATAAGCAAACGTTGCCCAACAACAGAGAAATTAGAATTGATTTAAAATGCATAGTTTATAGAACACGGCGATACAAGTACCAGGACATAAAGCAGCGAGGGAAACCTCATCTGATCCATGTTGATGCTTTAAACACTGTGGAATTTGAGCGGATTAGAATCTGTCCAGATTTAACTGGAAAGAAAAGCTTCAGAATGTGGCCCTTTAATCTGTCTCTGTTTGATTCCCTCTGTTGGTGAATTATGGATGAGCCTGAAAATAAAAGCTTGGGAATCCACCGAGGAGCTGCTGACACTGCGTCTCTACCTTCATCTTAACACCGAGAGCTGGAAGTTTAGGTGAGCGGAGATGCAAGCGATGTCAGATATGAAACGAAAAACGCCGTATTTGTGTTTCAAACTTTGCCTGAAACACCCCCACCCCCCCAACCCCCCCGACCCCCCCCCACAACGCCGCAGGCGACCGCGAGTGGGCCGCTACAGCTAAAAACTGAATCGGGCCCACGGACGGAATCTGCCAAGTATGAAGTGTGATGCGATGCGGTGGTGGTCACGCATTCCTCCCACTGGCTCCGCGAGAGCTCAACCCCCGCCTCGCGCTGCGCTTTAGCCCCCCCTCCCCCGTGAAAGACAGGAGTAAAAAATATCGCCCTGTTCCTGGATGCTCTGGCTCAGGAGAGGAGGTGAGGACAAACACCCGCGTGTAAACCTTCTGAAGAAGCAGAAGAGAAAGCGACCAGCCCAGCGAGGCATCGGGGAAGAGCTGTTCACTCTGTGTGCTTCACTTTCTACCTAAGGCTCCAGAAACACTTTTTGAAAGGTTTGTTTGACCTTTTACGCAAAGCGTGAAGTACAAACACAGCGAGCGACTCTATTCTGGTGGACCCTAGTAACTCAAGTGACATTTCAGTCTCAGTGTGAAAAAAAAAAAAAGATTCATCAGACATCCGTGTCCACTTATTTATGTATATTGAATCTCCCATTGAGATGAAACTCGGATTGAATTAGCGGCATGACTCACCGTGCAGAGGTGAGATTGGATGGATGATGAGAGCACCGAAGCACCCAAGCAGTCGAGAACACAACATATAAACTGGTTATTTGGTTGCAGTACCACTGGAAACTGTGGGTCCATCACACGTTCTGTCTGGGAGACCCACAACGTGAGGCCGCTGTGTTTAGTGGTTGGGGGTTCTGGACGGGGAGGGTGCAGCCTGAGAAAACCGCCTCTAGAGATGTTTAGGATTCATCAAACTACAGCTAGAGGCGAATGTGGTTGGAACATCATCATTTCTGTTCTACAGAATACTATTAGCTTGTGATATTAGCGAGTCTCCTTCGGCTTAGTTATCTCTTCATTCCTCACACATGCTCCTGGACATTAAATATACATGAAAGACACTCATCAGCTGCAACATCCATCGAATGCAGGGGAGCGTTTAGAGGCCCTGCTAAGTGTTCCTGATGAGGAACAGTCCAGGGGTTCAAAACCAAATCCTCCAATAATTGTTAGTATTACTGGACACAGCGATCCAACTAATTCAGCATTCCATCATTTTATACACTCCCCAGACCAAGAATACCCAGAACCGGAACCAAATTCACTGTTTTTCCACTGTTGTCTTGGTTGGTGATTTTCCCTTTGTGTTCATATAAAAGAGCTCAACACAGTTTGTGTCTCTTCCATCTGGCCTAAAAGAAAAAAAAGAAAACCTCTTTATTAGGTACAGCCTGTCATAAAGAAGATGTGTGGTTGATAACACAGGAAGGAGTAGCAGCGGGGTGCACGCGGGGGCGCGCACATGCGCGCGTGTGTGTATTCGTGAGTGTTACTGCTGAGCGGAGGGGGGGGGAATAACAACATTTGAATGATGGCTGTGACAGAGGCTGATGTCTGCTCTGGGCCTGTGTGGCTCCAGTAATAAAGACGCTCCGGCTCCAAGTGGTTCGTTCAATCTTAAACGCTCCTTAATCTCCTCGTGAACGCCGTCTTGGATCCCACGGAGGAGGGTGACGAACGCGGTGCACCGCGGAGTAAGTTCCTGGGCTTAATGGTCGGGACAGACGGTTACCCTCATCCTCGCTGACGAGCGAGAGGAGGAAAACCTTCAGATTTGATGCACGACGTCGTGCCGCGCCTGTAGGATCCGGGGGAGCTTTCAGCACTTACCAGGCAGATATCATAAATATGCCGCCTGATTTATTCAGCTGATGTTTCCCCCGATCGTACGCAGAACTTTCAAATCATTTGAGTGGCATTTTGGATCCGTGCGTGCGCTCAGCTCCCAGCAGCCTCTGACCTTTTATCACGTCGGCGCTCCTCTGCGGAACGGGCGGGCGGGGGGTCGATTTGCTCGGCCTGCTGCTGGGTGTCACCTTGTTCGTGGCCGTAATTGTACATTATGCAGCCGGAACATGCAGGTGCCCGCGTGTTTGTGTGTGCTCCCGGGAGAGACGGGAGGACAGGTTTGGATCCAAACGCGCGCTTACGTGTGACAGCTCATAATTTGCGCGCTTTCTGGCAAGTGGCCCAGATGAGGACCATAAAGGATCAATCTGGGCGCGATGGACCTGGATGACACACCTGCAGATGGAGGAGAAACTCCAAGGGCGTCTCGCAGCCTCCTCTGCTCGAACATCTCATTACGGCCATCAAATGGTTTGGGCTGGTGATTACAGCTGGGGGTTGGGGTGGAGTGAGTGTGTGTGCGTGCGTGTGTGTGCATGTGTGTGTGCATGTGTGTGCGTGTCTGTGTGTGTGGTGTGGGAGAGTCATTTCCAGCATATTCTGTAACACAACAGTGACGTCGTAAGGTCAAGAATGTGCTTATCGCATGCAGCAATATGGAAGGCGGCGCAGGCGGTCCTTGATGCCTTTGAGCTTTAATTTTAATGGAAGGAGATTTATGGCTGACGCCTTTTCTGAACCAAATAGCATCTCCTGCTGTGCGGCGGGGAGGGGGGCGTGTATGTTTGGTAGGAAGAGGAGGATTCTGGTCAGACAGCCTGCGGTTCCCAGCATGGATTATTCAGGGCCTAAATTTCGGGCCATCAGCTCACACATGGCGTCCTGCGTGGCTGAGCTCCGGCGACGCTCCGGTACACCTGCTTCAAACGGCTCCCTAAGTGGCTCAAGCTTTTCCCGACAAACGCTCCGTTTTAATGACCAACGGCACGTCGTCCAAGCGGGCAAAACGGATTCGCCGACAGCCGCGGGGTCCTGGAGGGCGATCGGCCAGGGCATGTCCGGGGCGTATCACACGCTGAACCCGACAGGACGATGATCAGTGATCCGACAGCGGTTTCTTTTTATTTGTCTTCTGCTCGTACCCTCTTGCATCACTTTATCTAATAACAGATATTACATTTGTTGTCCTCATTTGTTTCTCATTATTTCCCATTATCCAACCCCATCTGTGATAATGACGATAGAACTGTCATCATAGGAAGAAAGAAAGAATGTATTTACTTGTTTAGGGTTTGTGGGAAATTTGTGAAGTTAGACAATGATACTTTCCATCTTTGCACATAATCGGGAGAAAAACATTTAGTTTGAAACTAATAACCATGATATTAGTTGCAACTGTATATTAATGTGGATCTTTATTGATCCCCGCAGCAAAAGCTGTTAGTGCTGTGATCACACAGCAGATAGAAACCCTGCAGAGGGAAGAGTTTTCATACTCGCGCTTTGAAACATCTTTGCTCTGGGTGATCCCCCCCCCTCCTCCTACAGCAGCCCTCCCGTTTGAAACCACAATTTTGTTTATTATGCATTATGTCAGAAATATGTGAACGTTTCAAAGTCAAATCTCGCTTCTGTTCCCACAAGTGGAGCAGGAAAATTGCGTATCAAATCCTGGGGAAAGTGAGCAAAGTGAGTTAGCCCGTGTAAGATAATGTGTCGCTCTGGTTCTTGAGCCCTAGGCCATGTTTTATTTATAATGCGGCGGACCCTAAGAACAGGTGGTGGCTAACAGATGGATGAACGGCAGGTGCGATAAATGCAGCGCTATCAAATGGAAACGTAAAACACAAGCAGCTGAATGACGCCTGTGGCCACTGGTGCACCAGGAACCGTATAAGATAACCGGATAAGGATCCAGAACACTCAGAGTCAGAGAGAGATGCATGAGAAAAGCTAATGGATATGCTCACCATAACTGTCTAAATAAAAAATAAACCCAAGGATGTTACAGAATAACAGAAAAATGCTTCACTCGTCGCCGACATGGACCCCCGCTGAGACGTTCCCCGTTTGGAATCTGCTCTCCCGTCATCCGCAGAGCCTGTGTGATGGCGCCGTCGACAGGTTACGCCACAGATGTATTAAAGCCCTCCGACTCTGGATGGGACGTGTGTGCGGGGGGTGAAATCTCCTCCTTTGACGAGCCGAGCGCGGGAGCAGGCAGCCTGCTTTGCATTTCCCATTATCAGCGCCGATGTGGTATTTGTTACTGGTATTGATAAGAGCTTAATTTGTCGGCGCAGTCGAGGAGACAGAAGCAGGTTGCTGCCATTGAGTGTCATAGAAAAGGGGTAATTAACTGAAGGCTGACTCGAGCCCCTCCAAGCTTTGTGTATGAGGGTGTGGATGGAAAAACCAATAAAGAGCGTCTCTTTGGTTGTCATAAAGCTTTTCTGCGCGTCCAGTTTGTGGAGCTGTGCAGATTAAGTTCAAAGAAAGACTGATGGTTTTGGCTGCATGCATCCTAAATCCTGTTTCTACTTAGCTGGATGTGTAGATCAATTCTTTAGGCTGTGCAGAGATCAGCCTGGTGTCAGGAGATACAGGGAGGCCACAATAAACTGTGGAGAACTTGGCATTTAGAAATACATTATTAAACAATTGAACCTCAGCTTTAAGCGGCGTGACCGTTCCAGTCATCCCGCGTACTTCCCTCCACTTTGAAGTGACTTGTTTTCACGGCTCATATCTCCAAGGAGCCTTCAATGCAGCCGAGCGCTCACATTTGATAAGCATGAAAAGCACAATCAATCAGCGGCCTGACTCTGCACTTTTCCTCTCCTTCAGAAGGAAAAGCTACTGTTATTTATCTGAAGAGAGCAACGCAACATGGAAATAAGTTGGCGGGAGGCTGGGGCTCTTGGCACATTCCTGCTGTCTGTTTCTGCACGCAGACACATTTCAGCGGGCAGAAAACCTGCAGCCGTCTAATCTGAGACTATATTCCACCGCAGACAGCTGGTTCCTCCCAACGAACGTCACCGTCGTTCCCTCTCAGGTACAGAGCGATTCAGCGTGAGCAGTGTCAAAACATCTGCTGCCACCAACAAACGTGCCGAGAACACAAAATAATAGACAGCAAATTTGCATCGTTTTCATTTCTCCCAGCCTTTTGCTAGACTGGATAGAAAGTACACAAAAACGCACAGGAGATGAGACGCTTTTATCGCCGTGGTTACTGACACATGGCTGATTTAGTTCAAAAATGATGGAAAAAATAGAAACAGTAAAACACTGACAAAATTCTAAACACACTCAGCACACAACAGTAATTGATATTTACATATTTCTGTCATTTGGCTCCACTTCAGGGTCTCTGTAAACGACGGGATAGTCACGGGATATCTGTCCCAGTACTCTGGAATCCATCCATATTTCTTTCCATGGTGATAAAACTGAATTAGTTCTTCAGTAAAAAGGCTCAAGCGCGCCTATTCCAGACCAAAATTTGGTCCCATTAGTAAAATTAAAGCACTTATCTTTAATAAATAACACCTGATTCACAGGTGGACAGATGAATGTGGTGTCTTGGGCCGACTAAAAAGTCCTGTTTTCCACTAAACTGTGCGACAGGTTCCTAAGCTCGGCTGCAGAGCGGACCTGCTTGTATCCCAGCAGCGACAGGGCGTCGGAGCACAGCTCCTGCACCGTCTTCACGATGTCGAAGCTGAGCCGGAGCCTCCAGCCCTCTGCCGTGGCCCTGGAGTCCCTGCTAGTGGAGTACCTGTAGTTCCACTCTGACTGGGACGACACGTTGCTCCTGGTGTTCTTTGTTATCCACGCCTGCACCCTGCCCTCCATCTCCAGCCCCGCGAACCTGTAGATCTCCCCGGCCTTGCCTCTTGGGTTGAACGCCAGGTCCTCGTAGCGGACCAGCAGGTAGCGCCCCCGCAGCCACGCCGGCCTTTGCAGGCCCGTCTCCGCAGAGGCGGCCATGTCTTTGCAGGTGCTGGTGATCTGCGACAAGTCCACGTATCGGGGCTGCCGCCCGGTGGAGTTCCATATCTTCCAGGGCCGGAACTGATCTGAAAACGCCATGATGCGCGAGGCGAGGACGGCTCTGGGGTCTCTCACCAGGTGGATGATCTTAAGGTCCAGGCGCGGATCTTCAGTCAGGGTGCGCAGGTCCCCCACCTCGGGGACCCTCACGGTTTTTATAGCTATGTGTTCCTTTGACAGACACGACAGGGAGGCCAGGGTGAGGTTGAGGGCCCCGCACTTCTTAGGACACCACGTTTCATCGGGTGAGTCAGGCGACGCTCCGTTCATCCCGTCCGCGCACACGGGAGGTGAGCAGAGGGCGTGGCTGGAGCTGCGGCGGAAGAAGGAACTGGTGACGTGCTCCTGGGGCTCGGGGCGGATGTAATTCTCTAAGAAGTGGAGATCACACGTGTACAGGTTGAGGAGGAGGTCCCTGTAAGCTCCCAAAAGCGCCCTGCGGTCGAGGTTACGGCGCAGTCGGCTGCTGGAGTTAGTGAAGGCCTGCTGGACGTGGTAGAGGGGCTCGAACACGTAGAAGACCTCTGGGTGCTGGTTGAGCAGCTGCCCGGTGAAGGAGGAGCCGCTGCGGGTGGTCGCGAAGAGCAGGATGTGTTTCCGAGGTGACTCGACGGGCATCAGGCCGTCGTCGCACAGGGCCCTCCACCTGATGTCTTAAAGAGAGGAGCGACAACACCTCACATGTTTATCTAGAAACTGAATTATAGCAGCTTGGGAAGCACGGTCACAAATAACACCAATTGAGACATTTTAAACTGGGTAAAAAATGTGTTAATTCAAGACATTTTTTTAATAATGGCAAGGGAAAACCTGCGTGAGTAAGTAGTTGGTCTGCTGGTGGTTTTTCAGGGGGGGGTTCATGAAATGACAGATGTCTAAATATAGCACAAACAGGCAAACGTGCAATTATTGCTGATGAGGTGTTGATTGCAGAACGGATGTTACAGTCTCACAAAGAAACTCGCAGCTGTGCTGCAAGAGGGGAGGGGGGGTGGGTCATTTTGAGGAAATCACACATTCCCATTCATTTTGCTTTACTCCTAGGTACCTCTGTGGTGCTTGAACTGGCAGCGGTAGGCTCCCTGACAGGGTCCCGACACCGAGTCCCTCAGGGTGCGGATAGCTGTGTACTGGACCCCCAGGGATGCGCACACCAGCAGCAGCACTGTCTTCCAGGAGCACTCCATCTTGCCCCCGCCCGCGGCCCTACATTCTTCACGCTGATGTTTCCAGGGGAGCCACAGAGACACGCACAATGGGATTTCATTTTTAATGCATTTCTCAGCTTCAAGCATGCACGGCTCTCTCCTCATGTCCAAAGCACAGCTGAGACTGGAACAGTTGCGATTTATAATGAAAGGGCACATAAAGTCATCCGTTCACCGACTGTAATTCAGAACTTGAACTATAAATTCTCCACCAAAAACTTTGGATGTTTTAAATAATTTCAGTCAATAGAGACTTTTTTGGAAAAAAAATGCACATTTCTTTGATGCAAAAATGACCTCACACATACAAACAAGTTTCCCTCGCTACTATACTAGGATCCACTATCTCTTGACAAAACATTCTGATAACAACAAAACCACCCATTAGTTCCCAACCTGAGCTAAATGGCTTCAGGATGAATGGACGATGTCATATTAGCTACAAAATGAAAACAGCTTGCTTATCCAATTTCAACCGCTACTGTGGGGAAGCTGCCTCCCCAACAGTGCAGAAAATAACTTTTACTACGTCTAACCGAAGCTTAGAAAGACCTCCTTAATGGTTGGAGATGGGCCTCCCATTCTATTTCCACAGAGAGATAATCAAAGGTTAGCCTGTCTTGGAAATGCAGTGATGTGCCGATTCACTGTACAATTGCTCTGCTATTTAGGACACAGTGTTGCATAATTACATTTCACTTCATTTTGCTTTTCCTCTCTTCTGCGTAATTAAGCCCGTAAGCCCATCAGAGGGCTACATGCTCGGATAAATATAGCTAGCTGTCTTGACATAACCAAGTGAAGAAGTTTCTTTTATGCGTACGCGGGTTGTTTGCCGTTGAGCATGAAAGAGCAGGGGGAGATGCAATTTTCCCAAATGCATTTCAGGAAAAAGAGAGATGCTGCCATCCATTTGTCGCTTTACATCAGTATGATGGCGGGTAATCACTCAAAGTGGGCACACGGAGGCAAACATCATCAAACCACAGGTAAATATCACATTACTGACAGAAATAAATCATGCCTTCCTGTTTACTCCCTCATCCTCTTCGGTGACTCGCTCATTAATAACGTTTGTGTGTCCCTGGCAGACTCATGTCCTCAGGATACATCACACTGAGCCGAGATCGGCTTTTGATATTCCATTAATCACAGGCAAAAGGAAAGACGTTCACTCTACGGGTGAGGGGGGGGCAGAACGTCCTGAACAATTCTGCAAGGAGAGCATCTGCAGAATGGACGCAAGCAAGAGGCCACCTCAGCCACGAATGACCGAGCCGCAGATAACGAGAAAGTTTTGACCGCCCTGCCGTCTGCAGCGATCGGTTCCGCTCCCTTTTTAGTCGTGATCAGGGATGCACACCCCCTCTGGAAGACATACAATTCAATGAATGAGAACAATTTGATTTGCAAGCCCTGCGTTCTCCCTGGCTTATAGCTCCTCCTGCGCTCACCGCAGGGATAATAGGCACTCTGTCAACAGTTGGAAAGCGACTGGGAGCTTCAGCTGGTCTCACATTTTGTAACCCTCACACAATAACAGTGCTTACAGGGGATAAAGAACACAGGGGGGCTGGATCAGGCAAAGATTACACAGTGCGCTTTAGGCTCCTCTGGCAGGTCTGAGTGGTAAATTCAGAGAACACAGGCATCGACTTCTGCTCCCAGCTAAAGTACTGGAGATAATGACATATGCGCCCGCTGAAGAGGCAATTGCCTTGGTGGAAAATAAAGGCAACAAATGAGGTTAGTAGTCAGTGATGAGATTGGGACTGAGGGATTTGAGATGCCGGTGATGGAGAGACACAATTCTGCCAAAGATTTTCTATAAAATGTTGACAGATCCTCTGAGCGAGCGCCGTCATCGGCTGGACTGTGGCGATCGGTCCAGCGTGGCGACACCAGGAGGAGCGTCGCCTCTTCGTCTTCCACCTATGAGTGTGTGTTGGTGTCGGACGCACGCGCTCACGCTGCCAGAAGCAGAGCAGCTGCCGATGACCCTGGGCTACGCGAGCTCATTCCGCTGTTACAAGAGAAGATGAATCGTTCCCACACAAACATGAACAACAAAGGTGATCTCTTCTCATGTTTGCCCACAACTCTATAAAAAAAAAAGCGATAACTATGACTCTTGGAGACGTGGCTGACGATGAAATTGGAAATTATTGACACCGTGGAGCCACAAAAACAATACGAATCCTGAATACCAACAGATCAATCCAGTTAGTCTGCAATTTAAAATAATTAAAAAGGAAAATGGTCCCTTTGGTGCTTTGAGCATTCTTTCCACCATATTCATTCCTCATTATTATTACTTTTTTGAACAACTTCGTAACACTGAAGCTCATTTCCAATAACAAAGAGCATAAAAAAAGTTGTAAGAGTTGAAAGTAAAAGCAGCATGTATCAAATCGAATAAAATGATAATAATAACCACTTGGTATTAAAAATCGAGATGCATAAATAGTCACTACAACAGGTCGTTTAAACTCATATCCGAGCACCACACACACACACACACACACACACACACACACACACACACACATACACACACAAACACACACACTTTTGTGACTATGGGGAAATAATTGGTAGGTTAACTGATTATACCCAACTCTGTCGCGCTCCAGTCAGATTAGAACATCAGCACAACAGCTGGCTGTGCGTAAAACCGGGGGGAAAAAAGAAAGCTATTATCTCACCATCAACGCGCTGGGTCTGATGGATCCTCCTCAGCCTACCCGGTCATCTGCTGAGCATTTGTGAAAGTGTGAGAAGACGGAGCTGCGCCGTCTCAACATTCAGAGCCGCAGATGCGCTACGGACGCAAATCGGCGAGGAGCGGAGTGAAGAGGCATGTCTCCAGCCCTCGGAGACCACGCTGACTGACGGAGCTCTGGGCTCTTGATTGGATGCAGTACTGCCCGGACGCGCGTCACGCTTCAGTGCCGCGGGGCGCGTTTCACGTCTCGTCAGTTTAACAGGAAATGTCGAACCCGCACGTATACGCGCGCAGCTCAGATTGGATCTTGCTGGGTACCCCCCACCACCCCACACACACTTCAATTTTCTGTGCGACCCCCCCCCCCCCTAATATTCGTACATGCAGGCAGGTTTTATTCGCTCAGCATCAACATCTCAAAGTGCTTCTGTCGCTCTCACACCCCCCAGACGCAGGCGCGCACGCACACATCCATCGAAAATAGTGGCCCAATGACCTCCATTTTTCCTCATTCCAGTGAGGATGAGAGCTGTTATCAGATGTGCCTATCATCTCACCACCTCTCTTACTCACCCGCTGCTTGGTCTGAGGGGATATGTGCCGTCGCTGCCCCCCCGGGGGAGGGGGTTACCCGGAGGTCAGGTTCAGCCGCTGACAGCTCCATTACTTCTGGGATTGCGTGAGTGCTCTGTTTGCAGTCTTTCAGATTTATCCCCCCACTGTGACAGACTCGTGCTAGAGATGACAGAGGTAACATTAATAACGTCTGTGGGTGCATCACACTTTCGCCTGCTGTTAGAGGAGTCAGGAGAAAAAAAAATAATGACGGAAATCTCCAGCAGCAGGGGTTTATGGGCACGCTTCTCCCCTGATTGTGTGTCAGTGTTTGCAGAAGTGAACACACTGGAGCGCCTCCAAAACGCCAGCCTGGCTGTGTACAGACACGCAACGCGCGCTGTTATTGCCTTTCACATCACAGATTACAGAGGACGCGAGGAATCGCTGTGCCCTGCACGAGTGGAGCAGTTGAACCCTTTTTTTTCTCACGCTTTGAGATCGCTAACACGGAGCGCCAACACCGGGGTGACCCCATACTGTCAGTCTCAGATCCCGGTGTGAGGAGAGCTCCGAGGCTCGGGAAACAGCAGGAAGGCTGCTGGCCCTGATGGCACCCCTGGGCGCGTACTGAAACCATGTTGCCCCTGTTTGAACCGCTCTCCCTGCTCACGCCGCCGCCTGCTCCAAAAGGTCCACCCTCACCCCTGTCCCTCGAGAGTCCAGCCCTGCCTGCGGCAATGACTACCACCCAGTGGCGCTCACCTCCGGAGTTATTAAGTACTCTGAGGGACTACTGGGGGATTTCATCTGCACTTCACTGCCCACCTCTCTCGACCGCCCATATAGGAGTACTGATGAACCATCAACCACGTCCTCCTCTCCACCCTCACCCACCTGCACAGCGCTACAGGGAACTATACGCTGCTGCTGTTGACTACAGCCCGGTAGTGCACAGACGAGTCTCTGAGCTGAGGGACCTGGGGCTGAAAACCTCCCTCTGCTCCTGGGTCCAGAACTATTTGATAGACAGACCACAGTTGGTCTGGGAGGACTGGGAAGAGCACCTCCAGCCCACACACCCTTATTGTAAATGCCCCCTAGGGCTGCATCCAGATCCTCCGCTCCTACTCCCTCACACCTTCACCATTATCGTTAAGTTTGAGACGTCTGGAAGAGGCACATGGTGCTGGTGAAACACCCTGGACCTGAACATCTCCAAGACCAAGATGATGGTCGTGGACTGCAGGAAGGGAAGCGGAGAACACCATTCTCACGATCAACGGGCCCCCGGTGGAGAGAACACAGTCCACATCTCTGAGGATCTGACGTGACCACGTCACGGCTGAGGAGGGACTGTAACACCTCCACAGCACAGCTGTGGACCTTCTACAACGCACTTGAGTTGAGCCTCACTGAGCATCATCACCTGTTCACACACTACCACCGACAGGGAAGCTCCCCACAGAGCAATCTGCTGTGCTGAACGCACCACCAGGAAGGCACTGCCCACCCTGCAGGACATCTACACAAGGCGGTGTACCACACACACACACACTCACACACACACACACACACACACACACACACACACACACACACACACACACACACACACACACTCATACGTGTACAGTAAAGAATCTTGACATTATGAGAACGCAAGCTGCCATGAACACCTGTGAAGGATTCAAGAATGTCTCGTACTCCGTGCCTCCCCGCTGGGATCACTGCACTCTACCCACTCACACACACACACACACACACACACACACACACACACACACACACACACACACACACACACACACACACACTGTCAGATTTGCAGCTGAGAACAGTCAAACACTCCCATGCTTTCTGGGTAAGGGTTAAGGCATACAGATGATAAGGCGGAGTCAGACTTCTTGCATCTTATTTACACATGTGAAGAGAATTATCTCAAATGTGCATTACTGATATGGAGTACTTTCATTTTCCTCTTTCAGAGCAACATCCAGAATCCTTTCATGACACATTCATGATCTCATATCTCATCTCTAGCACGGCGGCCATACTTCATGTTAAGGTGAGTGAAAATCACCTGAACTCTCAACAACCTTCCTGATATACAGTTTTAGTTTCAATGCAGGGTTTCTACATTTTAGAATGCGTTTGTTAGATTGTTGTGTTCCGACCTGTTTGTCACACGTGAAAGCAGTTTAGAAATTTCTGCGGATAGGAGGAAACTGAGGAAGGCTTGCGACTGCACTCTGACTCCGATATGGAGGAGAGTGAAATAAATCTCTCCTCTTTATCCGTCTCTCTCTTGCAATACTGTAAGTGCAATAAACAGGTGAAAAGAAATCTAATTTCAGTGACTCGCTTCAGTGAAAAATAGCAGGTATGGGAAGAAAAAAGTTTCTCTGCTCACCGCTGCGGCATCGGCAGACTTTAAACAAGTTAGGAACTTTTATATATTGACCTGGAGACTATGTCATTGGAGGTTTTTACTCATCAGTCAAGTTGTGTTATTCATATGGATCTTTACATCTGAGCTGAGCAAAGCACCTGTTCTACACTATTAAATGACATATAAAGATAAGGTGTACAACACCAGACTTTAAATCCTATGAAAGAAGGTATTAAACTAGATCATTTCTTGAGTTAAGACGCGTACATTGTATTTCAATGCGTTTCATCTCTCTCTGATACATTTTCCTTCATCAGACACCATTCCTTTCATCAGGAGTCCCTACGTGTCTGAAGTAATAACATGAGAATATTGCTTGCTGATAAAAATCAAAAGTCCATGTGTAAAACGTCCAGTTTTATCTGCAGCTCGCAGTGGGAGATGTAAGGAAAAAAAAAAAAAAAAGAAAAAAAAGGGCCAGTCCTAACAGGCATTCTCAAGGTTGCTGCTTCTGATTTACACGAAGTATTTAGATGAAATGTCCACTGATCTCCTGCTAGCCTGGAGCTGCTTTCATGTTTGTGCTAATCCAGGAGAAACCACAGTAACTGGACTGACTCTCTCTCTCCTTCTCTCCTTCTCTCTCTCTCTCCTTCTCTCTCTCTCTCTCAGCCCCTCAAGTAGCAACAAGATTATGTTTGCAGGGTTTTTTTTTTAAGGAAATTTCTTGTCTTCTCTATCACTGTATCAAATTTATTAAGCTTACAGCTAACATTTACGCATCCGTGCTGTTCCCGTCAAGCTTTCCAATTTTGCAGAAGCTCCTGTTTTATTAAATTTTGGTCGCGCAAGCTGAGGTGCTCTGCTGCTGGCAGAGAGAAATCCACTGAGTGACACACAAGATGATGACAGGAAGGGAAAATATGGGGCACTAGGGATGGGAAACCCAGACAGACAGACAGACAGAGAGAGAGAGAGAGAGAGAGAGAGAGAGAGAGAGAGAGAGAGAGAGAGAGAGAGAGAGAGAGAGAGAGAGAGAGAGGGGGAACAAGATTACATTTGAGATGAAGGACGGGAAAACAGGAGGAAGCTTTGGAAAAGTTTACACACACCATCTGCGCGTGAAGCTGCGCTGCCTGCATTCACAATGCACTGTCTGTGGAACTGCTCCACCAATCTCTAGAATATAGATAGTCTCATTTTCCAAGGCTGGCCTACAGAGATTACCTGGATTTTAATTTCATCTGCGCATGAGCCGACAGCGTGCGTGGCGATGAGGTGGAACGGTTCAGTAACACAGCAGGATTTGTTGATGGAATCTGTTGATGCCAGAATAACAGCTGAAGAGACGTTTATGCCCCCCACCCCCACCCCCCAACCCCCCCAACCCCACCCGTCCCCTGGCGCCTCTCACCTGCCCAGCACCAGGTACATGGATTCCTTCTTTGCTTGAAACACATCACGCACTGAATCTGATCACAGGGCAGGATTAAATGAGCCATGATCGCCTGTGATGTAACGTCTCCTCTCCACCGGCCGGATCACACGGGGGAGTTGAAGACGCAACCTGACCACCCCCAGCCCGACGCCCACTTGTCTCCACGATATAGACTTCAATCAAATCTTGTGGAGGCCTCTGGAGGCCTCGGCGGGGAAGCGTTGGTTTTTTTTTTTTAACCGGGGGCATTTGATTGGTTCTGGTCTCTGTTGGATTGCCCCTCTGAAAAATAACACGCATAATTGCTGCAGGAATGTGAAACAAACAGACACTTCTACACGTCTGGCTTGTAAACTGTTAGGAAAGAAAAGTCCCAGATGCATCGTCTCCTCTTGCGTGCAAATTGTTTTCTGTTTTGCATACAGCTGCCTCTCTTCACAGCGCTTATTTTATCTCTGCGTTTTCATTGTGAATCCGGCGTGTCGGGATTGTTCTCTGGTGTATAATCTGCGCTGTTCACGGGAGGTGTACTTCATGTTCTCCATGGCTTCTCTGCAGCCGTGTAGCGGGGCGCCCGGCTCTTGCCAGTTCCCATTTTCCCACCCCGCCGACTGTTTCGCACTCAAATCACTTGCATCCATCATGTTTGTGGGAGTAATGGGCCTGAGAAATCACGGGAGATAAGACCACAGTGGGCGCAGCCACCGGGGAGCGGTGATATGCTGATTCCACAGAACGTGGTCTCACGGCGGGAGCCCGGAGGAAGAGGGGCGTCCGAGATGTGATCACGTTACCAGCCATCAGCTGGGACTTTGCTGCAGAGGTGAGAGTGTGTGTGTGTGTGTGTGTGTGTGTGTGTGTGTGTGTGTGTGTGTGTGGGGAGGGGAGACAGACAGCAGATAATCTTCAAGCTGGGAGTCGAGTCACATATTGCAATCTGTTCTGCAGAAGAAGAAAAACAGAGGAAAGACGCATGAAGCAGACCGAGATTTGGGAATCAGTCTACGATCTACGCATACACAAATCCAGCCTGATGCCCCACCGTAAACCATCCACTGCGCTCCTCTCCATAATGAAATTCCTCGAAACCCCAGCTTCAGGAAATCCTCCCGAGGTTCTCGTGGACCAGTGATCTTGACTGCAAAGCGGTCGAACGCGAGAGAAGAAGAGCGACAAGAAACAACAGTGACAGGATAATGATAATATTTAACGGCGAGCGGAAGTGCGCGCATCCCAACCCAGACTCAGCTCAAACGTGCCGCGTCCATAGACGCTCAGTGGGACCCCCCCCCACACACACACACACGGTGAACGGGTCCATTTGAAGTCTCTCTGAAAGCGCAGCGTGCCGGGCCTGGCCGTCCTCTGAGGCGTGCTCATTCCCGTGCGCTCGGCCTCCTGGGACCTTTCTGTGCGACTGCGCCCCTTCGTAATTCCACCTGAGCGGAGCGAGCAGCTGCTGCTCTTGCACATCTGCTTCTCCATCAGCTGAATCTGTGAAGTGACCTGCGTGGAGCCAGCAGCCCCCACGGCCCCCCAGTTCCTCCCTCAGCCGCCTCAGTGTCTCCGAGTATATTTGGCAGCTTTAATTTTAGATTAAATCCGACAATTCGTTTGATCAATGATGTTGTTTGATATTATTTTTATCGCAAAGCACGACAGCGTTCATTCAGAGTTCATTAGCCCGAAATAAATATATTCATTTTTTTACATTTACTACACGAATATATAGTGTGGTTGATTTGATTCATCCTCGATGGGCTTCTGAAGCAAGGCCTGCAAGTAACAGCGCATTTCTGCTGTAATCTATCGGTTAGTGGTGCAGATATAAATACTCAGAAGGGCTCTAAAAGGTTAAAAGTGTGGGAGTAATATGATCTGGCAGCTGAAACTCAAGATTTCCATGTTATTGTTATCGAAATGAACAAAAGAAAACAGAAAAAAACGCCCCCTCAACAACTTTCCTTTAATGCCGCAGCTTGATTTCTTCTGCCTTTGACACAGTCCGGTAACATTGTTTCACGGTTAATTAATACTTTTATCGTTAATCTTTGGTTGGTTCGGGAACTTCTTGATCCACAGATCACAGTGAATAAAGGCGTTTAATCAAGAGCTGCATGCCCTCTAAACACATACGATCAACAGGTTCTTGTAATGTCTCCATAACTGCAAACAATTCGTTTATTTTATATGTTATAAGCGTTACAAGCAGCCTTTGCAGATATTATTGCTAGATACCATGTTTTCCGTGTATCCAGCCTCACATCACTGAAACATCAACGTCGTCTCCTGCACGTCTATAATTGGTGCACTCTAGGTGGGGACGTAGCTACAGTGAGCATGGCAAACAAAAATCCCGGAAATGTTAAATGTCACACTGAGCCAGGCCGTGAGACGGCATTCCTCTGTGCCGGTGGGGCAGATCGGATAATTAGTAACCGACTGTTATTGTGGCAGCTCGCAGCTATTATCAGCTGCAGACCTGCGTGATTGAACGTGCTGTTTTACACGAGCAGATGATACCCTGCAATGTTCACACACACACACAGACACACACACACACACACACACGCACACACACACACAAACATTGAAGGCTCTTAAGAAATGCATTGCCATATGTATTTTATGCACGCGTGCCTCGGCATATACACATTTCATCTTTGTCAGATCACTGGTGCGAGTTAAGCCACTAGATTATTGGTTCAGCACTTCTGAAATAAGTTCCTTTTTGGAAGAACATCTGTATAAACAGCAACGCTTTGCAACAGAATATTGCTTCACTGGCCCGGATTTTGCTTGATATCGCATCTCTTCCTCCCGACCGAAAACGAAAATAGCTCTGATCCATTCTGAAGGACCGTGCAGCTCAAACTTGTTTTGCTCTCAGGCGCGTCATCTGTTTACTAGTACATAAACTATAATGAACCCGTCCGCGGACTCAGAAGCAGCTTTCTTTCTGCTGAGGGAACAGCTTGCAGAGTTGGTGATCAAGCATCATGATTAAGCACCAACTGTGAGAAAACGGTGTGTTCGGTTCAGTTCAGCCTTGCACTGATTATGCTCATCAGGGCCCCATATGCTGCAGGGTTTGGAACCGGACCAACTGATGCTCAAGATGCAGATTTTTGCCAAAATCATTTAATTACTGGACATATGGGCTGATGAAAGGACACTGAAAGGATATTAAAAGTGGCTCACTGCATCTAAATGTTTGTTGTTCCCGATAGTCCAACAAGTGTAACTATCAAACCTGTTTTGAGGATGTATCAAGGTCTGGTTCTTAACAGCCCCCCCCCCCCCCCCCCACCCCACCCCGCCAAAACAAACCTATTTACTGGCCAGGATAAAGTGTTCAACGTATACTTCAGTGGATGGGCTTATATTCTACTACCTATAAACTAATACACAGATGTGCACCTAAAGGTCGAAAGGCAGCAGCAGCAGCACAGTGTTCCACTCTCTACGCTTCCTCCAGAGACACGTTTTCCTGCGGGTCAGTTTCAGTCTGCAGAAATGGGTTGGGGTTAGCTCGTCCAGGTGGAGATGAGCTCCGTCTCTCTTGAGGGCGTCCTCCACGTTTTTTCGCAGTCAGCAGCGGAGCGGCGGCCGTCTGCTGGCGCCGGGGCCGTTAAAGTGCTGTGTAACATTCTCATCCCGCTTCTCCAGAAAGTACAAAGAGGCCGAAGAGTGAGAAAGCGAGCGTCTTATGTCACCCCTGAAGCGCTCTCGTCTTCTGTCGAAGCAGAGTGTCGACATAGCGCTGCATTGGGCCTGCTGCGTGCGCCCGAGCACATTGTTATGTCCACAGGAAAAAACTAGTGAAATCCATCATTTGCATTCTTGTGCTGGGAAAAACAATTCCAGACTTATCCTGGATTCCGGACTCTATTACCCTGTCAATAGTGGGAAGATTCTTTCTTTAGGTCTACTTGAGAGCGAGGCTTCAGTCGCATTTATTTATTTTTTACTGTGTGGATCTTATTTAATTCGTGATTCATTCACTTCATTGGCGAAAGAAGTGGGACCTGGCAAAGTTTTGCAGTCTCCACACCCCTATTCTGAGAATATTGCTATTCTAAGTGTCTGTGGTTTGTATTCGTGGTGCAGAAAGTCACAGTAGAGTTGTATTTGGGAGGATTATTTCAGACCAAGATCTCTATAACGATAACAAAAAGCAGCCGCTAGAGTCTACAAAACTAACAACGGGTCAGAAAGTTATGTATGAATCCATTATATTTGGAAGCAAACATACTATATACGAGGAAAAGGGCTGCTTCGAGCGGACTCGCCGCAGTCTGGATTCGAACCTGCAACCTCAAATTCTCCGCTGGCTTCACTTGCAAACGTCAATACAAGAGAAGAAGAAGAAACGCCCCTGACGTCATATCCGCTGTCAGCCGGTAAAGGTCCTTCGTTTTTATTAAAATATCCACGTTTTAAATATCAAAAAACTCTCTAAATGTCTGGAGATGCTGCGTGCCTCAACTCAAAGATCAGGTTAAGTCGCTCGTTTGGCACGTCATGACATTTTCGTTGTAGTAGTCTTTTGTAACTCCCTCCCGGCTAAAGGCTAACCACTCCGCTACCTCCACATGCTCGGTTTATTTCTAGAAAAGAACAAATATTCGATCAAATCAAAACGTCCTGATGCAACATTGGATGCCAAGTCTGCACTGCTTTGCGAAGACGTGGTTTTCTGGTTTTGACTGCTTTTATAATCGCTGCCTTGTGTCGTCAGTGGCAGATTAATCCATCCAAAGTCATTTTTACTCCTTAAAAAAAGACTTATTTTGAATTCCTGGGAGCTATAAAATTATTTAAACGTGTCATTTGGTGGCACCACGGTAATGTTGGTGGGCGTGAATGTCTATTTCTTCTAATTCTGGTTTCAAAAATCAATTAAATGTCATTCATTCCATTGTGCATGTCTTTGTTTCACACAGTTTTCCCCATTAAAAGCCAAGGTTATATGTAGTCCATTCTCTTTTTATTGGCTTCTTTAACTGTGTAAATATGAATATATTGAAGCCAAGTGAAGGTAATTTCCTTCTCATTAGTTTTTCCACACATTATTCAAATAAAGAGTTTGTTTAAATGATATTTGGCTTCGCTTTATTTTGGTTAATGAAAGGACGTGTAGGTGTGTTATAATAATTTAACATCAGTGTCATCATCCCCTGTAATTTTTCCTCTCCCTTTAGGTAACTAGCTTCAGGACTGCCTTAATGTTGCGCTTGGTTGCAGCATCCCGGTGCCTCCGGCACCAGCGTGTTGCACCTCCACTTCTAATCCTGAGGCCGTGTGCGACACAGAGCTCGGCAGAGAATCAGCAGATAGTGGAGGATCTCCACCATCTCTCTGTGGACATCCAGAAAGTCAGAAAACTCAAGGGCTGGGTGCTTCATCAGAGCTCAGCCTATCCGAAGGAGATCGCTTATCTGCTGAAGGACATAGGAGCCTCGCCGTTCAGCATCGCGCAGATCCTAACAAGTCACCCCGAGGCAGTGCTCTGTCACCCCGAGCACGTCCAGGCTCAGCGAGAGCTGTGGATGTCTGTGTGCTCTCAGAAAGACCTCGTTAATATTATCGAGAAATTCCCAGCCTCTTTCTTCACCTCCTTCAGCCACCACCACAACCAGCGGGACAATGTCGCTTACTTCCAGACGCTGAACCTAAACAAGAGGATTATCACCAAGCTCATGGCCGGCGCTCCCCAGAGCTTCAGCCGCCCGGTGGAACAGAACGAGACGATGGTGCGCGCCCTCCAGCGGGCGTACCGCGAGCTCGGGGGAGAGGAGACCAACATGAAGATCTGGCTCCAGAAGCTGCTGAGCCAGAATCCCTTTGTGCTCCTGAAGCCTCCGGAGGCGCTGAATCAGAATCTGCTGTTTTTACGAGACGAAGGTTTCAGCCGCGCGGAGCTCCTCCACCTGCTCTCCAAACTCAGGGGCTTTGTCACCGAGCTGAGCCCAGACGGCATGCACCGCACCCTGGCGTTCTCCCGGGACACCATGGGCTGCTCCGGGGCCGAGCTGCGGGACGTCGTTCTCAAATGCCCGGCTTTGCTCTACTACCCCGAAGCTACACTCTCGGAGCGCATCAAGGGCCTCCTGAGCGCCGGCGTCAGCACGTCTCAGCTCAAGGAGACGCCCGCTGTTTTGGAACTGACCACACAGATAGTTAATTATCGCATCCAGCGCCTGAAATCTCACGGCTACAACGTCAGAACGGGCAGCCTGGAGGTCCTGAGTGGCACAAAGAAGGACTTTGAGAGCAGCTATGGGAAGCTGCAGCTACGCAGAGAGAGGCCCATTTTTAACCCTGTTGCTCCTCTAAAAGGAGATGATTGACATCTTTAATTGCATTAAAACCATCCGACTACGTTTATGTTCCCATTGTCAGCTTTTAATCTCAGTGATGCGCTCACTTGAAGCCTCTCAGAAGCGATAAACCTATTAATGTTGTCAATTAAATGCTTTATTTTCATTCTAAGGCAAACACAACAATAATTCGTTCCCGCTCTCCACCAAGTTCTCCCAGCGCAGGCAGATAAAAAGCATATTAACAAACTCCACTAATTAAGCAGCAGGGCTCTCGAGACCACATGCATAAATTTACCAAATGGAATGATTTATCATCGAGGTTTGAAAGATAAACGACACCAGAGAAGGAAGAACCCGTCGTGACCTGGTTGCAAATGAACGCGCGCAGTCGCCGAAACCACGGCGGCCTCGCGACAGATGCGCCGGCTCATCGGGAGCGGGGGTCGAGGACGGCCCGAAGCCCGGGCGCTGTTTCACGCTCGCCACGCGTCCTTGGCTCCACAACTGGGGGAGGGGGGGGCTCCACGGCATCTCTGATTTCTGCTGTCAGGGCCGCTGTCTCACGCGTGACCCTCTTCCCTTAAAGGATGAATGAAACATTTGAGTCCTGCCGACCAAAACCGCTAAACGTCTTCAATAACCCAGGAGACTTGAGGGGGTGCATTAGGTCACAGTGGAACAAAGCTGGGCCTGTTTATCCAGAGATAACAGGGCATATATATTTATCTATTTACTGCCATCTGCATGGCTCCAGAGCTTTAGAGGGAGCCGGGGGGGGCGTCAGGTTATCAGTGTGACCTTTGCGGATGGATGCCTGACCCCGGCTTTCTTTCCCACACTGAACCAAAACAAAGACTGCCCTCCCCCTGACCCCCATCTTGATTTTCTGATTAATAAATCAGGGACAGGCGCACGGGACAACGAGACCCCGGGGCGGCGAAATGTCGCCGCCGCTTCGCTCGCCCCCCCGTCCTCATCCTTCCACCCGTGTTGCTACGCGCGCAGGAAAGAGAGGTTAATAAGAGGGAGGATGAATCATCCATTTGGATTTCAAACACGCCGCTGGTTGATGCTCGCCATGCTCAACGGGGCCTTCTGACAGTGGAGGGTGACACCTGCAATTAAACGCCGCAGCCTCCCGCCGAAGCAGACGACGAGCAGATGACCGCAGGGTGCCAGAACGAGGCCCCGCAACATCGGTTTACCCGTTCAGGGGCAACTGTCTCCCGAGGTGTGAAGTGATGTCAGACCGTGGAGGCTCTGCTCAGGTGCTGCAGGTCACAGACAGCCGGGCCTGATCTCGCTTTGCACCCGCAGGTTTAAACGCTTTTCAGAGGCGGACCCAGCGCGAGGGTGACGCTCTGGGCCGTCGACACAACCTGGCGAACGCTCAGAAAAGATGCTTAATTTGCCCGTGATGAGCCTTGCTCATGCCACATGTCGGCGCGGTCTGTGTCAGAGCACCAGCCGACCCCCAGCAGCTTCACAATAAGATGCCGTTTTAATGAGTGAGCTCAGACAGTTTGCTGGCTCACGATTTATTTTTTCCCGCTAAGTGATTGTGCACCCTGTGGAGAACCCTTCCTCACCATCTAATGGCCTTATTGCCCTTTGCAAGGGGTGTGAAAACATGCTCAGACAAGACAAATAGGACAGTGCATTTGATCTGGTGTTCTCGCCACACCTGCAACAGTATGTTTTTAACATTCTTGCTTAAAACCTGAAATAATTAAATGTAAATATATTTAAAATATTACATACATAAAACTACAAGACCAATATTGATGTTTGAATTCTGTTTATTTAACACAGACAGGATAATTATGAACATGTATGCATGTATACACTAGTTTTGTTTCAACAAGCCCCAGGACTTTGTGTGTGTGTGTGTGTGTGTGCCTGAATTTGTGTTTTGAATTGAAACAAAACTGTACAGTAACTGTATTGAACTGTACGTTTATGCTCATTTACCCTGAGTATAAGACAACTAAAATTTAAATGACAATAGGTGCTGTATTTTCTCTGCTTTGGCTCCATCTTGTGGCAGAAGAGTGAAATTAAACCAGACAGACAACATTCCAATATCTAAAACAGAAAAGGCAAAATGATAATTACTTAACCACTAAAAATGTAACAAAAAAAATGTTCATAACAAGTTTAAAACAAAGCAGTGTCACACTTCTGGTCATGCCGTTTCAGCTTCTGCTGGTCTTCATCTGCAGTCTCCCTCTTGTACACTTGACATTTGTACTTGATGCCGTTGTCCTCCTGGACCCCATCGGGGACGTCAGGGAAACTAGATTGAATTTCAAAACAGAAGGAGACCTGGTGGGTTTGGGGGGAGGTCGAGCGGCCTTCGCGAGCTCCTCCGACACCAGTGGAACCTGCTGGTAACCTGCTGGTAACCTGCTGGTAACCTGCTGGTAACCTGCGTATCTGCGCACGCTGTTGCGATCTCGGGTATGAACTGAAATGAACCCCCAGTTGTACAAACGTAACTGTGTCAGATCAGATAGGATGATCAGCTGAGGCCATCGATTTGACACACTCCCTCTGCTAGTTCTCGTCCTGCTTCCACCGGTGCAGCTGTGGCGTCTGCCTGCTGAAGAACACGTGGACCTCGGGATTTTTACGTTGCAGGAGCTTTTTAACCTACCTGTCTTGGACTTTAAACAGCCGTGTGTCAAACTCGGGGAAGAAAACGTCGCATTCGAACTCGGCCATGATGTCAGTCAGGTAGATCAAGTCGCACCAGGGGTGCTCCATTCCTTCCTGGAACAAACGATTAAGCAGAACTTCAAAGGTGACTGCAGGTGGCATGGTTAGAGGAGCAAGATTAAGGCTGATCAGTGCACGCAAGACCCCCCCCCCCATCCCCATCCGCTACCTTGTAGACCTGCACGCCTCCCACAATCCAAATGACCTCAATCAGGCCCGCGAGCGGGGGCTGGGAGGCCAGGCGGACGGCGGCGTCCAGGCTTTCACACACAAAGTGGGCGTGGTCCGGGACGGCGCTGTGGAAGGACCAAGAGCCATTCCGCATTCAGAAAAACGCTGGGGAGCAGAAAAATATATAAAAAAAGTGTGTTGAATTGACTCACCACAGGGTCTTGCTGAGCACCGCGTGCAGAACGTTGGGCATCGGGAAGGTGGATTCAGGATGGGAGATCCAACACTGCTTCCCCCACACCATCATGTTCATCTTCCCTAAAGAAGACAGACGGAGATGGAAAACAGTGACCAAGAAATAGAAAGCGAGGGGGGGCCCTATGCTGATGTCGCTTGAAGCCACCTTACCGGGCCTCGACACCCTCGTCACGGTGTTCAGGAAATACCGGAACTCGGACCTGAGAGACACAAACGGCCTTTCAATGATGCAGAAAAGCTGTGATTGCGAATAAGCAAAACCAACAAAACGAAACCCCACGCCCTTTTGAGCAACCCTTCAAGGGTGTGTGATATAATCATTTGCTTTGGGTCTGTCACTGATGCGTTTGCTCCCTAAAACAAGGCGTCCCTGACGCTGTAGTAGACGGATTAGAATATAAACTGTTGCACTTGTGCCGTATTTCCGTGGGCTACGATGTGAGAATCTGTCTGAACAGCAGCTGCACCACGATCACGCCCAAGATGAAAATAAAAAAAAAAAAAGAAACTTAGAATTTTTAAACGTCCCTCGCAGCTTTGTTTGTTTAACCTTTATCTTTAAGGGTTTTCGAACTCTACCTAGTCCAAAGGTCTCAGTGACGCGCACTTACGGCACACTCCAGGGCATTTGGTTGTCTTTCCCGATCCCCCTGTTGTTACAAATTGCAGCGATGAGACGGACGGGCTTCTTGCTCTCCTTGGCCGCTTCCATTTCCAGCAGATGGCGAGTCAACGGGACCGCGGGCGGCGCGCACCGGGAGCGAGTGCGCAGGGACGATTTAAGGAAGTGTGAGCGGATCTGTCGCCGCCCACAGAGCCGGGACCTCGGTTAGACACGGTGATCTTTAACGCCTCCTCTCAGCTCACATTACTGGAGCCACACAGCGGGGGCCCCCCGGGGCCCGAATTCCCCATGCTCCAGAGGGCCAGTGAACGCATCACAAACCTTCCTCGGGGATGGGATTAAATCAGTGATTAAAAAAATAAAAATAAAAACTTTGATGCAACCCTGATTATAGCACACCTTTGAAAGGAAAAAGAGCAAAGGAAAAAGATTGAGAAAAGCAGCATTAATTGCTAGGAAAGAATGGATCTCCATGGTAACGCTGGGATGACCTGTTGTTCAGATTGTCTTGAATGTGAGAGGAGAGAAGATTAGATTAGATTATCAGAGGCCCGTGGATTGTTGTGGGTTACAACATTTATCAGATACCTTTAACACCTCGGCCCCTGTGAGCCCGCCAGGTCACATGACGGCAGCAGCGTGGAGCAGCGATTTTCTTTTTGAGGTCACATCTTGGCTTGTGAGACCCTAATGACTCACATGATGGATTATCAGAGATTGCAAGAATTTAGAGAAGTGAGGCCGATGCATGGACGATAAAAGGGTTTGTCCTTTTATTGGAATATTGTCTTCTGTATGCTCATTTATATCTAGAATGAGTTTATGTACAGAATCACAAATTAAAACAGTTCTCTGGAAGAAATTAGTTCCAGCAACTCAAATCAGTAACAGATTATAGCAGAACGATAACCAGCCTCTTAAACTCTTCCCCTTTGGCCTACCATGGACCCGTATCAGTATGAATAACTTTAATCTGATTAATTACTTAAAACAAATCAGTTGAGGCTGTACCCATCAATGATGAATAAAAAACATTGTCCTGTCTGAAAAACATACGAGATAATTACATTTCTCACATGCTTAAAGTGTGTCTGACACAAAAATTAATTATATGCAATCATCACAGTTGATTAATACACTATCGCGTAAAAGGAAACTTTTATTTTTGTTAATAAAATGCTGACTGATGGACCATTGAAATGTGGAAGACGAAGCCTCAAGTCATTTTTTTCACGCTTCCACACTGAGACAAAGGTTCAGTGGAGGCCCCAAAAGTTCTCGTGAGTTCTACAAGTGCAGCAGGAAAGATCATGAAAGAGCAGACAACCGGTTATTTTCTTACATTATTAGCATCTTTCCAGAACAGAGGGGCAATCAATTGTTCACACTGTTGTTCAGCACACACGAAGGAAGAGAAATCAAGTGATCCTGAATTTGTATGAAATCACCCTTTTCTCTGAATCAGATACGTTAAAGGCAGCGCACGCATGCCCGTGAAGTTATGCGGTGTGGAAACAAGCATTTAATTGCTTTTTAATTTATTTATTCTTCTTTTATCAGATTTATTTTCCTCGCTGCCAGAGTTACCATGACAGTGATTCAGGAGGCCTCATTTTGAATTGTTCTACAGATATTTTTTTATATTTACGAGCTCATAAATGATCCACACACACACAGTATCATTAGCACACACATCAGGGAAAGATCCCACTTTATTGATTATCCTACTATTTATAAGGAAATCAAAGCATTAGAGATTAAGTAAAAGTGGTTTCTTCTAATGTTCGTTTGCACATCAGGACAAAGAAACTGAGCAAAAGTAAGGAAAAGTGCACTCTGCTTATCCAGCCCTGGGTAAATATTAATCGACAGCGGCTCACTCAGAACAAGGAGCTCCTCAGTGCACGTGGGACTGAAGCAATTAAATGTGACAGATCGCTCCTGCCGGCATTTGTCACGGAATCATCTGACGCTCCTCAGAGTCATTCCAGGGAGAACACGGAGCTCCGCGTCCTCGGTGGGTCACGGAGTCCAGGAACGTGTGTCACCCTGTCAGTGGAGCACAGACGCACAGAGGTTTGGAGTTGTGTGGCCTTCAGGAGGAGACCTGCACTTTGGAAAGACGTGATGGTGGTGATGGTGATGGTGATGGTGGTGAGGATGATGGTGATGGTGATGGTGATGGTGGTGATGATAGTGGTGATGATGACGGTGGTGATGGTGATGGTGATGATGATGGTGGTGATGGTGGTGATGATGACGGTGGTGATGGTGATGGTGGTGATGACAGTGGTGATGATGGTGATGATGACGGTGGTGATGGTGATGATGGTGATGATGGCGGTGGTGATGGTGGTGATGATGGTGATGATGACGGTGGTGATGGTGGTGATGATGACGGTGGTGATGGTGATGGTGATGATGATGGTGGTGGTGATGGTGATGGTGATGGTGATGATGATGATGGTGATGGTGTGGTGTGTGTGGTGTGGTGGTGTGGTGTGGTGGTGTGGTGGTGGTGATGGTGGTGTGTGGTGGGTGGTGATGGTGATGGTGATGATGATGGTGGTGATGGTGGTGATGATGACGGTGGTGATGGTGATGGTGATGATGATGATGGTGATGGTGGTGATGGTGATGGTGGTGATGACAGTGGTGATGATGGTGATGATGACGGTGGTGATGGTGATAGAGCACAATGTAACAAGTTTGGGCCGTGAAATCGAGCCTTACTCTTCCAGTTTCTGAAATCCATGATTTCCAAGATCTGGAACGTAATCCGACCAAACACGTCATATAGTTTGCAAACATGTACAAATTATTTTATGTTCAATATTCAATGAGGCATTCAAGACACGGTTAATTACTTCCCAAGACTCTTAAATATTCAACATCTCTTTATTGTTGGAGTGAAGACTGTAGCAGCAGACATTAAAAAAACATCCAAGCCCACATTTAAATTAGACAGAATGAATGCTGATCTAGTCTCTATCACAACAGTGGTATCGGTGTCACGAAGCAGCAGCGCGAACAGCGGACGCCATCGCGATGCCATCGCTCATCCGTGAAGCCGTGAAGTGTTCTGGAGCAGCTTTGACATCATCAGCTTGATCATCGTGGAGCATTTGGTTTCAGGAGAGCCGTAAATTAAATTTTAATGCCCCCGCCCAGCATCTGCTGCAGGAAATTAACAGCTGAGTTTGCTCCGTCCTGATGAGGCTGAACTCATCGTGGCCCAAAGGGTCTCTCTCTTTTTTTTTGGTTTTGTTTTTGAAGTTTCCATTTGAGCTACTTTGTTGCTTCACATCAAAATCCCTTCTCATCGTTCCGCCTGCGTTCACTGAGAAAACTCCACCACCTCGCGCACCAGCCACTGTTTTCCCGCCTGTGGCTCCATCGTCTACTTAAAAGTCTCCGACCGCGAGGCCGGAGCCTCGTTGAAATGCTCTCTGGCTAGATCCTGAAGACACAGTACCTGTACGTTTGAGCTTGTGTTGCAGTCGTTCTCCTGGGACTCGTGGTGGATGGAACATGTTTTCTATATCACAGCCGAGCTGCTTGACGTCACTGGAAGCGCACCAGGACACGGGATCATGTCTGGGCCAGCCGTGGAGGCTCGTCCCTGTAGGTGGGGCTGAACAGTCAGAGACAACACCCAGCTTTTGGGGCTCCTTTGGGCGGCAGATGCAGCGTGGACCACGTCTCACCAGGCAGTCCATCACCTGCCTCACCTCTTTCAGTGATGTCATTCAGGTATTTAACATGATGTGAATTTGCTTTTCAGCTGCTTGAGGCCGACTTCTTCCCTGAATGAGAGTGGCATCTCTTTACGCGCTTCTTCTCTCCTCGAGACGCTCCCCTGTCCTCTCCACCGGCTTCCCTGAAGTCCCCTTCCGGTGCACGGGTCGCTTCTGTGGGAGTTTCTGGTGGAATCTGTTCCACCAGCAGGAGGCTGCTCAAGGCCTGACGTGACTAGGCTCCACCTGCTCTGCGACACTCGGAACCAATGAGGAGTGCCCTTCGCAGCTGAGGAAAGGAGGGACTTGATCGGTAATGGGTGAGTCCAGCACAGCCTGGTGCGTTTTCATGGTTCGTTTCTGCTGGTTCCTTTCCATTGATTTCCATTGAGGGTTTGACCGACTGCCGTTCTCTGGCAACAGAAAGTCTAATGGAAGTGCGTAGGAACGGGCTTGACGTTATGAGAACTTGTTCAACCATAAAGCCAAAGCTATTGGGACCTTTTGCTGTATTTTTGGCTTCTAAATGCCTTCTAAATGTGTCTTGTAAACTTCAAAATAATTTATGTAGAAAGTTCTTTCAAGGAATTTATGAGTTGGACCATTGAAGTATCCTTTTAGATAAAGCACTTTATCTGCAGCAGAAGGGCCCTTTTGTCCAACCGGGGACATGAAAGTGGACTTCCAGTCAGGAAAGCAGATTGGTTCACCACAGAATCCCACTGGCTCTGGTGGAGGGACTCTGGTCGTCATTATGCTGGCCTGCGCGGCCTTCGCAAGCCGAGTGCCACTGGGGGGCTCTCAAAACATGGTTGAGTTAGGTGGAGGTGGTCCAGGGGGCTGTGGGGCAGAATCGGGACCACCTGCTCATTCAGGATTGGTTGAGCATCACCCATCTGTGTTACTTCTCTCTCTCTTGGGCTTCTAGCCTGGCTTGGCCTGGTTTCACTTCCCTTTTGGCCTGCAGACGTTCCAGCTCAGATTTCTGGATTTCTCTCTCCTTCTTGTGTCGCTCCTCTAGAACCTATGTGCATAATCGTGATCTGAAGGCTCACGCAGATGACATCATGTTCCACTAATCCTCCTTCAATACCAGTTGATCTTCCATAGAGGAGTTTCGTGGTGTGACGAGTCACTGCTTCATGTGACTTAATCTTCCTCTGAGAATCAGCTGACGCTGCGACAGAGCTTGTCGTTTCAGTGTAAAGAGCTTGTCATTTCAGTGGAAAGCCTCCTGACATCATCCCTTCCCTTTTCCAGACTGCCGACAAATGATGCCAGCGTGCTTCCGTTGTGTCAGCCTTTAATCTGGCTCTTCTCTCTTGCTTGCACTTCCCCAGCTTTCATATAAACTCACAACATTTTTACTTGTTTCATCCCTTTGGTATGTGAGAATGTTTTCCTTTTGGTGTTTTGCTTGTTGAAGAGCATCCGACATGCTCTGTGCAACAGTTTTCTCCTTAAATTGTATTGTTTTTTTTTATTGTTTTACCTTTTTATAGTCATATTAATTTTGCAGCAGGTGATTTGATTCAGAATTTTCCCTTTGTAGATCTCTAATTTGTGCATTGGAGTCTTGCATTCCCTTCGAGTTCCTGACCAAATTCTGCTACCCGCTGGTCGTTGTTGTGTAGCAGATCTTTGCAGTCAAACTCGGCAAAACAAATTCTCTAAACTGTAAGTCCATCGTGCTTTGTTGCCACTTTCAACTAAAGCTCTAAATTCTAAAATTCTAAATTTAGTTTTTAGCTTCCTTTTTTTTTTAGCTTCCTTTCTCTCCTCTTTTCTCCTTGTTTTGACTGATCATTTTTTGTAGTCTGTGCTCAGTGATTTAAAAAAAAAAAAGAGTAAAATATCAAACTAAGCATACGTGTCTGTAATCGTGTTTGCTTTACTTTGTGTTTTTTTTACCCGGTTGCTTTAACGCCGATCAGCCGCTAGGTGGCGCCATAAACGCAGAAAACAACATTGACGCGTCCCCAGAGGGCCCAAAGGTTCAGGCTCTGTGTTATCCTTTATTTCTCTGTATTTTGATTTTCAAGCGATTGAAAATAGAGCAGGCAGAGCATGCTTCCAAGCGTGATCTCGTCTGTGTGTTTTAATGTGCATCACAGGCCGGATAATGTTTATAATGATGTATTAGTTTTACCATTAGCGCCATTTCACCACTGCCATTAGTTTTATCTTTTAAATGTTTTCACGGGGAATGCTTTGGTGTCAAACACAATCGTCCTTACCGGGATGCATATGGTGGGTTATTGTTTTAAAAATGATGACGCACACAACAATGCCGCTCACGCAAAATGACGTCAGAGGTTTTACGTGCGTGAGATTTCTGCTTAAATATTCTCACTAATGTTTCTGCTGCTGCGCTGCTTACAGTTTCAATTAGAGAGAGAGAAAGAGAGACGTCTTCCTCGGAAATTCCCCCACAGACAGATCGATGAAAATGAGTTTTTACCCCCCCCCCCAACCCCCTCAGAATGAACTTGATTGAAATTCGCAGTGCGGCGGTGCAACACCAGGGTTCACTGTTGCTCCAGGGAGACTCCGGCGGCTGCAGCGGCCCGACCTGCTGCGACGCAGACCTCGGCCGCCTCAACCCCGGGCACCTCCGCTACACCGAGCCGCCGCACCGTTCCTCAACCTCGCAGAATTTTACCAGAAGTTGACGTTTTGCGTCCTCCCCTCCCACGACGTCAACTGGTTTTGCAGGCGCTTCGGCGGGTCATCGCTCCATTTATTTGATACCACACAGTGACCGTGTGTATGTTTGTGTGTGTGTGTGTGTAAAAAAAAATAGTTATCGATCTTGCATCCATCCAGGTTTTCATTAAAAAGGCTGATTTCGGAGGGGAAATTAAACAAAACAACCAGGTTAGACTCTGTCTAATGACCTTGAAACCAACGCCGATCATTTCTAGAGTCCTCCTTCAGAGGACAGAGATACATTATGCATGCAATCTATTATTAATGGTCTTGAGTCATGTTACGATCAGACATAGGGTCTGAGAAAATATCTGAAAAGCCCGACCCTCTGGAGGACCCGTCCGCTAAACAGGCTTACATAAAGGCTCAATATATGACTCGAGTCATATATTATTTACATTATCTGCCTCTGACAACTTTGCCCACGGTGCTGCGTTCAAGCGCGTGAAGCTCGAGCATGGACGCACGCATGCTGCCCCTCAAACGAGCGCTGCGCTCCGTGTTTACGTCGCATTTCTCTTATTAATAAGTCACATCGTGAGGTACTTCGACGACTTATTACCCCCCCCCCACCCACCCCCTCTGCAGCCCCTCGACCAATCAGGAGACGCCGCTTCCTCACGCTGTCACCTGATTGGCGGACGGGCTGCCCGTCGCCCCGCCCCCATCTGTCAACCACTGCGCTGCAGGAGCCCCGGTGACTGTTGACACCCTGTTGGGGAACCACAGCTCCATCACTCCGCGCTGCGGCGTCCCGGGACCTTTTTTCCTCCGAACGGCGTTACGCGCCGTCAAAAAAACAACTCGCCAAACTTCCCCCTCGCCTCCGGCCCCGCCCCTCCGCTACTTTCTTTTCACAGTCAGCTCCCCAAGCGCTTTTTTCTCCCCCCCCACCCCCCTCTTGCAGCATGAAGTGCAGTTATGGCAAGGAGTAGCAAGACAGCAGCGAGGACCCTGGAGGATTTGACGCTAGATTCGGGTTATGGTGGAGCCGCTGGCTCCTTCAGGTCTTCCAGCGCGTCGCTGTGCTGCTCGGAGGCGCATGGGGCCAGTCACTGGCCACTGACCGACTCGATGCACAGTCGACACAACAGCCTGGACACTGTCAACACGGTGCTGGCGGAGGACGCCGAGATCCTGGAGAGCACCGGGCGGCTGGCTAAGTTGCCCGAGCTTGAGGACGTGCCGTGGAGCCTCGGGGAAGTGGCGTGCGCGCTGAGCAGGGGCGAGGAGGCGGCGAGGTTGGCGACCCTCCCGCAGGACGTCCTGCTGCGCCTCTCGGTGATGGTGAGCCGCGCTCTGGTCAGGGTCGCCCGGGAGGCGCAGCGCCTGAGCCTGCGTTACGCCAAATGCACCAAGTACGAGGTTCAAAGTGCCATCAGGATCGTCCTGTCGTGGACCGTGTCCGTGAACTGCGCGAGCGCGGCCCTCGGCGCCCTGTCCATGTACAACATGAGCACGGACGAGGAGAAGTTCAGCCGCGGCAAGTCGGCGCGCTGCGGGCTCGCCTTCAACGTGGGGAAGTTCTTCAGGTGGATGGTCGACGGCCGCGTCGCCGTCAGGATCCACGAACACGCCGCGATCTACCTGGCCGCGTGCATGGAGAGCCTCTTCCGCGACGTGTACGCGCGGGCGCTGCGCGGCGCGCCGCTGGAGCGCGACAACGGCATCCCCAAGTTCACGGTGGAGAGCCTGGAGCAGGCGGTCGGCGGCGACGCCGAGGTGTGGGGCTCCCTGCTCCCCTGGCAGCACCTCATCTGTGGGAAGAACGCGCACGGTGAGTCCCGGTAGCCCCCGGACCTTCCTCATCCGCGTCGGGATTCGGGAACTTGAGAGCGAAGTGAATGTTTGACGCGTGGAATCGCGCCTCGCATTCACAGGCGGGCCAAGGCCGTTCGTTGTCTTACACGTACTTTGCATATATGTCCACTCATGTCTCTGATGGAGGAGCCACGTTATGAGTGGAGCTCAGTGTTTCTAGATGCAAATGTGTAAATCAGTCCCCGCCATGGGATCCACCTCTCACCCGGAGGGGAGATTTGAGCTTCTCCTGCAAGTGTTTAGAAAAATCCCATTTGAACCGAGTGGCAGTCGTGTTTGAGCCGGGGCCCGCTCCACCTGTGATGCATCAAGGGCCACATTCCTTGGCCCCCTCGCTGTGATGGACGCTGCCGGAGTGCTGCGGTGGCTCCCACTTGCAACAGGTTTATGTAATGAAAGGCCTTGGGGGGGGCTGAGGGGGGGTGCGGCAGCATGCATTATTCAGAGCCCGTGTGAATAAAACTGGATTTGTGCAGCGTGGAGGAGAAAAGGGAAACTTACTTTGCGAGCGTGCGGATGAATCACCGCGCACCGGCCCTCCAAACCCGCTCCTTCGCATCCGCGCGTCTAACGGGGAGGAGGGGGGGCGTCTTTCCGTATTTACTTCTAAAGCCACCACTCTCGGGCTGGTTTACCAGACTTTCCAGCGAAATAAAACGCTGCGGCAGACATGATGTGGATCGGATTTTCTGGCTTCAGTCAGGGCCTCTTTTTGATCCGCATACATGTCCGTGATGGGGGGGGGGGCAGTGCTCTGTTACTGTAGTCCACATTCGGCCCTAGACAGACGCTGGGTAACCCTCACAGTCTGACACAATAATCACCTGGTCGAAGCGTCTCCTGCTGTCTGTGTGTCGGTCCGTCTGATTTCATTATAAAGCCACCGTGTGCAGTCCAGGCGTGCACGCATTTCAAAGAAGACGATACAGAGCCAATTTACGGGGCCCGTGTGTTTGAGCACTGGTCTCTAGGGGGCGCTGCAAGGTCCAAAAGTTTATGCCTCCAAGAGCACCGCTGCCCTATTGCTCCCGTCCTGCGTCTGCTCGCCTGGGCCTGAACTTAACCCTAAAGTGAAGTTTATTATATTGGAAAGAAACCAAAACACCCATTTAGTCTGTAGATTATCTCGTAGGCCGTGAGTCAAGCCCACATGCAGGCATAAATGCCTGTCAGATCACACCTCCTTATTGCTTCATTCATCCCCCGCCTCTTCGCCGGTCTGAGGTGATTGATTCGCTTTCTCCATATTATGCGAATGCAGGTAGTCCAGCTTTGTCAGGCAGTCTTTATGGATATGTTTATTACACCGCTTCCAGAGTTAATTTCTTTTTATCCATCATTCCCCTCCAATTTCTGCACTGTCATACCTTTAATAAAGCAGCGACTTAGTTGGGTGTTTTCCCTTTTGAACTTTGTAGATCTAATCTGGACTTTATTAACGAGCTAAATAATTTGGGAGAGCCCTTTGCCCCCCCTTTCCTGGAGAAGATTAAAGCAATAGTTTGACGTTTTAGGGGCAGATTTCCCGAAGATTGCATTCGAAAACTGAGCTCGGTATAGGATCGTATCGATATCCTGAATTATTTAAATAGCTAATCAATACTTTGATGCATGGTCCATATTATGTAATGGCTGTCTTCACCTGCTGCTTCTCACAGCTGTGCATCAACATACCGTCGGCCTCCCACATCCTTCTGCACATACACGCTTACATCAGCGGTGTCTCTCTCTCCGTCCCTGACTCACTGTTATTTCCGTCCATGTGTTGGACTTCCGTGTAGAACAGGACGCTGCTGGAAGCTGCACCTTTTTTGTTTTTTCCCCCCCAAAATCTCTCCCCCTCCGGGACACGGCAACGACTCTTTGATTGTGTTAATGATGTGTGAGCAACCCTGGCAGCGTAATATCTAGGGCTCGGGGGTCATGTATCACCCAGAGGGGGATTTTGTAATCACACTTTAGGTGCGAGATGGCTTTAAGCTTCGAAGGAGCTGCTTGAATTAAAAGACCAGACGGAAAGTAGATGTGTAGCTCACGTCACAGTTCCAGGACCATTTGGTTTTATGGCTCTGGCCAGGCATGTGACGCTTGAGAGTAAAATGGTCAGCGGCCTCTTTGAACTGTGAATATGACAGAATTATAATTTATTTTAAAACGGCGATGACTTTTTTTTGTGTGCAGGGCTCCAAATATAAATATCGTTATTTTCCCCTCTCTGAACACAAAAGCGATTTATTAGGGAATTTTCCAACAGGCCCTTGCAGGAGATTCCACTTTCTGCACGAGTGAGCAGTTGATTTGAAGCAAAGTGTGCCGAGACCTGCTCAAAAATAATCAGGATATCATTCCATCGACTTTACTGAGACTTTCTAAGTAAATGGTGCAAATCGCAGGTAAGGGGATGATCTGAGCATCCGCGCTGCACTATAACTCCATTGCCAGTCGGAACATAATCTCCACAGGAGCACATTTGCATTAAAAAAGCGGAACCGGGGAAGGCTGGAGGTTCTGATGCTGAACGTGAAGCCTGTTTTTTTCCCCCTGGCATTGTGGTGCTTTATAAATGCTCTTTTTAAGTCTCACAATTAATTGATTTTGAACAGACAGTTGTCCCAGAACCACAGGTCTGATTAATTTGTTTTTCCTGGCCTCTTTGTTCTGTACGTTTTCATGCTGGTGCGAAACAAAGACGTTATTTGGACCTATGACGGGCACATTAGCTCGGAAGCTTTCTGCATGGAAAGCATGCAGCCCAGATTGATTTTTTTTTGCACTGTGATGCTCATGTTGCATACCAAATAAGCAACTGTAGCATGCTTTTCCTATAGGCATATTTCCAATTGAGCACTTCTAACTCCCATCAACATAGGAGTTCTTTCTTTTCTTTGCAAATATAGTTTGCATCGGTGTGTTCACTTCGAGTAGCCAAGTTAACGTTAGTGTGATAATATATCGCCAGAGGCACTCCCGTGCAGCATCTCTGTAAAGCTCTTACTAAAAGTGTGCTTGTGTTATTTAAAACGACCCCCTCTGCTCTCTCGTACCGTGTGCGGCTCAAGTGTGGTCTTCTCTCACGCTTTAATGTCGGAATACAACCGGGTTGACCCCCCCCCCCTCAGTTTTGCAGTTGTGAGACCAAATCCAGGCAGCTTACGGATGGCTGTTTGTAGTGGCGCTCGCTCCTCATCTTCTGAGCGCCTTTCTGCTGATTTCACGAACACTGATTAATTCCAGATCCAAATCCATTTACAGGCCTTTTGTCTCTCGTCCAGCAGTCAGCACTGCAGTGTGAGGCCGGTGCCTGGTGCACACATGCTGTGGGGAAGTTCAGTCAGACAGGAATGGCTGTGGTCTGTAGTGGTACCACTCGGTTCCAGACCCCATTATGTCTGCGACTGAGATATAACATATCTGTGCTAGGGAACCCCTGACACAGCAGCATACCTCTGAGAATATATGCATGCAGGCCCAGGGGTACTGAGGACTCTTGCTGTAAAGAGGCCAATGCTCCTGCCAAGAGTACTTTACTTAATGGAGGAGAAACAGGTTTTTGAATATAGTTCGTCCTGCACTCTTCTGGCATTATCAGAAATTGATGCCTTCCCCACTGGAGCATTTTGTTCTGTCATACACCTTAGAGGAGGACATCAACGGTTTATTCTGCATCAGGAAAAAATGCTCTTTATACTCATATTCATATATGTGTATTAGTTTTATCAGCATATATTCAATATATAAATACATTTGTTGTAACTATTTGTTGCCATTATCTTTAAATAGGCTTTGTCTTTACCAGTATGAACAAACTAATCGTTAACCATGCGCTATTATCTAAGGATTAAGACACTGTCAAGGATTCAGGGAACTTTATATTCACACCATCACACATTCACATGAGCTGTATAAAAAAATAAAGCTTTTCTGGTGAAAATTTTTTTGATTTGGGAAGATATGAGAGTCAAAAATAGTGTATGCCCTAACAACGTCCTGCTATCTTGTTTGCTGATAAAACTATTGGCCTTAGTCAGCACCAACAGTGTGTACCTGCGACGTGTACCTGAGGAATCCGAAAGAGTTTCATCTGCCGATAACAAAACAAGCTTCATCTCCGACATTTTTCATTTCAGTTTTGATTCCAGGACCACACTGTCCTCTATTTGCTGCAGAGAGATTTTGATGTTGGAACACGGATACATTTACATCTACACAGAAAAGTTGATTTCACATTTTCACGTGCTATATTTTATCATATTGTAGCATACCTTCGGAGAACTGCAGCAAATGTCTGAGTGGTGTAGGAGCTGATGTTGAGAACACATTGGGCAGCTCTGCATGTCTGGTGGACTTGGACATTTTTATTTAAACAGCAACAATAGCAATTCCCAGATCCCAAACCCCACTATAGAGCAAACACTGAGGGGATGTGGTCAGGAAAAAAGTCCTTAACAGGTAGAAACCCAGAGCAGAACCCAACACTTGTGGGGAGGGGGGGGTCTAGACCACAAAACTCAAAGTAATGGCCTGTTGATGTTTTCAACATCAAGGTCGATATAATTCTTACGTGACTCGGCAACAGCGGGAATAAGCTATAATGGCAGCATCCCTCAAAAAAAAAAAAAAAATCTGACAATCGCCGCACAATAGACAAAAATCCAGCAAAGCCATGGTTAGGAAGGAATTCATGATGTTGCCTTTGGAGCCAAAGCAGGGGGAGAGAAACAGGCACAGATGGCAAGTATCGAAACGGGAAAATCCATAAAGGAAGCTGTGGGTGACAGATGAGACCCAGACAAGTAATTTCTATTTCTTATTATAGCAGAAAGCAGAGTCTTGGTAAACAAGTGCCAGCAAGTGGATCAGGACGGCCCAGTATTAGTGTCTAACTCAGTGTCTTTGCAGCTTTGGAGTCCTGTTGCTGTATGTAAAGGAAGAGTTCCAGTTTAAATAGCAGTCGTTCTGGTCAGAGACAGGGGTAAACAACACCTGTAGGTGTAAGCCGAGTGAGCCTCAGAGTGTCAGAAAAGCGACGTCCCAGACAGAACAAGCTCCTTGTCAGAACATGTCAGGGCTCATCTTGACTCCCGACAGTAAATCTGACCGTTGCGAGCAGAGCAGGTTTACAGCAACAACAGCTCCCACTGTTAGAGCAAGTTATCAGCGGCGCCATGCAAATCCGGTTACACAGGCGTCTCACCTGTTCACTCATCGTAGCGTGCAGATGACTCGCCCGCAGCAGCGGGGCTGATGAGTTCATTACTTGTGAGAAAACAATCTGCGGTGACATCGGGCCCCCTCTGGGTGTGTGTGGTAATCATCAGAGGAAAACACTGTCACATCAGAATACGGTCTCACTGACTCAGCCAGGGGTCCGGCAACGCGCATCACCCACTCAGACTTCTCAGGGATCAAGTACAAAATGTTAGATCTCATAGCTCACCTGGGTCTGTCTAGAGGCAGAGACAGTCTATGCGATGTCTCTGCGTAAACATGTCGCGCGTGTTTTTCGGAGAAGGCGGCGAGTGTTTCTGAACCCAACGCTTCTGTATTGTTCCACCTCTGTTTTCTTCAACCTCCCGCCGCCTCACTCTGTAACTCCTCTGCATTTGAAGGTGCAGCAAGTTTGCTTGGTCTGTGTGCCTGCTTTGAGAGGAGCGTCAATGCATATTCTTCTCTTTTGTTATGAGAACACTTCGCGCTCAGCCCACTTTAGGCCGGGTGTTCGGAGTTTGTATAAGCGTAGTTGAGAACTTCATGGCTGCCAGCATTAGATGACATTTCACATGTGACCAGTAATGAGTAGTACTGGTGGATGAATGGATGGATGGATGGGCCACGCTATATGCGAGCAGGAATTAACATAATGTAATTTAAAAACAAACTCTGAATTCAATTTTGTCCCCTTACTTTGGACGGAAGATTAGTTGGCTGAGAAATGTTCTCCTCTGAGCTCCTCCCAGGCTCTCCTGCAGGTCTCAGTAATCCAGAGCCACAGTAATACGCTCGGGTAAGAACATAGCCACGATTTCTGAGGTGATTGTGGGGAGATGAACTTCTCCTGTTTCATCTTATGTTTGTTTCATCACCGCAGGAAGACTACCGAGCCATTAACTCTATAAACACGGAGCAGATACGGTATAGTTCATATAACAGAAATAAACACTCCCTGCTCCCAACATGGAAGTGTCCTCTTGGAATAAACAGAGCCTTTGACTGGAGGGCATGCTGTAATTATCCTGGTATACTGTATACTCTGGATATATACACTGGTTTGGTACCATCACTGGTGCAATGTGCTGTTGCTTTAGAAAATCACTTTCAAACTTCTGGTGGTTTGGAAAATGGTTTAAAAGTTTAAAACGTACACGGCAACTTCCTCTTAGTTTCCAGAAAGATGAAAATTTTCTGTTCTGGCTGAGGTGAAAAGACAAAAGTAGAGGGTCACCGGGGCAGGGACGGGGACGTGTGTTCAGAACAGGGACATGGGGCAGGTCTAGGAGTCACAGAGTTCTGGGTTGAAAACAAAAGCACGAGTCTCGATGGTCCGATCCCATTTTTCTGAGCCTTGGATTTGTAGGAAAAAAAAAAATCATTGTCTGATTGTGTGACTGCCCTGTCAAGGTCTCCACAAAGCTCAGACAATCTCAAAGACACATCCCTTTTGGGTGGAATTTGGGTCCCTTTGTTGTCTCTGATGGGTGTTAGCCATGGAATTTCACACACACACGGATGCCCCTGAATCAGCTGACACAGTACTAATTCTTTTCCATCGAAGCAATATCCCATTACCTCCCATGAGTGCTCAGAGCGCTTGCCTTGGAGCTGTTGGTGAGTCATTGCAGAGCAAAACTTCTCCTATATACACCGACCTTCCGTATTCCATTGCACAACTGCCTCAATCAAAACCAGTGACCTGAAAACGTGCTCAGATGGTCTCAATAAGAGTAATCAAGATGTGAATGAATCCATTTGTCCTCTTAGATTTCTTCTGGGTTTTTTTTCCTCTGTTTTTCCTGCCCTGAATATTCTCTCTCCTGCCTGTTTCTGCCTGTCTTTTCTATTTGCTGCATTTGGTTTAATGAGTCCACATTCTGTCACAGGCTTGATGGAGAGTAAGTGCTAGGAAGAGACAACCTTGTCCTGTCCTACATATCTGGCGGGCTCTTTAATAGTTCTGTCAATCCAGGTATTGAAGGCCTGACTGAGGGGGGGGGTGGCTGAGCAGACAGGCACACGTGTGTATGAAGCACAGCAGATCTCCAGATCGGACTGTGATTGATACCTGTGATGTGTATTGTGTTGGAAGCCACGTTATGTAGAGCAGAGAACTTCGGGGATCCAGCATTACGTCATTATTTGTGATAAATGTGCTATGAAGTCCAGAGATTACGACCAAATTATAAAGTAATTTCAGAAAAAGTCCTTAAAACAGGATGAGACTCTTTTTTCCTTCTTTACTAACTGCCGACCCATTTTAGTCTCATCTTACTCGAACGCTTGTCCACATTAGGAGCTTTACTTCCATTGTCAGTATCAGACTTCCGTATAGATTGCACATTCAGACCAGAGAAGTGAGAAGCGGAGACAAATTCCCAAAGATGGGAAGTTATTTCACTTATCTTTAAGGTCATTAATCCTCATATATACTGACTTAATCAGGATCATCAGGAGAATTGGACCCAAGAATTGTAGTACATCCTCTCCCCTGACCTTTTGACCTCAGGTTTTGAGTCAGTCATTGCCAGATTAAACAAGGCAGAAGGGATGTGCATGTGATAACTGAAATCGTGCATGGAACATAAAAAAAAAAAAAAAAACATGGCCACGTTCATTGCAGAAAAATGTACAGTACTGTTTTGGACTTTTGCCACCTGAATGTATCAGAAATCCGAAACACCTCCAGGCTCCTTTACATTAGACCACGGCTCATCTCAGACTGTGCTCTTGAGCCGCTGAAATCATGTCTGCTTCCCTGATGCTCAGCCCACAGCTGAACTCGCAGCATATGGTACGGATTACCCCAGGAGAAGGTACCAGTGTACAGTATGTCTATTTTGTTCGTGACATGTTTTATTACTAACATATGCTGCTTCCTGCGTCACTCTCATTTTATTTTTCATAAACCTGGGCAGGGAAAAAAAAAAGAGCCCCAAAGTGAAGGGACGCAGATGCAAGACACATTCAGAGAGGCGTCCTCTCACGCGTAATGAGTGCAATTTAGGCAGAGTCCCTGGAAGTTAAGATTTGTGTTTGTTTATCTTTGATAAGTGAAGCTAATTTCCAACTCCCACACCACTGTCATAGAACAATGCTGATTAAAGGCCTCCATAAATGAGTCAGCCTTGTCCTTATCCACCGACTGCTGTTTTAACTCAGCCGCTGCGTTAGACGGAAGTTGGGAGCTCGCTCTGACTCACAGCACGGAGCCGAGAAAGTGACGCGCTGCTGGTGAAACACGTGTCTGTCACTTTTGTACCTGTCTGGATGTTTACATCACAGTTCTAATGCTTAGATAGACTGACTCAAAACTGGAGGTCTGTTCAGGTAAAGGCAGGATGAGACACCTCCTGTTGGAGGCTGTTAGTTCTGAGCTGCTATCAGATGATACACCAAACGGACTAAAAATACCTGAAACAGCAAAACACCAAAATGCTTCACAGTGTAGAAAAGAAAACCTGATCCTCTGCCCTCTTGAATAAGAGCAAAGCTTTTTTTTTTTATTTTTACTTTATTACACCTGATGGAAAGAAGATCTTGCATCCCCTCCAGGCTCATGGCATCTGCATTGAAGTCACACTCTGTCACGATGATGATTTCTGATTGCAAAAGTAATTTATTTTATTGTAACCTTTTGCACACCTGCAACTTACCCCTGAAACGAAATTAAAATTCAACCTCGGCTCCGCTGAGGATGCCGAGGCATGTGGCAGGTGCTGGGTGTAATCAAACAGAGAGAGAGGAGGAGGGCAGAGGACCGGATCAGATGAGGATAAGGGGGACGAGGTGGAACCAGCTGAGCTTGGAAACAAAAGGCTGCGCTCTTCATCTCTGTACTCGTGAGTGTGGCAGAGGAGAGCGGGCCGACCCTGGATCTGAAGTGAACTATCAGGGTCGCCTCTGCTGTGGAGGGGAAGCTGCATACATCAAGCATGGTCCGTTTGCTTGCCTGTCTGTTGGATCCGAGTCGTCTAAGCGACACCTAAGAGCTCTGCTGCCACCGTGATTCTTTAGTCCAGCACTCAGAAAGATTGATGAGAATGGCTCAGAGGGGGAGGCAGGGATTGTAACAGCATACTGAACCACTGATGGGTGAGGCGTGGAAGTGAACATTGCTCCCCTAAATCGCACCACTGATTCGCTTTGGCTCCAATCAAGGTTTTTATGTAGTTAGACTTTTAATAACTGCGATGTCGGGGTCGTACAATATCACTTAAGGGTGTGTAAAGCACAGTTTCAGTGGTAAAACTGCAAAACAGTTGGGTTTTATTTAGGTAAATTACCTTGGACTTGTGTGTGGTGTATGAAATAAGTTAATAAAAACACAACTAATCACAACATCCGCTAATCCAGGGGTGCTCAATACATCGACCACAAAAGGCCAATCACAAAAGTGTGTGTTCAATGCTGGTGCTGAAATGCCAGCGGGCCAATAACCTAGTTATCATCACAACGTCTTTCGTAGGAGAAAGTGTACAAAATCAGTGGAGGGAGCTGGGCCAAGTAAGAAATCAAAAACTTTCCCCTTCCAGCGGGAATGGGAGGAGGACTTTTTCTACAATGTCCCGTTCAGAGTGCTTTGTCTCATCTGACAGTCCACTCTCGCCATCTCGCAGAAGGGAAACGTTGAGCAACACTTCCAGACCATTCATAAAACCTCTGACACCAGTTTCTCTTCGAAAATCGAACCGAGAAAGAATTACAGGTATATCACTTTGACCGGGTCATTTCTGAGCCAAAGAAAGTGTGGGGGACGTTGCCCTGATCCATTTCAAATGCAAGTGGCCACAGCCACACTCTGACAGCTGCAATCATTCAGGCTTTCATTTCAGCTAGATGGGACGTCACAATTCTCTGCTCCTGCCTGGCTAATCTCGCCGCGATCTTGAACTGTGCCAAAGCACAACACGCTGCAGGTGACAGTGCAATTTTTGTTTTATCCCCAGACTTTGGACTTTACTGAAAGGTTAGGCAAGCAAGCATGTGATGCTAGGATCGCTCTTCTGTAGCATATTTTACCCCTGAACCTAAACTGGAGATCAGGCTGTATCAAGCCTCTCAAAACATTTAATACTTGTGTGTTTTCGGATTGTTCCCCCTCTTGATGCTAACTGTTGATGCCTTTTGACTGCAGCTGTTTTCTGGGGGCCATTTCAGGGCAGATTCCTCTTTTTTTTAGGGAGAAATGATTGATGAGTGACTCTTGACTTGTGTCTATGACAACGCGCCTGCCTTTAAACTGAAATTGAGTGAGCGAGCGCTCTTGAAGCAAGCGAATGTTGCTGACCCTGGTGTTACCTTGCTGAGGGGGCCAGAAGATGATCACAAAGACATCACACTGTCCACCCGATGGTTGCAGCTGAGAGTGGCTCAGTGCAGTGTGGGGTGTGTGTGTGTGTGTGTGTGTGTGTGTGTGTGTGTGTGTGTGTGTGTGTGTGTGTGTGTGGGTGAGTGGGGGGGTTGAATAACAGGAACAGCAAAAGGGAAATGGCTAAAAGATCCAACATTTCAACCATAATGTAATCCACTCGCCTTTTCTTCTGCTCCTTTTCTCCCGGTTATTGAATGTTATAGCTGTTGGTTTTACTGATTACATCATTAATCATGCAATCTCTGCAGCGAAACAGAAAGAAGGCAGAGGAAGAAAGAGGCGCTGCGTATTTCCATACATAGATGCAATATATTTAAATGGGTGTCATCATACATGGGGGGGGGGCGCTGCTTTCCCCTCCGAGGCTGCCTAATCCCTGCTTCAGTGTGACTGACACGGGTGATAACGCAGCACATTCCCACTGCCGCTGTTATGTCATAAAATATCCCACTACAATGAGAGGCGGGGTGCCCAATAATGCAGATATGTTGTTCACGACTCAGAGCTGCACTTTATTACCCGTCAGCTGCGTATTTTCTTTTCCTAGTAAAGGGAATGCTGACCTCCTCGCATCTGAACCGCGTTTGGTTTCTGATCTGAAGTATGAAACGGTCATCTTTAAGGCGTCCTCAAGGTTATGTGTGGAGACTGGCGCCTGATGGCGTAATTTAAGTTGTGGATCCATGAGCTGCTGCACCGCCAAAGCAACCAAATGAGGCACGCCAGCACGTCGCCCACCCCTCAGGGCTAGGAGACAAATGAGATGGAGCAAGAGTGATTTTGATTAGCTCGGGACCGGAAAATCATTCCAGTATCACAAGGTGACACTCGGATGTTTTAATTGTTTATTTGACTTACTTTGGATGTTGGATCTGAGATGTCTGCTGTTGACACCGTTAAGCAATTAGTTTCTTGATAAATCCTCACAGAGAGCAGCCACTATTGCAGAAGGTGCACAGACAAATTTACACATGCACGGCGGAAACTTTGTCGCAGGCGCTGTGAATAATTACAGACACTGTCAACGCGCTCACGACAGTGCACTCCTGCTTGCTGCAGACTAATCTGTCCCTGTGGGTGCTCTAATTTTCTCGGAGGCTGGATTATTTTTGTGGCATTGGTGCAGTTCATCTTTCAAATCATTCAGTGAAAAGTATTGAAACCACAAACCCCACAAACTGAAGCTAGTAGGGCCCTTCACACCTGCACCATACAGTAGGTTTGATCCCTGGCTCATGTAAAAGTGTCCTGCGTTATGAAAGAACTGTACTCGTTATCATCTTAAACTAAATCGGGTACAATTTGTACCGTCTTTTTTATATGACCTTACCTTAAGTCTCTCAGTCACACCAGCTGCACTTAGGGGAAGATTGGGCACCATAATGACTTCGTTCTGGGGCTACAGCCGTGGTGTTTCTGCTGTCCTCGGCTCCCACTTGGTTCAGAGGATTTGTACATTGCTATTCTTGGCTTCAGAATCTTTACAATGACCAGAAAGGCCCATGTGAACCAGACTTTGTTCATAAAATCTGTCACCTCCCCCCATTCAATGTGTCGCTGTAACACTTTGACAGTATGTATTTTAGAATTGTGCCATAAACACAGAGGTGGGATGTTTCCTAGAGAATACACTATGGGAGAAATACATGCTATATTATGGTGCTGAAGTTGACTTTAATGCCAATACTATTAGATTTAATTTCTCCCATGGCAGCAGCACCTGTGTCATTGTTTTCTTTGTGTAAATGGTGCCTTTCCAGTCCTCTTTGACCACTCAGAAAGAGCTTGCTGGGCCCCACCTGCTTCTCGGGAGTTATAACCAGCCACGGAGGTGTAGCTTTGGGGGCATTTTTAGGGTTCACTAGGTGAGGGTGATTCATAACTGGTGATGAGTGTTCAGGGGTGCAGGTTTAATTTAGAAAGTTGTGCAAACATTGTAAATTTCATCACATCCTCCGTCCTCAACCACAGAAGTGGGAACCAGTGTGACGTTTGTTTCCAAGCCAGAGGAACGTGTCCTGTATTAGTGCTTCTACTATTAGCAGTATTCGTAGTTATTTATTATACATTACTAGTTGGTGCAGAGATGTTGTGTTATTGCAGCAGGAATTGCATCAGCTGCTCCTTTTACATGCAGACATGCTTGTGGCTGTCTCAAACCCCCTGGCTGATGAGATGTTCATGTGTTTCATCTGTAAAGGTAAATCTGAGTTCCTATAAGATGCTTGTGTGAGCGGTGGGAGTGATTTTTGTTGCTAGACAGTAAATTTGAGTGAGTATAAATGAATGAACCACCATGAAGCCCCTCAGAGCTCCTTCAGAGCACATTGATTACCACTTGGTAAGGCCAAAAAACTCGTGTTTACATTGGAACGTTGGTCTCTTTCACCATTTTAGTTACATTCCTCATCTTCATTCAAACAGCCATGTTGCATTTAGGTCTAAAAACACCATTTGTCTGCCTGATTTTAACTGCGCTTGCAGCACATTGGAAATATCTCTGTGTTTCCAGTTTTGTCATTGGCCAAACTGGCACCGTAATACAGTTTTGGCGACAGCAGGCTGAAACCCAGGAGAAGTGGCAGTGAAAAACATCCTTCAGTTGTTTTGTAAAAAAAAAAAAAAAAAATATTAAAAATGAAACTTCAGCAGAAAAACAGGCCACACACAAGTCGGCCTGTGCCTGCAGTGTTTTCCATGTTATTGCAATATTATCTGCACGTCGCTGTACGCTGCGCGGACTGACCGAATGTGCTTTTGATTTGGTATTGGACGGCCCTGCAGGCTGTAATGATGTGTTTTTAAGAGCGTAGAGCAGCTCATCTCTGGGGGCCCAAACCGCTGCCGTGATATCATTGTGGAAGCAGATCAAGAGGGGAGCAGCTTTGAAGTACCCTTATAGTATGTCACAACGCATTATCTGATCAGATTATGAAATCAGACAATTTATTTATCCCTTTCTGTCCTTGGAAATAGCAACACCATCGTCGATGTGCGGCTACAGGCGACAGTGTTCATTTACAGCTGTTCATCCCTCATCTGGACCTGAACTTGAGTTTCAGTGTTCACGAGGAGCTCTGGTAATGAAAATTACTCCATGACATCACACTCCGCATTGCCTCACCGGACCTATTTGGATGAGATGGCATGTTGCACAGAGGAGATCCACCAGTTTGGGCTGTGGTCAAATTGGTTTGGGGGTTTTCAGGGTTGCAGGGTAATGAAGGAAAGATGGCCAAGAGCCACATGAAGAAAGTTTTAATATGAGAACAACATTGCGTGATCCGCATGCAAGAAACTGCCGAACATGCATTAGGACCACATTAAGATCACCGAAGGAGGAAGAAAACGACTGATTAGCATCAACATGCTGGAGTCTTTTAATCCTGTAAATATCTGCCATCATGCTTGTGTCATGACCTGCAAAAGATGGAAACCTCTTAATCTTGGAAACCTTTTTACAGTCTGTATATTTTTATTGAGCTGTGACTCCACTGAGGAAAAAGAGACCCAGCACAACAGGATTAAAAGACAACACAAAACAGCCATCTTTGATTAATATTGCGACGCATGCATCTCCTGAAGCGGCTACACAATGATCGGGATGTGTTAGGTCGATGAAACTCTGTCATCGGTGTGTGTCTGCACAATGAGAGAGCCTTTTTCCTCTCCTGCTGACTCCACACTACCTGACACAATACAACGATCCAGCATGACAGCTACAGTGAGTCATCACCCGTGTGAGAACATCAATTCATCAAAAAAGGTCTCTTGTATCAAGATTTGTATTTTTATGAGGATTTATTAAATTTTTATCGAATTGGAGTTTTCTTTCTTTCTTGGAGCAAACATCTTCCTGTTCTACAGCAAGCGAGGCTAAGAGTGTTAAAAATGCAAAATAAAGACTTTTAGCCAGGATAATCAATCTTTCTGTGATGCCTACCCACTACTGAACAGCATCAGCAGAATAAATGCACAGAGTATGTATGGTTGCCATAGTAACGCAACCCGGTCACCTGTCTCAAACTCAGCCTGCAACATTTTACTGCAGTACTTCTCCCTTTAATGTCTCGTTCACGGTAATAGCTGCCTTTTTTACAGCCGTGGACACCTGCAGGAGTGCAGGCACACACACCTATAAAAAAAAGGGTTGGTGCTAAAACACCCAAACTTGTGTTGCCCTTTGGGTCTGGCTGCATTCCTCCCGCTCTGACAACATTATTGCTTTCAGACGCGGCAGGTGTGATGGGATCAGATAACGTCCGCCCTGCCAGGCCGTTCAGACAAAGCAATCAGTTAATTCCACAGGTGAGAGGTGAAAGGGCAGACAAAGGTCATCTCCAGCCATTAGTCTCCGTGGCAGCTACATCTACGTTCGGACCGCTCGCTTTGATGTCATTAACGGCGTCGCCTCTGGAAAGGCGGCATCAGACACAAACCAGGGCAAATTACTCACACGCTGACAACACTCTCCTCGCTTGTTGAGAAGCGCAATAAGCTTTTTAATGGGAAGAGATATGGAGGCACCATCTTTTTATCGTGATTACTGGTATATGGATATATTCACTGCGATCCAATTAATTGAAAATGGGAACACGAGTGTCTGAACGTGTGAACAGACCAATGAGGCTTATCAGGTATATTTTATATTCACTATGAGTGTCCAAATTGGTGTGTCCACCACTAAATATGCGACCAGGTTAACACTACGTATATATAACAAAACAGTGCAGTAATATCAAAATAAACAGGAATAATCACCATTTATTGTTTTAAACCATTACAAATTGGTTAGTATATCAAAGCTTCCAGAAATCCAGAGATCAAACGTGTTGCTGAACTTGTTTGTGAATATAAATGTGCTGAGCTGCTGTTAAATATGGATGCTTCTGACCACTCAGCACTCTGGCCCTGTGAGCCAACCTTTAGCACCTAACCCACGGTCTGAAATATGACGGCTGCGCGCACGCTTTAAATCACCATTCACAGATTTATGCGCTTCTTCCACCTCCCTCCCGTTGACTTTACCGAGGACTTCCAGTCGCTCCTGTGGCAGCAGATCCCCACAGAGGTGTTTGACTGTGCAGGCAGCTGATGAGTCTTGTCCTCCCCATTAATGAAAAGCCAATCCACAATGCTTATAATCGAAGGGATTTTCTTTGGAGTGTGACCTCAGATGCTTCCTGTATGGTTGTGGCATGTTCTAGGGTCTATTTTTGTACTGATCTGGAAGTGATGGGGCACGATTGAGTTTCGCGTACTGCTGCAGTCCAGAAGCAGACGCACTATCACGTTTTCCACCAGCGGGCCTCAGCTGCCGCACTCCACCTTCAGACTGCATTTTCAGTGCAGCTGCATCATCGCTTATGTGTCACAAGGTCAGACGAGGAGGCAGCAAAAGTCTTCCTGATCTGACGAATATACTTCTACCGTCTGCCGCTGTCTCTTAATCCCTCTGTTGCTTTCTTACTTAATGACAAGTTAGGCCGTATAACAGCTACATATGTAAAGTGACACATTAGCTCTGTGGCCCCATTAAGTATTCTGACTGATGTTCCCTCCTCTTATCTCCCCTTTAGGAACTTTGTTCCATTAAATGTGAAGCGGAGGTACAGTAAACCTGTGTTTCTGGCACACTGGGGGTAGATTGAAATGAAACATGACAAGAGACCCGAGTATTTTTGCGCGTTAGTAGCCAGGAGGCTGTAATGGATTGCGGCCTCTGCCTGCGTGCGTCCATCCCAGAGTCGCATTACCTGCTGCTAAAGAGGCCGGCGTGTTGGGTTGAGTCCCGCTCCGCTGTCTGGAGGAGTCGTCTTCTCATGGCCTCGAGGTGTCGACTTGCATGTGCCACATAAACCCCTGAAAACCCCCCTCTCTCATCAAACAGGATCACAATCTGACCTAAAAATAAGTGGATCACCAAAACCCCACCCGCCCAGCCCCACCCCGCATGGCGCTGGATGCGATTGCCTTCCAGTCATTCCTTGGCAGACGCGGACGTCCTGTAGTGGCACTGGCGCAAGCTGCTGCTTTCATTCAGAGGCTGACATCAGCTCCATTGACTGAAACCAGCTCACGTTATTCTTCATTAGAGGCCTTCTCCAATGCAGCGGCAGTGCTGTTTCATTTGATTAATTCCCTTTATTGATCGCTGGAGGGAGGGGCAGGGCAGAAAATGGCGGCCGTGTTTGCGTCCCCGCCAGTCACACAGCTGGATGATTAACTCTGTGATTAACAGCCGGCTTTTTAGAAACTTCTGTGCCTTTTAAGAATGAAAGAGAGCAGCGACTTTAGTCATTACTCCACCTTCTGTTCATTAATCTTCTGTTTGTCTCATTACGGGAAGTCACATATTCAGCTTTGACTTTGAAGTAAAAGAAAAAAAAAAGTGCAATTATTAATTGCTGAATAAGATGTTTGGAGTAGCTTGACTGAAAAATGTCTTTTGTTTCAGTCTCTTCCAGCATTTGCCCAGTCAGTCTCAATCCCAGTGGGAGTTTTTGTCCTGTACGGTCAATAGCGTTCATTTGCTTCTTTTGTAATGTGGCGTTCTGTTTGTCACTTTTCTATGACAGCGTAATCAGTTCTGCTTAGCAGAGGGAAGGAGGGAAGGCGCCAGAAGGGGAAAATGAAGGATTGATGAAGGATTCACTCAAACAATAGGTCTCTGTCTCCAAACGCAGGAGCTCCTCATTTTGAATTAGCTGCATTATTAATCAGATCAGGAGGAGAGGTCTCGGGAGGAGCAGCCATGTTACCCGACATGGGAAATCTTTAACGTGCGACGCGAATCGGAAGCGATGGGCTCCTCGCTGACAGTCATGAATTCCATTCAAAAGGGAGCAGCGTTTTACTTTGAACTTGCTGACTCCTGCTTTGAAAATTGTATTTGCACCGATCTGCGGCGTGCGCTCCGTTCACATTTACCAGCCTGAAGGTGACACGAGTACGACTCGCCGCTTTCACATACAGCCCCAGATAAGCCGCGCCGCGTGTATACGGCTTGAATTCAAACACTCAGAGGTCTCTCAAGCCTCCTGCTTTACCTCTCCTGCATGCCTAATCAGAATACACAGGCATTCTCCCTTCAGTCCTGATGACGCAAGCTTCTCTGACTGGTCAAACTCCCAGTCTCCCAGTTCTCCGTCCGGCTGTGATTCTCTGCCTTTATTCTCCCCCCACTTCTTATATCGGTTGTTCGGCGCTGTGCATCTGTTTTAAAGTAATTTTCCCTCTTAACAGTCTTCAATTTGAGTAAAATCAGCTCTCCTTTTATTCAAGGACTCTTTCCAGCTGACTGGCAGGAGCGTGTGAGCTGTCTCCTCTTTTCCTGTCTTCACGTTATTTATTCCAGCTCTGGAGAGATGCATGCTGTCCACATTTGATATATGAGCAGACAACTATCTCGCAGACTACCCTTATAAATAACTGCCGTCGGCGCGTTTGGCGTGCCTGCTCGTATGCGTGTGTGTACTCTGACCAGGATATGCAAATATAGGCGGCCGCCACACAACACCTCCCTGTTGTTTTGAACACTGAAACTATTTGTAATTTGAAAACCGATATATCAGCCTGACACATTTATATTTAATATTTGTTTAAAGGGCAGCTCCATCGCCAGTTTAGACAGGCTCGTGTGTCTTGTCTGACTTGTTTCGACATCATTTGTCATCGTCCGGCTAAAAACGCTTTTAAGATGGACCTGCGGTCGGAAACCTTTGTCTAAAATCGAAAGCTGCAGGTTAAGAGATCCACGGACAGAATTTTAACTTGTTTTCCATTGACATTCTTTCATATTTTCATTTTTATATGTCTATAAATATTGATCCTGATCCTGGCATTTACACACTACAAAATGTGTAGAATTACAAATGCAGGAGTAAGTTAAAGAATCCTGGGATGTATGTTTTTGGAGCCGTCCCTCTCTTCCCCACCTCCACCAGCAGCGTTCCTCACCTGTCCCATGTTGCCCCCCCCCACCTCTCCTCCTCCCCCCCTCCTCCAAGTTCCTCAAACCTCTGTGCCAGCGATGTTATCTGACCTTCATTCTACAAATGGAGGAAAATTGCATCCACGGCTATCTCCATAATCGTGCAAAGCGGTCGCTGACGCTGCCAACGTTGGCTAATTTATCTCCTGATCCGAACGTGCTTCGCAGAAAAACATTAACTAAACATTAAAAGCTGCTTAATTTGTTTTAACGCCCGTCCAATGCTTAATGTCCCCGTCATCGTTATTGAAGGCTGCGATGGTTCGAGCCTTCAGTCCTCGGCTGCTCGTATGATCTGATGCCTCCTGTCTATCCCATGGAAGCGTCTGCTTGATGGTCCCTGACATGTCTGAAGGATGTGTCACTGTCATTTATCCTTCATTCTGACATTGCTGCGGGAATTAGAGACCGCCACGGCTCTGCATGTATATCTCATAAAGGTAGTTAATGTGACATGGTGTGATGTAATCCAGGAGTCAAAGGACAATCGCCGACCTTGTGGTCGCGCGCCTGGGCTCTTGCGGGGGGGGGGCAGCAGGGCGCTAACTGACACAGCGCGCACCGCTGTCATTGTGTGTAAACACGGGCTAATGACAAACATACACACAGGGGTCACCCAGGGCTGCGACCCAAGAGGGGACATCGATGGAGGAAATTAAAAGAAAATAGGGCCGACCTCCGCGGCCCCGGTCAGCTTTTGATCCTGATCTCCGCAAGCAGCCAAATGTTTTGGGAAAACTCCGGCGGGGGGGGGGTTAGTTTTGAGGCATATGCCCCCTGTTCATACTCAAAACCCAGCATCAAGACCTTGGTTGTAGAACTCAGAGCTCTGGCAGCCGAGTCAGCGTTACGTAAGGTCTATGGGAGCCTTTTGTGCCAGGAGAAGAGAGCGCGATGGCCCCGGGTCATGAAGTGACACAAACAGAGAAAATCAATTACAGAACTCGGTGCTTTGCGAATAAAAAAAGTAACGACACGTGAATGGATGGACAGCGATGGGCTACAAACGCGAGTGCGTCGGAGGTCCCTGCGGAGCTCCAGCTCCCCGTGGTCGGCGGGGTGACATCAAAGCCAGACAGGCGTCTGACACAGGCCTCAGTTCTGGGACCAGCCCTATAAGTCCACGGATTCTTTGCTGTAATTAATAATTACTGCCCTAAAACAGTTTTTTTGTGCAACAGCAGTCAGCCGATCATGCGTCCAGTAATGCCCCGTCATCGGCTCTGTTGTGCTAATCTTTTCTGAAGCGCTCTGCTAATGCCTCAGCGACTCCAGCGTCTATAGACGTCGGCCTCCAGTGGAACGTGAAGCAATCCTGAAAACCAGTTAAGATTTGGGTTGATGTACTTCAATTGTGGTAATTATAGACGGCCTTTAAAAGTGCGTTTAGCAGTATTCCATTTTTTTTTTTTGATGTGTGAATTTTAACAGAATCTCATGAACAATGGTGATTTTAGAGCGACAGACAACGATGCCAGACAGAGCGCCGTTGTCCTGAAAGGAGGAACGTAGACAGTTTTGTCCCACTTGAAAACATCTTTGTTTTATTAATCTAAAGCTTTCTGGGGCTGGCCTAATTCCAGTCCTGGCCAACCATGCAGAAAAAAACAACTTGTGCCTGCTTCCACTGGGCGGAGTGCTGGGTGGATTTGGGCCCTGTAACGCCTGGAGCTGCTTGGGACCTGGCCACCATTAATTACCACTAATGAGTCGAGCTTGAGTGACCTGATGATGATGGACTGTAAAGGACCAGGGAGGTTCAAGAGCTCCAACGCTGCAATGGAGAAAGTTAGGAACTGTGGCTAATAGGAGAGGAAAAACGGAAAAAAAAAGATATTTAACTTGAGGAAAAAAGTGTGTGAAAGTTCCGTGTTGGAGCATCTGAGGTATTTCTCATGGGATTCCTTTTTTAAGGATGACCTTTAAGCTTGAGGTCGGAAATATATGAATGACACAGCTATAGTAGTGACTGTTTTACGTTGCTAAAAGACCCTGGTCTCCCTGTTTTTTAATATTTTAACTGTGAAGTGAACTCTCAAGTCAGGAACTGAGCAATAAGTTGAACACTGAACTTGGCCGTTTGAACAAAGGGGCTCTATTTGAATTTATACTCCTGGCATGCAGTCTGTATGAAGCAGGAACAGATGAAAAAAGGATACTGTGTGTTTATATGTGTGTGTGTGTGTGTGTGTGTGTGTGTCCTGGCCTGTGTATTTGGATTTGAATTGGCGGCTCCCTGCCAGTTGCCTCCTCCACCCTCCGAGCTCCTCACAGCGCCGCCAGTGTACCTCCGCGAAAAGGGCTGGGAAAACATGCGGAGGACGGCCCAGAGGAGCAGAGGGAGACCCGGCCTACCTGCTGCCCACACCAGTCTGTCGGGGGAGGGCAGACACTCAAAATACCGTAGCTCGATGCATGTTGCAAAAGATGCGCTGCATTACCTTTAAGTTGCTTCCTCAAGCTTTTTGTTAAGAACCTTTTGCAAGCCGCCCCTCCCCCAACCCTCAATTTATTTTCCATATTTTAATGACCATAAGGCTTTTCGGGCTCCTGCACAGAAATCGTGCCAGTACAACTTTAACTACAGGCCGCGATTGTTCATTCTAGAGACGTCTAAAGTGGACTTTGGTTGGAATCATTTCCATTTATTGTCCAAGAGGCAGTGCTCACGGTTCCAGCTCAAAGTGACAGGGATATGTGAGGGTCATCCACCTAAAGATGGTGGTGGTGAGGGGGGCAGGCAGGGAGCAGCGCACGTTCCCAGGTGTCATCCGTCTCTGCCAGGCGACTTCCAGACGGAGCGTGCGCTGCAACGGAGGCGCTTTGCACAGGCAGACATGATCGATTACTCCAGGTGAGTTCAACAATTACACCACAATTTGGAGCTCTGGGCCTCACGAGATCCCGCTCACACATCTGGGATGAATAATGGGTCAAAAAGAAGAGTAGTTAAAAAGTAGTTAAAGCAATCCTTTGTGTTAAGAACAACATTAGAGCTGGGGTGGGTTTGCTTCCTCTTCTGTTTGCATACAGGATGCACTAAAGGTGTGAAAACTCTGGAGATTGTAAATCACAGAGCAACAATGGAAAAACCCTGTGTTCACATTTGTGTTTTATACTTGAGAGCACCTGTGTAATGTGGGTGGGGGAACTCAGAAACCCCCGTGATAAACCAATATCCCGGTCCATTTCCGTCCTCCACTACAGGCGTAAATCTGGAGGAACGTTTCCTACTGTCATCTGCTGCGGGTTCCTCAAGTCAAGCACTTAAAAAGCGCTTGTTTTTGGGATGGATTCACACGCTCCGACTCCTGCGTATGGCGAGAGGAAGCCTTGTGCGGGATTGATTTCAGAGAAACCACCGCTCCCGCGTTCACTCTAATGAAGGAGCACGCCTGGTGCAGCGTGGCCCGTTGATGTATTTTTAATACGGCACAGAAATTCAATAGAAGCCAGTGGGTTTTTTACATTATCACTACAGGAATGTTCTGTACTCTTCAAACAGCAGCTCCAAACACATCAGGGAAAGAATAGTTTCTTTTTGATATAACTCTGCACACACAAACACACACACACAAACACACACATGCACACACACACGCACAATGCATCTTCTTTGCACGCGATTTACGAGTTGGTGATTTTAATATCTAAAAATGTCCGGGAAAGCTCAGAGAGCTTATTTTACATGCATTTTGGAGTGATGTCACCCATTTCAAATGAACTGGAGGAAAATATCCCCTGGAGGGCAAGAGTCATTTTTTGACATTAGTCACATCCATTAATTACTACAATGCCCTCAGAGCTAAATGAGCAATTACTTAGGAAGATGCCTTAGGAAGCTCGTTCAATTGTTGTCGAAAGTTCAAATGTGTTTTTTTTTTTCATAATTTACTGTAGTGTTAATGACACAGACTCACATTATCCAGGCTATACTGTACTAGAGTATATTGGGTCACTACAAGAATGAAAGGGATGTAAGACAGTCAGCCCAACGGTCACGGAGAGCAGAGAGAGATCACAGCTCAACGACTAGATTTCTCCTTGGTGCTGATTGCGAATATTTTCTGGAAATCATTCTGCGTGAAGTGGTCAAGTCCTGTGATTTACACCCTGAGAAGAAATGGGAAGGGAGAAATGGAACAAAATGACAGGAAGAATTGTGAAAGAACTGCAATCTTGGGATGGATTTTTTTCATCTGGATTTAAAAGATTTGATCATTATTATCTATCGTTCGTCCCAAAGGTGGCCTTGGCATCATCATCATTATTATTATTATTATTATTATTATTATTATTATTATTATTATTATTATTACTATTATTATTATTATTATTATTGGTAAATGTAATGTCTAATATGAGGATGCATGAGTTTTGGTGTAATTATATGTTCAATAAAAGCTGCAGATTTCTTCACACAAACAAACAATGGAGGTAATTATTTTTGAATCCAGTGCAGCTTTAGCTCAAATGAAAAGGTGGAGAACTGCGGCAGGGGACAACAAGCTTTCATTGATTACTTTGCAACACGTTTGACAAACGCTCGAATTTAATCGTTAACGCAAACATCAAACTGGATGGATTTCAGCAGCTGTTACCTAATGTTGACATCTGGCAAATACAAAACATCATTAGCATCATTTTGCAGTGGCATTCTTGGCCGAGCGAGTGTTTCTTTTTTTCCCCAACAACCTCTTTTACTACAGACAAACATGCTGTGAGGCTGCTGTAAGTGCCTTCTATCCTAATGTGTGGATATAATGGCTTCAGAGGCCCGTGCGTGTGCCATATGCTGCAGTGAGCGCTCCTGCTCACTGCCGCTGGTGTGAAAGTGAGGACATGTCATTCTAAAAATATGCTGCCATATGGTAGTTTCTATAATGTATTGATGGAGGGGGGCAGGGGTCTTACAAATGTTTAGTCACATTCCTATTTGATTAATTCCGTCTTGGGCCCAGGTTCACTCCAGAAATTGTTAAATGGAAATGCCAACGAGGAAATGCTTAACAAACAAAATCCTACACAAGTTAAAACTGAAAAAGGAGAGAGTGTGGAATGATTTGTGATGGGAGGGGCGTTGTTTTTTTTTGGAAAAATTACCGATTGATGCGGTGAACAGGAAGCCTCAACAAATCACGACTGATGGTTTGTTGAGTGAGACTAATTCTAAAGAGGAGCCTGGCTGAATCGGCCCCTGATCACAGTCTCATCTCTCCTCTTTGAAATACGCCGAGGTGTCAATGAGGAGGCGCGACTTTAATCAGGAAAATCTAACTGGCTGTAAACACCAGCCCTGTTGAAGAAGTGACACAGAGCTACGGTCAGACGTCCTTGAGGAAGACAGTTGTGCGCAGATGTGCTCCACCGATCCTCTCATCCTTGGCTGTGGCTTGTTATCGAAGATCAGGTGCTTACAGTGGGCACAGAGACACACTTATTGCCTGTGGTAGCTTTACTTGAATGCATCAGAAGGCTTGTGTGTGTCACATCTTCTTCTCTTTGCTGGTGTTGTTGAGGCCTTTCTGCCAGAAGAACCTCAGAAAAGGATTGTGGTCACCTGAGAACCCCCCACTGAGACCATGGGGTCAGTCAGACAAGCTCTTAGGAATAACAGCACACGGGCGTCTGTATTTATGCATAGGATGAAGCAATATTCAGTAGGGACATGCAAAGAGAGACTTATTTACACATCTTTCACACTCACGTCACCGCTGTGATTCCCACTCCCCATCGAGCCGTGTGTGTGTCTCTGATGTACAGTACATATGGTAGCCATCTGGTGTGGCAGAGCAGTGCGGGAGCCAGGAGTGGTGCTGCATAGGCAGCCCGTGTACATTAAAAACACATTTAACCCTTCAGAGTCACAAAAACACTCTTTCGGGTGAAGTCCAGCCTTTTATCATTTTTTTTTTACAATGTAAAACATCGAACAAAGTGTGAAGATTCCAAAGAAAATGAAGATAAAACGAGGTTAAAAGGGGTCTTTTTTTAAAAGCACTGTTGCCACAGAGGGCAGCTGTCCTTTATTTGATGGGAAGAGAAACTTTGCAGATATTGATTGAGGATTGAAATGCAGACAGAATTATTCTGAATGACGGGGGGAGTCACTGTGCCAGTAGCTGAATTTATTCCGCCCCCTGCTATGATTCTATTTGTTTGCACAACACTTTAATAATCTCCAAAGTTCCGCCGTCGCTATTGAAGCCGGTTCTTCTGCAGCGCTGCAGTGCGTTTGGGGAAGCACGCGGCTCAGACTGAACGGCTAAAATAGATTTAAGTGCAGGGTAGGAGCCACATCGAGGTCAACATTCCTGTCCCAGTGCTCCAGTCAACCCCAGGACGGGTGAGCGGGCATCCAAATTGCAGGAGTTCATCCGCTGACGCACATAACGTGAGAAACAAGCGTATCAAAATATGGAAACTGCACACAGCGCCCGTGTTCACAGGCCTCATTGTAGGTCAGTGTCCCCTCTCCGGCCATCATTCTCGGAAAGACTAAAGCCAAAACAATATTTTAAAAGAAGAACTATGAACAAATAAGCACTCCTGAAATAATTTTTGCCAAAAAACATAGACACAGGACAGAGACATGGGCTTAAAATGGCCCCTCCTTCATGTCTAAAATCTTTCTTTAGCGTAGCATGTGCCCACAAAATGTCTTTGAATAGTTGAAAGTATTTCTAAAGAGTCAGGAGGAATTGCCCTGGCTGCAGAGGTTTTGTCTGGACTTTTGAGAATATGTGGAACGAGTGTTCAGCTGTGCGCTGGGATGTTTTCTGCAGAGTCCGACAGAGGTGCATTGAGTGGCATCTTAATGGGAACTCATATTCTCATTACTTCTCCTTCAGTGGCAGTGTCAAGCCCCGAGCGTCATCCAACCCCCCCCGTCTCCTCTTCAGTGACACTGAATAGCCTGGATGCCATATGGCAAACAGGCCCTGTGTCCTCAGAGCCAGGCAGGTGCTCCATAATCTCTCTTTCTTATGCAGGCCGCAACAATACCGAGCTACTACAGCTGGTGAACATACCAGCAGCTTTATAGTGGGAGACCCGTGAAGGCACAATTCCAGGGAGATCCGCAGTGCAGTCTGGGTGATAGTGACAAGAGTTGTCATCGTGCAAGCGCAGCGAGCGTCAGCTACAGTCGGTGGCATGTAAGAGCTCCATCAGCTCCTCCCCGAGGGTGGGATGTGCCGTGTGTTTGGACACGGAGAGCCAGTGAGTCACCTTGCCCGGGTCCATCCTGAGAGCGTTCGGCACTTCACTGTCAGCCGGTCCTGGTGGTTCCCTGAGCCAAGGTCAAGAAGATGAGTGGGCGAAGCGAGGGGGTTAAGACACAGTGGGGGGGTTAAGGTGAAAAGAAACCGATTCTGTTTTCAGCCTCTTATCAAAGTCAAGGTGTGGTAATCGCCTCCAAGGCCCCCCGAGGGTGCTAATCCTGTCCACATTAAAAGAGGTGGGTCGGGGCGGTGCCCTGAGGGTCTGATTTACAACAGTACATAATTGGTCTGCCAGGGAAAACGTGGGCGTGAGAAAGGCGATGTGGTGCCCTTCCTGTTTTAAATGGTTTTTACGCAACGGCTCACTGCGCGGGGAACTCTGCGGGCAGCGCTGAAGGTGTTTGGAGCGCCATCCCAGCAGAGGCAGGAAAAGTTCCTCATTACGGATCGCCTCATGTCGGCTCTGGCTGTAAACGGGGGTCCAGGGCGCCAGACGCCGCTGCAGATGGCAACGTCTGGAGCTTTTCGTTCCAGAGCGGAGCCGCTGGCCCTCAGTAGTTCGCCGGTGCGACTTCGATCAAGGTGGTGACACATCTGCTGATCTATGAGCTCGATCCGTTGGACTTGTTTACCGCGTCATGGCTTTATAAATATCTTTTTTTTGCACTCAGTTTAATGAAAGCAGCAGCACTTTCATTCAATGAATAATTGATAGGAAACAGCAAATGGAATAAATTTGAAAAAGTGTGATGTAAACTAAAGGGAACAGTGTTGATGCCACTAAGTCATTATCAGATTGTCCCATTGTGAGAGTTACTTAGCAAACACAACACATTCTTCCTTGTTGTATAAGACTGTTACAAAACTGCAGAGATTACAATCTATCTTCCACTGACATCCTTATAATGTCTTTTTAAATCTTTTACCGGCTCCTAAGAGAGCTATGTGATAGTTAGACTGCTCAAGTGGAGTCACTCGAGTCTGAAGGACTTCAGTTCAACAAATAATAGAGAACATGGTTCTATCTGTCCATCACAAAACTGAGACTCTTAACGCAACGCCGAGTCTCTTATTCCTCTGATGGAGTGAAGGTGTAGGGAGATGACAAAAGAGATTATTGACAAAAGGATGAGAGCCGTGAAGTTAAATGAGACACTTACAACCAACAGGAATGAAAGGACATCTCAAAAACCCGCAGATTTGCTCAACTGGGAAAACTTTTTGGGATTTGAGAAGAAATCACCTGCTTGCCACGTAGTTTCTCCCTCGCCCCTGCACCTTAGTGACTGATCTTCCTGTTTCTCCCCAGGTGTGCTCAGTCTGCCCGAGGGTCTGATCCCCCAGCAGCAGCAGCAGCAGCATCAGCGAGCGGGGAAGAGCGGCGAGGCCAACGCCTACAGTCAGTCGGACCTGCGCTCCGTGGAGCAGTGTTTACTGGCCACAACGGTGGGCAGCATCTCAGAACTCAGTGAGTCTGGCCTGTCAAGGTTTGGGTGAGGATTTGAGCGTGACTTTTTTGAGACAGTCAGATCTTATCAGGATGGTGGGAACATGTTGTGTTTTAGATGATATAGTTGCTCAACACCTGTTATTCTTGGCTAAAATCCCCTCAGTTTTAATTTAAACTCCTCACATGCCCAAGAGCGCTCTCTGTTCTGTACTTGGTGTTTCCTGCAGATTCTTTTTCTTGGATTGAAAATCCTTCAGCAATTAAACCGTCTAAACGATGATGGAAGCTGGAGTGAATTTTAACATTTCTGCGGCTTCAATACACTTTTAATGACGACAGTGTCAGAATATCAATAACCGTTGGACGCAAAGAAGAAAGAAAATCAAACATCTCTGAACACTGATACGGTGATAAGTGAGCCTGTCTGGAGTCTTTTGGGATGGCTGACATTTTGGATTCATTTCTTTAATGACACATTTTGAATTTTTGAAGGTTTTGTAATATGTAACCTGATCATTTGACCTTGAGCGTATCGCTCTCCTGGGACCCATCCCAACAGTTTAATTGCGAAAAGAAATCCCTGAAGCCTCGAAATTTCACTTTATATGGTTCTGTCTTCTGGGAAAAAGGTGTTCTTGATGCTGCCCCTCAGAATTACTGGAACTCGGGGCCGCCATTATGTCTACAGTGAGCGTGTGAACTCTGCAGCAAAAAGCACACACTGCTGATCGTATCAGGTGTACGTACTGTAATAATTTGAATATTGACTTAAGCTTGCACGGTTGTTCTGTGTTCAGGGTGTGGCGTAAAGGATCTAGCCTCATTTAAACACAAACACACCCAAGCACAGGGTTATTTGCCAACACTGTGTTTGAAAGTGACATCCGCGCTCTCACAAAGCTTACAAAAACGAGCTTTGCTCATTTCTGCTGGGGTGCCCTGTCGTTGCTACAGTAACGTGTCGGTTGATAAGGCGCGCGCACACACACACATTGCTGCGTGCGTGCGCTTTTTGAATCGCTGTGTCATAATCCTGCTGTTATTCGGTCGTTTAAATGGATGTAAATCCGTGGGAATTGCACTGTCAGAGAGTGCGGCTCTCATTAACTACAGTCCTCCATGTAAAATCTGTTTTACACAGCAGATTGACAAGTCCCCTAAATGTTAATTACACTCTCCACTCCTGCTGCACTTTTTTTGAAAACCATTTTCCACATCAGAATGCTTTAGTTATTATTAATAGAATAGAGTTTTCTCCTCACAATCATAATAAAATCTGCATCGTTTCCGAGATTACACGGTGATTATTTTTTATTCTTTTTCTTTTTTGTCTTCGCTGAGGAAACAAAGATCGTCACACACGTTGGACTAAGCTGTTTTTCGGCTCTGGCCCGCTGAGCTACAAACCTCCTTATGTTTCCCATTAATTCAGCCTGATATAATCACAGAATCTTGACGCTCATTGGAGCTGATCTTTGCGTATTTACCCCGGGTGCACAAAAGAAGCATGAACTAATTTCAGGTAAAAGATGCTGATGGAAGAATAACATGTTTTGTCACATGAGCACAGGCTATTTGCTTTCCATAATAGGTGTGTTTGTGTGTGTGTGTGTCAGGGGGGCAAAGCTGTGCGGGGGTCTGGTTCCGTTGTCTTAGCATCGTTGTGTCAAGACAAGGATGGAAATTACTTTATATCTCATGCAAACATTGATCATCGGAGCAAACAGTGATTCCCACCGTGGTGTGTTTCGCTGTGGTCGAGGCGGGTGAGGTGGGCCTTCCTCCGCCGCTGATGTATTGATGAGGTCGAGCAAGGACTCATTCGGATGTGTTGGCTTTGCAAACACGCTGTGAGGCCACACACCCTGCACAATAGAGGAGCTTAATGCCGTGGTAATGTTATGGGATCAGCAGAGGAGCTGTATAAATAACAAAAGCATCCGCAAACACACTCGCAGCTCAAGCTCGGGAAAAAATAAAAAAACTGAGAAAAAAGGAAGTGTCCGTGATTGCCCTTTCAAGATGACACAGTGAAACTGAGCATGATAGGAAATGGCAGAGGAAGGAAAGATGGGAAGGTCACAGGAAAAAAGAGGACTTATTGGAATGAAAGAGCATCAGAAAGGCGCAGTCGTCCTCCTCCGTAGGTGTTTTTCACACTGACATTTAGAATCCAGTTTAAAGCTTTGCCCTTAATTTACCTCCGTGCGTTTTCTTGTTTTTTCTTTCAGCAAAAAGCCAAATTACCATATTTGAGATGGCAGTCCCACAGATATTGCAATCATCGGCGTGTCTTCATTGCTCACTGATGGTTTGGAAGAATCCCCATTACGTGTGTAATCCTATACAGCCGGAGGGCCACAACCACAAGGTCAAATGGCAGCAACCTTTACAGCCTCTGCGTCATACACAGACCCTCTCTGTTTTAATTCTTTAACAAGAAAGTTGTGAACTAAAAGGCTTTTCATTAAAAAGTCCCAAGATAATATGACCCACGTCCGTATTACATTATCATATTGATTAAAACAGATTCATTGTCGACCTAAAAAACATTTTACTACAACAAAAAGGCTCCACTAAATGTCCCAGAGGTCTTTGTGCAATTCCATTTTTGCGTGCTTCCCTCTATTCTTTGGTCCAGAGCATGGCCTCAGCACTATAAATTCTCTCTAAGTAGCTCAGCCAGGAATTAACCAAAAGCCACATTAATAGTAATAAGTAATAGGAACATTTGCTGTTGCAGCAACAAGGGGGGTGTTTTTCCGATACATCTCCTCTTTATAGGAGATGAATTCATTCTGAAACTGGCAGTTGCTGATGGGGATTGATATGTTCAAGATGAGCCTGAAACCTAAAACCTGAACAAATGAAGCCTGTCTTCACTCGGGGAGGGCAGCGGGAGGTGGATGATTATGAGAAAACAGTCTGGGACACGGAAATGGAGCAATATTCGCGTGGACGTTTGTACTCAGAGAGCTTGGAATTACTAATTTTGTCAAGCCGAAAGATCTCCGCCCAGACCCGTAAACCCACGTCATCTGACAGCGCCATAAATAAACATAAAAAAATAAAAAAGGAGATGTCATTAAAAACTCTGCATTGTTACGTCAGGATGGCCACGGGCAGCCATTAAACGTAATCACAGCCACGCAGCGGCGGATCACCGCAATGGCAGCAGCTGCAGCAGCATCGAGCAGCGGAGTTTATTTACCTGCCTTTATAAATCTTCCGCCAGATAATTTATACAGCTGGCAAAATAAATCACATTTCCATGCTTTTGGACATCCAAGGGTGTTTTTAAGCTTTGAAAGCTGCAGTGCAGCGCTGCGGGGACCTAATCACCGCCAGCAGGTCCCGCTCTGCACGTCCTCCTCCTGTCAGCTTACAGAATTAGTCACCAAGATGAGGTATTGATTGATAGTTGGGATCTGTAATGAAAGTTGCTAATGTCGTGCTTAATAAACAGCAGCTCAACCTTTCCTGTTTGTTTTAAAAAGGGAGGGGGAAGAAGGGTGGGGGGGTGCCAGTTGTTACTTCCTGATGAAGTGACGGTAATCTCACCGTGCTGAGCTTCTGCTGTTGCGCTCTGTCATGGTTCCCAATGATCCTCCTCCTCGGCCCGCCAGCCCGAGGAAATGTCACAGGCTGGCATTAATAAGGCGCGGGAGCGGGACGCGGTCGGTGGACCACCTCGGCTCACCTTCCCCGGCGTAACCAGGCCGATCGCAGGCTAATTCATATTCCCCTCTGGCGTAATTAAGACAAGGATGGAAGAGGCCCGCACGATCGCTCTTTTCTCATCCAGCCTGCATTGTGTTGGCTCACTTCATTTTTTTTTTTGGCAAGTGCTAAATCCTGGAACTTTGATGCCGCGGAACGACCTTTGTTTCTCGGCGTCTCGCGTTTCCTTTCCTCTCCCCTCGTGAACGGGCGGCTATGGCAGCCCTGGGCACCAGCTGTCCTCATGTTCACGTGTGTTTACCTTGACCAGGGCGACAGGATGCGGAGTGTGTGTGTGTGTGTGTGTGTGTGCGTGTGTGTGCGCGCGTGGACCCTGCACCCTGAGTTTCATTACATTTTCTTGCAGCGTACTGAGTCTAGACAGGAAGATGAAGCGGCAGGAATCTGACAGTATTCAGCTAAATGTGATTTTAGTCCCCGCTGTAATAATGCAGGGTTATTTCTGAAACAAGCCTCCTCTGCTGCTCAGCAGCGAAGGCGCCAAGCTCACAATCTGGTCCGGCTGTGAGAGCCGTCCTTGACCGGCGGAGTGGCTCTACGAACCATTTGTGCGTTGAGTTTTGACGGGCAGAATTTGCGTCTTTAAAAGGCAGCCCATCTTTTGTTTTAAGCAGCGCTGAATATAATTTGGACTGAATTTGTTTACTTTCCGCCTAAACTCGTTCAGAGAATACTTAATATTTTATTAGCAGAGTCCTCTCAGGCTCTGATTTTTCAAGCCCAACTGGATGACCTTAAAGTGCTGACAAATTATGCAGTGGAAATAGCTGGGAGAATCTAATTCCGACCCATAAATATTCATTGTCCACACAGCCCCTCCAGTTTTCTGCCCGTGTCTTTCTTGTATGCACTATCGGGAAACTTTCAATTTTACCTGATAAAGCGAGTCCCGAGGGAGCTGGAGGAAATATGGACGATTCCCAGAAGTCATTTTAAAAAGCCGGGCACTCAGGATTTGACCTTCCATCCCATTTGTCCGTCTGCCTGCTGTGTTTCAGGCGACCTGGTGTCCCGGGCCATGCACTACCTACAGCCGCTGTACACCAAGAACCACAACAACGGGACGCCGATGCACCAGAAGAGTGCCGTTATCCACTGGCAGCCAGAAGCCATCTACACGCTGTGCTACTTCATGCACTGCCCTCAGGTGGAATGGGAGAACCCCAACGTTGAGCCCTCCAAGGTTAACCTGCAAAACGAGAGGTGGGAAACCAGACGCGTTCACGTAACAGCTTTATCTACACCGACATTTTTTTCGCAGAAGGAAGGTTCTCTTGCCTGCAGCCTTGAAACCTTTAAGTCACTAACAAGACAAATTCCTATTTTATGTGTTGCACTGGGACTCAGTGAGAATGCTGCTGCTTCCCCTTCTGGACCTGCTGCATAATTACACACAATTCCGGGGTCATTTTCCTTAAGAGAACTGCAGAGATCCTGCTCGTGTAATTGTACACCTAAACGGGCTTTTTTTTTTTTTTTTTTTAACTGTGTTCCTGGCTCACTCTGCTCCCCAGATGTTTTCCTCTAGAAGAGACGTGTGGGTTTATGTAAGTGAATTGTCAGCTTATTGGATGCCTGTCTGAGCTCTTCGGGTGACCCCAGGGGCAGCAGGAGGTGGGTGAACACGCACGCGTGCACGCGTCTCGTGTCAGGATTTATAAATGCTGCCCCTGACAGAGTGAGACGGTATCAGCAGGCAGCTGTGGCAGCATCTGTGATATGTGAATGACGAGAAATAGACGGTGTTTCCATGGATTTATTTCTCTTGAAAATGACTCAGATGATGTTTATGGGCAATTTTATATTCATCCAGAAGTATTCAAAGCACAGACCGTTCCTATGTGATGCTTTCTTCTTGATTATTCTTCACACCCACACACACACACACACACTATATGTGTATATACATATATATGTATACACACACACACACACACACACTTTCTGACATCAACCTATTTAGTATTTTCTGCAGTGTGAAGGAAAGCCCTGTCAGCTTCCTCAGTCGTCCTTTGAGGACTCTCTTGGCCGGATGTGGTGGAAGTGTGTAAGACGTTCACCCTGTGTCTGCTCAGCCGTGACCACCGTTTATGCTTAAATCGCATCTTTGTACGGTATATTAGCTGTAAACATATTAATGAGACCACTGAAGGTCAAGATGGTGTCATGTTGAAAGACATTTACATGGAAGCAGCGTGACCTTGAACCTCCAATGACCTTGTGGCTCCATTGAGCTTTTGAGGCCACGCATCACCGTTATAGGCTCCTCGCCTCCCGATGAAGTGTTGCGTGCTGCTTAAATGAAGTCTGCAGAAGCAATGACATGTTATGGCCGAAGGTCAGGCTCCTTTGAAGCCAGTATAGGCGGTGAGGGTTTTACAGGGCTCAGAAACTCAAACTGTGACTAAAAAAAAATCCCCACAGCATCTGAGTGTAGCACTGATGGGCTCAATTAAAGGTGCGTGATGGAGCTTGAAAGGAATCCTTTGTAAATGCAGGTATTCAACTCTAAATCCTGGAGGTATAAACCGAGTTTTATCAGCAAATACGCAGCGCCAATGTGTGACAGCGCATATAAAACACGCAGCCACACCATTTCCTCAGCAAAACCGCTGATTGCTATTGATATGACGGAGCATGTGTGCCTTTATTTATCACATCACAACACCTACAGGACACTGCTATTGTTTGCTCTTGACACTGTTTTTGTTCCAAAACGGAACGTTCGTGCTGCACGCGTGTCTCCATGCATGTGTGTTTAACAGTGCTGCAGTCAACTCTGACACGTGATGGGAGGAAAAGAGAGGTAGACAGGAGGAAGAGGGGATGCTGTCAGCTATTTTATTTACACTTCAGAAAACCGTGGCTGTCTCTCCTGCGTTTTGAAATTGCGGTGCTTTTGTTTCCTTTCCACATAACCATAAACCTTTGATTTACTTTAAAGACACTGCCATTATAAGCATGCTGGCATGCAAGAGCTGTGCCTTTTATTTATAAAGCAGGTGGTCTGATGTTCTCATGACCTCGAATGTAATACAAAATAAATTGCATATGCGGTGCTTTCCCCATGAAGTGTTATAGCGAGCATGCTAATGCCTATAATGATGTAAGAAGCTGAACTGCATTAAGCGTAATGGTGCAACATCTTGTGTGGTTTCATGGGATATTAAATGTGCAGACTTCATCTGTGTAACCAGCTGGGGCATTAAATCAACCAAACAGCACTGTGCTGTCAAACATTAGCTCTTTATTTTTGCAAAAGGGTAACAGTCCAAGGAATTTTTAAATTAACTTCTGTAATCTAGTGTTTATGATTCACGCTAATCTGGAGGAACTCCACAGAATGCCCAAACTTAAATGTGCAAGGTCTTTACCCGACGGATCCTCTGAGCACCCCTTCGCCTGGAAGCAGCCAGTGTAGATCCTGAAGCCGAGCGCCGGCGTGAACACATGCGTTTATCTCCCTCCACAGGCCGTTCATGGTCCTGCCGCCTCTGATGGAGTGGGTGCGTGTGGCCGTGGTTCACACGGAGCACAGACGCAGCTTCTCAGTGGACAGCGACGACGTCCGGCAGGCCGCCAGGCTGCTGCTGCCAGGCGTGGACTGTGAGCCCCGCCAGCTTCGGTATGGCTGTGAGCAGCGTGCCTGCTTATATGCTGGTTTTCCCCATTTGCGTGTGTGTGTGAGTGTGTGTGTGTGTGTGTGTGTGAGTGTGAGTGTGTATGAGTGAGTGTGTGTGTGTGTGTGTGTTACACATGAAAGCCCCAGCAGATACCTGCGTGGACCCAGCACGCCCAACACAAAACATGATTAAAGGCCATGATGATTTTTCACATTTCCTGCGCACGTTTCCTCCCTCCGGAGTCGCTCGCCCCCCAAAAAAAGCGAAAAGCTTTCCAGGTGTTGTGGCGAAAATACGGCGCGCTTGCTCGCGCTGTAAATCCCGTGCTCTGCCCTTCAGAACGGATGACTGTGTCTGTGCCTCGAGGAGACTGGATGCCGCCTCTACTGAAGCGAAATTCCTGCAGGACCTGGGCTTCCGTATGCTCAGCTGTGGCCGCACTGACCTGGTGAAGCAGGCTGTCAACCTGCTGGGGCCTGATGGCATCAACAGCATGAGTGAGCAGGTTAGATCCACCGTCGACGCAGCACACGCCGCCTGTGAAACCAAAAAATCCTCTCCACGCGCTCAAATTCGCTCCCTTGAATAGAGTCCAGACCTGCGAGCGAGGAGGCAATCATGAATTCTAAAGCTGAGCCTGACAGCTATTATCCCCGCAGCTTTCCCTCTAAGCCGCTCTGCAGTGTATCACGACTTCCTCCTGTACAGTGAACCTCCGGGGAAACTCTGCAGGTGGAGCGCGCTTTTTTTTTCCAAAAGGGAAATTACGCGTTCATTTGGGGTCTGAACACTGAGCACACACTCTTTGACTGTCAGACGTGGCGCGGCGAGGCTCCCGAGAGAACGCGGGGAGAGCTCGGTGCGGTCACGTTAACTCGATTTAAAGGTCAACATTCCTGGAGGTTTCACCAGACACGGAAAGATCTCACACACCGGGTTTTTAATATCGCCACTCACTCGTCAGTGGGAAGCACGCCTTCCTGAACGAACCTGTGAATGAGAAGGGGGGGGGGGCGTCAGCGTTTGCCTTTCATTAAACTCGTGACCCCATGCCGATGCGGCTGTGATGACTGTGCGTGCTGTCCCGTGTAGGGAATGACCCCGCTGATGTACGCCTGTGTCCGTGGTGACGAGGCCATGGTGCAGATGCTGCTGGATGCGGGGGCTGACATCAACAGTGAGGTCAGTGGGGCTTTTCCTGCTGCGCAAAGATGGTAACTTTGTGTGTGTGTTTGAAGCATTGCATGTGGTACACACTGCGTCATATTGTCCTCCACCCCCCCCCTGCTCCCTCCCATTTTCCTAAATGTGCAGCAGCTGCAGATCATGAGGCTCTGACATTCTTATTTAGGGGCTGCTTGCTGCTAAATGATTCTTTTTCTCTTCTTGATAAACGGGCAGACTAAGATCGTGTGACTGTCAGACGGAGTGTCCACAGAGGACTGAGACAGCGTCCTCGGAGAGACTCGGTTCAGTCGAGGCCTCATGATCTCACGGGCCCCTCAGCCGTCATTAGTCACCTAGCAGCATGTCCCATTGTGTCAGGCTTGATTTGTTGCATTCATGACCCACGGCCTGCACACAAAGCACTGTCAACCGGACTGGAGAGACAGCTGTTGTGAACCTGATTGCTCACTTGTGATGCATGCACATGATTCCTATAGCAACTCTGCAGCCTCAGGCAGTCACCAAATAGCTCGCTGTTGAAGAAAACGAGGACAGTTTTAGAGAAAAGAGAACGTATATTTTGTACAAACTAGAAAATTTTATGAGCAGGAACTCAGAATAAATGATAAATTCATGTGAACTATAAAGTTCTGTATTTGCAGTATAGAACTGTAATTATAGTAACTATGCTAACTAAAGCAGGTTAAGGGCAACTGCAGTGCAACAAAACCTTCGTTCATTAACCACTATAAACCCTTCTGAAGACGAGCGCCTCCGTGCACTCACGTGTGTCCTGTGAGTGACATTTTGACCCGGCTGCAGTGACATAAGTGGTGGGAAGGTCAGGGCAGAGCGAGGCCACAGCGGAGCTGTTGACCCTCGAAAACAGACAGATCAATCCGTGGTGTTCATTAGAAGGTGAACTCAGTCCGAGGGAGCGCTCTGCAGACCCTGAGGGTCCTGGTTAATTACTCTGCGTTCTCCTGTGAAGACCCTCCCTCCCTCTCTCCCCCTGCAGCTGCTTGTCTCTGAGCTCCACAGGCCGTGTAGTTATTCTAATGGCTTCCTATCTCTCTCCCTACCTTCTCTCCCTCCCTCCTACCTGTCCAACCTTACCTGTGTCCCTTCCCCAGGTGCCAAACTCAGTGCACAAGCACCCCTCAGTCTTTCCCGAAACACGGCAGACGACGCCCCTCACTTTCGCCGTGTTACACGGACATGTGCCTGTGGTGCAGGTAGTGACATCCTTCCTCACCTGTGACTTTCGCATCATGACCTCTCGTTGTGCTTCAGCTCATGGTTGGTCATCGTTGTCTTGTTGTCGTCGTCTCTGTGGAGTCGGAATGATGGTGCTCCTCGTCTGTTTTTCAAAATAAGATGCTGTCGCTATTATGTGCTGATTTCATTTAAAGGTTTTTTTTTTTTAGGTCTGCAGTTTGCATTTTAGCACAAACCAATCAGCCTGTTTTAGTCAGTGGAAAGTGGAAAAACAGTCAATTAGTTAATTTAAATCTCAGTAATTGTTATTGAACTCCTGTTTGACCTCCAAAAGCTCCATCCATTGGATTTTTGATCATTAACTTCTAATGGAAAATGTTTAAGCCACGTGACGTCACCGTCCGCAGTCCGAGCATCTGGTTACACTCTGCAGCATTTCACACTCGATTTATCAAGATATAAATTTTAAGTGCTAGTCATTTTTCATTTTATTAAGTGACAAAATATTATGATTCGGGAACTCACTACGATTATTCGCTCATGATATTATGTGCCAAAAAAAGTCCTGCGTCATTTACTTTAGCTGCAGCATCAGCTGTGCCGACAATAATAATACTTTTGTAGAAAAATAATTTGAATAGGAATGATATTTTTAGACATTTTTTGTTGATAATAGTGTGTAGATATTCTGGAAAAGTACCTTGGCACAGTACAGATGAAGTCAAAGGTTACCAATTGTAGTTGTAAAATTCATTTTAGAAAGTATTTGGTATTTGCATTAAAAACTAAATAGTATATGCCGCACATTTAAAACACATTAAAATAAAAGTAACTCAAATTAATCCTCATATTATTTCTCATATTAAAATATCTTTGAAATCCATGTTTGGAATCAGGATGTTGTGAAGGAAATCCAGATTTATTTAAAGATTCACCACACTGTTTCCCTCCCTCCCATCATGCACCTGTCCGCCACTGCAGTTGCTGCTGGATGCCAAAGCCAACGTGGAGGGGTCGCTCCAGGACGGGATGGAAAACTACACAGAGACGCCGCTGCAGCTGGCTGCTGCTGCAGGTACAGAGACACGGCTCTCTGACGCCAGATGTTGCAACACCTGAGTGACGCCTGGAGATGAGAGGGGGAAAGCCACGCTCTCTTTTCTGTTTTTTTAATGATCAGGTAACTTTGAACTGGTGAGCTTGCTGCTGGAGCGAGGAGCAGACCCCATGGTGGGAACCATGTATCGCAACGGCATCTCGACGGCTCCGCAGGGAGACATGAACTCCTACAGCCTGGCAGCAGCTCACGGACACAGGTGGGTAAACACGCGTGCAGGCGAGGTCTCCAGTCCTCCAGGAAGACTGACGCTGAAAACATGCCTGGGCTTTTGTTCTGAAGAGTCGATTAAGTGGTGATAAATTATGCATGCATTAAAGGATTTGTTTGTGGATGTGCACTCTGTCTGTTACACATCCATGAGTAATCCTGCTACAGGTAAGACTCTGAGTCTGAATCTGAAACACGAGGCTGGTATTCATTCCCTGCGTCAGATGAGAGCAGAAATAAACTTGACAAAAAGCCCTTTCCAGGTTAAACGGCTCAAGATTCTTCTTTTTTTTGTGCTTTTATTGCCGCAGAAATGTGTTCCGGAAGCTGCTGTCCCACACAGAGAAAGGGAAAGGTGATGTCTTGTCCCTGGAAGAGATTCTCGCTGAGGGTTCGGAGCTGGAGGGGAGAAGTCCGTCTCAGATCGACCTGATCCGAACTGGGAAGGCCAAACTGAAAGCACTGAGAGAAGCCATGTACCACAGTTCAGAACACGGACACGTGGACATCACCATAGACATACGGAGCCTGGGTCAGTTTAAATAGCATTATCCTGTCCCTCGTAGAGGTCGGTTACAGCTTTGAGCATGTCCGTACTCTCATCTATGTGTGTTCCACTTCCCAGGGGTCCCGTGGACTTTGCATACTTGGCTGGAGTCTCTGCGAACATGTTTCTGTCAGCACCGCCGGCCTCTGATCCAGGGTCTTTTAAAGGAGTTCAGCTGCATCGAGGAAGAGGAGTACACCGAGGAGCTGGTCACTCATGGGCTGCCCCTCATGTTTCAGATCCTCAGGGCCAGCAAGGTACCAGGATGTCAGCGTCACCTGCGGAAATTCAGAATTAAGTAGCTATTTTCCATCTCGTGACGGCTGATAATAAGACTCCAATGACACTGAGGGCTGTTATGCTTCATCAAACACCTGAGGTGTTTGTAGCACCAGCCTAACTGTCGGGTTTTGGAGCCCCACGGGAGAAAAATGATAGAAATTTCCGAAACGCTGTTCCTCAAAAAAGCGCTAGCATCAATTTTCCTTGCTGGGTGACATTGCTGTGGAGGGGAGACGGGATAACGGAGTCATCTTGGCCCTGAGCTGCTGCATAAAACATTTAACAGAGGATGGAGCCTTGTGATGATCCATCGAAAGATAAAGAAGCATCTGATAAAAGTCCGGCACAAAAAAAAAAAAAGACAATTAAAATGTTCATCAGCCCACGGCCCAAATGAGGATCAATACAGCGTCTCTGCTCAGAGGGTGCTTTAGCAGAGGGGGGGTGTTTTGATGGGAAGAAAAACAGCTTTCAACCTTGATGTTTTAAAATTAAGTCGTGTGTGGTTTTTCATATATTTAGATACTTGCACTGGAATCGGAAATCTATTTTCAATGTCCGTACACCGTATGTGGTGTAGCAACATTCCAGCAGGGGTGGGGAGGTGAAACTTTAAACGTTTATACTTCTGAAGGTGCTCGCTTCCCTCCGAGCTCACCTTTGCGCGTTGTGGCGTGTCCCTCTCAGCTCCAAGACTCACTATCATGATTTATGACCATCCCATCCCTTCCGTTGGTGCTCATCAGATCAGCGCCCCAGCTCATTACTTAAACCAAAGTCCAGGTTTGTGGCCCCTGGGGGGCCCGAGACCGCCCACCGGTGCCATGTTGGACTCTCCGTTTGTTTTGCCCCGAGCTTCTCTGTCATTGCGCTGCTGGCTCTGTCCGCTCAACCACCAGGACCAGAGGCAGTGTAGCCGAGGCCACCGTGACCCCCCACCCCGCTGTTCAGCTTCCACCCACGTTTCCCCCAAGCTGCCCGCCGCAGCTCTGTTCATTACGTGTTTTTTTGTTTTGATCCCGGGCATGCGAGTCCAGCGGGATTCTTAATTTGTCACCTAACCTTGAGAGGGAAACTGGGGCGTTGAAGTGCCACACAGCAGCGCGCACCTGCAGTAAAGAGGGCTGTAGGAGAGTAGGACGCACTCAGAAGAACAACGTGACAGGTGTTTGTGTCTGCGTGGATACACACACCGGATCTGCTGCCGTTAGTGGGGCGACAGAAGCGAACTGTTCATTTGCTCTGGATGGATTTGGGGGTGGATAATGGCCCCTTGTTACCTCCGTGTTTTTGTCAGAGATGACAGTCTGACTGCACACGTGGGAACGCCGCAGTGTCACACCTCGCTGCCACAAATGAACGACTGTAGTTAGGAGTAACCCGGCTTAAAGAAAAGGGTTGAAAACCCGCGTTATGAAGGGTGGCCGTCTCTGTGTGGGTAATTATGTTGTGGCTGTGTGGGAGAGGATTGTTGCAGCAAGGGCCAGCCTCCTTGTCAAACGTTGAACTTTGGCTGGTGACTGAGTGTTGCCTGTCTAAACAGCTTTCCTCGCGCGTTTTGTTGATTTGCATTTTGACAGAACGAGGTGATCAGCCAGCAGCTGGCAGCCATCTTCACCCAGTGCTACGGACCTTATCCCATCCCCAAACTGGCAGAGATCAAGAGGAAGCAGACGTCGCGCCTGGGTATGGACCACTCTTGGTGTTTCACCGACCTCAAAGATTATAAAACACATTGAAGCAACTACTACAGAAACAATGATTTATTGTTATTTAAATCCAACTTTATTTACTTGGATTTAATTCAACCCTTTGAGGCTAAGCGTATATACCGCCATCTAGTGTTCAGAAGGGGAATATACAAAAACTGCAGATTATACACTCAATGGCTCATTATCTTTTTAAATAATAAAAATTAAATTACAGTTTTACTCTCTTTCAGATCCTCACTTCTTGAACAACAAAGAAATGTCAGATGTGACATTTCTGGTGGAGGGGAAGCCTTTCTACGCCCACAAAGTCCTACTCTTTACAGCATCCAACAGGTACACGCACACACACACAAACACACACACAAACACACACACACACACACACACACACACACAAACACACACACACACAGTAGAAGAATCTGGTGGAGTTTTATTAGTTGGTAGTGCACAAATGGAAAAGTGGAGGTGGGAAGGTTGTTTTCTGTTTGTGAGCTGTAATTTGTGAGCTGGGACTTTAAGTACATTATAAAACGAGATGGAAAATCAATTCTGCTTCAGCACAGACAGTCATTTAATTTAAAAAATGGTTAAGATGTCAATTTCATTCCAAAGTCATCTGGTTGTGATCAATGAGAAATGACATATTATCCAATTTGTGGCACTTAAACTGTTCTTAGAGGAATATGCTGTTTAAAATGTGATTTAGAGTCAATTGTGTTTCTCAACACTAAAAAAAGCACCACACTCGTTTGTGTTTTTCTGACTCTCAAGGTTCAAAACTCTGCTGGCAAACAGGCCTTGTGGGGAAAACACCTGTATTGAAATCAGCAATGTTAAATATCACATTTTTCAGGTGAGAAATGGTTGAATCAGTTTTAAACTACACACATCTCACACCCTCCTCTGTAAGTTCGTCCTGTGTCCATCTCTTGCTTTTGCAGCTCGTGATGCAGTATCTTTACTATGGAGGGACTGAGACTCTGCACATCAGGAACACTGACATCATGGAGGTCAGGCCTCTTTTATGTTGTTGTATTTCTTTTGTTTTATATGTTTTTTTTTAAGATGAGACAGTTCCGAAAGTTAGTGTCACCTATGGCACTCACCAGAGCTCTTTTCAGTCTTTGATTTTTACATTTAAATGTGTTTTCCCAGCTTCTGTCTGCAGCTAAGTTCTTCCAGCTGGAGGCCCTGCAGAGACACTGTGAGATTATCTGCTCCAAGAACATAAACACAGATACCTGCGTGGAGATCTACAACCACACCAGGGTGCAAAATAGCTTCAACTCTATATAAAAATCAATTATATGACCTAAATGCAGCAATCTAGATATATAGGATACACATACAAGAACCGATAAAATCAGTCTCCTTGTATGTGAGTTTGTAATAAAAACAACCGTACCAAACCCATCTGATCTATATTCCTGTTTATATTTCCTTCTCAGTTTCTGGAGGCTCCAGACTTGGCTTCTTATATCGAGGGCTATTTTCTGAAGAACATGGTGGTCCTGATTGAGCTGGAGCCGTTCAAGCAGCTGTTGTATGACGCGCCCCCCGACAGCCCCGGCGGTGACATCCTCCAGGAGCTGGAGAAAACTCTGGCCGTCCGCATCCAGTCAATCCACCTGTCCTCCTCCAAAGGTTCCATCGTCTGACCCCCCCTGACCTTTCGGCGGAGAGTTTCTATTCAGAGCCACACTTGACATGAATCTCACGGTCAAAGGGAAAAAAAAACTAAAAAAAAAACTCGTGAACAGTCTCCATCTCTGCCTCATCAGTCGCTTGTTTGCTTACCAGTCTGCCTTGGTATGAGTTACAGTGATGTACACCCGTTCATAAAATGAATGCATTCTGCCACAAACTGCAAAAAGCATAACGAATCAATGCAAGAGGTTCCCGACGTTCTCAGCTGGACGTCTCTGTGTGTCACATGTTGAATCGGGCGGAGCTGCAGCGGGATTTGAAGCATAGTTCAGTGTAAACAAGTAACAGCAATATAAGCCATCCGCGCTCCCTTTCCTGGTTGTGAGGAAGAACAGCTGACTCGTGCTTTCAGTTCGCTTTAACGTGTACAGAATGAAATCGTTTTTATATTTTGAAGCTCGCTCTGCATTTTCTGCGCTGAGTCCTCGTAAGGCCGAACCAGAGACGACTTTCAGCAGCCGGGCGAAGGTTTCTCCTCCATCCACTACTGTGTAAATTTTGTTCATAAAAGACAGAAGCTATTGATATTGAGGTTAATGTATATATCCACGGGCGTTCCCATGCGTTTCGATGCTGTGTAGCGCTGTAAATCTTTTGAATATCTGTGTTTAAACGTTGCATGTCGGAGGAGCGGCTTTTCCATGTGGACACACCAAACTCAAGGCAAAGATTATTTTTCTCATCCGCATGGGTTAGTAAATGTGTCAAATGATGTCGTCACATTGGTGGTGGTTCAGGGCCCACGTGGGGAGGTGGGGGGGGGGGTCGATATCCTGTCAGTGCACTTAAAGTACGTGTGGTTCGGTCCATCTTTCCTCTGTAGAGATTAAAATGATGAATCAGCCCAAGCTGGTTTAAAAACACCTGAAGTTGTGTGTCTGCGTCTTGCTTGATGCTGACTTTTGCTCCTGTGGCGTCCTGCCCTCGGCCTCCTGACGGTCTCAGCTGGGCCATGATTAGTGGCCGTGAGGGACGACTGAAAAAAGAAGGAAAAGAAAGGAAGGAAAAAAAAGGAAGAGTGCTGATAACAGTAATCTGTTATATGTGTGTGTACACACACACAGATTCTAACAGCTCAGTACAGATGAAACAGTATTTACTCAGGCTTATCAGAAGACTCCTGGGCGCTGTAGCATGTGCTCACTTCCAGGGTACAAAATACAACCTAAAATCATATTTATATACAGGATTCCTGCAGATGCATATTAACAACAGGATTATTAAACTCTCCAGCCCCTGAACCATGTTTGGAAACCTCCCGTAGATGCATCTAGTTATTGCTTATGACCAGAAAAGTCATAAAATTTAAAACTTAATGAGGACGTGGGAAAAGAAAATTAAAAGGAAAATTAACAACCGAGCAAATAGGCTGTAAGAATACGCCACAGTGGCCCTTAGGATAAAGAAACAGTTTTATTTCCCCTGCTCCACTTCCATATCTACATCAATTGAAACAAAATATCACACATCCAGGGATAAAATTGCAGTAATTACTTGTGCATGTAAACCAAGTGTAGATTTATTTATCTTCATTATTTAGACAAAATGTTCCTGCATTGTAGAAGATTCTATAACTATATACTTGATTAAAGAGGGTCAACTAAAGCAGTAAAATTAAACCTTTCCGTGGATTTGTTTGACCTCATCATTTATTTATTTATTTATTTATTTATTGCATACTGATTTGGGTCATATCGTTTTCTCTTCAGTGCCCTTGAATGTTTCCTGAGGTCTGTCCTAAAATACTTCTTATATTTGGAGTTCAATATGTGTGTGTGTGTGTGTGCGAGCGTGAGTGCGTGCAGGCGCGCATGCCCGCTTGCGCGCGTGCACGTGTCTTTGTGTGTCGGGCATTCTAATGGTGAGCAGCATGGTGACAGGGATTGTTAGGTAGTCGCCATGGTTACCACTGGCCTGAAGCAATGTTACGCTCAGTCTGCTGCACTGTGCTAATAAAGACTGAATGAAAACTTGAGGTGGCATACACGTCAGCTGCATGCCTATGCACGCACACACACACACACACACACGCACACACGCACACACGCACACACACACTGCTGAAAACAAGGTGATTCAGTCCACAATGATGAGAAACATGATTTAAAGAAGAAACAGAGCATAATCAGATTTAGCTGATTCAGTGATTACACCATGTCGTTCTGGAAGCGCTGCTGGGCATCTAAATTTACTGGGCTGTGAACGACAGCCAGAGGGACGCCATGAGTGGAGCCACACAGGGGGACACATTCAATAACTGAGGCCGGGCACGGCGGTCTGAGGGCGCACGGCCGTGGTTGAGGTCACTTTCTCTGCTTCGTTTCCATACGTGGCCCTTTGTCAGACGCGCGGAAATTATATCTTTCATTGTCAGTGCCTTTCACACTGTTTTTTTTTGCGTGTGTGTTTCCATGAGCGAACGGGAGGGTGAAAAGGATGTTTGCCTGACTAACTCTGCCCCCTGCTCGAGCCCCTCCATCCTCCCCTTGTTGTCATGCACAGACACTCTCCCTTTGGCACAAAGTAGGCTGGCAGCACAACAGCCGTGTGTTTTAGCTCCACGCTTTGAAGGGCTCCGCGAAAAAAAAAAAAGAGAAGAAAAAAACTTTTCTGAATTGTTTCTGAGGAACATCATGTAAAGGGAGAGAGAGAGAGAGAGAGAGGAGGGGGCAGTGTGAGAGAGCGAGGGAGGGAGATGGGGAGAGGAAAGAGTTGCAGACAAAAACAAGCTGTCCTCCATGTGCTGCTTTGATTTCATCCGTTAGAGGAGACTTCTGTTGGAAAGGAGAGTCTTCAGAAGACCAACAAAAGGTGAGTGAGAGCGGAGAAGGTTCATTTAGTGATCATCTATTAGTGATTAAACAAGGACGCTGGGGTTGCGAGCTTTATCAAATGAAAGTGGCCAATATGAATCATGCAGAAACTTTTTGGTGTTTTGAAGGTTATGGATTTGCACTAAAAACATTTACATTCGTTAAGGGGGGGGGGGTCCTATACACTGTTCTTGTGGTTTAGTCCACTTTTCTGGAAGGACAAACATTCAAATGCGCGTTTATTCCACGTTTCTACCCGACGTTAGGCTGAACTTCTCGTACGTGTGAACTCCAAACTGTGACAGCTCAGTACTGGTGCAGTGTAAAGGGATTCTTACCTCCTTCCCCAGCCGTACACGGTCCCGTCACGGAACCCGCGCCCTCCAGCCATCGCCCCGATGGACTGCAGCGAGCTCTCGGCCAGGGAGGAGTTCACCTACAGCCACATGCCCATGCTGGAGAGGAACGGAGGCACCCTGGGCCGGCGGGGGGGACAGGGGGAGCGCTACAGGCCCGAGAGGGACAGCTACACGGTGGACGTGAGGGCCAGCGACCTGCAGCTGGACCAGCCGGAGCCCCTCAAACACCCCTGCTTCAGCTGCAGGGCCTGGCTCTACAGCGTCCTCATAGGGGTGAGTGTGGGGGGGGGGGTCAACCGGGCTGGACTCACTCCTGTCTCACCGCGTGCACAGGGCAGCCTGCTCATCACGTCTGGTTTCTCTCTGTATCTGGGAAATGTCTTTCCTGTTGCTATGGACTACCTGCGCTGTGCCGCGGGCGCCGTGAGTGACCGCCGTGACCGGTCGGTGTCGGAATGTTTGCCGTTCTGATCTGCTGTGGCTGCTTCGGCGGTCTTCTCCCCAGGGCTTGCCTGCAGCCATCATCAGCTTCGCCATCGCGAAGAACCGGAACGTTGCCGTGAGTGGGCCTCACCGGGTCAGGGGCCGCCATCAGGCGATGGATAAGCTAAACAGGATCTCTTCTTCCCAAGGTGTCGGACTTCCAGGTGGTCTACGTGTCCACATTCGCCGTGACGACCACCTGCCTGGTTTGGTTCGGGTGCAAACTGATCCTGAACCCTTCTGCCGTCAATGTAACCCCAGCCGTCGCCCCCTCCCGCTCGCCGGGCCTCGTCTCACGCTGGCGTGGCTCTTTCTCTGTGCTCAGATCAACTTTAACCTCATCCTGATGATCCTGCTGGAGGTCCTGATGGCCAGCACCGTCATCTTGTCAGCCCGCTCTGCAGAAGACTGCTGCTGCCACAGAAAGGTCTATAGCCGTGTGTGTGTGTGTGTGTGAGTGTGTGTAGTGTGTGTGTGTGTGTGTGTGTGTGTGTGTGTGTGAGGCCCTCTTTCATTTTATCCCTTTTGCTCTTCTGTCCATCCTTTAGCCAGTCATGTATGACAGACCCATGGTCATAACCCCGGCAGTCTTCCCCACTCGAGTACTTAAAGCGTATTCTGTGAGTACCACAATCCCAACGCTGCCAGGTTAATTCCTTTTCCTCACTCAGGACCTTTGTTCCTTCATAGGTGATCGAGGTCATCGTTGGAATTTCAGCTGTATTCGGGGGGATTATCGCTCTAAATATGGACGCGTTGCTGCCCGGCCCGTACTTGTCTGTAACGTTTTTCTGGATTCTTGTGGCTGTGAGTTGTTTTTTTTTTTTAAATTCTAATTATTTTACAACAACTGTTCATTGAAGGCTGGATCAATACCAGAAATATTCACTCTTGCTCCTGTTTAATCTTTGTAGTGTTTTCCAAGTGCTATTGCAAGTCACGTTGTATCAGAATACCCCAACAAATGTCTGGTGAGTTTAATACCGCTGGTAGTGCTCTGGTCTGGAAAAAAAAATATCAATTGATGACTTAAATTAAGAGAAAATAGTTATAAATAAATGAGATTTAAGATGAAAGAGAAGCTTCTGTTTCTCCCTTGTCTAAAATAATAAACGATCCTTGTGGTTTTTCTTTTTCTTTGTTCTTAACAAGTGTAAAACACTCTGTCTCACATTCGTTCTCCTCTTGTCTTCCTGGTCCACGCCAGGTGGAGGTGTTGATCGCCATCAGCAGCGTGACGTCCCCGCTGCTCTTCTCGGCCTCGGGCTTCCTCTCGTCCAGCGTGCTCAGCTTCATTGAAATCTTCCTCCACGACGTGCCCACATCCAAGGTGAGGCCAGGCTGTGGAGACATCTACCAGGCCTGCAGCCCCTAATCTGTGTGTGTGTGTGTGTGTGTGTGTGTGTGTGTGGGTGTGGGTGTGTGTACGATCCAGCAATCCTACGACATCCTGCTGCTGATCCTGATGGTGTTGCTGCTGGTCCAGGCGATCCTGACCTCAGCCACCGTGGTGCACTGCGCCTCTTACAAGAGTCGGCTCCGGATGGGCTCCATGGACAGCGACGTCCGGGCGCCACCTCCAAAACGTTACTTCGAGGTACGCCGTGACGCACGTAACCGAGTTACAAAAACCTGCATCTAAGTATTTGCCTCTGCTGCGAGTGGAATCTCACACCATCACGCATGCCACAGACTGGTGCTCTTCAATTATGTTTTCCTTCTCCAGCAAATATCCAACGCAACAATGCAGGACTTTGACAAAGATAGAACCTGGAAGGCCGTCATGGTTCAAATGGCCCAATGAGCAGCTGCACAGATGATGAGGATGAAGAAGATGACGATGATGATGAATTGCTGGTAATGGGAAAATGACAATCTGGTGCTCAGATAAATCTGGTAAAGAATTGGATACAAAAATACATTAACAAATCCAAGAATGATGTATATATGAGGACTGAGATGAACACAAAGTAACAGTAGGTGGACTAAATATAAATGTTTGCACATGTAATCTGAGAAATTATGGATGACCTTTTATTTCTGTGTTTATACACTATAAGTCTGACCTGGGCGATGAATCAAGCGCACTGCACTCCTGATGTGTTTATTGAAGAGTAACATCAAAAATAGGAAATATCTTTTATCTCTTAGTGAATTTATTTCCACATTTATAGATTTTCCATGGAAATTCTGATCTCTAAGAAAACATCGGCCAGTTGTTTTGCCTCATTCTGAGATTTTGTGCACAGATGCTTTATATAATTAAACTGATTAACTAGGGTCTAACAAGTGGCGTATTAAATCTTGTAAAATAACTGACATTTTGTCATATATGTCATTTATACATGTGAATAAAATATTCCTTATTTACAGGGGTTTTCTTTCCATCTGGTTTAAAATGTAAAGATGTTACCAAACAGCCATAAAATAACAGAGATGTACTAGATGACATAATTTGACATGATATATTTCCAGTTCCAGCGGGCCTTAAGGAAAAACTTCCAGTCTTTACATCTCTTTTTATTCTGACTTGCACACTGATAGGTTCAGACATGTGTACAAAGGTGATGAAGTATATATATATATTTTGTTTCATTTCTTCTTTATCCCCTCGTGTCAAATGACTCACTATGGCCTCCTGGGTGCTGTGTCATATTACTACAGAAAAATAAGGAAATAAAGACACTGGGCGAAGACTTAATCATGCTTCTTCAAGTTACAATACGCAGATATTTACCCAAAAGGGCCATTGAGTTAAATTATGAGCATATTAGTGCAGCCTGCACATCTTGGCTTTTTTGTATTAAAGCTTTAATTCTGTTGTCAATAGTAAAATAATAAGATCGTGGAATAGTTGTGAAGTTTTTTCTCCTCTTTTTTTATTGAAGAGTAACATCAAAAATAGGAAATATCTTTTATCTCTTAGTGATACACTTGCTCCACAGTGTACACAATATATTCAGTATTCACTATGATGCAAAAACCTCAACACTCGGTCTTCTGTAACTATGGTTTTTCACAGTTTTATTTTCAGATTGCAGCTTAGGAATAATGTTATCTATCTGGTTAGAAACAGATGGTGCTTTATTGCATAGCAATATCTTTAATAAGTTTGTGCTGCAACACTCATACAAAGGTGACGTATGTCAGTGAACAGATACCGGGCATAATAAATCACAAGCTGTTTGTAGGCGCTCAAGAAGGGACTACATCACATCTCTGCAACCATGAAGAGCAAAGGGTGAGAGAGAGAGAGAGAGAGAGAGAGAGAGAGAGAGAGAGAGAGAGAGAGAGAGAGAGAGAGAGAGAGAGAGAGAGAGAGAGAGAGAGATGCAGCTTCCTTACTTCCTTAACCGGTAAAAACCGGCTTGTGAAACACTAGACTGCCGCAAACTGCACATACTGCATATGCATCACCACCAGGGTTTATTAGGCAGAGAACGCAGTAGAAGTGTCACACATACCCAGTGTTCTCATCATAGTTTGTATAAAATAATGCATGTGTTTCTACGTGTTTGTATTTTTATCATCATCGGTATTACCATTATTATATTTTATGATAATAATAAACAGATGTATGTATTTTTCATACTCAAGAAATAAGCATTGTGAAAACAAACGGAGCAAAATATAAAGTTGTTGCAGCTTTTCGTGGTTTCCTGTGATTCGTGCTGTGACTTTGTTACTCTTTGTTATTATATTTCTGTATTTCCATATGGGGTCTTCGCCACACCCTGACTTGGTGAACGGCAGAGATATCATCCATTCGCCGTTCACGCGTGATTCTGCCGGGCTGGAACCAGAATGATGGACAGGATGCTGTAACCTATCCAGCCTGCCAGTGTTTCCCCGTTAGGTTGTAGACGGGGAAATCCGACGGTGAGAAGTCTTCCAATCTAACCCAAATCTCAGTCCCCCCTCAAACACTCGAATCCGCGTCCGGGACGCGTTCAAAGCAAAGCTGGAGATTTCTGCAATAAGCGGTCGTCTTCCAGCGCCGCCTGCCCTCTCTTCACATAAACGTGCGCCATTGCGCGCCCGCGGACCGGGATGAAACCGCGGTGATGTGATGAACCTGAAATTTTAATGGGTTATCTCACCATCCCTTGTTTCAGAGGCAGGGAGGGGAGAGGAGAAGAGAGGAGAGGAGAGGAGAGGAGAGGAGAAGAGAGGAGAGGAGAGGAGAGGGGTGCTGGGGGCTGAGGCGGGTGCGAAGGCGGACCAAACCGGTGTGCGCGGATACATGCCGGAGCTGCTGGCCCGCACTGCAGATTAACTGTTAACTTGCCGGAAGATGCAACCAGACATGGTGAGTGGGATTATTTTATGGCATTTTTAATCAATACACGGCGTGCGCGGGCGGGCGGGGTGAGGCTTTTCGGGTGCCAGTCTTTGTTTTTTCTCAGCAGAGTCAGGTAGATGGTAGATGTGGGTGCTGGGCATCTTGGAGGATCTCTGCCACACACACACGCACGCACACGCTCAGTCACACACACACACACACACACACACACACACACACACACACACACACACACACACACACACACAGTGCAGTTTGAGGCGTCTGGGTATTCTGTGCGCTCCTCTGGTGCTGAAAGGACTCGACTCCGTCTGGTCCAGCAGAGCGGAGGCGAGATGCTCAATGCGAGCTGACTAGAACACAATGATCTCTTCACTCCAGTGAAATGTACTCACTGTCTTCCTGATGAGTCAGAAGTGACCAAACAGTGAGTAGATCGAGGAGGGTTTTCTCTGTCACTCTTAGCGTCACAGTTGACTTCAGCCGACATCTAATTCCCAAAAAAAGCAGACCACCTCCGTAAACTCAGATCTGCCACTGCTAAGTTGGAGGAGGAGGATTTCCCTCTCCCGTCTCTGATGTGAGTTATCCATTGTACCAAGTCAGCGGTCGCAGACAGCGCTGCCTCCGCTGACTGCAACAAAAGTCATCTTAGCCATAAAATTACAATTATGGGAAGTTTGCTGCTACTTTAGTGATTGATCCCGGACAAAGAGGACTTGACTTATCTAGGATCTCTCTTGGATTTTGGCAATGAGAGGAGGTTGCAGAGAGGTAAAGAGATGAGGACTGTTGATTGGGCACAGTGATGTATTCCCGCTCCACTTGAAGGGCATTCACATAACCTTGAGAAAAAATGCACATATTTTTCCCAGTTGTTCAGTACGGTGTGTCTATATGCAGCTAACACATGTGGTTTCACCAAAAATATACTCTCATCCGTGCCAACAGGACATTCTTATATGCCCTGCAGCTCGATTTAAAGAAAATTATTAAAAAAAGAAAAAACTCAACTTTAATTTGAACGTACTATGCAGGGACTGGACTTTCAGCCAGTAACATGGTAACACCCCTTCAGAGGCCACATTCGAGCGGTGCTGCTATCCTCACACACTCGACTGCATTGCACAAGGTGATCAATGGGCACAGAGAAGACTGCAAATTATGTTTACTTGTCTGCGAACACGTTACATCTTGTATGTGATCGTGTGTGTGTGTTATTTTAAGAGATAATTCTTTTGAATCGTCCTAACTGTTCATTTGTATTTCAGGGAGGAGCTGGTCAGAACTTCTCTTGGCCAGAGCTCATGTAACAACCATCCAGCCAGCAGCCTGCCTGTCCAGGAAACGTAAAGACCCCTCTTAGACCTGCGAAAGTGTGAACTGATTCCAGGCGCCGTAGAGACGAGCACAACACCGTGATGTGTGCAGAAGAATTTGGTGACAGGGGCTGAATCTGTTCAGGGGGTCCCTGTATGTTCTCGTGGAAGTGGGTTATATAGTCCATTAAGGTCTATCGGAGATTCTCCTCTGATCCGAGGGGGTTCTTCAGGAGTATTTAACTACAGCAAAAAGTGTCTGCATAGAGAGGTCGTAGTGTGCCTGCACACTTGTGCTCTGGATGCAGCACATCCTAGATCAAAACTTAGACATGGCCACAGCTCTACTCGCTGGCGAGAAGCTGAAGGAGCTGATCCTGCCCGGCTCCTCTCAGGATGAGAAGAGCGGGGCGCTGGCCAGCCTCATGGTGCAGCTCAAATTGGAGCTGCCCTTTGATCGTGTTGTTACCATAGGGACGGTCATCATCCCCATCTTGCTGGTCACTCTCGTCTTCACGAGGAACTTTGCAGGTGAGCTGTCAAGCAACAGGGAGCCTGAGACAAGGCAATTAAAAAGTTCTGCAGTTTCTTTAAAAAAAAAACAAAAAAAGAGGCTAGAGGGTAAACAGGGATACTGCAGACAAAAGTACAGACAGAATTAGGGAGAGGGAGAACAGAAAGACATAGATTGGAGAAATGTAAGTTCGGTGCTGCGTCAGACTCTGCAGCCTCAACCATCTGGGACTGAGCAGCAAGACAAGATAATGTTTAAACTTGGTCTTCAGTGCTGACTCACTGGGTTGTTTCAAGTAATATTTTGGAGTCCCCCCCCCCAAATATTTAAATGATTCTTATAGACAGCACCTTCAAACTGTAAAAGAAGATTACAATGCACAGCAACCTTATCGCTTTATAATAACAACAAAAATGACATTTAAAGTGGCTTTATGTCTGCATCAATTATATTTTTGCTTAGATAGAAAACTCTCAGCTACAGATTGGGGGGACTGTTGAACTGAGACAGACGATTCTGTTGCTTTATTTGTCTCCAAAATGCACAGAAAGTTATTGCCACAAATGGATGATCGATGCCAAAAAGGCCACTGGAAGCTATGTGCAAATCAATACATGGTTTATGCTGGTCTAATTGCATCTTTAGTAGAGCAAGCTGCTCTGGGTCGTTTTGTGTTCTGTTACAGGAGAATGGATGGTTCGTTTGCTGACAGTATCTTTTGTGTTCCTCAGAGGAGTCCATATACTGTTACACACCGCACAACTTCACCAGAGACCAAGCACTGTACGCCAGGGGCTACTGCTGGACCGACCTGCGGGATGCTTTGCCTGGCGTGGAGTCTCACCACTGGCCTTCGTTATTTGAGCACAAGTTCCTGCCTTATGCCCTGCTGGCATTTGCTGGAATTATGTACATTCCTGCTTTGGGGTGGGAGTTCCTGGCTTCCACGCGGCTCACGTCCGAGCTCAATTTCCTACTTCAAGAGATTGATAATTGCTACCATCGTGCAGCAGAGGGTCGGGCACCAAAGATCGAGAAACAGATCCAGTCTAAGGGACCGGGGATAACCGAGCGGGAAAGGAGGGAGATCATAGAGAATGCAGAGAAGGAGAAAAGTCCAGAGCAGAACTTGTTTGAGAAGTACTTGGAGAGACGAGGCCAAAGCAACTTTCTAGCTAAACTGTACCTGGCACGTCACTTGGCTATTATCTGCCTCAGTTCCATCCCTATTTCCTACCTGAGCGCCTACTACGCCCGCCAAAGGCAGGACGAGTTCACCTGTGCCCTTGGCGAGCCCCCAGACGTGAGCAGCTACGCTGAACTGAAGCTCAGGGTGAACTGCAAGCTGCCGGCCGTGCAGCTGCAGAGAATCATGGCCACGGTGGACATCGCCCTGCTCTGCACCATGAATCTCATCATCCTCGTTAACTTGCTGCACTTGTTCGTTGTGCGCAAGTCCAACTTTGTATTTGACAAGCTGCATAAAGTTGGAATCAAAACACGGCGCCGCTGGCAGAAGTCTCAGTTCTGTGACATCAACATCTTGGCCATGTTTTGCAACGAGAACAGAGACCATATAAAGTCACTCAACCGGCTGGACTTTATCACCAACGAGAGCGACCTCATGTACGACAATGTGGTCAGGCAGCTGTTGGCCGCGCTTGCACAGTCCACCCATGACTCCACCCCCACCGTGAGGGACTCTGGGATACAGACTATTGATCCCAACATGGAACTTGGCGTGGGGGAGATGGGTGGGGAGCCGCTGGTGATCAAACGACCCCGGAAAAAGATTAAATGGATCCCGAGTACAAATCCTCTTCCACAACCGTTCAAGGTAAGGCCTGAGAATCAGTCGTTTCATCCTTCAGTCAGCCTAACGTTTAAGGCTAACATGGGGAACTGGAAGTGAATTAGGAAGCCGATTCACAAATTTAAATATTGTCTTAACTGAAATATAAGTGATAAAGTGATTTAATGATTTATTTGTGCGACAAAGGAACCCCTAGCTATGACACGCCTGGAAAATAACCCCAAGCCAGAAAAACCCAAACAGCTCAGACGAAAGACGGTGGCCGACAGTTTCATCGCACCACTCCTGGACAGCAAAAATGCACAACATCCTGCAAACAAAGGTACGGAGCACTGTGTGTGAAGACACAAGGCGGAAAAGCGCTTCTGAAGGTTGACTTCTGTATCCTTTCGTGTCCAAATGCAGATCTAAGTGGAATGGAGAAAAAGCACACTCGTAACTTCTCTCTGGACGTCCACCCTTACATGCTGACCATCCGCAAGCCCAAAGTAGAGGCCACGAGCACAGAGCCTCTCCCGTCAGAGCACAACATGGACACGGTATACATTGAAGATACCCACACTATAGTTCATGTGTCCGGTGCAATTACAGGTAAGCCCCACACCGTATGTGGTTCAAGCATTGAAAGAGTTCACCTCGTATAAGTTAACAGATAAACCCAGCAGCATTGTCAGGGGTCAAGACTGAAGCTGTAAAAGAAAAATAAATCAAAGACACTTTTATACCAGTAATGTGCAAAAATATGGCACACAGCGTTTTGATGCACCAACTTGCATATTTCTGTCTCCTTCAGAAACAAAGGTGTGTTCTCCAACCAACACTGCCTTTTCCACCATGACCCTCCCCACCACCACTTATATTAACGGTGGGAGCCCCAACCCTCCCTCCAGTGAGGACGCCCTGAGTCCCAAGTCCTCAACCCCACCAAGAGATCTCCTTGCCAAAGCACAAAACCCTGAGTGCCAGCCGCCGCCACTGACCATAGCGCCGACACACCAGCTGCTGAGTATACATCATACGCTGTTTGAGGAGGAAGAGGACGAGGAAAGCCGCAGAGACGGCCTGGCCGAGAGACCCGGGGCGCTCATTGCTGCCGGGGAATGTTGAAGAAGGGAAAGAAATGTCCACGTAAATTCTCACACCTAGAGACACAACCTCCTGTGCACGGCCACCACGTCAATCACCTCTTATCAACAGCCATCTCTACTCTTACACTGACTGGTGACAGGAAAGCAGACGACTGCTATTTGCAAATACTTGAGTGTAGTACTGAAAGAAGATGACAGAAAGAAGGGTTTGAAAGATGATCAGATAGAAGTTTGTTTGATTTTTGATTGCGTCAAGCAGATTCTTCCTGTAGGAACTGATGTCACTCTCATGTCTCAGGATGACTGTGTACAGCTAAACGCCCTCCAATGAAACCAGCAAACTTATTCAACAGGGTGCTAGAATGCAGGATCAAACAGCTGAATTTAAAGAGGTATATCCAGACATCAACTCATAAAAAAGTGAGTGAGGTGAGCTAAAAAACAAAAAAAAAACAAAAAAAAGAACCCTTAATAAAGAAGCAAGATCACACACTTTAGAGCTTTTTTTGTAACGACAACCTAAATAGAGCTTTGAACAAAATGCATTTTTCACATATATCTGGCAGCACTTAGTACCTTTATTTCAATAGCCCAGTAGAGAAGTAGCTTGTGCAATACAGTTGTTGAGATCTGCACAGTTAATATGCAATCACCATATATTTGTGGCAATAATGTATGTGCACACAGCATCCTGTCTGATAGAAGAGTATACATATTGTAAACATATAAATCAGTGTTTGTGGAGTGTTGATAATATGGCACACTTTTCATGGCTGTATTGTTACCTTTTCACTATTGATTAGGGATTATGTACCTCTGGCAGAGCTTGTCTCTGCTATATTTGCAGGTGATTAGAGTGTTGAATTGCTATATATAAAAACAGAGTGTACACTACAGACTCTGCCGACAGGGTGGCATCGTGAGGTTCCTACCTTCTGTGATTTTTTTAGTAGGTAGTAGATATCTGTGTCATCAGAAGGTATTGACGGGGGTATTTTCTACTTGAACACTTTGTTAGCTTCTCCGAGGTGAAGAAGAGAGTAGGATTCATTGCCAAGGTGTGTGGTTTTTTGCTCTACTGCTTTTTGTCTCATCAATGCAGTTACAATGTTGTTCCTCATTGGAAGGTTTATTAGATGGTGAGTGTGGGTCGGTTTTGGCTTTGTTTAGATCAGTTATTTCACTTCTGCCTTGTTTCACATATCTTGAAAGAATAAACTGGAAGTTTGGAATGTTACTTATAAACCTATGCTTGTATAATAGCACAGGGAAAAAAAAGAATACAGGGTGCCTAACTAGCTCAACATACAAAAGATACACATTTATTCACGCTTTTATGCCTGATAACAGTCCCTTCATATTACTTTGACATTTACTGTAGAAGATATGACAGCTGATATCAGAGGAAATGCCTGTGCATGATGCACAGGTACCTCTTTCCTCTGGGACATATTCTAACGGCACACTTCAGGACTTGTGATTGATGGAAAGCAGCTTCCAGTTGACTTTGTTGACAATAGTGAATTTATTCATCACAGCGGAGGGTGATTAAAATGAATTATGGTCAAATGCCAAATGGAAGCACAACACATAAGCACTTTAAAAGTTTGCTGGATATGAGTGTGTGTGTGTGTGTGTGTGTGTGTGTGTGTGTGTTCTGGGCTAACAAAGCTTTGTTTGTTCGTTTGCATTTGTTTTTTTTTTCCACATAGAAAGAGAATGTTACCATATTTATGACAGTGAGATGCAAAGTGAAGAGGGTCGAACTGTGTGAAATGTTACGCTGACAAAAAAATAAAAAAAACGCCTTAATGACGTAAGCGGGGACGCAGGGTCGATGACTACATGAACCACAATGCACCGCGGCTGTCAGTTTCAGCCAAATAGCGCTGTGTTGCTCTACTAACGAGGAGCAAGCTGACATACGGACAGGTTCGCTCGGTAAGTTTCACTTAACAGCTACTGTACCCGCCAACTCGAGTGCTAAAACCGGGAGCTGGGGCGAGTTATCGCCATGTGTACGGGGCAGTCCGGGGAAAAAAAAAAAAAAAAAAGTTCGTGGCGCTCGCTAACCAGCTTTAGCTCGAGTTAGCCGCTATCGTCCCGGTAGCTAGCGTCGGTGAAGCCGCTCGGTCCCCGGACCCGGAGCACCTCGGGCGGCCGCACGCTGGGAAAAAGCTCCGGGAAGCGGGACGCGTCCGGTTCGCCTCGGTGCCGTCTCCTTCAACTTTCCGCGTCCCGCGGGTCGAGCCGCCGCGTCGGCGGCGGGCGAGCCGGGGTCGCTCTAAAGCTACGTCAGCGTCTGTCATCGTGTCTTTTCGTCTTCTCTCCTGCACAGCGCCTCCGTCATGGATCAAGACAACGCTTCTGAGGTTCGTGCTTGTGTCTTTTGGATGTGGGGACTCATGTTTTTATTTTGCCAGATGCTCTGGTTAGTGGGGGGGGTGATGATAGATGGGGGGGGGGGGGTGATGATAGATGGAGGGGTAATTTGTCTGGACATGAATCATGATCTTCTGCTCCAGAGAGGTGTGCTACCTAATTGTCAATCACTTGTCTGGATGTGGGCTCTGGTAATCTCTTAATCTTGTTGTGACGGCAACACGCCTTCGGTCTAAGATGCATTTGCTCGTCTGCTCTTTGACAGGACGAATCGGTGGCTCCACCGGGAGAACACGCAGAAGGACCTCCTTGCATACCCCCAGGACTCTGTAAAGTCTTCTAAGACTACTTTTAAAAATATCATTCACATTCTATTAAGTCAGAAATGAACATGATCATGCCATTTATTTGTATGATACATTTAGCCTTGTAATTATTCATGGTTGCTCTATTTTTTTTACACAATCACCACAAGCAATTGAGGATTGTCATACTTTAGGAATAGATGGTTACCTCCAAGTATGCAAACAGTCTTGTCAGATATTCTGCTGCTCTTAATTTTATTCTAATACCCAGGTTGTTGTGAAACCTTACCATTTCTCTCCTTTCTGTTTAGCGGATGGTGAAACAATAGAGCTGCTTTGGCAGTTGCGAGCTCAGCGGCGCCAGTCGTCCCCTACGCTCCCAGAGACGGTGACCCGTCTCACTGCCCCCGATGGGAGCCTCCTTTACCTGGTGGGCACCGCCCACTTCAGCGACAGCAGCAAAAACGATGTGGCCACAGTGAGTCAATGATGTGTGTGTGTGTCTGTTGTGTGTGTGTGTGTGTGATAGATCACGTTACGTTTGTGTGTGATTCCTATCCAGTGTTTACACGTGCCAGTATGTTTCATCAGAACAGGCGTTCTACAGCTGTGTGCACACTACATGTTCAGATCAGTTAAAACATCACATGGTTGATCGGGTCTATCCCGGCTTCATTTAGTTTTTTAGTTTTTCTTTGACCTTTTTTTTAACAGTACACTATTTCTGGTGTTCCTACAGTATGAGTGGACATGCATATTCAGCTCTTTGAGAGTTACTTTTACTCTCTGCCGCAGACCTCTTCTTTGAAACCGCCATATTTTCAGCTGACAAAAGGTCGCTGCACATTCATATCCAGACGGAGCGTGCGCAGAAGGAGCGCAGCCTGATAACCTTCTGTTTCAAAATTCTACTTCTGTTTGGGAAAAGGAATAGTCTACCCCTGTGGACCTGAATGCAATTCTATTTGCTTTAGGCCTGTTCATTCTGAATGAGTTGCTCTATACCAATTGAAATAGTCTTTATTGGTGGCTCCTTGTTCCTTTTTCTAGTTTTTATCACCAACTAGATCAGAAATGAATTTCCGCTAGAGCAGATGGACGTACCATATTTGAAACCGCAGCATAGACCATTCTTATGTCTATCTATAGATCCCATAAGTCGTCCTATTACTGTTTTTTAAGGGTGTTTTTTTGGTATGTTCATTTTGCATATTGTGACAATCTAGATCGAAAAGCGTTCCCCAGACCTTTCATTTCTCACTTGTCTGTTGTCCTTTTGTCTGTCTTAGTCTCTCACATGCTCTTTTTTTGACCCCTCTATCTGTCCAATCAGACAATCCGCGCTGTGCAGCCAGATGTGGTGGTGGTCGAGCTATGCCAGTACAGGGTGTCTATGCTGAAGATGGATGAGAATACTCTGCTGAGGGAGGCCAAAGACATCAATCTGGAGAAAGTTCAGCAGGCCATCAAACAGGTTTGGCTGTTTTGCTGAATTAAACATAAATAGGGGAATGGAATTAGTTTGAAAATCACAATGAGCCTACTGTGTTCTCTACAGGTGTATGAAAACGATTAAGAGATTATGATAGCATAATCTCTCAATAGAGAGAGGTTTATTTCTACCATGTGATCTATGAATACAACTGATCTACATAAAGGCCTTTTATAAAGACGCTCTAAAATCATATCTATTAATAAAAGCACATCTCTCTGACTCCTCTTTCAGAATGGGGTGATGTCCGGCCTGATGCAGATCCTCCTGCTCAAAGTTTCAGCTCACATCACAGAGCAGCTGGGTATGGCCCCTGGAGGAGAGTTCAGAGAGGCCTTCAAGGAGGTGAGACTAAAAGCTACCCAGTGAATGGTCTCACTGTAAAACTTCAAATGCAGACCGACTCCCAAAGAGATTCTGGTTTCTTTCATTGGATATCAAAGCAGGGTTTTTGAACACAAGCAGACCTTCTAAGACGGAGTTCTTTCTGGAAGTTTTGAAGAGCTTCAAATAAAAGTTCTCAGCTCAATTCTGTTGTTATGTTTAAAATAATTTAATTGGATTGGTGTTTTTCAAGAGTGCTGACGTGTGCAGAAATAAACAGAGCGTTTCACATGCAAAAAACTAGAATTGTGGTTATTTAAATCATTTGTTTGCTTTCTTTCATTTCTTCATAGGCTGGACGGGTGCCATTTTGCAAGTTTCACCTTGGCGACAGGCCTATTCCTGTGACATTTAAAAGGGCCATAGCTGCTCTTAGTCTGTGGCAGAAAGCCCGCCTGGCGTGGGGCCTCTGCTTCCTGTCGGACCCAATCAGGTATATTTTGATCTTAGCTACTTTTTTTGTCTTTTTTACATTTTTATCATTGGATCTTTTATATTTTAAAACAGAGATGTGCTTCATACATTCTCACAATTGCCATTTCCATTTTGAGAATGACATACCTTCTTTTTTTTTTTTCCTTCTGTCCCACCGTCCACTGCTCTGCTGGACTGTGATCTTTTAGTAAAGAGGACGTAGAGAAGTGCAAACAGAAGGACCTGCTGGAGCAGACTATGTCGGAGATGATCGGGGAGTTTCCTGCTCTCCACCAGACTATCGTGGCAGAAAGAGACATCTACCTTACGCACACGCTTCGCCAGGCTACACGCTGTGTGGAGGCCCCCCATAATTCCCAGAGTAACTATTGCAGTTATTTGTCATTACATTCTTCAAGATGGAGGTCCTACATTTGCACAGATGATTGATAGATGGTTATATATGTTGATACATGGATTTTCCTGAAATATTTTCGACCCAACCAAGAAATTATAAAATAAATGCCACACCAGAAATCTTTAAGTAGACAATGACGCTTATCCGTGTCCATCTGCAATGTACCTTTTGGAACGGCAGGGGGTGCTAGCTCACCTTCTTTCTTTATGAGCGCTTCTACTGCAGTTTCTTCTTTATAGAGTCTTTTGTTTAGACTAATACGACTTAACGATCTCGTTTCTCTTCCATTTAGTTCAGGTTGCAATTTGCAATTATGATATTGAAGAAAAACACAAATGCAAAAAAATGATTTTCCTTTTTAGAAGTGCCTGCCGTGGTGGTTGGAGTTGTTGGAATCGGCCATGTCCCTGGGATTGAAAGAAACTGGGAAAAGAATCTTGACATTAACGAAATTATGAGGTATGCTTGTCAGGTTTTGACACCATACATTAGATGCTATTGGTAACAGAATTAAATCTGCAGCTCACTGCGTCCGTCTGCTTCCTCCCCAGTGTTGCACCTCCCTCTCGATTGAGCTGGGTTCTGGGCACCGTCATAAAGGGCGTCATGGTGGGAATACTGGGATACACCTGTTACCGTGCTGGGAGGAGTATAGGCAGAGTGGTGCTGAGTATGCCTACAGTCCAGTCTTTCCTGACAACTCTGAGACCGCCCCCTGCCTGACCCCGCCCATCATGTCTAAGCCACGAAGCAACGCTACCGTTCTAAAAACGATGCACCGATCACCGATGGCCTTAAAAAAAAAAAAGAGGAGCCGAGGCTGGAAGAAAGGCTTGACCAGCCCACTCAGGACCTCCGGGGGGGTTTCAGTGCCTCCCATGTTGCATTGATGTCCCTGTAGACATAGCAGGGCCATGCTGCCAAAGAAGCCATGACAGTACTTTGATATTTTGTGCAAACTCTGCGTTTCACGTTTACAAATTCCAGTCACACTTGAATACTTACATCCAGCCCCCCCCCCACCCACCCACCCACCACCACCATTCCTTTAAGTGACTTGTGGAGTTTTTATTGGCGAACGTTAACTTCAGTCACCTGCACTAGTAATGACTGGGTCGCTTGTGGGAGACGCTTTTTAACGGTTAAATGTTTCTCTTCCGTGCCAACCACAGGTTTTTGGAAAGGGCACGTTTCAGGTCCAGCACTTGTGGGTCTTGTACTGTACAGCCTGTAAGAGAGGGGGGAAGTCAGTCCTAATTATGATAAACACCTTTTTATAGCTAGTGGTCTTGTTTTGTTTTGGGTTTTTTTTTTTTTTTTAAACATACAAGAGGTATTAAGAGCAGTCCACGCCAACCGACAAGTGCCTCACGTTGCATCAGTAAGGGCTAATGGTCACCTGCGTTGAATGGGACAGTCGTGTGTTACGTGTATCTTGCACATTCTAATGCCAAAAGAGAAATATAAGTTTATAATAAATAGGTTTCCCCTCAATATTGGCTATTAAGTTAGCGTCACGGTTTTAGATCGAAAATGGCTCCTTTATTGCATTTTCCGGCCTGATATGACTCAAACAGGTTTAGGTGTCTCAGGGGAAGCATTCCTTTTCTTTTTCAAATTTAGCGTTATGGATTGTACCTCCTTGAGGCGCTCTCACCTGTTGGCTTAAACTGGTTCCACCTCTGACCCTTTAAAAGGCTCATACATGACAGAAATATGCACCTGGCTTAAAACATGCTGAAAACATACCTGCAAACCAATGCACCAGCTGTACTTTTTTACCATACTTTTATAATATATATTAATAAATGCATTTTAGCTTTAAATTCTTCTAGGATATATTAGTAATATATAATAAGGTGTTCTTTCCCCCCACCCTCAAATTATTTGACAAACGGCTGTAAACGGCATCAAAGGTAAACCAGCTAGGGATTGGTTTTCACCACAGACTATAAACGTTAGTCAGATTTGGGAGGTAAAGCCTTAAACTGCCATCACTGCTGCCTTTGATGCTCAAATAATTTTCCGACGCTAAAGCTGACTCGATGTAATCGTTCACAACGTACTGCACCTAGAGCAACTTGCTCTATGACATTTGTGAAATGTTCTTGTATTATAAATCCAGTATACTATTGGTATTTACAGTTTTTTTTTTTCCCCCTTTACAGGGCTACAGTCCTACAACCTCTTTCCGGTATTACCTAATTTTAAATTAGTTTTTTCTGTAAGAAACTGAATTTTTGTTCTTATTGGTGACTAGGAAGTTTGCTTTCTAAATCCAATAGACCAATAAGGTACATGAGCAAATCACTAGTGCCATTTCACAGCTGCTATTGTCACTCGGTACTCTAGTCCGTTCCCTCTTTCCCTGGGTAGTAATTCCTCCTTTATTCTTAATTTCTGATGTTTTATCGATATACAGAACCTCGTGTTTGTCAAGACTGTCTGTGTATGTTTTCCTACAATACGTTATTCCCCGTTGTGTGGCGTTATTGATGGAATCTGTTAAATCATTACTTCAGTAATTTATATTAAAGCTGGGATTATATTTGCCTAGGTCGTGGGTTTGTTTTTAAATCTCCGTGGCGTTGCGCAACCTCGCATGACTGGACGTTTTCCCGCAGACGTTTCCGGCCGGACGCATAACAATGTGACACCGCCTCGCCGGGCACGGGGTTACGAAAGCGCGATTTAAAAACTGCGCCACAGCGACGACGGACGGACGGACGGACGGACGGATGGGTTTAGTTGGATGGCTTATTTAGGACCTCGGCTGGGAGCGTCACGCAGCTTAATCCCCGGTGCGTCGGCGGCCAGGCTCGCCATGGACGCCATGGGCCCGTCGGCGAGCCGGTCCCCCCTGGAGCGTCTGGACTTCGACAACGCGGCCCTCCGCAGGCTCCCCCTGGACCCCTGCGAGGACCCCGGCGTGCGCCAGGTGAAGGGCGCCTGCTTCTCCCGGGTGCGGCCGCAGCCGCTGGCCGGGCCCCGGTTCGTGGCCGTGTCGCCCGGCGCCCTGGGGCTGCTGGGGCTGGGCGGGCCCGAGGTGAGCGCCGACCCGCTGGGGCCCCTCTACCTCAGCGGCTCCAGGGTCATGCCGGGCTCCGAGCCCGCCGCCCACTGCTACTGCGGGCACCAGTTCGGCCAGTTCGCCGGGCAGCTGGGCGACGGGGCCGCCTGCTACCTGGGGGAGGTGAGGGTGCCCCCCGACCAAGACCCGGAGCTCCTGAGGGAGAACCCGAGCGGCCGCTGGGAGATGCAGGTCAAAGGGGCCGGGCTGACCCCTTACTCCAGGTACACGCGGCCTCCTCTGGTTTTAAATGAGCATCGCACTAATCCGATCGATGCTATAATCGGATTGCGTCACTGAATTCCAGTTTAACATCAATTCCACACTCGCATACAGGTGAAAAGAGCTGGGCTGACCCCTTATTCCAGGCACACCCACGACCTCCTCTTCTAGTTTTAAATGTGCGTCACACTAATCCGATCGATGCTATAATCCGATTACCAGTTGGTGATCGGATTGCATCACTAAATTCCAGTTTAACATCAATTCCACACTCGCAAGCCTCAAATAAAGGTCACATACAGGTCAAAGGGGCTGGGTTGACCCCTCTATTTTAGTTTTAAATGTGTATCATACTAATCCGATCGATGCTATAATCCGATTACCAGGTGGTGATTGGATTACGTCACTAAATTCCAGTTTAACATCAATTCTTGACTCAAACCTCAAATGAAGGCCACATACAGGTCAAAGGGGCCGGGCTGACCCCTTACTCCAGGTACACGCGGCCTCCTCTGGTTTTAAATGAGCATCGCACTAATCCGATCGATGATATAATCCCATTACAATCGGATTGCGTCACTAAATTCCAGTTTAACATCAATTCCACACTCGCATACAGGTGAAAAGAGCTGGGCTGACCCCATATTCCAGGCACACCCACGACCACCTCTTCTAGTTTTAAATGTGTATTATACTAATCCGATCGATGCTATAATCCGATTACCAGTTGGTGATCGGATTACGTCACTAAATTCCAGTTTAACATCAATTCTTGACTCACAAACCTCAAATGAAGGCCACATACAGGTGAAAAGAGCCGGGCTGACCCCTTACTCCAGGCACACACAACGTCCTCTTATAGTTTTAAATGTGCATCATACTAATCCAACCGATGCTATAATCCCATTACAATCGGATTGCATCAATAAATTCCAGTTTAACATCAATTCCACACTCACAAACCTCAAATAAAGGTCACATACAGGTGGACAGAGCTGGGTTGACCCCTTACTCTAGGTACACACGACCTCCTCTTCTAGTTTTAAATGTGTAGCATACTAATAATGAGAAATTGTGTTAATTTAATCAGATTACATCAATAAATTCCAGTTTAACACAAATTCCGGACTCAAAAACCTCAAATAAAGGTCACACCATACATTTGCACGGATTATGTTTTCATTTCTGAGAAATTGTGTTAATTTAATCAGATTACATCAGTAAATTCCAGTTTAACATAAATTCCTGACTCATGAAGGCCACACCATACATTAACACAGATTATATGTTTTCATTGCTGAGAAACAGTGTTAATTTAATCAGATTACCTCAGTAAATTCCAGTCCCCAAATAAAGGCCACACCATACATTTACACAGATTGCATGTTTTCATTGCTGAGATGACTGTTAGTTCAACTTGTTGCATCCGTCCATGTTTAGAAGTTTCTTTGGAAGCCTGTGTGCTCTCGTACAAACACAGCACGTGTGGCCGGCGTTCTTCAAACTCTCTCCTGTCCTGCGTAGACAAGCTGATGGCCGTAAGGTGCTGCGATCCAGCATCAGGGAGTTCCTGTGCAGCGAGGCCATGTTCTATCTGGGCATTCCCACCACGAGGGCGGGCTCGGTGGTCACCTCTGACAGCACGGTGGTGCGAGACGTGTACTACAGCGGGCACCCGCGCCGGGAGAAATGCTCAGTGGTGCTCCGCATCGCCCCCACCTTCCTCAGGTCAGGACGGAAGTTTTCTCCCCTTCCCTCTAAATCGGGCGCGTTTCATATTTACCCATTTTGTCCCGGAGCAGGTTCGGATCCTTCGAGATCTTCAAGCCGCCCGACGAGTACACGGGTCGCCGCGGCCCCAGCTGCGGGCTTGACGAGATCCGCGGTCAAATGCTGGATTACGTCATCGAGATGTTTTACCCGGAGATCCAGCAGAATTTCCCGGACAGGATCGAGAGGAACGTGGCTTTCTTCCGAGAGGTCCGAACACCAGTAACACTCGTGGACACAGACACGGGCCTCAGAGCGCCTCACACGAGGGTTCGAGGAGAGCAGGACTCTCTTATAACCTGTTGAGCTGCTGTTCGCTCTTGGGCCTGGTTCTTCATATTAAAACCGTTTCTCTTTGTGCTTACTGCACCTTCCGTCGTCTCATTCCAAGCTTCTCCCTCTGACCCTCCTCCCTGCAGGTGGTGGTCCGCACAGCGCGCCTCGTGGCTCAGTGGCAGAGCGTTGGCTTCTGCCACGGGGTCCTGAACACGGACAACATGAGCATCCTGGGCCTCACCCTGGACTATGGCCCGTACGGATTCATGGACAGGTCAGTCGCCCCTTGGCAGCGCCCATCCCCTCGATCCCGTACGTGCATGGAATCTGAGCTGTGACGCAATCTCAGTCCATCCCCATGACATCGCAGTTTTTGTAGGAGCCGCTTTCCCACAGCTGCTCGTTGTTCTGTGCTGAGTTCCATCAGTCACGAGCACTTTGGCGTGCTGATAAAGTTGCATGTTTGTGATTGTGAAGATGCAGACGGGCAACAGTGAAGCTCTGTGAATGAATGAATGTCACTAATATTCATCGTGAAGATGTGAATGATCGTGAGACGTTGGAGTAAAAATCAATGTGGAGCACTCCCAGCCTGTTCCCACGAGCTTCTTCCATGTCATTGATTTAAGTCGCGCCTTTGTGTTTAAGTCTCTGTCACTCATCAGACTTTACAAAACGCCTCATTGTCTCTCAGATTCGATCCCGACTTCATTTGCAATGCCTCTGACAACTCTGGCCGGTACTCCTACCAGGCTCAGCCAGCTATCTGCAGGTGGAACCTTGTGAAGCTCGCCGAGGCTCTGGCCCCGGAGCTGCCTCCGGACCGAGCCGAGGCCGTCATGGATGAGTATCTGGCTCTGTATAACGGATTCCACCTCCAAAACATGAGGAAGAAGCTGGGCTTGCTGAAGAAGGACGAGCCCGAGGATGAGCTCCTGATCAATGACCTGCTGCAGACCATGCACAGCACAGGTGGGGTCAGAGTCGGCGCGCCTTCAGAAAACACGCGGACCGCTCTGAGCTGACGTAAAAACCGAAAGTTCGCGGTACGCAACCGCCGAGGGTCGGGGGCCAGGCGGTAAGGGACCTCTTTGCCTTCCTCCGGCAGGGGCTGACTTCACCAACACCTTCCGCTGCCTGAGTCAGATCACCTGCCCCGCTGAGGGGGAAGGGGAGGAGGTCGGCAGGGCCGTGGAGCTCCTGCTGGCGCAGTGCGCCACCCTGGAGGAGCTGAAGACCGCCAACAAACCCACCATGGATCCCCGGTGAGCTGCGCACCGCTGCACCCGTTTGGTGGTCAGATTACAGATTACACAGTCTGGAAACGCCCCAGGACAGGTTTTACTAATGTGGGATTAAAGACTTTGATAGAAACCTTTCCTCCCTCTGCCCCCAGTCAGACACACTGGGTTTAAGGGCCATATGTTCTGTTTTATATAAAGCTGTTAATTGTCTTCACCTCGTAACACTAGAGGGGAAAATGGTGACTAAAGCACATCGCTGTGTTTGCACTGACACACTGAAACGATCTGCCCTGATTTCCTGCCACAACACATCTCCATTGTGCGCTTGTAAACAACACCCCCCCCCAAAAAGCAGCCGGCAGCAGTTACGCTCCGGCCCCCGCAGCGCCGGAGTCCCACAGCCTCGGATCTGCCAGTAAAGATTATGAACGTTGCGATCCGGTCTGCCGTCGACAGGGAGCTGGCGATGCTGCTGTCCATGGCCCAGAGCAACCCGGCGCTCTTCCAGATGATCTCCGACAGGGCGACGCTCGGCAAGCAGCTGGACAAACTCCGCAAACTGAAGGAGCTGACGGGGAGCAGCCAGGAGGAGCTGAGGAGCAGGCAGGCCCAGGAGTGGAGGGCCTGGGTCACACGCTACAGGTGAGGGGGGGGGGTGTGATGACCAAGAAAGCCCACTGTTGTGAGTGGGGCACCTACCTGGACCTGATTTGGTGAGGGGGGGTAGAAGTGTGAATAGCTGCGTCACCATTACCCCTAGAATTGCCCATGACCTAAATACCGCAATAAAGGAAACACCTGAACTTTGCAAAACCTCTCAGATATCGCTAAAAGCTCTTTACGCTCTCATGAGGTGGTTTTTCGATACAGAGGTATATCGCCAAAGTGTAATGGAAACACTTTATTTTTCCCATTTGCATCATTGGATGTGACATACGGGGTCATGTGACCAGTGCGGTGTATGGGAGGAGGAGGACAACTGAAGTAGCTGCTCCAAAACGCGAATTGTTTTGTACCTCCTTCCTCCTCAAAGTGAGGACGAGATTTTACCAGAATTAGGGTTTATGTGCTTTTATTTTGTGATAACCTGTAATGGAAACGTAGCTAGTGATGGAGCAGAGGAGGAAATGGGTTTGAGTGTGTGTGTGTGTGTGTGTGTGTGTTATCACGGCCGCAGGAAGCGCCTGGCCCTGGAGCTGGAAGGACAAGGCGACGCCCAGGCCGTGCGGGAGGAGAGGGCGAAGGTGATGGACGGCGCCAACCCCCGCGTCATCCTCAGGAACTACATCGCCCAGAACGCGATCGAGGCGGCCGAGAACGGCGACTTCTCTGAGGTCGGCGCCCGCCTTTCGGTGCCTTTGGGCTCCCCCGCGCCGCCTCACTTCGGCTCCTCTCACTTCCCCCTCCGCGCCGCAGGTCCAGCGGGTCCTCAAAGTCCTGGAGAAGCCCTACTCGTCCCAGCCGGGCCTGGAGTTTCCAGCGTGGGTGGGTGGAGCCGGCGAGGCTGCAAATCGGGGGGAGAGAGACGAAGGCGACGAGCAACGGGAGGAGGAGGAGGAGGCGGAGGAGGCGGCGTCCTCGTCCACGGCCAGGAGCGCGGTTCCCTACGACAGCAGGCCGCCGACCTGGGCCAGCCAGATCTGCGTCACATGATCCTCCTAATCGCTTCCTTGATCGCTGCCCCCTGAGGGGAAGCGGGATGCTCCGCCCCCCCCGCAGGGGAGGCAGCATCAGGGGAGCTCGGCCCGAGTCTGTACCTCACGTGTTTGAGAAGGTGAGCCGGGGCAGGCGAGGTCGGCGAGACCCCCCGCCTGCCCCGGGTCCCACCTGCCGTTGATGACGACCCAGACGACAAGTCCGCCGCGACCCGTCTGGGTCCGAACCGTGGCGTCAGCTCCGCCGCCGTCGGCCCGCGCCCGTGAGTAGAGGCGAAGCCGCAGTCGACAAGCACGCACAATGTTTCGCTCTGTCCTAGAATAGAAGTGGAGCGCTCGCTCCACCGCTTCACCGCCAGCCGCGACTAGAAGTCACCCTTCTAATTCTTCTGTTTTAGTCAAGCGTTGGATTTTCACAATAAGGTTGTCTTATTATCAGCTGAAGTATGAAGTAATAAAAGAATAAAAAACACAACCATCACCCGTTTAGAGTGTTTGAGTCTCTGATAGGCATTTAGGGAAACGCGTTTTTAAGTAGAACGGGCGGGTGTCGGTTAGTTTGAGCTCAGTCTGCTGAGAACTGTCACTGGAAGCGGCGGTGAAGGGTTTGGGGTGGCGTGACGCGTAATACTCGTAAACAGCCTCTCTGCGCTCTTGTTCTGACGGTGCCAGGCGCGTTCTCGCCATACCTCTGTGGCCCGGCTCCAACCTTCATCCTTCTGTCACGCGTAAACACGCAGAGTGTCCCGTCAGCTTCCCTCAGACTTATATAACCTTAAGTCTTTTCATAACCAGAATCCTAGAGAGGCTGAGTCACTTTTTTTTTTTTTTTTATCTCACCTTCTTTTTTTATCTCACCACACACCTTCTGTTATAGCTGCTCTCTTTTGCTTCCTGGTTGCGTCACAGTCAAGAATGTCTAAGGCTAGTGTGTACCTCGGGCTGTAACATCCACTCGTGTGCCGGCAAGTCTGAATCTGTGTGTGTGTGTGTGTGTGTGTGCTTCGGTCCCGCACACAGAACAATGAGCAGCATTCAGACCCACTGTTATCTTTTGATCAGCCTCGAGACATTTGGGACCCCTGTCCCACCGGCGTCAAAAGGTTGCGTCTCGTCGACGTGTCCGACCCGGTGCCTCCAGCCTGAGCCCACCTGCACTGGTGGGCTCGTGCAGTTCCTGAAAGGCTCCGGGTGACCCGAGGGCGCGCCTCGAGCGGCTGACACGCAGCCCAACTGCGCAGCCACCGAGCTTTACGCGCATAGGTGGGATCCGGGACAATGGGTGTGTAGCGACGGGGGAGGCGCGGAACAAATCAAACCACCGGCTCTCGCGGGACCGTTTCTGGATTTGGACCATGTCGAAGCGAGTCAGACCCGGCTACTGCCGCCAGGACATCAACAAGACCAAGTGGGAAGTGCCCGAGCGGTACCGAGACCTTCGGCAGGTGGGGACCGGCGCGTACGGGACGGTGTGGTAAGTGATCGTGAGGGTGGATGGACGTGGACCGCTGGTGTGTGTGTGTGTGTGTGGGTGTGTGAGGGTGGATGGACGTGGACCGCTGGAGTGTGTGTGTGTGTGTGTGGGGGGGGGGGGCAGAACAAAGAGCTCGACCGGACAGATGGTGCCACATACGCGGGCGAACAAAAGAAAAGTGGTCGCGCCGCTCGGAGCGCACGCCGCTCCACTTCCTTATATGATGGAGACGGCCGCGCCGACACCTTGGCTGAAGCATTCCAGTCGCTTTCTGCGTGTTGTTTTAGAATGGGAGTACTGAGGGGGGGCTGGGGGGGCAAGGTCGGCGATACGGGGTGATAAGGGTGCGCGCACCCGCAGGTTTACGGAGACGCGGCGTTGGAAAAAGCTGCTTTTCACGCAGTTTTGCGTCACACGGCTTCTGCTGTGGTCAATGGTTAACAGAGGAGCTTCTTCGTGCAGCCGGAGGTGCGTGCGTGTGCGCGTTCGCGCGCGTCTTATTTTAACTTAGACGTCTCAACATCTGTATGATAGAGGAAGAACGCCACTAAACGCTGTTTATTTTTATCCACCGCTGTGCAAAGAAAATATATATATATTTTTAAACTCCTCTTTAATCGAGCTCAAAATGTTCAGCGCGAACTTGTGCAGGATTTGAAGGGTTTGGAAAGGTCATTTCTATTCTTTGAAACGAAAAATTGTCAGATATCTGTGTCAGAAAGTCAAACATATAACTGAGTCGGACGATGTCGTTGTTGGTGTTTGTGGTCGATAAGATAAAAGTGTGATCTTCGGTGACTCTCACAGAGGTTGTAGATCTCAGCCTGGTGGCTCATGCTGCGTGTTCTCGCCTTCAGCTCAGCACTGGACAACAGGACCGGGTCCAAAGTGGCCATCAAGAAGCTCTACAGGCCGTTCCAGTCGGAGCTCTTTGCCAAGCGGGCCTACAGAGAACTGAGGCTCCTCAAGCACATGAAGCATGAAAACGTGAGAATCACCTTTTACATATCAGCCTCCGGGCCTCCAGGCTTATTTATACATGTAGAAGGGCGCAGAGAACACGCAGATCTTGGTGGTAAGCGTTAACTCATGCAGGCTCCCGCCCCCCCTGTGTGCAGGTGATTGGCCTGTTAGACGTCTTCACCGCTGACCTCTCCCTGGACGCCTTCAATGACTTGTAGGTGCAGTTCGCGCCGTGGCCGCGGGGGGGCAGCACGGGCCCACTCTTCGCTGGAGGTCGATAATGGACGCTTTATTTTGTTCTGCTCAAGTTATCTGGTGATGCCGTTCATGGGCACAGACCTGGGGAAGGTGATGAAGATGCAGAGGCTGTCGGAAGAAAAGATTCAGTATTTAGTTTATCAAATGCTTAAAGGCCTTAAGGTAGTTGGATTGTCCATTATAGATACATTTTTATTGCTATACGACTCTGGTGATGAAACCTATTTTTTTTCCCTACACAGTATATTCATTCTGCTGGTATAATTCACAGGGTGAGTTGATTCTTTTCATGCTTATTTATGCATTAACAAGGCTTATAAGTCAATATTTTTGTAGCCTATTAACTCATTTGCAGCAGTAGCCTTTGGGCAAACTGACAAGAGAAATATAATATTAAAAACAACAACACCTGCTGCAAGTGTATGAGGACACCTACGGTGAAAGTCCATTAGGAACAATATAAAGAGGAAAATAACTTTTGAAGTGACGCGTGGAGAGTTTGCAGAACAGTAGGTAGACGTAGTTTGCATTTGTATTTTATATACAAGAGTTTATTTTTCACATCAATCCCTGCAGGACCTCAAACCAGGAAACATTGCCATCAACCAAGACTGTGAGCTGAAGGTAAATAGTATGTGCACCAAGCAGAGACTCCTGCCTCCAAATGTCATCCATGTGGTTGTTACATCCCACGGCGCTCCACTTCAGATCTTGGACTTTGGTTTGGCGAGGCAGGCAGACAGCGAGATGACGGGTTACGTGGTGACGCGCTGGTACCGAGCCCCCGAGGTCATCCTGAGCTGGATGCACTACACACAGACGGGTAATGAGCAGCTGCATTAGCAGCCTCCTCTCTTATCTTCACCTTTGCTAACCCAATCTTCAGGGTGCTTTATTGTTGCCTTTGTCTTTTAAATTGCTTTAACCTTTTGCAGCACTCGTTCTTCCTCTCATCTGTTCATGGAGAAGTCTGTTTTCCTGTTTGTCCACTTATAATTCTGCTTCTTTGTATCATTTAAATAAATGTTGGCTCAAGTTAATGTTAGTTAATTTTCAAAAAAGGGACACTACAGGCAGAACATTATTCAATGAGCACATAATTACATTTATTAAGTACTGTTAGAATGAGTTTTGTGTTAAAAAGGGGCGATCTATCAGGAACCAGCCTTTGTTCCATTGTAGTTGTTGAAGAACACACTTGTTTTTTCTTTCTTCTTTCAGTGGATATTTGGTCTGTGGGCTGTATCATGGCAGAGATGCTGCAGGGGAAGCCTCTTTTTAAAGGCAGCGACCGTATCCTTTTTCCCTCAGCAGAGTTAGGTGAAGCTTTTATGCTCTGATCAGACGTGACCCTTGACCTCCCGGGTACTAAGACTTGGATCAATTAAATGAGATCATGAAGATCACAGGAACGCCAAATCAAGAATTTGTTGCCAAGCTGGATTCTGAGGATGTGAGTTGTTGTAAAAAAAAAAAAACATCACAAGGGAGCTGGAAGAAATCATGTTTGAGTTGTTCTGAAGACGTTTGCTTCATCTTTAGGCGAGGCGCTACATCAAAAGTCTTCCAAAAATTGAGAAGAAAGATCTCCAGAAAGTGTTTTCCACAACAAACCCCCAAGGTCAGACACGCCGCTGAAGCGTCTTTCAGATGTGTTTTGGGTCCGTTGACTCCGGTTTGACCCCGGTCTCTCAGCCGTGTCCGTGCTGGAGCGCATGTTGCTGCTGGACCCGGAGAGCAGGGCCACGGCGGCGGCGGCCCTCGCCCTGCCGTACTTCACCGAGTTCAGAGACCCCGAGGAGGAGACGGAAGCACAGCTGTACGACCACTCGCTCGACAACGCTGAGCTGCCTCTGAGCCAGTGGAAACGTAAGGGGGGGGGGACTGAGGCGCGGGAGTGCTCGCCGGACATCGGCCTCGAGGAGGCCCGCTGATGGTCGCTCTGCTCCTCCTCTTTCAGGTCACACGTTCACAGAGATCTTGACCTTCAAGCCTGTTGTGTCTGAATCCAAGGAAACGCCCCTCTAAAAGAGTCCGCCGTGGAGCCCGGGGACCAAGATGCAGTTTTAGAAAGTGGACTGTGGGGGGGGGGAATCCCTCAGATCAAGAAGTGATGCTTAAATTGTGGGTTTAATCTCCTCCCTCGTTGGTACCGTGAGGCTGCCGCAGGTGTGGTCTCCTCTGTGGGGTAACAAACTCCTCCGGACTGTTTCTGCCCTCGGTTCATACGGGGAGAAGGCAGAACGGGAAATGATTTCAGCGGAATCAAACTATTTCCATTTCACCTCATAATTCCGTAAATGATGGAAAAGCACATTTTAATGTCTCGTGGTTAATCCAGCACACGACAACATATGTGGGGGGATGAATGTGGATTGAATTGTTCTCACGTGTTATCTGCCCTCGCTGACATATCCTCAAACTGCTGCGTGTGTGTGCTTGTGTGCGTGTGCGTGTGCGTGTGTGTGTGTGTGGGGTTTAGATTTCTGCTCTGACCTTATAATTCCTCCCAGTGGCCTTAAGTTAATGTCCAAGCAAACCTACTGCTGAACATAAAATCCAATCTCAGGAGGTTGAACACAAACATTCCTGTCCTCATTTACAACAGAACATGACATTTTTAACATTAAATGTTTTTTTTCTGAAAAATCCTGTTGTCCTGATCCTGATGCCTTTTTCTTCCCCCCTTGCATACAGACGTTTGCCTCATGATAGATAAGACATGAAGTGGGAGTTGTGACTGAAGTTGTGAGTGTATTGCACAGATTTATTTCACAGCTTTTAAGACGATACAAAAAGTGCTGAGCGAGGCAGTAAATGAAGGAAGGAGAAAAGTTATCCAGGTTAATTTCAGTCCCATGCAAGCTGTGAAACCAGAACATCTTCATTAAACATCTGCATTTGTGTTTGTCCAAGCAGGGCTGTACAGAGTGGAGACTACAATTCCCAGAATGATGCACTTCCCGAATGTCTTGAAAGTCATTTTGAAGAACAAACGGTAATTTATCACACGTGACAGAAAATACACGTTACCTCCACCACGGATGTTTTGTGACACCCGCCATCGCTCCGTTTGTTTGTTTTAATGAAATTTTCAGGAAATGCTTATAATGGGACAGGGAACAATGACTATATTTTGGTGATTTTCCGCATTCCAGAGAGACTTTCACCCTTGATCTTTCACAGATCAAGGGTGAAAGTCTCCCAACCTATGACTTAAGCAACTATGTTGTTATGTAACCTTGTGTTACTTGTGTCTATACTGCGTATGTATGTGTATGTGTATATTCATATTTTATTTAAGTGATAATTATTCATTTTAATTTTGGGAAGTCCCATAGTAATAATAACTGAACAACAGATATCATTAAAATCTGTTCATAATTTTCAAATTGTTTTGCTAACAAACAGATGAACTGAAACAGATAATGCTGGCTATCACATAATCCTCTTGGCGGAGGTAGCAATAATATTGAAATAATAATAACATTAACAGTTAATAACATAACAATAATAGTAATAACAATAATAATAATAATAACAATAATAATAATAATAATAATAATAATAATAATAATAATAATAATAATAATAATGATAATAGTAATAATAATAATGTCTTACAGATTGTAATAAATTGCATAAATTCTACAAATGGAAATTCTATAAATGAAAATATGATAAAGAACAGCACCACAGGCAAACCCAACTTATAAACAAGCATATTCCCATAAATCTTAACCTTCAAACATGTCAGAGTCTAAAGAAGCCGTGAGATGCCAGCCTGTATTAACGATAGTTTAATGAGACACACCAGCAGCAGCTTCAGATTATCCTGCTTTGGTGATTTATTGCGCAATTAACAGTGATAAACACATTTTCTGGTTTCCATTCTTACTGGTGACTACAGGCTGAGCTAACAAGTGTTTACACATTCCAGAAAAATGGTTGTTTGCCTTCAGATTCTGCTCATTCCTCCACATGTATTCCCCATTAGTCGGTGTTGAATTTAACAGACCCGTCTCAAGTGACCTGCAGATCCTTGACTCTCAGGGGTGACTCCCCCCCTCCCCGAGGAAGAGCTTCCTTCCTGGGCTTCTCCAAACCAAACTTTGCGTGCATGTCTTGTCCTCGGTGTGTACTCTGGTGTCAGCGAGTTCTGCTCCCTGTGCAGGCAGGAAAACCAAAGGGAACGTTTTCTTTTTAACCCCGTGTCAGTCTGCAGCCGCTATGAAAGACTCCTCTTTTTGGCTCTGTTTGTTGACCCAGCGGTTTATTTTCAGTGTGTGTTGGATTCAGGCAACATACTTTCTGACACACACACGTCGGAGTCTATGTGTGTAGACCACACAGATACGCCTGGCATGCCACACACACACACACACACACACACACACACACACACACACACACACACGTGCAGGATGATGGGCTCCAGAGGCAGAGCACTGGTCTGACCCGGGTCGTTCTGTCATAAAGTGGAATATCAGCAACAACTGAGAGGGAGGGTCGACGCTGTCATCCCCAAAACCTTCATTTATTTAATTTTATTTTGGCCCTCTCATGCAAAAGATTTATCTTTTTAGCAGCCACGAGCCTGACACCATTTAACATTTGGCTCATTTGTCCACTTGCGTCAGTTTAAAATCAGCTGTTTATTCTCCAAATGGGAAGGATTTGTGACTTTTTCTTGAGATCAAATAAACACAACTGAGGGCTCTTAGCACTGATAAAGTGATCAAACTGTACAGCGGTCACGCTTTTTTCCAATAATATTGATTAATCACACAGAGTTTGTTCACTTCAAATGAAGAAAATTGAACTAATCTGTCTGGATGAGAGCAGAAATGGGGAATGTCTGTTTCATTTAGACAGGAAACGCCGCTTAATCTTTTCCCAAGCTGCCCGTTTGTTTGCTTTATTGAAAAAAATGCCTGTGTTTGGTGTAGGATCCTCCTTTTATTTGTGCGCGTGTGGCGCTTTCGTGGGGGGGGCGGGCGGGGGCAGAGTTCATGTGGATGTGGAGGTCAAGCTGTCCCAGCGAAGGGAGTCACGTTGCCCGTGTGCGCCGGAGCTGCTCGGCCTCCGCGTCCGCCGTCTTCTGTCTCTGCACGTGTCCGAGTTTCAATCTACCGCCGGATCTTTGTGACACGCACACATGCGGAAACACCCAGTGGGGGGCGGGGGGCTGCCCAGGTCCCTGTGATCTAGAAATTGGGTGGGTAACACCTAACATGTGTAAAGCAGGAGGTTAAGGATGTGATAATGAGAGGAGGGGGGGGGGTAGGAATGAAGAGTTCAGAGAGGATGGGTGGATGAAAGGAAAGGACTCGCAGATGAAGGGATAGACGCGGGGAGAGATGCAGAGCCCCCCTGGGAGCAGCCCAATCTGAGACTGGGCAGTTGAGTTTATATGACCTCACTGGTTCGCCACGCAGCTCCATTTGAAGACCGGAGCAGACGGAGCCCGCCACTGGAGCATGACCCCCCCCCCCACCTCCCCCAGCTCCCAGGGACGACTCCCGCGTCCATCTGCGACGTGTTGAGGTACGGGGTCGGGGCGAGTCCGCGTCCAGGCGGGCATGGCGGCACCCGAGGGGGCACTCGGACCCCTCGGGCGAGTGATGGGGGCCAGCTGCTGTTTGCTTCCACGCGGGAGATCAAACGCGGGCTCGCCTGTGAGTCGCAGGACGCCGTTTTATCAGGCGCCTCTCTATTTGTGGCTGATAGTTCAGCTCAGGTGCTGCTGCGAGGGGTTTTCATGTCCCGCTGTTACGTTTTCTGACATCCTTTAATGTACAAATACCTGCGGGATTTTAACAACCACGTGGCGACATACGGATGGAGAAACCCACAGATGCCAAACGATCCCATGTCAGCACTTTTTAACACACCAGAGAGCTTTAAGTGCACTTACAAAAATAGAAAACGCTGTCATCTGCATAGTGGTGTAGCTTTGGGGAAGACCGTAGAGTGGAAACCTTTTTTAAAACAAATGCATCAGTCACGCTTTTAGTTTACTTCTATCCCCAAGACAAAGACCTCCTCTATTCTTCACTGCCACCACAGTAAAGGTCAAAAGTTTGGTGAGCCAAAAAAAGCTTTAGACTCATTGACAGCAAATATTATGGAAGCCTGACATCAGATGACCTTCCTTCTGCGAGTCTTAGTGCTCAAACTGAAAACTGTGGCAGCATTATTTGCAGGGCAGGGGAAGGACTGAGAGGCATAAGCAGTGTAATCCATCATGTTTGGTGGAGCCTTTTGGGGTCTATCAACCTTCTCTGACTATTGAGAAATATCCCTGAACAAGAGAAGGAACTATAGCCCCTTTTCAGAAGCTGTGAGGAGCAAGATTTGTCTTTACTCGGATGAATTAAATCTTGGTAATAAAAGTGACTGAAACATTGAAACAAACATTTAAAGCAATGCAGCTGTTTCTGTTTCACTTTTTTTAATTCTCCAGTGCACGCAAAAAAAAAAAAAAAACAACACCTGAATGTGATCAGCTCCTTTCACCTGGCTTGGAACCAAAATAGTTTTGAATCCTAAAGAAGCACACGAGCTGCAAGACGAGGCCTCCAGCTGAACCAGGGGTAAGGGCTGACACTGAGGTGAAAGGTCACAATATATCACAGAACCTGTTTTTCCCCTCTTCACATGCTGAGCCGCCGCTGTTTTCAGGTCAGAGTCGCACGGAAACCCCAACAAAAGCCCGTAATGTAGTTTCGAAGATTAGAATAAACAGCATTAAAACGTCCATCTCGTGGAGCACTAATACAATGTTATCCAGATTTCAATCACTTATCCAGCTGAGTGGACGTCAGATTTTCTTCTGTTCTGTCGTGTTTCCTGCTGTTTGTGATAAATCATTCTCCCCCTGACTGACGAATCAGGGCGCTCGATTCACAATGAAGCCCTTAAAGTCGGTTACATAAGCCCTCAAACTTGTACGAGTCCCCTCAGCTTGAAGTGTTTAGGGACGACAGTTGCCGGTTGCACGGCCTTACTGGGTAAAAAGAAACACAGCACGTTTGATTTCCCCCTCATTGCCAAATAAAGAATGAAATAAAACTCCTGCAGACACACACACACACACACACACACACACACACACACACACACACACACACACACATACACACACACACACACACACACACACACACACACACCCCACCCACACACACATGCATCTGTGGTGCAACAGCGAGCAGAACACAGACTTTTTCCCCCCAGGAGGAGGCTGATGATGGTGGTGTGGAATGGCGGTGTGTGTGTGTGTGTGTGTGTGTGTGTGTGTGTGTTGGGGATGTGTTTTGACTATTCCGGCTGATTTGTCAGAGGTGCCAGGCCGTGTGCTGTGGCGAGAGCACGGGTATCCCGGCCTCATGTCTGTCCACGTGGAGGCTCCTAACGCCTGATCCAGCCGCCGCAGCCTCATCAGAAAGTATGATTCGGTTACCCTCGTTTCCTTTGTGTTCCCACACTCGCGCTCACGACCCCGATGTCGTGACAGCAGGCTGGAATCCAGCCTCTATAAATACCAGCAGTACAAGTCACGTTGCTCTTGTTTGGGAGAAATGGAAAAGATATCATTACGCAGCACAACGCTGATGGTGTAATTGCTCTGTGAGGCTGCTCTGCCGAGTGAAAGCGGAGGAAATGATGTGGTAAAAGAGGCACGACTGATAAAAATAATCTCTCCAGAGATGGTCCGCCTGCTCACCAGGACCGCGTTTTATGCAAAATCTGTGGGGTAGAGGCTGTAATGGGGAGCGCAAACCAGCACCAGCACCAGCGCTGTGGACGCGATGTATGGGAGAACGTTCATTCAGAATCACTGAGAGACCAGGAAGCCGATGTTGTTGGATCACTTTCAGATGAATGTCTGAGAACAGAGAGAATCTTTCACAGCCTTGTGAGGGTGGGTTGGTGTTTTATTCAACTTGGTGTTACCATCGTATCAACATAAGGAGGCAAAGGGGGCTTCTGTAGAGGTGTGTTGGAGACATGCGCAGGGCTGCTGCCAGAATGTTTATCACAAAAGCCGTGATGTGCCCCCCAACCCCCCCTTACCCTCATAACAGACCAGGGCGAGGCGATTACAGTGCATTACTCTCCAGTGACCTCTAATTCTCTCTGACAGCATCAAGGACCGCACAATGTTCCGCCAGTCGCCGACATCGATTCAAATGATCGTTTATTGTCACTTCCAAGCTTCCTTTTCATCCGTGCAGCAAAAGGCCTCTGTCTGCCCCCAAATGAAAGGGCCCACTGTGCCAATTTGGCTGCTGGGCTGAAAATTCATGCAGTGCAACTTGGACTGCGGGGCTGCTACATCGCTCTGCAGCAGCTATGGAGGCCTGATAAATCATCGAAACACTTTTATTAGAAAGCGTAGTATGCTTCGTGATGGTGTTTCCCGCGCTAGTGTTTGCGTCTGGCAGCTTGTTGTCCCCGGGTGCATCCACGTGGCACTTCTGCAGCACGTTGACCTCACGGTTTAACATGATTTAAACAGGGTTAAATCTTAAATATCAACCTACATGTGGGGTTTACTTTGGTGAAAATGCAAAACTATTCGTAAAGCTGCTACCATTCAAAACAAAAACAATGCCAAAAACTTTTGTTTAACCAACCATATATTAGGGTAAATATTGAAGGAATCGAGGGTGTTTTCACCATTATCTGTTGCACATTTTCTGCACAGGCGAGAAAACACTTTATATTTGCAGTTATATTCACAATAACCTGCTAAATCCAAGCGTTTGTTTTTTTTTTTTTACTTTTATGTTCTAATTCAAAGCTCCAGCTGCAGCTACCACCGCCTGTTTAAGTAAGAGCTCGCTTCAGGGGCCATGCTGACGCCCCATAAATCGGTTTTAACACCCCGAACTTGAAGAATATAAGTTTTGTGCTAAGCTATGATAAGCTAAGCTAAGCTAACAAAAGCACCTGCAAGATGGAGCAGCTTTGTCCTCTGCTCCTGTGCGTGTTGGATCTGTAACCGAGCTCGGGGTATGCTTTGCACACTTCCATTAATTATTCATGGGGAGCGTCGGGGCATAATTTGGAATCCTTGTTTTGATCGCGTCTGTTCCGGAGTTCTAGCGATGCAGAGAGAGAAAGGAAAGCTGCAGACGGTGCATGTAAACGCGTCTGCTGCGAGAAGGCAGCATCATCTAACACACACACACGTGTCTGGAGCCACACGGAATTAAAGCCTCCTTTCACGTTTCACAGTGAATCGCACGCCGGTAACGACAGAGGCTTCACTTTTGTTTGCACGGGGGGTGGAAGGAGGAAGGGAAAGAGAGAGAGAGGGGGGGGGGTGTTCCTTCTTAACCCCTCCTCCTGTCCCCTTCTCCATGTGAAGGAGAGGGGGGGGGGGGATCAGGCCGGCCTCCTTTCCATTCCCATGGATCATATTACTGGAGACTCCAGCCCTGAGACATCTGCTCTGCCAGTAATAACAGAGCGCGTCCCCGCGTCCCAGACCTGCGACCGTGCACCCCCCCCTCCTCTTCCTCCTCCTCTTCCTCCTCCTCCTCCTGCTGCTGTCCTCCAGTCAACACACTGCCATCTCTCTCTCTCCCCCCTCTCTTACTTCCATGAGCGCCGCGGTGCCGTCGGTGCGCCTCGCATGTGCCCTTCCACCGCCGCGGCTGCAGCGCGTCCCTGCTCCATCCCTCCTCCTCCTCCTCCTCCTCCTCCCCCCCCGAGAGAGGCGAGTAGCGGCGGAGCGAGGCCATCGGAGGCTCCCGGTGCCATCGAACGAGAACGGGATCGTTTGGGGTTTTTTTTTTTTTTTTGGCGTGTGTGCGTGTGCGTGTGCGCTCCGTAGGCTGCTGACTGTGGGCATCCTCGCCGCCGCCGCCGCCGCCGCCTCGGATCAGAGGACAAGAAAGGGCGGATGAACAAAAACCCCAGACCCCCACGTCTGATGCTTGAAGCCGCCTGAACGCACGGATATTCCTTTTTCCTGCCGCCACATTCTCCTCTTCCCGCGACGCTTTTTGCTGGTTTTTTTTTTTTTTTTTTTTTTTTTTTGGGAGCACCATGGAGACGGTCGAGAAGGAGTGCGGAGCGCTGGGTGGATTATTCCAGGCCATCGTCAACGACATGAAGGTAACACGCACGGAAATCCACGCAGAATATTTTGGGGCTGATGAGACGCATGTATTTATTTTTTTTATAGCCTTTGTCTGTGTCACCGGGTCCCCCCCCCCCTTTTCTCTCTCTCACACACACACACACACACACACCCCCAACCCCCGCTGCAAAAGCCGCAGCAGGTCAGACCGAGAGATGAAACATGTTTCCCTTTGTGTTATTTGCATAATGTGCAGCATGTCTGTCAGGCGCCGACGTCCAACAATGCCTCCATGCAGCGCTGCAGCCTCGGTGTTGCACTGGAGCTGCATGGAGGCATCAGCACGGGGAGAGTGGTGGTTAGGTTCTGTTTCAAATCTGCGTGCGTGCGTGCGTGTGTGTGTGTGTCTGCATGTGTGTTTGCGTGGTTTCATGATTTTCGATTCAGGCTTCGTCATCACTGTTACGCAAAGCAGGCAAAGCGGCAGCGGGACGCCTTTTAAGGTTACCATGACGAAGGTAGGGTCTCATTTGACCCCAAACAACCTTCTCCATCACCCGCGCGCCGGCTGCAAGGGCGCATTCCGGCTCCATCGCCTCGCCGCCACCACCAGCGGCGGATCCTGGCCCAAAGCGCGGCTCACGCTCCACCGTGGTCGCCAGAAACGCCAGATATGCGGTCGTGAGCGGGGACGAGCCGAGGCCTCCCCGCCGCCGCCGTCTCGACGGCTCCGTTTGCCTCCTACGCGCGTCCGTGAAGTATACGTGTGAGGGGGGTGGTGGTGGTGGTGGGGGGGGTCAGAGGAAGGAAGTTGCGCCGAGGTGGTCTGTTGTCGTTCACCACAACAGATGGAAAGTGTGACCGACGTCCAGCGGGGCCTCCACCGTGGAGGTCGCGGGCGTCATCGGGGCCCGGTGGCGCCCAAACGAGTCAAGCGTCACTTTCCATCATCCCGATCCCCGATTGATCCGGGGGCCTTCTCCTGTCAGGCTCCAGTGAAACCAGCCCTCGGCTATTGGCAGCTCTGGTTTGACTTCATATATTTTCCTTTTGTATTGTGCCAGAGCGGGGCTGGGGGGGGGGGGTGAGGGGGGGTGAGGGGGGTGAGGGGGGTTCTTTTAGAAAGAGGCGGTCTGTGTATTGATAAGCAGCACAGATGAATGAGAGCGGAGCCCTTAGTCAGCACAGTGTCCGTGTCCACTGTCTGAGATCTGACCTCATTTTGGCCGCTTGGCTGGGTCGTGCGAGCCTGTCAGACCGGCTTTACCCCCCCCCCACACACACACACACACACACACACACACACACCCCCGGCAGCGGCGCAGCTTCCCTCTGCTGATCTCACTGTTTGCAACATTCACCCCTATGACACCCACACAGAGGGGCTTTAGCCAAAAGAGGGACCCCCCCACCCCCCCCTCCAGAAGGCCATACCGGTTCTACGGTTACACAAGCGAGTCGGCCGCAGAACGGCGAGCGGAGCAGGCGGCGGGGAGCGAAGCGACTGAGCTGGAGTAGATCAGAGAAGAAGAATTAGGTCAGCGGCGGGTGTCGTTGGAGGCCTGTCTGTGGAAGCGGCGCCCCCCCCCCCCCCCGCATCTGCCGAAAACGCCAAAACCAAAACAAAACCCCCCCAAAAATAAATGTCCCCGCGCAGGATCTCTGATGCTGGCTGCGACCTCACCCTGTCGCGAGAGAGGAAGAGCCCCCGCGATTCACTTCCTTTCCTGTGTTTGTCTCCCCCGCCGGCCTCCCGGGGAGCTGCTGGGTGTGGATGAGGAGAGATCTGTGTGTGTGTGTGTGTGTGTGTGTGTGTGTGTTTGTCCCCCCCCCACCCCTGCCGCTCCTCCTTTGCATGCATCTTCACCCTCCACCCTCAGCTGTCTTGGCAGAGCATCCCTCCGACCCCCCCCTCGCGGGAGACGCAGGCTGCACAAACTAATGAGACACCTGTTGGAGCCGCAGCGGCGGTTCGAGGAGGTTCGCCGCGGCGGTGGCTTTGCAAGGCCGGAGGTTCGGGGGAGAATTTTAAACGCCGTGGCTGCCTGGGCGGAAGAATAAGTGCCGTAGAAGAAGACAGGAGGAAGAGGAGGAGGAGGAGGAGGAGGAGGAGGAGGAGGAGGAGGGGGGGTTACACCGGGGTTATTGGACTCAGGCTCCTACTTTAATGAGATCTAAGCCCTGAATGTGCTTTCTGTTTGTTTTCTGCTCTGATGCAGTAGCTCAAGGCGGCGTGTGATGATCCGGCCTTAAATCTGTTCCAGGCTTTTCAAAGGCAGCCTCTGCTACCTGCTCCGCGCACACACACACACACACACACACACACACACACACACACACACACACACACAAACCGCCCCCCTCCACCTGGATGCTCGACCCCGCGTGCGCAGAGGGGCTCGTGCCCACCACAGGCCCTTAGACTCAAAGATCTCTGAAGCCAGTATTGCGAGCGCGCACATAGTTAGAGCCATCAGAAGAGGCGTGGGAGCCCGGAGTTTAAAGAGCAGCCAGTGTCTCAGCCTGGGGGGGCGGGGGGGTCTGCTGGAGCTAATTGCATCAGAATTTCAGTGTCTTATCAGAACTGCATATATCAGAGATCAGCACAGAAGAGTTTTATTTTATTAAACTACCAGATTGTATCCTGTTGTGGAGAACATCATGTCTCTCCCGGGTGTGTCTGTTGCGTCCAAATGTCCTTGTGGGTGACGCTTATTTGTCTTTCTGCCCCCCCCCCCCCACAGAGCTCTTACCCCGTGTGGGAAGATTTCTGTGCCAAGGCCACCAAACTTCACTCTCAACTCAGGTGAGGACAAACTCTCAGCCCAGCCAAACCAAAAAAACGCTGTGTGACTGTTGCAGTGAACAAAGTGTGTGTGCCGTGTGTACGTGTTTCCAGGACCACGATCTTGGCAGCAGTGGCCTTCTTAGATGCCTTTCAGAAGGTGGCGGACATGGCTACCAACTCCAGAGGTGAGTCCTTAAGCTCTGCGTTCCTCCCTCCGCGCTAGAATCACCGACCCCGGTCAAGGTTTCTCTTCTCACTAACAGTTTTTCCTTGTTGCCCTTGAGGACAGATTTTCCAGTTCCAATACCACATTATCGTTGGAGCGTGAAAGATGCTAAAACAGGAGCTCTGCTACCTCGTGATGCTTCACGTTGCTTTCCAAAGTTGTCCGAGGTTCTCAGAAGCGGGACAGGCGCTCGTGTGCCAGACGATCATGTTGGTCGCTGCAGTCTAGAAAACATCTGCGCGTAAGGTCTTTCGGGGTGGCTTAAACGGCGTGTTCCTGCTGTCCCCCCCCCCCCGGAGCAGATAGTTGGGATGGCGATGAAGGTCGCGCGGAGGCCGGCCTTGGAAACTATCCCGCCTAGTTTTTGGTTTCGCCGCGCGGAGGTCATTTTTCTACCTTGAGCGCCGTGTCACACATTCCTCCATCAAAGACGGGGATAGCTCCGGGGTGGGGTGGGGGGCGGGGCGGGGTGGGGGGGCGGCTCAAAGAAGTGAAAATCTTGAGCTTATTGTTTCTGCGGTCTTAGCGGGGCCCGCTGATCTGCTTAGTCACCCTGGTGGCGGCGGACATGTCGGCCAGAGAGGCGGCTGATTAACACAGATTTCCACGGAGCCGATCGTCGACAGCAGTATGTAGGTCAGAAACGGTGCCAAGCGCGCGCGTACGCACAAAGGCTCCCGCCGCGGCCTCCGAGCGGGGCACGGCGAAAACTGAAAGGGCGACAGCTGGTGGCCGGCCACATGACCCCGGTGGGGGGGGGTGGGGGGGGTCACATGTCAGCGTGGTTTTAAACAGTTTGCACCGGTGCAACCCTCAACCCTGAGCGCTCGCCGCGGAATATCTCGAGAGCCACGGATTCCATGTGGCTCTTCCAACGGCGGTCCAGTCACGGGGAGCTTCATCGATACGGGTGCCGTCGGTTCAGCCTATCGACTGGCTCCTCCGGCGCAAGGCGGGGGTGGAGTTTTAAAGAAGTGTTTATTGTAAATAAAGGGAAAAGAGCAGAATAATATTGTAGCTGGAATAGAGAGATGAGAGGAGTTTTGTAGCTCCGGATGCCTCAAATCCCCTGAAATGTGTCACTGATACCTCCACCCACTCTGTTCTCGCAGGGACGTGAACTTTAGGGTGGGATTCTTTTCATACCCCCGTAACGCACAGGACCATATGGGATTAACAAAACACCGTTCAGATTAATGCTAATGGCACTTTTATGGTTTAATCAAATCATTTGCATGACTCTAAATCATATTTTAAGGTCTGTATAGTCATTGTGCTTTGGTTAATTGTTCAAATACGTCAACCTAAGCCATTAAATTTGGGACACATATGCCTGTCAGTCCCAACAATGTCATGGATCTGTATAATTTTAATAGAAATGTCATTCTTTAAGGTAACCAAACAAAGCGCAGTCTGTGGCTTGTGAGCTGATGCCCTGCTAGCTTCACAGTGTCCTTATCAATATTTATCGGCGCTGGGACTGTGGACCGGGGTAACCTTTTTACCTCGGGCTCCAGGCAGCAGCGGCACAGACGGGCACATTTAACCTTCCCGCAGCCGCAGCCAGGACCCGAAAATTCTCTCCCGCCTTTGCGCTCAACACCAGGTCAGGGCCGCTCAGCAAATGGTGGCACGTACAATAAACAGAATTCAGGGATGACTAGCTCAGTCTCCACCCCCCCACCCCCCCCAACCCCCTCTGCTGTGTGAGCGTCTGGGCCGGCCTGCCTGCACAGCCCCTGCCTGTCTCCTGCGCTGCCATATACGGCTGATTCCAGCACAGGAAAAGGCCTCACGATACGATCTGCTGTCTATCACTGCCGAACGTCTCTGTTAGGGGATGAGCTGCAGCTGCTGGCACAGCTGGAGGTTTCATCACATTTGCGCTCTGCTTCCTTTAATCTACCTTTAATGCACTCGTCCGATCCTTAAACCCTCGCCAACGCGCACGCTCCCCATGAGTTTATGTTTCCAGGGCTAAAAGTAGTTTAGAATTCTTTCCGGCGCTAGCACCTTAACCTTTTTCCCCCCGCCTCTCCTTGACTCCGCGTGTCCCCGTTGACTTCGGTGTTCACACCTAAACTCTCTACATTTGTCTTTCTTTGAATCCGGCTCAAGTGCGGAAGGAGCCTTGTCGAAGTGCGACTGCGTTCGCACGTCGACAGCTGCGCGGGTCTTCCGTGAGCCCGAAACGGTCCCGACCGTGGCGTTGTCCCGGCACCCCGAGAGGGTGTCAGTTTGACCTCCGGCCAGCGCTCCCCAACCGGCCCGCGGAGACAGGTCGATGGGCCAAATTGGATTTAACGACTTCCTGCCCTGTCTCGATTTTGTTTTTTTATTCACAGCAGGAGCAGCTGTATTAGCCCCCCTTCCTCTTTGGGCCTCGTCTGCACAGATCTGTAATCTTCCCCTTGCCCACGTGTCCATTTTTAGGGTTAACGGCCACGGCCCTGGCGTCAGCGCCTGTGTGTTTTTTTTTTCTTTTACGGGGCAGCGGCTCCATGGCGCGCTGGCACCCTGCCCGATGGGGCTGTTACTGCAGGCTGTCTAAAGACATGTCTGACCCGGTGCATTGGCAGCTCACATCTGGGTTCAATAGAGGTCCACCGACCACAAAGGCTCCACTGGATGAGTGTATTTGGAGGATTTCAGCCCTTTAAAGATAGCTGTTTCATGTCTCGACGCCCATCCTTCCCCGGGGCATGTTTTCATTTTATTTTTAGCCTGGTCTGCCTCCCAGGTTTAGTTGCTTTGACCGTTTTGAGGTGGATTTAACAAGAATATATTTATCTAGAGAATAGTAGGCTCTGTGTTTGGGGTGGATGGCGCGTTGCGGTGGAAAGCTTTACTTTATTTCCTCCAGTTCAGGTGGGTGAAGGTGGAATTCAAAGGTCCCACAGTGCGGGGGCAACGGCCCGTCAGACTGCAGGCTCCCCAACCTTGTCAGCTATCGAGGGGAGTCCAGTGGAGGGTGGTTTGGGTGAGGGTGGGGGGGCGGTGGCAGTGGGATTTCTACGGCTCTGGGTATCCAGGCTAGGCAGAGGCGTTTGTCTAATCCTCTTAGCCCCACTCTGTAACACACAGACACAGCCGCCCTTCCCTCCTCTTCCTGACTGACCCCCCCCGCCCCAGCTTGAAAATTCACACTCTGGGATCACCGGTCCGCCGCACCGTGCCCTCCCACCCCCACGAGCGCGCGTCGACAATGACGGGAGCCCTCTTCGCGTCTGTGCGCCAGAGTCCGCGGCGCGCAGACGCCATTCCCACCCACACGCAGACACAACGCCCCCGCGGGCTCCCTCTCCCCGTCTGGCTCGCTCTTACTCACGCCGTCCACGCTCGCCGGTGGAGCGGAGGTACGCGAGCAGATCAGCGCTCGGGCGAGGCGGTAAGCCGCTTGTGCTTCTCCGGGCTGGCAGATGGGACGGATATCCCTACCTGCCATCTGGAGAGCCCCGGCATGGGTTGCCCGGCATGCGACATGGGCCTAGTGCAGCGTGAGATCAGCGGATTACTGCCCCCCCCGCTCTCCCAGCGTAGCTATTTTTGCAGACATGTCAAATAATAAGTGTTCCCGTGTGACCGGCGCCAGCGTCCATCACGGATGACATTTCAAGCCCGGGTGCGATCCCGGCCCCGTGGTGTCCGAGGACGCGGCGCGCACGTCCGACTTAAACAAACGGGCTCGCAGATGTTCCAGATGCATCATGGTCTGCTGCATCACTCCGCCCGTCGCCCGCTCCGCTCCTTCTCGGTATCCTTCCACCCATTAGCCGCGGGGCGCCGACAAACGCTGACAAACTCCACTTATTCCCTGCTCTGCTGTCCGTCTCAATTTTCCAGCTATTAGGATGAACAGCAAAGAGAACAGTGATGTAAGGGCCCTGGCGATACAGCGGGGGAAAATAAGGCGAAAGAAAACATCGCTGTGCATAACTTTTGTCCCGTGGCCGAATACCAAGCTGAGGAGGAAAAACACGAGCCTGGAGGAGAACGCCATGTTCGGCTACATCCTGAACGTGAACTCGGGGAGCGGAAGGGGGAAAACACGGAGGAGAGCGTCTGAAGGAGGAATGTGAGGGAGGACAAGGAAGGAGTGAACGAAAGGGATCTGAGTGACACGGCTATTCCTTCAGCCGCTGTGGGATTTAGAAAACAAGGAGTGAGGAACCTGCGCCCTTCCCATCAGCCTCAGCTGGAGCCCTATTGGCCGTCCTTACATTTGTGATGATGACAATCACAATGGAACCTGATCTGCCTCATTTATCATGACTTGACTTGTGTTCTTGATTCAGATTTCAAGATATTTCAGTTCATATTTGATCTTCTTTTTAAATTCTGACTACATTTGTGATCTGTGATCTGAAGAATCAATTTCATCCCCACTTCCTGTCCCGTGTTCCCCTTGTTTACCAATAGCTCTGGTCATGTTTGACCCTCAGTTTAACTTTAATTTCACAAAGTTTTTGCTGGCTGCCTCCCCGCGAGGATTCACCTTGCTCAGCACGGAGGAGGAGGGGGGCCGACTACAATAACCGTCTTTTCAGGAGAGCTCTACGCTCTGAGATTTCAGGTGGGACGTGGCGCTTTTGAAGCTTCGTTGGCATTGTTTGCCGGATTGTTTGCAAATGAGCCGAGCTGCGGGAAGCCTTGGCAGAGCAAACCAGTGGGCAGGACCCTGTCAGCTAAGATGAAGGCTCTGAACGGTGTAAAAATGGGACAGCCTGAGTCATCGGATTCAAGCAGCCCGCAGGGTTTGCAGCAGTAAACATCATTTAGAGGCAGCTTGCCTCAGTGTGCGTTTTCCTCTGGAATTTCTGTGTATTTCGGGATCTCCCAGAACCGGGTCGGACATGGTTTCTGTCCTCTGTCTCCGTTTCCCCTTTTTCTGCTGGAATAAAACACATCTGGACCAGCGGTCAGTTTATTTTTAGCAGCATTTATGTTCCTCTACAGGAAGCCCCTCCAACAGAAAAATATTGCTTCCTCCTTGTTCTCCTCCTCCTCTTCCTCGATCTTAATGCACTCCAGAACATGTTTACACCACAAAACACCGGGGTATGTCCCCGTCTGTGCCTGTTTCTGCTGTGGGTGCGCGCCAGACAACAATGGGTCGACTGTAGTTTCGTGTGCCTCAAACAACTGATCTGGAGCCGTGTTCCCGTTGTCATTAGTGTTGTCGCCGTGGGAACTGACGTCCCAGCAGCACGGAAGTGTGTTTAATTCAGGTTATGGATGTGTGGGACGGCGTAACTTTTTCAGCTTTTCTCGATTATTTCCAGCCACTCAAACGTGACGTTTATCCGCCCCCCCCCCTCCGCTTTCCCGCTCCGCTGTAAATTTAACAGCTCCGGTTATGGACTCATGGAAGAGCTTTAAAGATCTCAACATGGTCTCCGCTGGAAATTGAGCTGGAAGTTTGACGTTTCGTTGATGAGTTGAGTGGCAGATTAATTGTCAGGGCAATTATTTAGTAGTTTTGGCATAAACTGCATTCCCATAACAGTCGAGGGCTTCTCGCTTTCAAGTGCCGCATGAACACAAACGGGGAGTGGAAGAAGCTTAAAATGCTAAAGAATGCAAACAACGGCCTAGTTTCCTCCCCCCGACGCACAATAATTCCCTCAAACTCTGTCAGACCGCAGTAATAAAACATAATTTTCCCCTCACACACCTCATTTAGAACGATCAGCACACACCAAGTGACGAAGACTGAGTATTTTTTGTCGCCATCTTAGAAGTCTGTGAAGTGCAGACTCCAGATCTCGGGGTCTGCCGAGTTTCTTAAAAGACTATCTGTCATTCTCAATGAGCGTCTTCCTGCAGCTGCTCGCCAGCGCTCCAAGATCGATATCTGCCCGTGGATGTTTTATCCACTCTTCTCTCCATCAAAAGACATTATTCCCTAACAAGACATGCAAAGGACGCTGCTTTATTTTTTAATAGCATCAACCCCCGCCGAGCTGAACTCCATCTGTGCTTTGATGGGATGTGTTTGATGATGTTTTATGTCGAGTAGTTTCCTCAACTGTTGTCCAAACAAGACCACCAAAGCTGGCAAGAATTCCCCCCCATTAATTCTCTTTCCCTTTGTCTTTCTTTTCATCATGCTTATATGATGTTTACGCCTGTTTGGTGGGTAATAAACGCGCAAAACACGAGCGCCTGATGATTTTGTTGGGAGCCTCACGTGGGCCAGTTACAATTTTATTTTCATTTATTTACATTGAACCTAAAAAAAATTAAAAAAAAGAAATTAAATATGTCCATAGATTTCGTCCGTTGCACCTGCGGCTGACGCTTCCTCTAACCCCGGACGGGGCACCTTTAGCAGTGTGTGCCCTCTTTCATGGTCCCTTCTCATCCTGCAGCTTGTTTCGTCCGTCAGTGGCTTCCACTGTGTCCCTGCCAGTCCACATTCTGGAGCGCTTAAAAAGGAGCAAAGGAGGCGAAAAGCACGAGGTCGGCCCGTCTATGCCAGCTCTGTAACCAAGGTGCCGACCTCGGGAATAGCTGTTTTCTCGCGCTTTGATGGAATTTCCTTAGCAAAGCAGCAGCTGGGCTAGAGATTAGCAGGAAAAAGAACTCGGTATTCCTGGACGTGAAATTGTGAGGATGTTCTGTACCTCCTTGCCTCCCTGGCCCCCATAAACCTGCTTTTATTGACACAGGAAGCGGAGGGATTGAGAGTGGACTTGAAAGAACTGGACACAGCTTGAAGGATAGCCGTAACACGAGGATCCAGCTACTGCGGGATCTTCGGGCCCAAAGAGAAACCTGAGCCAAACAGCAGGAATTAGACGCTGAAAAGGCGACGTAGCTAAACCGGGCCCACCATGTTGAAGAAATTAAGGAAGGAGGCCTGCGGCAGTTTAGCTCCTGGCTCCCGGGCTCCTGGCAGGAGAGTCCGCTATAAAGCTGGCCTTTAAAAAAAAAGTGCTCCTCCTTCATGGAATCAGCGTTGTTAATAAGAACCAGAGGTCTGGATGGGAGCGCTCCCTAAACGCTCAGACCACACTGTGTTGATTGGGCTACTTAAAGGTTCCCAGTAAAACCCAGTGGTTGGTGGGGGGGGGGGTTGACATTCCCTGTAATGTGTTCCACTAGAAGATCTTGTGGTGATTGATTTAATTCAATATGAGCGCGTTGAACAGAACAGCGCCCGCCCCTGGCAGCGCCGATGCTCCGAACCGTGCGCGCTGCGTTCAGAGCCGTCGTCTGAAGAGAAACGGCCGGCTTATGCAACAGTTCTGCTCTCTCCCGATCCGCGCTCTGATTCATGCTCGCACACGTGGGCGTCTGAAACCAGCCCCACGCGGCTCCCCGGGGTGCACGCCACTCAAATAATCACTTGCCCGGCCCCTGTCCACTTTAAGCCAACTTCTCTGCTCCCGGGTGTCGATAAACCTGGGGACCCTCCTCTCTTGTCGTGCGCCTGTGTGTGTGTGTGTGTGTGTGTGTGTGTATGTGTGTATGTGTGTGTGTGTGTTCAGGGGACATGGAAGTGAAACACGCCGGTTCTGTCCATCCGGCCAGACAGACTCCCGGCCGTGAGCAGGAAGGCCTCGGGGACCTCTCCAGGATGTGGCTGTCAGCTGACCCCACCTCTGATAGGGACGGGGGGAGGGAGGGAGGGGGGGGGACAAACTGACAGGTGTCCGTAGGACGGCAGCAGGGGGACGGCCCGTTGTGGTGATTGAGCGGTTCCTATCATTCGCTGCCCCCACGGTGCTCTGAGCTTCCTGTGACAGCTGATGTATCGCTGCGCCTCTCGTGCCATGTGCTGGAGAAGCGAACCATAGACTGTCCGCGTGTGTTGGGGGGTCCTCATTTATCTTCACACTGTGTTTATGAAACCCTGAAGGCAGGCTGTTACCGTAGACACAGCTCGGCGGCCCCTTGACGGCCTGTTTACTTGTAACTCGCATGTGCAGCTTCCACATGGTAACAACATTACTTCCTGCTCCATTTTAACACCCATATGCTCCACAGCTGGATGACCTCTCACCCTCCCCTTGGATGGGATAAGCAACACGAGTATCCCACCCATCCTGTCCCAAACACGCCTAAGCTATCCAGCATCTGCGTGACAAACGCGTCCAAAGCTGCTGGACGGGTGCATCCAGTGCCGCGGCTGGCACCAGGAGCACTGAGGAGGGCTGACGGCGCGTAGCCTAGTTTCTTTTCGCGATAGCTGGAAAATGGCACAGATCTCACCGGACGGCTACCCGGAGCATTCCTCGCTCAGGATATTTCGAGCCCGCTGTATTCGATGTCTATCTCTTTCATTCCGTGCCATCACTCCACCTTTCTGCCTCCCGTTTTCTGCGGCGCAGGTTGTGCTCTTGGGCTTTTTTTTTTTTTTTGCTGTCTTTCTGGCCTACATGAGTTGTGTTTAGGAAACAGACAGAACAGGAAAGGCAGAGCAGGCAGGGAAGAATAGAGGGATATCCCCTTACAGGGTTGCCTCCTTTTCCCTCCAAGGTGTTGAAGGCTGTTATAACACACATACGCTCACACACATGCGCCCACACACACACACACACATTGAATCCCTCTTTAGAATATGAACACGATATGAACACATTCAATCTCTGCAAAGCCAAAAATGTGTCATGCCCCCTTTCATTGACTTTGTGTGTTAGTGTGTGTATGTTTGTGTGTGGAGAGAGACCCCCAGATTAGCCCTATGTGGGCCAGATTACAACAGGATCACGGCTGTCACATATTACAACCAGCCAGCCATTATTAAGTCAGTGATCCGGCCGGGGCTAAAGGGGCTAAAAACCCATTTAATTACACTTTGGAAGAAGGATAAAATGCAGAAAGCAAGCTGCACAATCTGTTCTTATCACTCTGGTGACACTCTTGTGTAATTTTTCTTTATTTCTTCTTTTAAGCTGAAGTTCAACTTATTTAGTTTTTCCTCTAAACCAGGTTGACGTTTAGATGAGTACAGTCAGCACATGTCCCCCTAGTGGCCTCCGCCGGTAGTGCAGCTCCAGCAGGACCAATCCACCTGACAGGAGGGACTGTTCAACATGCCCTCTTTACAGCTCCTTATAGAAGTCCAATTGTCAGAACAGAGACATCTTTGTTCTCAGGTGGCAATCTCTAAGCAGACGTTTCTTTATTTCTTTCCCTCAAGGTGCCACCAGGGATGTCGGCTCAGCTCTGACGAGGATGTGCATGCGACACCGAAGCATCGAAGCAAAACTGCGCCACTTCACCAAGTAAGTGTATTTTCTTGTAGTCCCGTTCCGTCTCCATTGTGACGCTTAGTTTCTCTGAAATGCATTTAAATGTCATGCATCTAAATTTCTTTCGGTTCCTCTGTGCTGCTGCAGCGCTCTCATGGAGGGTCTGGTCACACCCCTCCAGGACAGGATCGAGGAGTGGAAGAAGACGGCTAATCAGCTGGACAAAGACCACGCCAAAGGTCAGCAGGGCGCCGTCACCAGCTGTGAATATATGCCGTGAATGCTGAACCACTGAAATCAATTCACGTATACGTCTTTTCTTTGGCTGTCTCTGGACAGAATACAAGCGGTCTCGCCAGGAAATCAAAAGGAAGTCACTGGACACCATGAAGCTCCAGAAAAAAGCAAGAAAAGGTGACACATTGAGCCACACACACACAGACACACACACCCTTGTCGAATTCTGAGGTGACTGTTGACTGACTGGATGATAGTTTGGGTCGAACTGGCGCCCTCTAGAGGATGACTTTAGAAACCACAACCCAGTCAGCTCAAAATGGCTGGTGCTGTTTCAGAGGCACCCCTCCAGCTCTGAATATGTTCCTGCCCCTCTCGTATAAATCAAAGATGCTGTTTTAGTTTCTGGCTGTGCTTCCATTGACCCCTACTGCTGCCTGTGTTTAACTTTCTGTTCTCATGCAGGATTTACTGCAGCACCGGCACTAAAGGCTAATCATACTTATGCAACGATCTGACACAGCTAACAGTGCCTGTTCTTGTGTCTCTCCTCTCCTTTACTGCTCCTGCACCCCCACCTCTCTTTCTTTCTGGCTATTTCCATGGCTGTAGAGCTTCTAGGTATGTCGCTTGTGTTTGATCTCTGTATCTTCATCATCCGTCATAATCATCCGCAGAAGAAACTGCCAGTCAAAAGAAACATATTTTTTTAAGAGAAAGTATAAAAACGAGGTGTCTCGTTTTTTTTTTGTTTTTTTTTCCACTACTGTGAATAATTTTCCCACCTTGAGGTATCACCTCTGCTGGCCTTGGCTCGCTTCAGCTCTGCTTGCTTTTGGAACAAAATGAATTCCAGTCAAGTCTAATTAACCGATAATGTTTAATTGTTAGGTCTTTAACTGGCAGTCTCTCTGTGTGAGGAACATTTCCATCATTTACCCTATCATCCCCTTTCACTGCGGTATGCGGGATTTACTCGGGCTGTGGTGATGAATTACATCCATTTTCAGGACCTGCACGTCACCACCAGCTGCCTTCCATCAGTTCCTAAACGATGACACGTGTTCTCTGTCCTCACTTCACCAAATACCCCAACCCTTTGGGTTCAGTGTTCGCCAGTGCATCGACCTGCAGTGCACACAGTTCTGTCATTATGTTCCAATCATCTCATTTTTACCCTCCTCCCTGCCCCCCCCCATAAAACACTTTTTCACTAATTATAACATGCCCCTCGTCTCTCCTCATTCCTCTCCTGTATCTCTGCCCTCCTCGCCCATCCTCCTCTGACTCTCCCTGGTCATGCAGGCCGTGGGAACCTGCGTCCCCAGCTGGACAGCGCCATGCAGGATGTCAGCGACTTGTATCTGCTGATGGAGGAGACGGAGAAGCAGGCTGTGCGGAGAGCCCTTCTGGAGGAGAGGGGGCGCTACTGTACATTCATTAACATGCTGCAGCCTGTGGTGGTGGGGAACGCTCGGTCGCAACAACAAACATTCTGGTTTGTCTTCGTTTACGCGTTTCAATCGATCTGTCCTGTTTCCCCCTCCAGAACATAGAAATCGCGATGCTGGGAGAGGTGACGCACTTGCAGGCCATCGTCGATGACCTCACCGTGCTGACCGAAGACCCGCACAAGCTGCCGCCAGCCAGTGAGCAGGTAACGGGCGACCATGTTCGGTTAAAGCCCCAGCCACGACGATTAAAAAATAAACGTGGCCACGTTATTTAATAATTCAGACTGCTCAGTTTCCCCCTCTGCTTGTGTGAAGTCGCTCATCTGTAACTGTCACACGTCTCTGCAGGTGATCCGGGACCTGAAAGGCTCCGACTACAGCTGGTCCTACCAGACCCCTCCTTCCTCCCCCAGCAGCACTGGTTCCAGGAAGAGCAGCATGTGCAGGTACTCCCTAATCTCACACACACACACACACACACCCGCACGCACACCTGCGCTCTTATCTAGATTTAACACATATGCAAGCCATATTTTGTTAACAGTGGTTGTAATTCATGCGGTTGTGGGCATAAATGCACGCTCCTAATTTCAACCCACATATTTCATTGACATAATAAACTAAAATTATTTACACTGCCAGTACACACACACACACACACACACACACACACACACACACACACGCACGCACACACTCACGCAGAGCCAGACTCTCACCGGCGGTGAACTCGTGTCATACGCGGCTCTCAGCATTTGCTCTTGGCAGATTTGCAGTCCTCAAGCTCCTTACAGCCAGATTAGGTCCCGGGCTGTGAAACTGACAGCATGAACCTGCTGAAAACTGATTCTGGAGACAAACGTCTGGCCCATAAAATTCAATCAAAGCAAGCACACTGAGAAAGAGAAGGAGGACATAAATGATTTACGGTTGATTGTTGTGTTTGTGTTGGCACTTTCCTTCACGCTTCACTCCGGTGGTCCGGAGATTTAGTGAGATGTTAACTTATATATTCTAGAGAGGGAGAGGAACAACATGGAGGGAAGTTGAGACACTTTTCTGCAGCACTGTGGATAATTAACGCTATTGAAGAGCGCAGAAAATGAGACAGTTAATTAGACTGCACGCAGGAGACGCAAAGTGTGAAGACAGCTGTTAATCTTAGAAGCAAATATGGAAAAAAAGAAAAGCATTTCTTAAAGCTACTTGATGCGTCATAATCTGAAGAACGCCACAGTTTGAACACACAGCTCTGCCTTTGTGCTGTCATTTTTGTGATTAATATTTCATTTATTCCTTTCTGTGTTCACAGTGGCCCAGAAATACAATTACAACGATCCTAGAGTGCAGTAATGAGATTTATTGAAAGCCTGTTTATCACCCATCCTGCTCTTTCTTTCGGAAGGTTCCCTTTGAAAGACGATTCAAAGAAAAACTGAATCTTGTAACAGCATTTCCTTTTTATGGGCCATTGATAACAGCAGATGAACAGATAATGTGGGCCAGTGGAAATTCCGATGCTCCATCGCTGCTGTCCAGCAGGGAGCAGCATCAACCTGCTGAAGGGGCCTCGTGAAGCCTCTTCGGGGAGCTCTCTTCCCTCCAGTGGAGCGCCACTCCCTCTTTGATGAAATCCAAGAAACTGACCAATCGGAGGTTGTCGCCACGACCTCGGGGAGGCCTGCCCTCCGCTGACGGGAAGTGATGGCTCCCTGACATCCTTTCATCTGAGCACGCCAGTGGGGTGCAGCACTTAGTCTTATTTATGACTGAGCACAGATCTTTTCTCCAGCTGTCGCCCCCCCCCCACGGGGAACCTTTTTAATTTGAAAAGTTGTTAACTGCCTGTCACAGCTGCTGCCAGCAGCAAAGATGGCCACGGTGCCGCTCTCTGCTGGACGCGATAAAGCACACCGCCGCCTCTCAACTGTTGCCATTATTTAAGATGGCGAAATCCTCTGTGCTCCTGCACAGGTCATAATCCCGTAATCTGATCTCGCTTTACGCCGGATGAAACCAGCCTTGACGCGCTGTCTGACAGATGATGTCGCCAATACTTATCTCCTCACTTGGTGGGTCTTTGCTGACGCGCCCTCCCCCTCCTCCTCCCCGCAGCCTCCTGCAGATGCCCTCTGCTGGAGCCCATCGGCTCAGCAGCGTCTCCTCCCACGACTCTGGTTTTGTCTCCCAGGATGCCAACACGCACTCCAAGCCCCCGTCGCCCATGCCCTCTGACATCACCAGTCAGGTAAGATCCCACCAGGCCGTAAACGCTTCTACTGTCATCAGGGGGGGAGAATGAGGGGGCTTCGTTTTCTCAGTCCAGAGTGGTTCATCTTGATTCTCTATATTAATTCATTCATTTTACAGCTCTGTTAGTTACTTTGTTTCATTTCAGACCTTATATTGTCTCAGTGAGGCCCCCCCGTAGCCCGTTCTCTACTTTTTTTGCTGCAATAGTGCTTTGCCGGTTGGCAATGCTGAATTTCCCCCCCCAGTGGACCAAAAAAAAAGGCTCTCATGGTCTGAACATATTCCGGTTTAAAGAACACACGCTCGGGCCAGCTGATGCAACATTTCTGTCAGAATAAATGATCTTACAGGCAGTGTTTTTTTTTTTTTATATTTTCAATCGAGGGTGTATAGGTCCCCTCAGAGATGAAAATACCTCCTGCCTGAAACTCATCAACACTTCCTCAACTCCCCTCACCCCTCCTCTTTCTTCGTCTCTCTTCGGTCTTCTTCTGCTACTCTGTTTCCTCCTCTCCTGTTTTTTTTCTGATTTAGAAATCAACCAGCTCGGCTTCCTCCGAGGCCTCGGAGACGTGCCAGTCTGTCAGCGAGTGCAGCTCCCCCACAGCGGTTAGTACAGCGCGTGCTGCGCGAGCACAGCATCAGCACCTGCATTACTCATTGTTACCTGTGGTCTAAAGAGGCCTGTGGGTTCCACTTGGTGAGAACTCATCACGGGCGTTGAGCACTCTGACTCAGACTTGTCTGTCCATTCCGCAGTTTGGCTCATGCTCATCCTTCGGTACCTTTCGCCCTGCTTTCTCTCACACTGGCACCATCATCAGGCCTCTCTCTGTTATACTTCCTGCGTCCCCCACATTTAAACACTCCCCTGGATCCAACACCCCCTCACCCACATCAAAGGTTCCTAGCTGGAAGGTTTGTTTTCATTTGCAATTTTACTTTTGGCTTTGCTCTTTAAACTTTGTTGCTTCTTCCCTTCTCTCTCTCTCCTTTTTTTTTTTTTTTGTTAATTGCCTCCATGCACATTGATGAGCACGACGACGCCAGTCACCGCTTCGCTGTCACTCATCAAGCTCAGTTTCCAGTCTTTTCTCACAAAGATGTGCTAAACTGAGAGAAACCCTTTCATTTAACAGCGCTTACGCAGCCAAATGCGATCCGCATCCGCATCTAATAAGTTCATGAGCCAAATTTGCAGCTTCTGTGTTGAACATGCCGCACGACCGTTGGCCAAGGAACACTGGCGCTTCACAGTTGGAAGTTTTGGTTTTCCTTCTGCTGGTGCAGGACTGGGCCAAGTCAAGCTCCTGCGAGACGTCTTTGGGCAGCACTCTGCAGCGTAGGAGGGAGTCTGTGGATAAGATGAAAGACCTGGAGGCTCCCCCCAGTCCGCAGGGGCAACCCGACGATCCCCACCGAGCGAGAGCTGGCCCAGGAAGCATGGCAGCCAAGGTGAGAGCAACTATCCCATCACTCCGAGGCCTGTGGGGAGCGGGAACGCGTAAACGTGCGCTTATTTTGTTTGCTCCCTGCCTCAGCATGGCGAGCCACTCTCCCCCGCGGCCAGCACCCTCGCTATGGTTCTGACCAGAGGCCTGAGCATGGAGCAGCAGAAGAGCAGCAGGGACTCGCTGCAGTACTCCAGCGGCTACAGCACCCAGACTAACACCCCCTCCTGCTCCGAGGACACCATCCCATCACAAGGTAGCGAAGCGCTTGTGTCTATACCACCAAAGCGGTTGTACTAACACAATTACAGCATGTTGACATGCGAGGAGGTCCCTGAGGACGACCTTCCTGCACGGAACTGGTACGAAGTTCAGTGAAGGATGCCAAGAATGGAGATCAAACTATGTTCCAAAAAAGGGAATACGAAATGAGCTGCAAAATAACCCCTGTACACCCCCCTACACCCCCCTACACCCCCACCCTCTCTGGATCTTTCATCATCTTTTCTCCAGAATAGGGTCTGATGACTTCCTGTCCCTCCTAGGTTCTGATTATGAGTGCTACTCTCTCAACGGAGACGCCGACAACGACGGACAGGCGGACTTTGACAAGTCCTCCACCATCCCCCGACACAGCAACATAGCCCAGAGCTACCGGCGCATGATCCAGACCAAGCGGCCCGCCAGCACCGCGGGCCTGCCGGCGGGCAAGGCCCTGCAGGGCTCCTCCAACGGGGCGGGGGGGGGCAGCCCCGGCGCCGTCTCCTCGGGGACGGCCACCATACGCCGAACGCCATCCTCCAAGACGGGAGTGAGACGCACGCCGTCCACGTCCGGGCCCATCCCGATCCGACCCCCCATCGTGCCGGTGAAGACCCCCACGGTGCCGGACTCCCCGGGCTACGCCAGCCCGTCCCGCCACTGCGTGGGCAGCGAGGAGTTCCTGTACAGCGACGACGCGGCCGCCGGCGACTACGTCAGGGCGTCGCCCAAACGGAGGAGCCTCCCTGAGACTTCCTGGGGGTTTGTAGGCGGGGGGATAGACAGGCTAGTCGACCCCCACCAAGGGGCCTCCGCGGCCGCCCACGGCGCCGACGAAGACCCTCTGCTCGCCGCCAACCGCCACAGCCTGGTGGAAAAGATAGGGGAGCTGGCGGCCAACGCCCAGGCCCTGGGAGAAGGTCAGTTCCCCGTCGGGGGGTCGCACCCGGGGGAGGCTGCTTCCCCGGCCCCCCTGGAGTCATCGGCTACGACGAAGGAGGGCAGGGATATGCTGGTGTTGATACGGCGCGGGGTGAGGCTCCGCAAGACGGTGACCGACGACAGGTCGGCGCCCCGGATCCTGCGGTAGCTCGAGGACAATCGAGGCTGCGAGGGGCGCGGCCGTGGGGCCCTTATGTAAAAACTGAAGCTTTGTAGTGAAATTCAACAGCACTCGTGATCCATGAAGACCAGGTACATGTAACAGAGAGGATGTAAAGGTGGTGAGAGAGGGCCAGTTTAGAGTAATGACCATGGACAACGTCAAGTCATTTCATGTCATGTATGTACTGCGTACGTATATAGTAATCCATATTTCTTTTGGTTTTTATTCCGTTTTTTGTCTGTGGGCTTTGTGACTCTGCATCTCTGCTCCCAGTTTGACCAGTTCTTTCTGCCCAGTTAGTCCCTTTAGATCCAGTGACGGACGCATCACTGCCGTAGGGATTGAATGCTCTGTGTCTCTGTTCTTGTTCTTATAATTATTATAATATTGTGCATTTCTTAACTGCCGCAGCCACCTGTAAAGTGATTGGCAAAGTGCTCTGTGAGCCTGTGTGTATGTTGTGTTCCTCATCCTTACTGTACAAGTACCGTATTACTGTTTTGTTTCAGGAGCTGAACAGCAGCCGTGTAAGTCATGTAAAAAAAAAAAAAAAGAGCAATATGGCAGTGTTTTTATTGCTGTACTGTACTGTCAATATATTCTGCAATTAAACGGGCTTTTTACTGTCGATTGACTTAAATCTCTTTGTCCGACAAAACCCAACGTTTATAGAGTAAATTGTTGTGTTGCCGACGTGCAGTTTATTGTTCTAGCTATCGCCAAGCCTTTTTTTTTTTTGGTTTCTCTGAAGATTTATTTGTTCATTACACTTTCCTTTATATAAAAAATATTCTTTTATTGCATTATAGATCTTCTTCGGTGTTTTATCTGTCTCTGTGCACTGGTCTCGCTTGAACCACTGTTCCAGGTCCCTCTTTGCCTGCTCGCTTTGAGGCGCTGCTGTTCTCGGCCGCGGCGGAGGGAGGCGCCAGCGGCTTTCGGCTGAAGCCTGAACGACAAAGCGGCGTCAAAATGAGCAGTAATGGAAGACATCAATCGACATTACTGCCACTGTTGCGGTATTTGACAGACGGGGGGATATAAATGGTATGAAGGATGAAGAGTAAAAGGGCTCTGCAGCCCCACAGAGGAGCAACAACCATCTTCCAGGTATGAAATGCACATGAAATCATTACTATTCCATAATTTCAGTTTAATGTAATTATTACAATCACTATTGGTAAAGCTCTGTCTGTCTGTCTGTCTGTCTGTTTGTTTTTTTTGTCAGATTCTTGGAGCAGCTGAAATCCTCCCGATGTTGCCATCATTGACGGACGCTGCAGGAAAACCTCTCACACGCCTCCAAAGCATCTTCCATCACTGCGGACTGTGATTATTAGCTCGATAAGAAAGACACTGCAACAGTCGATTTCAAGCTGCTCCTTTTAAGAGGTCACTTAACTCAAGGGAGGATATAGGACTTATATATGTTGTAGAGGAGAAAAAAAACAAACAATGAGCCTAATCTCTGAATCCAGCAATGTCCAAAGAAAATATGGCAGCAGAATAAGATGTGATCATGTAGATTAGACGGCTCCAGAGTCTAGACGTGGATAATGGAGCCTTTTTGGCAGCAGATATTTTGGCAGGACATGAAAGCGTAAACACAGGTGTTCCCAGTGATAATAAGTTATTCAGGTCAAATACAGTCATCCATGTTGGCTCCGATTTGAAAAAAAAAACTCTCCCACATCTATAAAACAGAACATTAAATTAATCCCACCTTTATTTACCTCTGAGTTCCTTCAAAAATGAGGTCAATGAAGGCAAATATGTACTCTCTCTTAGGTCTCAGCGTCTACTATTTCCCCGTATTCCCCAAATGGGTCACTCTTAATACCCCAGCCTCATAAATAGCACATTATTGAATTTACAGCCTCACTTCACAGCCCTGAACTGGTCGGGTAATGAAAACTTGCCTAATTGCTGGGCTTTGCCGTGATAATTAACTGAGGGGGGAAAAAAAACCCAGAACTGGGATACTGCAGAGGGAACAGCCTCACTGCCAAAAATGAAAAAGAAATCTAACCTCTCAGTTAAGGCGAGAGCGAGAGAAAACAGAAGATGGGCTGATTTCCATTCTCTTTCCCCCCTCAACCCTCAGCTCTCCTCTGTCGTTTGATCTTTTGAGGGCATCAGTGAGATCTCTGATAGGAAGGATGTGATTGTCGAGGGTGAATAACCCGATACTGCCCAAACCAGCAATTATTCTTCAGCGTGCTCTTCGCTGTAGTAACCCCGGGCTCCACTAATCACAAAAAAATGTTTTAAAATTGTGCCCAGAGGATGCATGTTGTGCTTCCACCAGAACAACAGACTGTGAATGAATCGTTCCATTTTGGTCCCATTGTCGTGCTTCTCAGGCTGAGCCTCAAATGAATAACAGCTTTTTTTTTTTTTTTTTTAAATGCTTTTATTCAAAACAAACAAAAAAAAGGCTAAACGGCGCTCAGTAATGAGATTTGCTTTTATTGCTATTGTTATTATTATTAAAAGCTGATGGTGCCTTAATTGTGTTGCTGTTTGCAGACGTGAAGAACCACGTTCGCGCAGCGTTACCCGCGAGGGGGGTAACGGAGTGTCTAATTAGCTGAACGTGAAGCAAGACGTCTTTATAATCACCCGGCTCATCCGAGTGCTCTCTGCCCTCAGGTTTTGATGAGGGAAAATATCCTGCGGGGCCCCCGAGTTCTCAGGAACCCGACGGAGAGCGACTCCCATCAGGTGTTGTTTCCCATTGCACATCCAAAAATGGCTCTTCTCAGCTTTGTTGGGGGTGTGTGCACGTGTGTGTGTGTGCGTGTTTGTTTATTTGTGTGTGCATGTGTGTGCGTGTGAACCGCACTCATTCACATAAGCTACACCCACACGTGAAGAGGAAGCTCAGTCGTCTGCGTTAATGTTTCATGGTGATGGTGCCGAGCAGGCTGTGTTCATGTTGACGGTTTAAACATGTTTCTCTGAGGGGCGAACGGCCTGCTCGCTGGTGTGGATGCCAAGACATCCCAGCGCTGCCTTCGGCCGTCCATCACGGGTTTTTTTTTTTTTTTTTTTTTTTTGCAAACAACGGAGAAGCATAAAAGAAAAACCTGCCGCTTTAAGAACATAGACACGCTCTTCTAGCCATGCGGCTCCCACCGAACACACATCAGCAGAACGTGTCAGATGCTGTGGGGTCCCAACCTTTAAGTGTACAGCCTGCATCCGGCCCTGCGTGATTGAAGGGGCCGGGTAGTCAATTATTCATCAAGCAAGCATGAAGCGTTCGTCATTTGTGTTCTCTTCCCCTTCGGTGCCCCGAAGCTCTCGGTTATCTGTTGGAGAAGAGCGATGATGAGCTTCACGGTGTGTTCCTTTCTTTGATTTAATTCATCGCGGCTTTGTTGTTTTTATGCAGCGCATGTTGGCGTTTCATCTCGGCAGATAACTGCTGTAACCCCCCTCGTCCCCCCCAGTAAACTATCCCTCACACCCTGGCCTGGGCCTCTGTGATTGAATTAGCCTCCGCTGCAGATATCTCCCATGCTGGCAGTCACGGTGGATTTCACCATGTGAGACAATGTGATAAAAGACAGAATTTGATTTGTATTCATGAAGCACTTAGCGAGTTCAAAGAGGAGTTACAGAGCAGAATTAAGAGCAGGGGGTCCTGGTGGACCCCACCATTGTCATTTAAGATGATATCAAGGTCTTGCCAGCGCCTGCGCTGGCTCCAGGTTATTATCCTCTCCGTCATGTACGTCCCTTCCCCTCGGGTCAGAGATTGGCAAAAGAACCTTCCGAAGAGTCGGACGTGTCATGTTTCACGGTGACACGGCCCAGAACTTGCGCCACCTCCAACGAACGCGGTAATCGTCTAATATCAGCGGCTCCAGCTGCAGGCTGTGATTCCAAATTGTCTGGAGGCTCGCTACCAGTTACCGGAGTTATTGCCAGTTTACTGTGGAGAGCGTGCCCGGCCGAAATTGCAGTGATGGATTGTGGTTTCAAATTGATGAGGATCTTTCAGCAGGAGCCCCGATGAATTTTCACCCTGAATACAGATGCGTGAGCAGAGCAACACCGCCTGGGATTCAATTACACACACAGTACACCCCGCACCCCAAAGTCACGTGAACAGCGGTGCGTGAAGGTGCACGCGTCCCTCCGTCTCCCACCCACGATTTCTCTATTTGTCCTCAGATTGACATCATGTCGGGGTGTATGTGTGTCTTGTCACGCTTGCGAGGTGAGCGGGATCGGACGTGTATGATGAGGGATTAGCGGCCCGAGTGGCGATGGGGACGGAGCCGCTTGTGCGGTGAGCTGCGGTCAGTCCCGGCGGGACTCGAACGCTTCACGCAGGCTGAGCGACGACTGCGTCCAAAGTTTAACACAGAAGTCGATGGTTCACGCGAGGCGAGGACGAGGGCGCGCGGAGGTGCTCGGGAGCGAGGCACGTCCGATCGCCTCGCCGGACCAAGCACGGGGACGGCTCTCCGTCGATGTGGTGGAGAGGCAGCGTGTGCGTGTGCGTGCCCCCCCCCCCCACCCCCACACCCCCCACCCCGCGCTAGGGGAGCACGAACTTCGGCGGATCCCGCTGTGCGCACTGAAGACCGGGTCGGAGAGGAGACGCTCCTGAGCCGTCACGCAGGGTGGGGTCCACCGAGGAGCTCCGGCCCCCGCGCGCCGCCCCGCCCCCGCGCTTAGCCCCGTCCGGCGCTCCGGTGCTGAACGCTCGGATCGCAGAGCCAGCTGCCTGCAGCGCTGCGCACCGTCTGGAGCCGAGAGACTGATACCCCGGGATGACAGACCCTCAAATCCACGAGGATTTTATCCTTTTTTTCTGGAATGGTGGCAACTGCAAACGCTGCTTTTTCCCCCCTTTTAGTTCTTTTGTGATGATCTTTCGCCGAACACCTGAGGTGCGTGGAGGGGCATAAGTTGTCACCAACATGATTTGGGGATTCGTGCTCTGCTGCCTCCTGACGCCGGCTGGTGGATACCAAATGCAGGAGCGACTGCCCTTCTTCCACGGACATGTTTTTGAGAACTCTCCCGCGGCTTCTAAAGTGAACGGTCTGAGCATTCCGGCGAGGCGCATCGACGCGCAAAAATGGTGCCCGACCACCGGGACGCGCTTCAAACTGCACGGAAACGGCAGCGAGGACTTCCGCGCCTTCGCCCACCACCGGCACGGAAACCTGCTGCTGAAAACTTCCCGGGTTCTGGACAGGGAGGCTCGCTCGGGGTACCTGCTGAGCGTGGCTCGGTGCTGCCAGCCCTGCGCGCCGGAGTCCGGCGGCTCCGCCGTCGCGTCGGTGAAAGTGGACGTTCTGGACACCAACGACCACGAGCCGACTTTCGGCGTGGCGGACGGCGTCCGCATAACTTTAGACGACACCACGGCTCTGCGGAGCGTCGTTTACAGGCTGGAGGCTGGCGACGCGGACAGCGGCAACAACGCGGTGTTGACGTACGCGTCCGTGCCCAGAAACGGCAGTTTCTACGTGGTACCGAAGACAGGGGAAGTTCTGCTGGTTGACTCTATCTTAGGGCTTCCGTCTGAAGTCCAGTTCTCCGTCTTTGCCAGGGACCACGGGTGGCCCCCTCTGACCAGTAAAGCTCTCGTTTTTACTGTTGCGCCACAGCGCTGGTCCAGGAGCTCCTCTGGACAGGCGGGTTCGGGGGCGAGAGGGCGTTCGCCGCGGGCGTTACTCGACCCCGATGCCCTGATCTCCCTAAACGTGTCCGAGGACGCCGGGATAGGCTCGGTTATAACGAACCTCGGTCCCTCCAGGTTTCAGTCAGCCAGCTACGAGTTGATCTACCCAGAGTCAGAGAACTCCCCGGTGTCCGTGGGGCGCGACAGCGGGGAGATCATCATAACCAGAGGGCTGGACAGGGAGGCAGAGCCCTTCGTGGAGCTGACTGTTAAGATTCAGGACAAACGAGGTGTGTAGAGCCTTTCCACATTAATCTGCACTTAAATCTCTCTCTCTCTCACACACACACACACACAGCCACACACACACACACACACACACACACACACACACACACACACACACACACAAACGCACACACAAATGCCCCCCTCTCAGGAACTATTTGCATTGTGCCCTATTTTAGTTGGAGGATCCACATGGTAAAAAAAAAAAAGAAAAGAAAAAAAAGCTGCGCTGCCATCTGGAGTCCTTTTGCCTCCATCAGTGGAGCCCCTCAACTAGACCTGACACATCCATCACCCCTCGCATCCATCACTCCCGCGCAGGCCGTAGCTCTGGCTGCGGCCCGCGATCATTCCACAGGTGTGGGTCTCCTGCAGCAGACCCGAGCCTAAAGAGGGAGGCTCTTCCTAAATCTCACTGTCAGTTTGTTTAGGGAACATCACTCTTGCTTCAACATAAACTCAAGAAAAAAACACCTATGAGATGAGGTTTTTTATTTCGAGCGTCATCAAATTGTGCTTGTGACTGACATATTTTGGAACTGCGAAGAGCTAATCCTTGCAAAGTGGCAGACCACTTCACCCCCCCCCACACACACACACACACTCACTCACTCTCTCTGATTCTTTTCTTTCATCTACTGGCATTACCCCTTTTAATCCTTGCATCACTCATTCTCCCCCTAGCCCCAAGGATTTGAGGAATCACTGTCTCGCCCACCCCG